>JBCNJP010000019.1:3009550-3068898 GCA_039602395.1 Deinandra increscens subsp. villosa
TGTCCCATCTTCCACTAATTTTGGCATGTAAATGCTATGGATGTATACCATCTTTAATGTGGTAAGAAAAATCACATCTTCTTTTGTAAAACTTTTAAAGCCTTGTACATCGAATTTCTCCTACTTACCGAATTCACCACTTATATCTCTCACACATTCTCCACTTGTCATTATCGCAGAATTTGACCTTTTTAGGTTTTAAGATTTCGATTGTCCTTGGATACCTTTTTCTCAATTGTACATGTACTATTGATTACTTTCAGATCAAATGATTTTAATATAAGAGCGAGAATACTTGTCAAGAACTATCACAAAGGTTGGGTGAAGCATTGCAAATATTCATGAAAACGCAACTAACTATGGTTATATAAATGCTTATGTTATACATGAACATTTACAACAAACCTTTAATGCTAACTTTGATAATTGAATTATCAATATTTTGTACCAATGAACAAAAGTGTTGGCAATGAACACGGTTGCTCTTAGCGCATAAAATTACTATTCATCATCAAAGTTACTCCTGATGATCAAACTTTCCTTTTCATAGAACCGAGCACTCATCCATCATCTGTGAAACACTATTACTATAGATTCTTCGGTTACGAAAGAAAGACTAAGTTTCTATCGATAAATAGTACTTGCTATTTAGCAACAACTTGCTATTGTTTTCCAATTACTTTTGAGATGATTTACATACAACCTTTCTTCAATCAAAATACTGCCACTAAGCGTTTTGTCAAAGGACCGCATGAGGGCTGTAGCCCATAGGCCCCTACTACTAATGACGGTACCCTCAGACCCCGATTTAACTAGCGAGTAGGTTTTTAAAATTAGAACATCCTTGAATAAAAATGTGCATTATTACACACATCCTAACTCATATCAAAGTTAGTTTCTTCTAAAGTCACATTGTGTCTTAAACAAAGACAAATCTAACAATACATGCTCAGACTTCAAGCTATGCATTAAAACAAGGAATTTTCAATAAATATATTCATTTATAAACAGAATAAGTAAATATCAATGATATTTATAGTCATATATAGTGACATCAAGCAAAATTAAGTGAAACATAGACACATAGTGGACGAATTAAGTCACTAAGATATTGAGTGGAGACTGTTTGCAGACTGTTTCTATTGTCCACTAAATAACTAATACACCAATAATTCTTGTAGTTACTATCAAAGCATAGTTTATATGTGTAATATGACGCACCATGTTCATGTCACTAATATGACCAACTTTGCACTGCGTTTATATATCTCTCTACACTCTACAATATATGACATAGGATGCATTCAAAACAAAACAGATTGTAATATCTCTCTACACTCTACAATCAAAAACCATTGGAACATCTTGCATTTGAAAGGCGAAACTGAAAACATAATGGAGTACACCAACAACCCAGATAAACCTAGCAGAGATAGACAAATAAAAGCACATAGAAAGGTGTACCTAATCGCCTAAATCAACCTATCAGAATGAGACGATTGGTTCGAATCGTAACAGAAAAGAGTGGACCAGAATGTTGCAATTTGTTAATTTATAAATTTATAAATATATAAAACAATGAAGAAATCAGTGAATCTATGGCTGCAAAAAGTAATCGCCTCGCCAAAAAGACAAATCAAATTAAATTTCTATGATATCGAACATACTCTCGATGATTACCTAATCGTGAATGGAATCGTAACCAAATAGAGACAGCCACTCAGGAAAACCTTCACAGTGACTGCACAATCAAGATAAAAGAAAAAAGAATCATCAAGAAACCCAACTGTCGTCGTAGATCAGATCCAGCACCTCAAGCAGCCACCATAGACAACAACTACAAACGTAGTCCCATAGAAAAGGGAGTGTTGATGATCATCCAAAGAGAAAAAGGAGTGTTGTCAAGAAACATAACCTACATCGTTCCTAAAATTTAGGAGCTCAAACTGTTAGACTTAAATTAAGCATAAGTATTTAGTAATACTATGTGACTTATAAACTTAATTATGTATGTATTAAATAAACGGGTCAGAGGGCCTGGAATAGTCAATGGCGGTTAACAGAAGTTGGTTAATGACAGTTATTGTCTCCACCGACTTTCTGATAAGTATATATAGCCATCTGTACTCATGTAAATACACAATTCGAATTCTATGAAATCAAGTTCCTAATTTCTCTCTATTTTGAAATCTCCTTATCGTTTTCACTGCACCTTCATTCTTATCTATATCTTGTACGTTAACATTAGAAATGCCTAAATACAAATCACGATCATTCAATCCTATCCCCTCTGATCCAAAACAACATTTGGTATTAGAGCACAGCATTCGATCCAAGCCTTACATGATTCCACCCAGAAGAATCAAAACAAAAACCGAAGAACACGATATCCCTGACCCGATAAAAACTCATAACAGATTCGAGTTTCTGGCCCCATGCAAAACGAAAATTGATCAAGAGGATCAATTCGGATCACCAAGACGGTTGTCTAAGAAGAAGGTTGGTCAAGGCCGGATGGAAGTTGAAAGAAAATTAAAGAATCTGAAGTTGTACCAGGAAGATGACGAGAAGAAAAATCTGCATAATAAAGGGAAGAAAGGGATCAAGATAAGGAAATTACACGGTTTCACAACAAATTAGAAGAAGAAGCGCGATGTAAGATTGAACGAATTCATGTAATTCTACTGCCTAAAGCTTTGGACACACTCAGAAATTCTGTAAGGCCAAAAAGTTCAATAATTTTAATAAAATCGGGTTGGATGGAAGGGATGTGATTGTGATGGGAACACGATACAAAGGTTGGTCTGATGTATGGTATGTTAACCCATCTTTTCCCGATCACATGTCACCATTCAAATATTTGTTTACAAATTTTAAAAAAGCCTTCGGTGTAGAAACCAACACACAGGAAAATAACTTTCTGTTTGTTAGAGGGATTGGGAACACTGAGATAAATTTTTCTGGATCTAAATGTCTAATTCAATCCGTTAAATATGTCCCATCCTTAGACAGAAACGTTTTAAGTCCTGGCCAATTAAAGAAGCAAGGTTTTGATATTGTTTACGAGGGAGATGTGTGTAAG
Organism: Deinandra increscens subsp. villosa; assembly: GCA_039602395.1. Taxonomy (NCBI): domain Eukaryota; kingdom Viridiplantae; phylum Streptophyta; class Magnoliopsida; order Asterales; family Asteraceae; genus Deinandra; species Deinandra increscens. The sequence continues at coordinate 3,012,633 of JBCNJP010000019.1, forward strand.
ATCAAAAGTATGTTCGAGATTGATGGAAAAGGAAAAAGGAAAATGGATGAGGAAACTGAAGAAGAATCCAGTGGTAGTAATGATAGAGAAGAAACCTATTTGAATGAGTATTTTGATGCATTAAATGAACATATAAGTGAAGAAATTCAGAAAAAAAGGAGAAGGGTAAGAATAAAGTGCTCAAAACTGTGGAAGAAGATGAGATTAATATGAACAAAACAGTTAGACATGAAGAAGGTGAAAGCAGTGGGTCGAAGTTTGTATCAAATATCCAGGACTGTGTTACTTTTCTGGATATGATGCAGATTTATGACATATTTAAAAATCACAAGGATGCTCTCAAGATGGAATTTAGATAATTAATTGAATGGTTTATCAAAGACTACTTGAAGATTGTCAATGAAAGACCCATACCCCCTAAAATTAGCAATGGACAGTGGATAAAGTTGTTTGATCTCTATGTTATTGTCCAATCAATGGGAGGATATGGCAAGGTGACTGAAAACAAGAAGTGGGATGAGGTATGTAGTCTGATTGGTTTTGACATGTCACTTGGAAAGGAAATCAGGATCATATACTTGAAATATTTGGAAGTGTTAGACTGGTATTACAATGTTCATAAAGAGAGGAAGTTGAATGTCCAACTTGAAGACCCTAGGCACATCTCAATGAGACCGAGAAATAAGAAAGCAAAGGCTGAAACAGATCAGAAAACCAGTGCAGATTAGAAGACTGATGCAGACCAGAAGATGAGAAACAGTGATTAACACGATGGCAGAAGCATCACCGTGAAGAAAGATGAAGAATTGAAGGGAATGCTTGAAGGATTAAGCATGTCACCTGAAGGCAAAGATCAAACTGGAGAATCAAAGTTTCTGGACAGCTTTAATGATCAAGAAAATGAAGATGTTCCCAAAGGCTACAAGAGTTTGAAGGAAGCATATGAAAAGTGCGAAGCTGAGTTTGAACCTGTCCCCAAGAGGCTACAGAAGTTTGGATGAAGTCTATGAAGATTGCAGCAGCAATGAGGAAGGAGAATGGAAGACCACAAAGTCCCTGAAAGATATCTATGAAAGAAGCAAGAAGATTGAAGACCCCGAGGTTAATGATGCTTAATTTAGGGGGTGATTGTTAGACTTAAATTAAGCATAAGTATTTAGTAATATTATGTGACTTATAAACTTAATTATGTATGTATTAAATAAACGGGTCAAAGGGCCTGGAATAGTCAATGGCGGTTAACATAAGTTGGTTAATGACGGTTATTCTCTCCACCGACTTTTTGATAAGTATATATAGCCATCTGTACTCATGTAAATACACAATTCGAATTCTATGAAATCAAGTTCCTAATTTCTCTCTATTTTGAATTCTCCTTATCGCTTTCTCTGCACTTTCATTCTTATCTATATCTAGTACGTTAACATTAGAAATGCCTAAACACAAATCACGATCATTCAATCACTATCCCATCTGATCCAAAACAACACAAACAACCACCATAGAGAGCAACGGAAACCCCCGTCAAGAAACCCAACTGCTCAGTGACGGTTGTGATAAACGCTACGCTACCACCAGGAGATCATCGAAAAACCCTAGGCAACAAACGCACGCCGACGAGCACCAAAAAAGGCACCACCTCTGTGACCACCAAAAATGCAACATGGTGGCAATAAGAGAACGACGGAGAAAAGATAACGGTGGCAATCACTGGTGGTGCTTGAATGAGAGAAAGACAACCGTAAATGATAGAGTGGGGAGAGAGAGGGAATCGACGGTGGTTCACTGTTCAAGAACCCTCTCTCATTTAAAAGATGAAACGGAGAATTTAAAGAGGAGTACAACAATCGTCCAAAGTAATGCAATAAGATACAAACAAATAAAAGCACATAGAGAGTTGTAACCGCACAAATCAACCTATGAGACTAACTGATTTGAATAGTAACCAAAGAGAGTGGACTAGAATGTTACATTTTGTTAATTTATAAATTTTGATTTAATTTCATATTTAGATGTAAACTACTTTCCAAAATAGTATTTATTTTAATTTAATTTCATATTTTGTTGTAAACTGTAAACTACAAAAGGTAGAAAGAAATTCGAACGCAGGTTAAACGAATGCACCATTCATTCATCTTCGGATCTTCCTCGTCAATATCACCGCATAATCCCTAAATTAGAAAGAAAAAAAGAAGAAAAAAAAACTTACTTTTTGAAACCTCCATATTTCCACAACAAAAGTACAAAACCATCCGAATTCCGAAACACGGGCCGGACCTTTTGCGAAAACATATCGATCCGTACAACATTCGGATCAGATCATATCATAATATCATCTTGTTGTCAATTATTGTTGACAGATAAGCACCAAAAAGATGACGCCTACATGACGATTTTTCGTGACGTGATGGCACCCTTTTTCTAGATTTTCTATTTTTTTTCAAAGAAATTTCCTGGAACTGAGATACATCCTTCCTGGCACCTACCTTCTCTCCCTAAATACACATATATAAGCCTCCTCACTTCACCCTCACTTTACACTCAACCGCCCATTAATCACATATCTGAATTAGATCAGATATATATATAATACATGTCATCTCTATCTGTGATGGACAAAAACGATGACGTATTGATCCAAACCCTAATCAGAGGCCAAGATTCCACAAAGAGGCTGCAGAACTTACTTCGCCGGAAAGTTACTGCCGTCGATGGGTCGACGTCGGTTTCTGCTGACGATCTGTTGGTGGACATACTGGGATCTTTCTCCAAGGGCATTTCAATGTTGAATCCTCCCGTTTCCGGCGAGTTTCCGGCAGATCAGACGCCGGAGGTTTGCGCCAGGAAGAAACGGGCGCCGGCTGTTAAGGAACGGAGGGGCTGTTACAAGAGAAGGTAGCTAGGTTACCTATACATATTCTTTTATTAATTATTAATTATAATTATTAATTATTAATTATATAGTAGGTATAGTACAATTTATGCAGCACATGGTACAAGAGATTAATATGTTTTATGTGATGAAATTTTTTCAGGAGGACGGTTGATTCGAGTGTCATAATTAGTGGTACAATTGAAGATGGATATGGGTGGAGGAAATATGGACAAAAAGAGATCCACAACTCTACATCCCCAAGGTATATTTAGTTAACCATTTTCTGTGTGTTAAATCTTTTACAAATACCAGCTTTTAGTTATTGGTATTATAGGTAATAAATTACTGTTAAGATAATTAACTACTTTTAATTGTTTTTAAATTATGATATTGCTAAAAATTAAACTTTTTTCTGAATTCTTTTAACTATTTTTGAATCTTATTTTAAGTAAGAATCTTTAATATGAAAAGACCTCTTGATGGTAAAATGATGTGTCCTTAATCAAAAGGCTATGAGTTTGGAGTCTATAAATTTTAGATAAAATAAAGTTTTTTGAAGGAGGGACATCATCTTTTAAGTTCACTTTTAAAATTCAGCTACTAATTAATGTCCATTATATACAACTGGAATGATTACTGCTAATTAATTTAGTGAGGATATATAAATTAAAACTTGATCGATATCAATAATTAATTAGCCAATAAACCAAAAGAGCTAGTACTATTAATTAATTTGCTAATAAACAAATTAAATTAAACTTCTTGTGTTTTCCTACCTGCAGGTGTTACTATAGGTGCACCCACAAAACCATTCATGGTTGCAAAGCTCTGAAACAGGTCCAAAAGTTGGAAGATGGATCACACAAGTTCCACATCACATATCTTGGCCACCACACCTGCCCCACTTTCTCAAACCATGAACTTGTTCTTGATTTTGAAGATTTCAAAAACCGTCACATTGTTTCAAAGAGCCCCTCGGTTATAACCACAAATAATAACACCCCCTCCATAAAACAGGAACTGGTTGACTCCAAGGACCAAAGTGCCGAGGTTTCCGACATTTTCTCATCGGCCAATAATAATGATGAAAACTCATCCTCCCCAGCTGATACTTTAAGGTGGAATGAGATCTTGAGGGGTGACCATGAAGTTGCATCATTCATGAGTAGGTTTGACCATGAAGATTCCTGTGTGTCCACTAGCTCACATGACCACTATATGTATATCGATTTTCTCAACAATGATGATCTGCCAAGTGGTAGTTTTAGCCTACTTGATCACGTGTTTCCCTAGAGAAAGTACAACAAGTGGTGCACGAGCTACAAGTTATCGGTGCAAGCAACCAGAATGCAGTCTAGAAGCGATAGACGGATGTGAACTGAAGAAGGTTTAAGTTAATTTTGTAGATACATCTTCTCATTATCTATTTTGTTTCGTTAGTTTTGTTATCATGTAAATAAAAGTGCATTTTTAGTTTTATTTGAGGTGTACCACACCCAATGCACAATTATTGTACAATGATGTAACATAGTACCCCTTCTTTCCCTTTTTGAGTTATTTTCAAGATTGGTTTTGAAGAAAAACATCCCATGATATCTATGGTTTTCCAATGTTATGGTCGCAATATATAGATCATGGCTTGTTTATCTGGCTTGTTTATCTAGCTAGCTAGCTTTGTGTAGTAGTTGTACGTAGCTAGCTAACATCATAAATGCTTCACCAAGTCACTTTCGTGCGCTTTCCACATTTTTATTTATCATTATAGGAATGGCGACAGATGGTTCAGGGTAAATATCTGCTTCCTAGTCGGTGGAGGATCCAGAATTTTTTGCCACTGTGGTAAAAAGGTCATGTAAAAAATTAAAATAATAGGTGACGTCAAACGGGTTAGGTCAAAATGATAAGTGTGATTATGAACTTGATGAAAACTTATTGTATCTCTAAAATTAATGAATGATAAACTTATTATATCTGTTATTAAGAATATGATAATGAATATGCATAAGACTATTAAAAACAAAAGTCAAGAACTTATAAATATCAATCTCATATTTCTATAAGGATAAAACTTATTCTTCCTCTTCTTCTTCTTTATATATTTGGAACTTGACATTCAATCTCACATTCCTTTAAAGATAAAACCAATTGTTTATCCAAGTCTATAAATTAAGGGGTTTGGTTTTATATATGTCAACTTGGAAATAAAACTTTGGGTGACTCAATTAATGTACAAATTTTGATGCCTTAATTACTAATTAAATTAATTAGTAGTATATTTTAATATACTAATGAATTGCTAATATTAAACCACTAGGACTTGTCCTAGTGGTTACCGGCCCCCTTGGCTCTTTTGGTTTTGGCCACTATGTGACCCTAGTTCTAATCCAATGGGAGACAGTTTTACCCCATGTGATCCTAGGAGAGGTTGGTGCCAGGGGAAAGTTTCAGGAGGGGTGTCTTGGTTCTCACGGAGGTCCGAGTAATCGACCTTGGACATAGCCCCGCATGAGTAGGTTTACACGTGAGACCAAGGTCGCCCGATCGATGCCGTTCCAAATAAAATATTTGCTAACATTATGTTTTAGTTGAATGGGTGTCTAAAACCCCATTAAATCCTTATTAAATTCACCCCTATTCTCAATGGCATAAAATCCTACCAATTAAGTGGAATGTATATTCCTAGCTCGAAAGGTTAACAATATTAAGTGGCGAATGGTATTGGCCGTCTTCTCTCTAAATCAAATTTGGATAATCAAGTGGAGTATATTATTCATACTTGTGATTTCTCTAGTACATATAAAAATGTTAAGTTTCATTGCCAATTATATGACTTAATCTATTTTACTAGCTGTGGTTTTAATATGAAATGTTTAATATTCCTGTACCCCATTTTTATAATGCTTGAGGATATCGTTTTTTATAGATTTATGTATAAAATAAAAATATCATAATATATGTGAGCTGGTGAAACTAGAGTTGGGACCATAAGTAAACAATTGTAAAGTAGTGGGAAAGCATAGAACGCACGAGTTTGACTCGTTTGCGAATATGTCCAAATTATCATTTATTTACATGTGGTCGGGCAGCTGGGTAATTCATATTATCTCTTTCTAAATATACCTATATCTATAAGTATATATAATACAAGATCTTTTACGTTTGACTCATAAAAGATAACAACTTGTTGGTGCCGTGTTTGGCAAGGTAGTTTTGAATATACCCAAACGTGGTAAAAATTTCGGATGCGGCGTTATATATAGAGATCGTAAAAAAGTTATATTACTTAAAAAAATACTTTTAAGAAACACGAGAGCGAATTAAAGGTTTTATACACAAAAGTAAAACCGTGAACTGTGACCTATGTAAATTTAACATTTTGAAAATTAGTTTGTTAAATTTTGTGATTTATTAAAATATTAAGTTTGATAACTAATAAAAATATTATATTAAGCATTTTAAAAGTATCGATTTAAATGATATGTACAAAAAGTTATAAAAACAAAAACGTAATAACCTACATATTGAGTTTAACATTTCAAGTATGTAAAATGTTATTTATCTTATTCAGTTCTAGTTTTATATATTACTACTTATTTCTTCTTATATATGTAAACAAAATTTTATTATTTATTATTAATAAATTTTTACCCAAATTCATACACATATAACATATTTTCATCGAAAAGAAACAAAAATTAAAACAAAAAAAGGCAGGAGAAGAAATAAAAAACAGCAATATAATGCACCGATTTTGAACCCTATACTTGAGACATAGCTAGGCAGACCACGTTTACCATATATTGAGCAAACCTGGTTGCTAGTTACGTAACAGGGAGAAAATATATATATATACTCATAACACACAGGGCAAAAATTTATTAAAACGATCGCTATATATTCATGCCGACCATCAAAGTATTTATTTGTATAATATTGTTATTGCAAGCAAAATTTAAGGATGTTCATATTATTATCTGCTTTCGAAAGTTGGAGTCCATATTTTTTTTAAGAAATGATTGTGAGACTTCACCTAACCAATTTATTTTATAAATTTTGTATAATACAATCCATACAAATCCATATAACCCTCTCTCAATAATGCTCGATTTTATGATGTAATATTTTCAAAAATTTAAGAATATTTAAAAACCTATGAGAACTTAAAAAAACATCAGTACTTATAGGTTATATCATTTTATCCATCCATCCTCTATTTCTCACACTTGGAACAATTGTTTGATCCCAAATTATTGATTATATAAATCAATGGCTTGATTTGCGTCATACACTTGAGATATGACTATGTGCACCGGGTCCAACATGGTTCTGGTAATATGAACCAGTTCAGCATCGGAAGCAGTAGCCTGATACTTTCCCTCTCAAATTTGTTAAGATATCACATCACTAAAGGACCAATAATCTTCCTTCTCTCTCAATAGAATGCTGTCACGCATCTCCTCAGGAATATGTTACTATCGACAACCAATCAGGAGCAAGGGGTCATTATTAAGCGGTTATCTTACATCACCATGACATCATTAACATAAAGGGGCACACTTTTATTCTTATATCAAATGTATTGGATTTTAATTAATTATATATATATATATACTATATATATATATATATATATATATATATATATATATATATATATATATATATATAGGGTTATGTTCAAATGAGAACTTTTTATTTTGAGAACTTTTGAGAACTAAATCTCAACCACAAATTTCAGGGGGGGGACCACTACAATTCATGGGAGGGGGATACACATAATAAACATGTGGCTCAAATTAGTTTTTTTAATTCTCAAATCAAATTGGTTCTCAAATGATCCTCTCCCTATATATATATATATATATATATATATATATATATATATATATATATACTAGTTTTTTATTCCCGTGTGTTACACGGGTGACTTTTTAAAAAACTTAAATAATTTAGAAGACAATAAATAAAAAGTTGGATATATATATCCATAAATTTTTTTTAATAGAAATACGAATCACTTCCATAATTAGGAGTGTGAATGTTTATTGGAGAGAAAAATTATTGAGGATGAATATGGTGGTGCCACATGACAAATTATGGTGCCAAAAACTTTCTTTTATTATATACTAGTTTTTTATCCCCGTGTGTTACACGGGTGACTTTAAAAAAAAACTATAAATACAATCACAATCTATGACAATTATGTATTTTTATATCTTTAGTAATTAAATAATCGGTTATTAAATAATTTAGAATGCAATAAATAAAAAATTGGAAATACAAATCACTTTCATAATTAGGAGAATTAGCGAAAAAAATTGTTGAGGATGAATGTGGTGGTGCCACATGGCAATTTGTGATGCCAAAAACTTTTCTTTTATTATATATATAGAATATATAGATATAGATAGATATAGATATAGATATAAATATAGATATAGATAGATAGATATAGATATAGATATATATATATATATATATGGAAATGATATATATAACTTTATGAACGATATAACTTATATATTAAAGTATTATAATTTAAATATATGTAATATTTTCTAGTTAAAAACGTGTTTATATAAAGTTCTTCGTTGATAGTTAACTCTTATGAGAGAATAAGAATAAACTTTACGTTAAGTTGTTGAGTAAATAATATAAAATCAATGAGGTACAAATTTTATAATTAGTTGGTGCATCCCCACAACTTTTTGGACCTAACTTTGTTTGTTTCTTGGAGACTATAAAGAACTTTTGAGAATACTGTTAATTCTCGCTTTACTTTTTCTTTAGTATATTTAATTACTAGTTTTTGATACCCGTGCGACGCACGGGTGGATTTTAAAAAAATAAATCCAAAATTTAATTCGATAATTGAAATTAAAGAAAAAAATTAACATTGAAGAAAGTAAAAAAAAATTACAAATTTGAAAATACAAACTTATATACAACATTGAAAAATGTAAAAAGTTACAAATAAATGTGATTATCAAATTACATGTATGTATAAAAAGGTGAATAAGCAAGCAAGATCAAATACTTAAGACGTTCATAGGATTTGAATCATTGACCACTTTGTCAATATAGTACATCCCATATACATATACACAAAATGTACTTCCTTTATGGATAGAGTGAGACGTATGATGAAATATGTAATAATGGTATCTAATTACAAATGTGTTTACAAAGCATTGAGTATTCTAACTCTACACCCTTGATATTAAAAACCTAAAAATCATGTACCCCTACAAACAAATAGTGCTATAAGTTATTGAAGAACAGTAAGGAATGATAGTAGAATATCAAAATGAATCCATTTACTAAAGATAAAAATGTGAAGTAGGTACCCATTTTGCAAACATTCTCAACGGTATAAATGTTTCCTTGATATGCTCTCAAACTTGTGTGTTTAGAACATATTGAAGTGTGTCCACAATCGCATCCAATATTTTTATCAATTACAAACTCAATACTGGGTCTTCAGCCTTGTAGTACAAATTTCATCCCATAAGCGTAAATATTTGCCATTTTCAGCTCACTTAATCTTTCTTTCTTCGCGACATAAATATTACGTTGCAAAATCCCAATCCGGTTTTTTTTTTTATATTCAGACCTATAAAAAGAACAAAAAATCATTTAGTTAACAAATAACATGGCAATTCGAACAGGACTTTAAAGGTCAAACCTAGCATTTTTCAACACCTAAAAATGCAATGAATTTAGTAACAAATTCAGTACCATAACTTTCCATATCATAAAGATTTATGCAATAGATTATCATGAATGATCAGTTCTTGAAAAATTAAACATTTCTCTAATTCATTTGTCTGTGTAATGTTGCATATTCCAAACACATTATTTAAGAAGGTAGCAAGTAGATGAAGAAGTTCTCACATAAAGAGGTCTTAAATAGCTTCAACAAATATTTAATATTCATGTCCCACCAAATATCTTCATCTCCAGCTAAATATCACCACTAATTCAAGAAAAACATAAGTATAATATTGTTATATAAAGTGATGTAACTATAAATTTTAAACAGGAACACTGAAGCATTGTAAGGTTGATTGGCTCTCATTTTGTTTGTTCTTTAATTGATTTGTAATTTTAATTTATTATGCAATAATTCTATGTATGCTTCTACATTGTTTGCACTAAAAAACTAATAAACGTGTAGAAAATTAAAATGAACATGCCTATTACTATTCTGGTGCACTTCAGAAATCAAATACTTCATCTTCTTCTGAAACATGGGTGGAAATTTTTTTTTAGAAATCACAATACCTGATCCTGCATCAAATTCCGCGTTTATAAATCAAGTGGAAGAGCTTGTTCGATATGTCATATTCTTTTAAGCCATAAGCTTGACTTGAGAGGAAACTGGTCAAACGTGTTGAGGAGATCAAACGGGTTAGAAGTAATCCGAAATATATTCAAGTGCATCAAAACCTTCTAAATCACCTTAGAAAGAGTTCATATCATAATATGTTTTTATAATCGTATTAGCACATTATTTTATTTTGAGCTCCTTCAATATTAATTTCAAGCAATCATAGTGCAATCAAATTACTCGGCTTAAAGCAGAATCTAAGACGATATATCAATCACGCTTAAAGGATTTTGTCAATCGACGCCCAGATTTAACAATTTCATGAAAACTTATCAGATAAAAAACATCAAAATCAAATAAAAAACAAAGTGAAAGAGCGAAAGAAAGGGCAGAAGTAAAAAAGAATATGGTGAGTTCGATAGATGAAAACGGCCCGAATGTTTTAGGGTTTCAATGAGTTTTTATTTGAGTTATTTTCATGTGCCAAAGTTTTTATACTATGATACTTCTAATAGTCAGTATGCAATTAAGGGGTTAAAATGGGTTCGTTGAACCAAAATACTTTGGTCAAACTCTTTTTTACAAAAGATACAGGTTTTGATTAAACAATTTGGTGCTATAGTACATTAGAAAAATTTTGACGCAATTTCGTTTGAAAATTTACAATATCCAATAACCCGCTTTCTTTTTCGTTAAGCTTTTGGATTTTAACAAACAGAAGCAACAATAACAAAGCACCAAATATTTTCTTCACACTACATAGATATAATACTCTTTCTTTTATGGGTCTTTTGTTTATTTCTTTCTCACTTAAGTAATATGATTACAAAATAAGACAAAAATGAAATAATAGTTACCTCCTCATTAGTATGACTGTCACATCTTGTTGCCTTGTTGGGTCCATATGAAGGTCACAAAGAAACAATTCGGCTCCATTGAGTAGATTTGTTGCTGGTAAAAAAACAGAACTATACATTACTTGCATATAGCTATCAGAAAATTAGAATTTGCAAATGTTATTGTTTTATGAACCTATCATATGTAGCCTGTTAAGGTGAACCAAAAACATATTTCAATCAATGATAATATGTTTAGTTAGCATCATATTACAATCATCTCCCCTTATCTGTTAAAATTAAATTTTCTATCACGTGCTACTGAATAAGAAATATTCAAGTAAGTATGATAATAGCAAACACATCCATCATATACTAATGGCACATGACTGATTAATACTTATTGCAATCTAAATATATTTACTACGATGAACTAATGACACGTGAGCGGCCATTTTCCACATCAACTCAAACATTATTTACATAAAGGTTATAGAACAGTGAATATATAATTCTATGTTTTGCATATTTACAATAAAATGCATCTATACCTTGCAATGCACTTCCATGTCATTCATATGCTTCAAATAAAAGTTTTGAATCTCCATGCTGTCTCACCTGCTCATAAATTACAGATGGAAATTAATAAACATATAAGTTCCATGGAATAGAAACGAAATATATAAATGGAAATCATGTTCAGTAAAATTTAGACACTCAAATGTCTGTTGATGCATATATACAAATAAATTACACTACAGTGAACAATACACGTTCTGATACAGTGAACAATACATATCAATTAAATTACGTAGTTACTTTCATATAATTTCATATAATTTTGGATTTTATATCATTTAGATAGTGGGCTCAAAGTAGCTCATAATTGATGTCAACATCCAACCTACCTGCTAAAGGATGGATCAAGGATTCTGTGTACTATATAATCATACAATGCAATCCAAAATTTTACAGGAAGAAGGAACAACATAATTAAGGGCAGAAGTATGCAAATAATCAATCTCCTAGATTTAGAAGATCATACATTGAAATAGTAGAAACATCAAATTCGATACAATTAAACAATTGAATAAACTACCACTCTCCATCATGATGATTTCCAATCAAAGAAAAAGTAAAATAATGAATAAACCCCAAACTACCACAATCCATAACACTACCTGAGATAAAACAGTAAACGAAACATATACCATGTACTTTTCAGGTAGGCACAATTTACATAGAAAATATTAAAAGAAAGCGATTGATTGAAACAATCTGAGGGTCGACAACCTGAGCTCAAAGGGGTTATGGGTGAAAGGTAACCTCAAATCCATTAATTGATTTGCTCAAATCCTCAAATCCATTAAGCGATCTTCTATTTGAGCGACGGTTGAAACCTAATATGTGAATCGCAATGGAAATGGGGCGAAATCGATAGGTATTAGGGTTTGGAAAGCAACGATGGGGGAAGAAAATGTATAGAATCTACTCTGAATCTGTGGAAGGAAGGGCGTACCTTAAATCAAAGAGATTGCGATTTTGTAGGATCGGATCTTTCTGATCTTCAGATTGAGAGGCTTCGCATCAGCGACGATGAATATAAGAAAGGCTGGGAATTAGGGTTTCTAAGTAGACTGCATATAAGTCGGAATAATTTGTTTGGGTCGCTTTTTTTCATGAAGATCACAACAGATCAGCGTATCATTTAACCGGATTTCATCTAGAACAATGGCAACAGCATAAAACAAATAGCAAAACCAGCTAGCCAAGTTAAAAAGACACTAAAATAGAATAACAATTAACGCCACCAATCCAACCTTAACAATCTCTAATTCTTTATTTAAATGTACGAGTGTTTCATCCACCCTCTTGAAAGTAGTGTTTTATATATCCATGTCATTATATTTTACACCAACTCGTCACATTTATAGTTTGAACTTTTGACCTTAAGAGAAGGTTTATCACTTAATCTCCGAATGATTTTCCATGCGGATATAATAACCCTATTTATTTGCTTATAAGTCGTTTATGCAGTGAATATACTTTCGACCTCTTGATGTTACCATTTGACATAATTAGTCCTCTTTGATGAAAATGACTTAACTACCCCTGAACTTAACAAAAGAACTGGATGGAGTTAGCCCATTAGAGTGAAACGACAAATATTACAAACCACATGGACGAAAATTACGGTTTTCAAGAATATGGAGGAAAGTGACAAAAAGTGGCAAACCACAAGGACAAAAATGACATTTAACTCTTTATCTGGGACACTTAATATATAGTTTGATATTTTGCTACATATGATTCATCTTTGTTTTGGCATATTACTTATATCACATATAGTCAAACCATATTATGAACATCTTTTTTACTTAACACAATTAATGTATCGTGTATTCAACTTGTGTAATTATTAACCTAGTTTAATGTAATTAGGGTTACATAAATAAACCGGGTCAAAACACGGATCCGAGCCCAATCAAGCCTCCACAAACCCAACATATATTTTATATCTTTTAACTTGTAAGAATTCATACCCATTTTATCTTAAGTAAATCCAACTAAAATTAAATTACCTAAATGACACTACAAAAGCCACCAATATATATTCCTCACCATGAGTGGGGCAGTTACACTCTTGCCGTTTTGCCCTTTCGTTTGTTAATCTCCATCCTGGTTGAAAATCGCTAAAAATCACCCTCAAATCACCATAACCATTATCAGATATAACACTAAAAACCATATGTCACCATAACTACCGCCACCATTGTTGACCACTACTAGATTATGAACAACTTGTCATCATCATTGCCGTCCCCACTGTGTTTGGCAGCACTTCGTTGGCATTGACAAAACAATGATAACCATTTTTTTGTTTTAAAACTTAATTTAGGCTCAAATTAACCTAGCTCATTTTAATTCTTCAATTGCCACAAACCCGTGTATTCTCCTACATCATTATCAATTAACTCTCAAATCCAACCACAAATTAATTAAAACCAATTAAATCTTGAGCAAACAACATACATAAATGAGCAGTTAAACCGAACAAATCTTAAACAATTTATTTTTTACATTTAACATGTCGATCGAATTTGACAAGGTATATTAGGTTGCAGGAACAATGTGATTGGTATCTTGTTGATTAAGGTGTTTCCAGTAAATAAGAAGTTTTGATCACGATATATTATGGTAAAACTATTGTCTTTTCAACGGTTTTAACGTTTATAAGGACGAATGTAATAAAAATTGAGTTTACTCCTCTTCGGATTTGAAGAGCCAGCCAGGGTTTCATCTTAAACTAGCTAGCTCTCTTCATATGCTTCCTCAGTTATTTATCAAAATTATAAAAGTAGCAGTATTAGCAGATGAGGTAACTTGTTTAACTTGATCCGACGTTAAAAAAGTCAAAGTCTGTCCAAATGAAACTCCTCGGATGGCCGTTGATGTAATTAGAGCAACTTCCATTGTGGTGTAGTGGTAAGAAGCCTATGTTTTCTATTTGAGACACAGGTTCGATTCTTACGGACAACACTTTGGAAGGGGCATTGGCGATGAGGGGAGACTTGGGGCTGTAAGGTCACAAGTTCGATCCCTGAGCTCCCAGGTTTTACCACCCGGCCGCTCGCGGAGGTGGATTTTCCCTGGAATGAGCTCAACTGGTGTAAATAGTCCCCGGGTTTTCCGGGGCATTCGTTGACCGTTCAAAAAAAAGATGTAATTAGAATCTGGGGTGTTAATTACAGGATCTTCATAAGCAACTAATAATAATCAAATGCAAATTAATAAGGGAATCGATCGTTTGGTAGTATGCAGCCGCAAATAATTGCAAAAATGACTTTATTGAGTTATTGTGGACGGAGAATCTGACCCACCGTTTGAAGCAAAAACCATTGATATTAATATGCAAGAGACCAAGTGACCATACGTGGGAGTAATTGACGATACTGTGCAAGCAACCAACTTGTCACACAAGTGGCTGCATTGTTTTGTTTGCATTCTTGCAAACATTCAAAACTGTCAACAACTGCCTGGTTTTAATTCATTAATTGCGGCATTAATATTCATGATTTTCAAATTGGTCCATCGAGTAACTTATTTATGTGTCACCCACTAGCTTAATCTACTGACAAATGTGTATGACCTCTTAGTTAGAGGTCTTTGGTTCAAGTCTCACTTATAACAAAATAATAAAAAATAGGGTTACAAGAGGGTTTCTGTAATTTAGTATGGAATTGAGAGATTAATTTTTCATTGATTCAACTTATTACAAAGATACCACTATATATGAGCTAACTACAAGCTAACAACGATTAATGACTAAAACAGAAAACTAACCCAAGCTGTTTTAAAACTAACCTAACTATAGTTAACTTAATAAAAATTACAACTAACTATGTGGGAGTAAACAACATTAGCAGCGTATAGATTCACATTTTCTCACCAGTGGTGAGTTTCCTTCTGATGAGGATTGGAGATGATCGGGTGGGTGGTGTAATATCCCCGTTAGTGATCCAAATTTGTCATTCAAAAAAGAAAAAAAGTTATTTATGTGCCATCCAAGTTTGATGATAAAAGTGACCGAGCTCGAAACATATACCGAGTCGAGTTTGGGTTTTTAAACTTCATGTTTTTTTCTAATTAATATATATCTATATCGATGTGAATTAATTTTATAGTTGTCTCAGTTCGACTCGTGCAATATAGTTATAGAAAAACTTTATTTGTTTCTTTTTATATGTTTCTTTCGTATATCAATCAACCTTTTTAAATATAAAGACGTAAAACTATGGTGCTGTTTGTTTTTTTTAAAAAGCTCTCATTGTTTTCTTATATTTACGCCGTGCAGACCATTGCAGACATTTAGCCTACAGACTGATTGTTTTTCAAAGACGTTCCACTAAAAACATGTCTGCACGGACTATTCTTGTTGTAGATGTGGTCCAACCACTCCTAACATCTTCTAACCTTCTTTTAAAGGGAAAATCACCAAAATAACCAAGTTTGACCAAGAAAAATCCGAAATGACCAACCAAAAGTATACTAACTCAAATGACCCACCCAATAGAATCCAGTCATTTGTCATCTTTCCACCAATCACAATCTGACATGTGTCCTCAATCTGACAAGTAGGCTAAAGGTGGAGCCCACTCTCAGCCAATACATGTTCGACACGTGGATTAAAACCCAGACTACTAGGCTTGGCACCAGCTTTGTAACCGGGCCTCTACAAAGCTGCCACGTGTCCTAGAAAAAAACTCCCCCCTTACCTCCCCCAACTCCCCCTTACCTCCCCCTGTCATTTCTCTCACTTCCTTTGGTCTATGAATTCTCAATTTTATTGCAGCTTTATGCCCCTTTACTTCATATTTAAGCTATCTAGCTTTGAAAGATAATTTTTGAACACACCAACTGTGATTCACAACTTTGGCTGGCTAATAATGCAATAGTATTACTAACAAGCCACAATCAATTCCAGGGAAGCTAGGCGAGTGATAATGATTTAACGTAAAACCATTGAAGAGATAATCAGAGCGCATTAAATTTAATCCCCTTTCCCTCATACACTAACATGAGAAACAAAACCTAGACAAGGATTTAACCAATTGATTATGCAGATGTGATGACAATAGATCTGAATAACTCAAAAGCAGAAAATGAGTAATCTACATAGTTTTTAATTCTCAATTGCAACTTCCAAACGGGAGTCATTATTCTTCAATTCAATCGGAAATGCATACTAAATTAATCACAGGTTCATAGAGCAATAGATGAATATGTTAAGTCCTAAATTAATCACAGGTTCATAGACCAAAGGAAGTGAGAGAAATGACAGGGGGAGGTAAGGGGGAGTTGGGGGAGGTAAGGGGGGAGTTTTTTCTAGGACACGTGGCAGCTTTGTAGAGGCCCGGTTACAAAGCTGGTGCCAAGCCTAGTAGTCTGGGTTTTAATCTACGTGTCGAACATGTATTGGCTGAGAGTGGGCTCCACCTTTAGCCTACTTGTCAGATTGAGGACACATGTCAGATTGTGATTGGTGGAAAGATGACAAATGGCTGGATTCTATTGGGTGGGTCATTTGAGTTAGTATACTTTTGGTTGGTCATTTTGGAATTTTCTTGGTCAAACTTGGTTATTTTGGTGATTTTCCCTCTTTTAAATCATGTTTTTTCAAAAAATATTTTAAAATATTTTTTTAAACGTTTTTTAACCTACTCTTTAAAAAGTATTTCTTAAAAATATATTTCCCAAAAAGTTTAAAAAAAACGTTTTTAAGCAATTATTTTAAAAAATATATATTTTAACAGTTTTTAGAAAACGTTTTTTGACATCATTACACTATCTTTTTGTATTTATGTTCTATTTAATTTCCGTTGCGTTATATCAATACAATTATTTTATGTATCCGAGTTATTCTTGCGACAACACATTTATCTACTTGACTACATCTAGTTCCAAACAAACATACGCACCACTTGTTTTTTGTTCATCAAATGCTACTTGTTTATTCCAATTCTAAACATTTTTCAAATGGATCAAGCAAGACAAACTTTACTAAAAAGAAAACAAATTGAATAGGTCAAACAACTGAAAGTTACTCGACATGTATTTCTAATATATACAACATCATAAATTGTTTTGTTCAAATATATTTTAGATTAATTATTATTGATATTAATCATATATACTAACTCAGACTCTATTATGACACATTATACAACCCGTCTCTGACACATCCATATTTACACCTTTACTTTTGAGCGTACTGATCTGAATCAACTTCTATGACCGACAAAAGAATCAGACGTCAATAAATGATAAATCCAACATAATACAACTTGAGTTGCATCGTACCAGACTAAAAGGACTTGAAAAGCATATATAGTCGTCCGTGTGACCCACTCGTTATGTGCTTACTAGAAGGGACCATTCAAAACTCTAATTCATCTGAGTCTGCAGCCTATATAAAGGGGAGACGTTCTCCTCCTTGATCATATTCTTTCTTAATTTTATCTAATTCTATCTATCTATGATGAGTAACTATACGAACTTGAGCGTCTGAGGGTGATTCAAAGAGGTCGGGTCTGCGCATTTAGGTTGAAGCGGATCAAGATGTGGTTGTCTATTTCCTCTAAAGTTAGGTTTCAATCTAGATTGAAATGTCTCAACAATAATGTTAGCAAGTTTGATTATATGTTGTAGGTCTTTTATTTGTTGGTGCATCATGCATGTGACAATTGTTAAAAAGGTGGGAAAAGCCGGCCAAAATAGACCAAAAAATCATCTAAACTAAAAGGAGAGGAGTAGGGAATTTTGGGGTCTATTGAATAGTGACCTACAAAATCCGGATAAAACAAAACTACTTCAAAGGATCGCAAAGGCTATATAGATCGATGGTTGGTTACAAATAATTTGGGTTATCATGCATATAACTAACGTATTTATTTGCATTATGTTGCGTAATTATTATTCGGGCAAGTTTATCCTTTTCCCCCCAAAGAGACGTGATGCGTTTTTGGAATTCGTAGCCTTTATACGTTTTTGGAATTCGTAGCCTTTATACGTTTTTGGAATTCGTATAATAACCTCATCAGATATTATGTATGTGAAAGATAAATTTTATATATTTTGACCATTTGTATTCGAAATTATTGTATTTTTATAACTTAACTAAAAGTTAGTTTTATTGATAAGTATTATCTATATTTTTAAAACCCACTATATCAGTAACATCCAATGTTTTAAAACCCGGATTGACCCGGCCGGTTCGACCGGTTGAAACGATGATTATAGACTAAGGCGGTTCAGATGTGTCCGGTTTATTATACTTTCAATCTGATTTTTGACATGGCGGTTCTTACATTTCATCCGGACCAAATTAACCTAATTAAATCGGTATGCTAATTGAACCGGTTTCCAAAGTCACGGTAAAAAGAAATTAGGGCATTCTCACATACGGAAGTATATTATTTTATTTGTCATTGATGTAAGTTTAATCTTTATTAGTGAATTTCAATGCTTTGTGTTCATGTTTTGATTTCCATGCCTATATTTTCTTTATTTCTCTTGTTATTATTTTATTACTTGATGTGTTTATTAATTGATGTTTAATATAATAATCAGGATTTTTTTATGGACACAACACTTCACTGTAGTTTGTTTTGAATAAATATAGTTTTATTAAAACTTATATTGATGTTTTGGTTGGATCATTATATTTTGTTAAGATTTTATTAAAGTTTTTCTTTTACATTTATCAGGTCTCAAAGTTTATAATGAGTAAAATTTTTAATTTACAGGTTTAAATAGTTAATCCAGTTTGACATTCTAGATCAACCAACGGAACTATTTTTTACACAAGTCCAGTTAGTTTAAAATTCGGTTTTAAAACATCACTATCTTTTAATCTACCTTCAATTAACAATCCGTCATTATTCGTTTTATAGTTTCTTAAATTCTTATTTAAGTATGAGATAAAGTGTCAAGTTAGTTGAAAACTTAGAAACAAGGCGTGAATCTTATTAAAAAATATTAATATATATGCTCTAAAAATTAGAGGAGCTTTGTTTTTAATAAAATAATGAAATGTTCTTTACGATCAAGACTTTTTACTTTTTTTCTCTCTAAATATACTAATATTTTGGACCATGAATATGATTTTAAGAACTAGACGTGTGATTAATGTATTTTTATATGCGTACCAAAAGTAAAGCGTTGTGTCGTTTCTTTATTTTAGCTGTTACATCAATATACTTTAAATCTTTTGTCTTTTTATTTATTTTGTTTTTAATTTTTCTATTATTAGTATTATTACTTTAAATCTTTGTCTTTTTATAATGAAATGCCCTAACAAAAGTGGCATCTTTAACCCGGTCTGAACCCTGAAGCGATGCTTTGTTAGAAGAAGTTATCTTATCCAATTAGCCCAATGAGCAATGTTTTAAAGGCGTCTTGTATGCCTTGTTTTTTTGGGCGGCGTGATCCGATGTGGCAAAGCACATGGCGGCGCTAAACGATCCCACAACCTTGTTGTTTACCGGCGTGGTCTTCAGGCGTGAATATAACCACGGTGCCATTTCTGAAACAGACTTTATCGTTTGTCCGATCCAGGCTACAGATGGGAAGGGAACGAGCTGGGGAAGGGGCTGCGAAGCAAAAAAACAAACGAGTGAGGTGGCAATTTTTACCAAATTTGCACACCCCCCCCCCCTGCGCGCAGGTAGATACCGGAGTAAAACACAACATAAGAACTTAATAAGTCATATAGGTTTTCATATATAAACTAACAATGTTTTAGTTCCCACACCAATGTGGGACAAGCTAAATGAATGAAAGAAAAAATAGACTTTTTGCTCTCAAACCAATATGGGACAAAGTAATGAATCAAATTTTTTGTGTTTTGTTCCTACACCAATATAGGATAAGGTAATGAAAAAAAAATAAACTTTGATTTGTTAGCGTTTTTTTTACCATACAGACAAGTCATTTAGATGTCCAAACAAACAGCACATAATGATTCAACACCTTATTGATTTAGCAGTTCTTTACTATACAGACAGCTTATTCATTTAGCACCAAATGAAACAGACTGAAACAAACAGCCCCTATGTGATACTTTGGTGTGGTCCAGTCAGCGCTGACGTAGCCACCACATCAACACCACACCACATGGGTATAACTCATGCCCTAAGAAACGCTTTTTTGGTTGAATCGGAAAACCTTTCGAGACCGGACGACCGGTCGGTTGAACCGGTTACAGGTTATATATATATATAATATATATATATTTATAAAATTCTAATAAACTTGTACACCCCAACAAAAATAGTTAAAATACAATAATAATTCACTCAAAAATAATACCAAATAGATATTTCACAAGAAAATATAAGTTTTAAACTTTAAAAATAATACAAAAAATACAAAAAGCAACAATAAAATTTTAAAAAGCCAGAAAACCGGTTGAATCGAACCGCTTAAACCGGAAAACCGCCCGGTTCGAAGTGGTCCGGTTATGTTACCCAAGACACGCTGTGATCATAGTTCGTGTGAATAACCAGGACCCTCTATGTTACACGTCAATCCCAGAGGAAACCCACCGTTTAAAGGCCCACGGTGGCAAAACTCCTGACTCATCTCTATAATATTTTACATTTATTATGTTGGGTGGGATTTGAACCTTTGACATCCATATTAAAAGGTACAGAGATATCCACTCCACTAAATAAGTCTTTAAACATATAAAGGCCGGTTTTTTTTCAAAGGGTTAAGAAGTATTATGAGTCGTTAATCTAGAAGTCAATTGTTTAGGATGGAAGAGAATCAACTCTCAAGCATAAAAGAAGATGTCTCTTAAAATTGAATAGTCTACTATTTTTGATTTTTTTAATTTTCTTTTCTTAGACACGGAAAACTTTATATACGATGTTATAATTAAAAAACTATAACATAAAATGGAGCATGTATTCATTTTAATTTAAGTATATATTTTCTATAGATTTTTTAATAGCTATTTATTCTTCACAAAACAAAAAAGACATCTCCCTAGAAAGATACTAACCAGAAACACCTGAGTTACATTATACACATATTCACCCAATCAATCATATCTTTGCACCTATTCTCAAAACACAAATTACATAAACTTTTAATTTCTTTTAAGACTTTGCTCACCAAGGGTACACCGCAATTGAACCTTAGAGCATTCATTTCCTTCCATAAAAACCGGCAAGTAGTGAGGACAATACCGTGATCACATCTCTTTTCTTGACCGCCAACCTTCTATCCTCTTGGAGACGAGGCAAATCATCCATAGAGAACACGAGAATGGCAAGAATATTACACCAATCCGTCACCCATTGCCAAACTATTGAAGCAAGCGCACACCCGGTAAGGAGGTGTGAAACCGAATCTTGACCCGCCCTGTACAAAACAAACACATCGGACTCCACATGGATGTTTCGACGAGCGAGAGTATCCAGCGTAGCAATTCTGTTCCGTTGAACGCACCAAGCGAACAAATTTACCGTGCACGAAACCAACTTGCACCATTGAAATACAAAACTCCGATAGGCCACCTCCATAACCGAGATCAAAACCCGTATAAAATGAACTTTTCTTTTTAAACAAATGTCTTGTATGATGTCGCATTGCTTAAAAAAGTATTTCATATATGTAGTTAAAAAGTAAGTTTTGTAATTATCAATATAGGTTGCATAATTTTTATATAACTTGTCTACGTACTATATATACAAGCTCGAATAATTACTATTTGAGTATAATTATAAACATAGATTGTGTCATTATAATATATAAGTTGCGTCATTATTTATATAAGTTGCGTCATTATTTATATAATTTTGAGTAGTTATTGGTTGGGCTTAATTATAAACATAAGCCGGTTAATTGTTTATATTAGGTTGTGTCATTATTTAATATCGGTTATGCAATTTTCATATAAGTTGTGTATTTATTTATGATCTTATGTGTGTAATTATTGCTTGAACAAGTTTATTATTTTCCAAGAGACACGTGTTGCATACTTGCATTTTACTAACTTCGTATGCTTTATCGCTTTTTCAAAGAGGAGTAAAAGATTAAGAGAGAGAATTAGAAAAAGTAGTAGTGAAAATGAAAAAAAAAAAGATTGTGAATTTTATAGAGGAAATAGATAAATAAATAAAATTAGATTTTAACTGTTGAGCCAAGGATTATTTTTTAAAATTCAAACTCTCACTTGGCTCCATGAACATAAAGTCATCAGCCAATTTTGCCCTTATAGAGCTTCTAGAGGCGATGTGCGGGACGCTATGAACTCATAAAGGCTTATAATACCCACTACGGAGATCCTTAGAATGTAAAGATTTTATGTTTAAAAATAATAAAAAGTACACTAAACTATCTTACACTCATATATATTTTGGAAAAAAATATCGCTGTTTTCATAAATTTAGACCTTAGAATCAATTCTTACTAAAGTTATTCCAAACTAAATTATAAAACTTATAAAGAACAAATTTTTTTTTAAGAAACTATGATAATACAATTATTTACCATGTCTTACACGCGACCTCAAAGACTGAGTTTTTTATTCCCTCCTTAATTTAAGAGATTGAGGAAAATGAATTGATTGTGAGAAATTAAGCTTTTAAATTTTATTTTGGACATCATTTAAGATAATGGAACCCGATTTGTTATCCAAAAGTGGGCATTGTGAGCTATTGAAAATTCTTCTACACGTCATGTTGGGACCATAGACATGTCTAACAACAAACACTAATTTTATGCATTACCCGTGAAGGTGGCTAGTGTATAGTATAGTTTGTTTATGTATTTCAAGATCAATTAAATAACAAATATGATTTGATTTGATAGAAGTCATATTCGCCGGCTTTAGGTTAGTTTAATATACATGATTGATGGATGGGATGTGTGGTGATAACATTTATATGCATATAGTTTTGTGTTATGGATAGAAAATATCTAAAGGTACGAGACATTCGAGACTTATTCTATTTTAATTATATGAAAAATAAACATGACGATTATATAAAAATGAGTTCTCTTAACTAGTAGACTCATTTTCTCGAATAAATGCAGGAACACCATTCACAAAATAAAACAAACAGTTTTCTTAATTCTACAAATTCAAATTACAATAGAATAAAGAAATAACTACAAATTAATAGAATTACAAGATGCAAGATAATAAAGGGTTAGCAACCTATGTGAACCTTTGTAATAAAGGGTTCGATATTTTATTTATCATGTGTCCATTTTGCAATAGAGAGATGGAAAGTGTTGATCATTTATTTGGTCATTGCGATCTCGGTATGGGTATTTCGGAAAAAAAAAATTATGATGTGGCTTGATTGGTCGTGATCCGGAAGGGTGTTGGATAGGGTTGACTCGCAAGCATGCTCAAGAAACAAGAAGCAAGTGGTGAAAGGTATCTTATTCACATATTGGTGGGTAATATGAAAAACAAGGAATGAAGCAATCTTTAAAGCTAATGACTTGACGAAAGAGAACACGTTCTATTCGATTATTAAGTTTTTTGTTTATGGTTTGCTAGTAAATTTAACAAGGTAAAGATGTCTTGAACTGATTGGGTGAAAAACCAAATGCTTGTTTTGTAAGTTATAACTAGCTTTTGTGTAGTTTGTGGAGTGATGGGTTAGCTTTTTCTAGCCCGATCTTGCTTTAATGTAATTTTGCTTTAAAAAAATTAAAGAAAATAAAAGAAAATGAGTTAAGGCCAAGAATTTCTATTCCACAAAGGTTCCTTAAAACTGATTCCAAGACACACAAATGAACTTGTCAGTCTTTCAGGGTACAGTAGCTGGAGCAGATGCACTATCGAGATTAATTATCTTAGAACTCGAAAAAGATAACTTAAACTAGTGAGT
The DNA here is from genome assembly GCA_039602395.1 of Deinandra increscens subsp. villosa. NCBI lineage: Eukaryota > Viridiplantae > Streptophyta > Magnoliopsida > Asterales > Asteraceae > Deinandra > Deinandra increscens. The sequence goes on from JBCNJP010000019.1 coordinate 3,037,089, forward strand.
AAAGAGTCGAAAATGTTGGGAAGTCTACTGAGTTCGAATGTGATTTCTAAAACATGTAGAGTTCATTGTGTACATGAAAAATGTCACATAACTCTAGTGAATTAATTGCGTAACTCTAGTAAATTAATAATCCAAATTTGAAAAGATAAATAGACACTTCATTTCAACTTATACTTAATCACTAATTAATAGGTTTTTTCTAAAGAATACAAATAATAATTATTAAAATTTCTAACAGATAAAACTTCTGTTTGGACTATAAACATTTTGTGATGCCTTTGGCTCTGCAATTCCATAGGTTAGCGTGAGAAACATAAAGAAACTTCAATTCAAAAAAGAAAAAAAAAAGAATGTATTCGGAGAAAATATATTTAATTTGACTATATTTAATTTGACACTTGAACCGCAACTTGGAAGAAATTATTGGTCAAAGATGTTGTACATTGATAATCTGTTGTCTTAATATTTTGTTGTAAATGGCTGGGCATGTAAACGAACCAAACGTTCATTGAACCGTTCAGAGGGAAATTTGTTTATGTTCGTTTATTTAATAAATGAACGAACACGAACATAATTTTTCGTTCGTTTAATTAAATGAACGAACTTAAACAAATGTCACGTTTGTTCATTTATGTTCGTTTATTTATGTTCATTTGTGTTCATTTATGTTCGTTTATGTTCGATTATGTTTGTTTATTTTTATTATGTAATATCATAAAAGATTTTTTTTCAATTAATAAATGATTATATTATTTTTTTTAATAACATTCTCGTCCCTCCCTCCCTTGCATTAGGGTTTTATTATTTTCATTTTGAGAAGCCACACCCTTCTCTCCTCCCTCCCCTGGCAGCCGGCGATTCCACGTCGGCGACCATCATCACTCATCAGGTACTCCAATCTCCTGTCTCCTGTCTCCACTTTCGAACACAATTCACAATGATGTAGGGAATGAACACGAAAACAATGATGTAGGGAATGCTCCTTACACAAAAAGCAAAAGAAAAAAGACATCAACTGTTTGAGTTCATTTTCGTACTGAAGTTGAGGGTGATGGAATCGAAATTTGTATATGCCTTCATTGTGGAGATAAAATTAAGAAGCCTAAGGATGGAAGCACCACTCCATTACTTAGACATATCAAAGAGGTTTGCACGAAGTTAAAATGACTCTTCCTCCCAAGTTTTTTTTTTTAAATGCGATAGTAATTCATTTAAGTTGAAGACTTGCAGTCGCCACCGAAAAAAGAAAAAAAAAACTACCCGTTTTGGGCCAAGGATGTAGCTCGCAAAGTGGGCTGTAAACAAGATTTAAAATGGGCTATTTCTATATCTCTATACAGTTTTACTAGTGTAAAGTCAAATAATATATTGTGCTACCCGATTTGAATCCGAATGTGAATGATTGTTTTCTTCTCATGTTTGAGTGTGACGTTTGTACACGTTCCTTAGTTAAATTCTAAATTAGATTAACATTAGTATAATTTAAATCAACCAAATTTTTATGTTTTAATATTCGCACTCAAATGAAAACATTTAACACTAACCACAAGTTCATTGCAGATATCATACCGTACTTACCTACCCTAACTATCTAAGTTAAGAATTTTTAAATGACTTAATAAAGACATCACATACACACTTTGACCAACCTCTTTGAGAGCTCAAATCAAGAAATTGTATTTTCCTTCGAGTAATCTCTAATTATAATTCTATGGTGTGAAAGAGAAGAAGGAACAGAATGAAGATCAAAGATCAAGAGCCCTCTATAAAAAGAGTTGATGTGATTATGTATTGTAAACATATCTTACTATCCCTATGAAAATCTAAGTGACAAAGAATAGTAATTTTAGTATAAAATACTCGTGCACCTCTAACCTCTTCTCCTATATATTTGTTATGCATTTTAAAACTTCTTTGTCATGTTACGGATTAAAGGAACAACTATCTATCTATCTATATAATAATAAACATAAACATAAACATAATAAACATAAACATGAGTTTTTAAAGTCCATGTGGCACAATTTTAGGTATGCCACATTGGATTTGCTTACTTGTCAATTTCTCATAATTTAGAATTAAAAAATTACACTAAATTAAATTTTTTCCATAAAAAATTGTCCATATTTTTATTTATAATACCAAAACTTTTATTCGTCATATCTCATTTATTGTCCAACAAAAATTCGATCCGTAAATTGCTTTGGATTCGTGAAAGAAAACCTAATAAAACTATATACATATTGCTTAGGTTTTGATCAACGAAATGGACGTTTATTCTAAGACTTTCATTAATTCCAACAGATAAACGGATTGCTTTCGGATTTCAAAGAAGATAATTTTTAATTCCGGTTTTTTTTTTTTTGTAGACCTTAAAAAAAACTAAGGTCAATCGTTGTCTAGAGTTTGGCTGTTTTTAAAGAACCCGGTATTCTTCTATGCCCAGTTGTACGATGCTCTATTAAGAGTGAAAAGCAAAAAGGGTCTTAGAATCTTAATTTTAAATAAGATGGTTGCTAGCCGAATGTAACCAAAAACATTGTATTCAAATCTTTTTTTTCAAACTTGTAAATTTAATATTATTGAATATTTATCGGCTCTTTAGCTTTATGTATTATTCAGTTTAATTTATTTTTTCAATTTAGGTTCATCTTTTATTTTGCACTCAAAAAATTAATATCATAGCCTCGGGTATTTACCCGGGTCACTAACTAGTTAAGAACCATGAAGTAGCAAGGTATGATTTGTTAATTGTTTTGAGTACTTTTCTCGTTCTGTCTTTGGGTTTCTGATATTTATTTTTACGTTTTATTGTTTGTTTGTATAAGATGTGTGTTTTTCATTCATTTTATTTTATCGTTGTATTGGCGTATGCATATCAAGTTGGGTTTTCGCTTATTGGGGAATTGGTTTACCCCCGACGTGAAACAAGAGTGTTAAAACATGGATTGGGTTTCGCATTTTTAATGTTGTAGTGTAGGTTCATGCCTTGCAAAAGTATAATGGTCCAACACAATGCAAATTACTATCGTTATTAAAAGGAAAATTGAATTTAAATAATCTCAACTATTGACCATTTGCCGGGAGTAATCCCAGCTATACTTATTGTTACTAAGAATCCCAACTATTGATGTTGTTTTTCTAAAAATCCTACCATTAACTTTTTAACCTCCATTAGTATTGATGACGTGGCCTAATGACGTGATAGTTTTAATGACGTTGCAGATGGCGTTGCCTGATGACGTAGCAGTTATGATGACATGGCAACTGACATCATCATGCCACGTCATCAAAACTAACAGAGGTTTTAAAAGTTAATGGTAGGATTATTAGAAAAACAACATCAATAGTCGGGATTACCAGTAATACTAAGTATAGTTGAGATTATTCTCGGCCAATGGTCAATAAGTGGAATTATTTAAATCTAATTTTCCTTATTAAAAAAGAACCAGGGAGGAACAGTGTAAATATTGTGAAGTGATAGGGGAAGACGTGGCTAAATATTAGTCTCTAGTGACGAATGTTGAAAAAAATACGTAATACATGCATATAAAATTTTCGAAAATATATACTACTGGACGAAAAAAATGCAGGGGTCATTGCCCCCGCGTGCATGGCTTAAACTTCGCCCTTGTCAATCTCTATTGGAAACTTGCTTTATACCCGTCGGGTAGCCGGATAGTTTAGTGTAATGAAGCGAGCTGAAAACAAAGAATGTTGTCATATTCTCATGCGTTGTCATGTTACTAACAAAATATGGAGAAATATCCGGTCCCCAATTATATAAAACATATATTTGCTCTTCACGTTAAACCCAAATTTTTACATGAATGTAAGAAAGCAAACTTACGAGATTTCCTAATACTTAATGGATTATGTTTGTAATAGACTATATTTAGAAGATCATAAAAGTGAAAGAATAGCACATACATGCTTATTGAAAACACCTCCAACTCTAGAGAAACCAAACTGATAGGTTTACGGAGAAAACTTACAAACTCCTAAATAAACCCGTAGAGTGGGTTAGGCTCCAAGATTTCAAGAGAGAGAACAAGCAAAGCTTTTGATATAATTTTCTATCTAACTTGGTTAATCCAACGTAAAAACATATAAATAGTGCTAAGGAACCAACTAAATGCATTAACTAAACAAACATGAGAAAGTGTAACCAAAAAGTAAGGAACAAACAGAAGGTGGGATCATGCCCATGCACTACGTGGGTAGTGTCAACAAGGTGTTGGGTCAATACCCCAATCTCTTGGGTCGGGTCATACGGATAGTCCGTATCACAAACACATCCCATTCTATTTGCATACTGACATGTTTCACAAACCATTAACATGTAATGTTTAAAAAAGATGAGATTTGAACTCTTAATAACATACATATTTTAATACTTTGATAGTTTTGCTTTCTATGGTGCTTCTCAAATTGGGGGTAACCAAAGAGGGAAAAAAAGATGGATTTAGCATACATTAGATATTCAATCATAATCATATAATAATGCATTTATAAAAAAATTCAAATCAACCCCAAAACAAATTCATCGCATATTAGATAAGGAATATATAATTACCCGACGAAATCCTAATATCCTTTTTAAAACTGATTCAAAAAAATTCAGACAAATGAACAAAAGTACAACTACTAATCAAGTTGCTTCTCTAAGGGCAATACATCAACTTTTAATCGAACCATCTCTCTTAAAACTGAATCTTATAGACAAATTAAAGAGGAAATGAATACAAATAGAGACAAATTAGTACATTGTTATTGTCTCAACATCTGAAACTACAATGAAATAAACCACAAATTGTTGAAATTAAAATTAATAACTAGTAATTTTGTTATGCTTATAGTAGCATGAAGCAGCTACTTCAACTTGAACCATGTTTGCAACCACGTTTTGTGGTCAAATAGGAAGAAACAAAAAAGATAGTTTACCTTACAACATGTGTAGTGTCAACTCCCTTTTGATCCACATCACAGAACCCAGTTTAATTCTCACAAACCCATAATTTATGGGTTTTGAATGTTTCAATTTGTTTAGAACTATTAAAAATAGTTTTTATCAATTTCAGTTTTCATGCTTTTTACTAGTCGAACCGGTTGGATATAGAACCAAAGCAAAACGATACCGGTAAATGGATGATGAGAGAACCGAGAGCCCAACCTATAAAAGTTTTCATTGTTAGGTCCAGTTCGTGACGTCATTTTTCACGTGTCGGGCCGGTTTTCGCTCAACCCCTAAGCAAAAGCAATTTTTATTTCTATTTTAGGATCTTAGGGCAATTTTTCTTCTTATCATAGCGCAACGACTTTATAGTTGTGTACCATAATTTTTACATCCTAGCTTAATCCTTTTAGCGTTTTGGTTTTAATTTTAACATCGTTACGCGTTCTTTCGTATTCATGTTTTTTTATGTAGCATTATAGCAATGCAACTATTTTGATTGTACGCATTGTCTCTACGGTTCTTTTTCCAAGCGCAACATATTGAGAATAAAAGTTGGCGGTGTAATGGGTACAGTCATGTAACATAATCTTAATTAGATAGTAGGCTCGATCAATACTTTAAGCGTGTGTCCTCTAATTTTTACGTCCTTACTCAGTTTTTTGTATTTTCGTATTTTAATTTAGTGTTATAGCAATACAACTACTACTTGTGTGCCCGTGTTATCCTCACGGCAATGCGTGAGTAGCATATCTATTTCTTTTTTACACTAATGAATTTTGTCCCGCAAGCCAGAGGCGACTCAAACGATTTTAGGGCCCCAAGTGAACCAACATTTTGGGGTGTTTTGGCATTTTCAAAAGTTACATGTTAAATTTTTCTCTTTTATTTGGCTTGGGACCGATAATAATAAACTATATTGTTCATAATTACTATAACTAATCTATCTTTTAATTCTTACTGCATATGAAAAACTATGATTAAAACAATTTATTTTTCTAGCTTTATTCAATACACATTGCTTAATAAAACACTTGTAGCCAATCTATGGATATCTATTTCAAATTAGTGTAATTTAATATAGTGGCAATATATACATGTGTAAAAGAACTAATTTTTTTAGTATAATTTAATTTATTTAATATATTAATAAGTTTGTCATAATTTAAATGAATAATATCTTTCAAAAATTTGGGTGTTAAATTTGGTTTTTGAATACATCTCAACCATATAAAAAAAGGAAAAGTCTACAATAGGAAAATGATATAGGAAAAGGAATTAATAAATAAACTAAATGCAAATGTGGAATATAAGATTGTTTTTTAAAATAGGGACCACAAATATTTTAGGGGCTCAAACCCTTTCTTGAATTGCTTAACACATTAAGCCCAATGTTTTTTTTTTTTTTGATAGATATGGTTATTTATATGATTTAGGGGTTGTTTGGTTCGTGTGTATTATTTGGTGCTAAATGAATAAGTTGTCTGTATGGTAAAGAAGCGCTAAATCATAGTGTGTTGTTTGTTTGGACATCTGAATGACTGTATAATCAAACAAAAAAAAAACACTAACAAATCATTGTGAGAACAAAAAAAGTCTATTTTTTTTCTTTCATTTAGCTTGTCCCATATTGGTGTAGGAACAAAACACCTAAATTTTCCTTCATTACCTTGTCCCATATTGATGTGTGAATAAAAACACCATTTTTTTTCTTTCATTTAGTTTGTCCCACATTGATGTGGGAACAAAAACATGCTTAGCTTATATATGAAAACCTACATGACATATTAAGTTCTTATGTTGTGTTTTACTCCGATATCTACCAGCGCGCAGGGGGGTGCAAATTTGGTAAAATTGCCTTCCCGTACGCACGACCCGTTTTTTTCGTTTTTCCAGACCCTTTGTTTTTCTTTCACCTGCTTTTTCGTTTTTCCAGCCCGTCCTTCAGCCCTCGTCTGGATCCAAAAAGGTTCACGTTTCTGCCTTTTTCGGTCAGACGAAAATCGCTTTTTCGGTCAGCTGGTTTGCGGCCAAACAAACACCAACATATGTTAAAATGTCTTAATCGGTCAGTGATTTTGCCCAATAAGACCTCATTAAGACCAACCAAACAGGCCCTTAGTGTTGTGAGTTACAACGAGCTAGTATCCAACCAGCTTTTATGAAATAAAATAGATTTATTATTTCTTTAACGACAACTTAGCTTAATGACGTATCATCGATCGGGAATGATTATTATGGACCACCAGGAACACCTTCATAGCGAGGGAACCCGGGAACACCCTTCCATTTGCACCATCAGACGGAAACCAGGCAAGCCCGTAAACCATCACTTGTGACTCAGGATCAAGCACAAGGTCCAATCTTTCATTACCCATCAATATCTCATGAAGTGGTGTGAGTGGGACTAGAATTTAAGTCTCTTCAACCACAAAGTAGAAGTTAGAAGTTTATCATTACATCAACTTTGCTTGATAAAATAGATTTATTGTTATTAAGAAAAATAATTCCGACCACTCATAAATCATAAATGTTTTTAGTTGGCCGTTAAAAAAATCCGGGTTGGATAAAAGAAAACTTACCAATGATCCATAGCTCAATTGATTAAGGTTAAGTACCGAAAGACATTAAAAGTGGAAGGTCTTATGTTGAAATCTCACTTGTGACAAATAATAAATTGTGGTCCAGATTGGGTCACTGAGTTTTCTCATCTATGATGAGTTTCCTCCTAATAAGAAATGAAGATGATCGGATGAATGAATAATGTCTCGGTTAATAATCCAAATTAGGATGACATCACATTGACATCACATTGACTTAAACACATGGCGTAATACCTTTTCTTTCAGAATTTATTTCCTCATCTCTCTCTCTATCTCTGTCTACATATATGTCACTTTTGGGTTCAGCTATAACAAAATACCGGCCGCCGTATTATTCATTGTAGTTCGATCTGAAATGGAAAAAAACAAGAAACAATTGATCGAAACCCTAAGTCGAGGCATGGATTCTGCAAAGAAGCTGCAGAATTTACTTCACCACAAATCACCAAATATTATTAATGATGATGGGTTGTTGGTGTCTGTTGATGATCTTGCCAATGAAATATCGCAGTCTTTCTACCGTAGCCTTTTGGTATTGAACTCTTGCAATTCCGGAAGGCTTCCGGTAACAGCTGCCGGCCATCTGAATTCCGGTGACCAGCCGGCTGTCAAAAGACGGAGAGGTAGTTACAAGAGAAGGTACGTACGTACAACTTAACTTTCCTTGCACATGTACATGTACAAGTACTTGATGCATGTGTAATATATTTGTTTGATTCAGCACAAGATCTTAACTTAATTAATAATTGGTTGGTTAAATTTCTTTTTGCAGAAAAACCATGGATTCGAGAATGGAAGTTAGTGACACAATTGAGGATGGTTATGCATGGAGGAAATATGGACAGAAAGAGATACTAAATTATGACTTTCCAAGGTCTCCTACTCCCCTCATTTATATTCATAATCTATATATAATCAAATTTAACTAAACAAGTACCAAAATAGTATAATTAATTATATGCATAATATCAGAGGTGTTAAAAAAACATCCATATAAATTTTGAGAAAGAACATGAGTGTTTGACGCGATTAATCTTTTTATCTAAAAGAGTTAAACAAGTTAGCGGGTACTAATCACGTTATAACTTGTTAGCTAGTCGAGTTGGTGGGAAAGACTCATAAACATGTTAGTGGATCAACTTATAAAACTAATTAGGTTGATGGGTCAACCCATTTAACTAAAAGGGCAAAGCATTTAATTAATGGGGATCAAATCATGACATTGGTAGTTAAAATTCAATTTTGCAATTACACTTAAAAATGACATGTTTAATTAAATAGGTCAATAGGGTTAGATATGCAAAAAAGAAAAAATCTGATTTTTTCTTGTCTTGTTTCTGATCGTGTAAGAAGTTGCAATCCGTACATAATACATTGGGTTGTTATGTAGCCGTCTATGCAACTGACCACTCCACTCTTTTTCTACCATTATATTTAGCAAACCAACACGTACAAATACGTTGTGTGATTTGCGTAGTTTTTTATTTAATTTTCTTTTAATGGCATACGCACACCCACTAATCTATTTCTAAATTACAGTAGAAACATCACTATCAGGGATTGAACCCATAACCTCCACTCTGGTTAACACATCTACCAATTGGTTATGTTTTAAAAACAACCTTGTTAGCAATATGGGTCGTATTTTATTATAACGCGTATTTTTTATTTTGATGACAGATGTTATTATAGATGCACACACAAGCAAGTTCATGGGTGCAAAGCGTTAAAACAGGTTCAAAAGTTGGAAGATGGATCAAACATGTTCCAAATCTTGTATTTTGATCATCACACTTGCCCACCTCCAAATACATACTCTCACCCACTTGACCTTGATTCTAAAAACTCCCCATATAGCCCCTCAACTATTACAAATAAACACATTGACCCCTCTCAATCATGTAACAAGGTTTCATCAGTCAGTGGTGCACAATCACCCCCTGCTTTGGCTTGGAAAGAGATATTGCTAAATGAGTTTGAATGTTTCAAGAAGGATGGAAGTTTAAGTGACATGTCATTGGATGATATTACTTTTTCTTAGTTTGGTTTGGTTGGTTAATTGTATCTAGTTGATTTGAAGGTTAATTAATAACAGCTTATCTCATATATATAAAATGTAACTTTTATTGTAGAAAACTGCATGTTGTTATATTGTAATCATTCAAATGAATGAGAACCATAATTAATTTGAGGAAGAGACAATGTTTACTTTTTTTTAACAACAAGTTTTCTATTTTCATTAAATTTTCATCATATCAAGGTTTGAATTTTGATTTCCACCAAAGAGTATTTGCTCCTTAGCATTAAACTACAACTTAAGTGCATTTGCTCTTTACCGTTAGACTACAACCTAAGTGGCACACAAAGTTTACTTCAATTGCCTATTTACTAATCAACCATCCCATGTTTATTGCCTATTTGAGAAGTATGTTCCTATAAAAGGACTATATGTGTATTAAAGGAGGTACATGTTTGTCTATAAGGCTGAACATGATACCATTTTCGCAGGGTGTGGCTCACCACCGTCACACACGTCGTTGCACTCCATATCACCACCACCCCCGTGCTTTTTCTTTCTTTTTTCTCTCTTTCTGCGATGGCCAACCACCACACCAGACACCACCCTCCCAAGTCCAGCCATGGTGGCCCACCACCACACAACTGCAGACATTGCATTATAGATGACGTAATATGCATCTGTAATTAAGGGTTATATGTTCTTAAAATGAAAAGCTAGCGATAATATGAGGTTAACGTAACGACAGAAATATATAAAATAATGGTAAAAATATATAAACACTAACAATTGCATGTGGTGTTATAGAAGATTGATCGAATGAGATCTCACGAGAGAAAACGTGTATTGTTAAAGACCTCATTAATTTTGAGCTAGTGGGATCGGATCATTATTTAATAGGTTTTAAAAAGTAAAAAATGTATTTTGTATCAAGTGGTTCTCTTCAACTTGTCCCATTTATTTAATACAATTTATTATCACCTTGTAGAGTGTACCACTGTACCTTGTACAAATGATATGCACAAAATAGAATGTAATCTTAAGGAGTGAGTGAAAAAACGACGACGGGAAAAGCCAAAAAAAATGTTAATTAATTTAAAATGATATGATACATTTACAAAGTAAAAGGTGGGAGTAATTAGCTAGGACCCCCTTGATATATATATCGCATATACGAACAAGTCAAATAAGAAACACTACTTTGACTCATCTCTCTAAATCAACAATAGACTTTGACTCGTCTTTAGAACAATTGGGACTTTGAATATACATTGGACTTGTTCCCTGATATTATACGATACGTACAAAGACTTAATACGAAATTCGCATACTTAAGTTTGGTTTGAAAGAGTACACGTCAGCTTTGAGTCCTACCAGCAAACACGTTTATTTCGTTTAATGGTTATATAATGACCTGTTGATCGTGTTTAATTGTATACTTACTTTTAAAAATGTATTTGTTGTCTTAACTCTAATTAATATGATATTTTTTTTTATCAATGTTTAAAAGATAAAAAGGAAATGAACATATTTTTTTTATAGTTTCAAGGTAATACAATTCTTTTCTTTTTTAAAAAATTGGAAATATATACCAGCCTCTATCGTATTATTATTATTATTAATTATTAATATGTAATACGTAAATGTAAATATAAAAATAAAATAATATTGCGGCGAACGACACCCTTTACATCGATCCCCTCACGGCCACACCTACACATTTTATATGTTTGGTGAATAAAATCATAAGCATATTTATTGTAGTATCATCATTTATATGGTTTTAGACTTTTAGTAGAGTAGTTTCTTTTTTCCTTTTTTGGAAACAAATATTATTACCACAAATCACGGATGAGGTGCGCTAAAAGTACATCAAAGATTTACAATCGAAAGAAAACGACAACACCAAAAAGCACCACATTACATCAGAATAACATAAAGATTAAAAACACACCAATGTTTAGGAGATCCTTTTTCTCAAACGGCGGCTTAGTATCTTTGTGTTTTTAACGATCTTAGATACAAAGGAGAAGTATATAAGGAGCCCGGGGGCTCCGGTCTCTGTCTTTTTTCCTTCAGAAGTAACGATTTTACATGTACTTCATCGGATTTTTTTTAATATGTGTATATGCATGTAAATATAATCAGTAGCGAAGCTTGAAAAAAATCCTTGCGGGAGCGATAAGTCACGGGGCCATTTTTTTTCCGATTGTTATGTATATGTTATATGTTCGGCCTGAATCCAAGAATAAAATATATATATTTGTAAACTACATATTTATAAAAAAAAACATCGTCTATTACACATAGAAAACTAGATATTTTAAAACAAACAAAGATATTCAAAAAATTGTGAATGCCTAGAATAAGGTGAGTACGTGGAACAAACAAAGATAGTTGAAGTTTTGTGATGTTTACTACTTTTTTGTTCATCGCCCTCACTTTTTTTTAAAAAGAAATCAATAGTCTTTCTCTTTCCCATGATATACCTAATTAAGATAAAACATAATTAAACAAAGTTAAACAACTAAGCAAATTACACCTTACAAATTTAAACCTACCTAACAACAAATTTAAACACACAATCTCAAATTCCAAAATGACATCAATTATTGAATCAAAAATCATAATTTAAACATAATTAACACCAAAACCACAAGCCCCGTATTATCTGTCATTTCATTGTCAAAATCTAACTAAGAATACTTAAAACAAAAGCTAACCAATTACTCAATTAGGCGAACGGAATCATAAGTTGATTAGTCGAACACTTGAAACAGCCGCTGGAGTGAAACGGACTAGTCCGACTGGAACAGTGGAACTTGAAGCGGCCATTGGCCTGGATGTCGTTGTAGTGTCGGTCAAAATCACGCCTGGCTAGCAGGTCGCCGCCTCATCGAAACGCCTCATCCAACGGTCGATCTGAATGAAGAGGCGAAGATCCGTGAACAGTCGAGCGAAAGAGCAGGGGCGCAGAGTTGAGGGGCGATGTTATATTTTTCAAGGACTTAGGCAATTGGGGCTTGAAAAATTGGGGAGAATTTTCATTACAAAAAACTTTCAAATGTCCACCTGGATTAAAAGTTTTATTTATAAGTGAATTAATGTATATCGATATACATATACATCTGGAATGAGTATAACATCGAATTATATAATTGACCACAATTGACGATTTGAAATAGTCTTTGATGACCATACATGTTGTATGGTCTTATTCTTATACAACCGTATGGTCTTAATCTTATACAACCCGTGTTGGTCGTATTAGGTTATATGACCCATTAAAAACATGGAATGACTTAGGTGACTAATGTCAATTTTTATCGTTTGGCTTTTTATGCCACGGGTCATATCATACAAAACTAGTCGTATTAGGAGTGCGTGTATCAAATGGCAAATGGGCCATATTGGAGGATATTGACCCAGGTTCTTAAATGGTCATTTTGTACAATACAACCAGTTGGAAACATAAAATGGGTTGAGTTGACTGATGTCATATTATGTAGTTTGACCCGGGCCGTATGAGAGCATACACGACTCGAATGATCAATGTTCATGTAACAAGTTGGGTGTTTATAACAACCCCTTAAATAGTCTTAAATATTTTGTGTTTAGTTAGTATAAATTCATAAGATTATGGATTTCAATTCTTGAAAGGTGTTGGGTAGAAAAACATTCTTTTGTTTTTTTAATTGATGTCGGGTCCCATGTAGGCACATGCCACATTTGCTCAAAACTTGAGCCTTTCGTTTCGGATTCATTCGGATGAATGCGATGGACGATGGTGATGGTCATGGTTTTATTGACTGACGAAGGAGGATTGCAGTTCGGGGAGGTAACTGGAAAGTGACCTGATGATAATACATACTAAATCAACGGAAAAAGACGAAATTCCTTAGACTCGATAAATAACTCAACATATGTTATAACTAAATAATATTTTTCAAGTTTTATTATTTTAAATCAAAATACTTCATGATAAAAATATTTAAAAAAAAACAAATAAAAAATCGTATGCGTAGATGGTATTATAAGTTGGTTTAGGCTGATTTTACATTCTAAAGTCTAAACAACCTTGTTTTCTTGTTTTTTCCCCGGAACAACTAAATTGTAATACTCATAGAGAGCTAAGAAACAAGACCAAAGATAAGATATCACCAATGGGTAATGCTGAGGTGGTTTTTGGTTTTATTATATTGCTTGTTGTCCAAAAAATATATATATCACCAATGGGTAATGGGTAATGGGTAATGGGTTGGTTTGGTTAATCCAAACCTTATATCTGGTTGTAAAAGCTTGTCTCTAGGGGTGTTCAAAAATATCCGAGTCCGAATCCGTATCCGAATTATCCGAAATTCCGTATCCGAATTATCCGAAAATTTCGGATATCCGGAATTTCGGATATCCGAAACTCGGATATCCGAAAATTCGGACTTGGACTTGGACAAGAATTTACAAAAGTTTCGGAAGTTTCGGATACCCGGTATCCGAAAATTTAAATAAATTAAAATAAATTTTATATTAAAAAATAAGGAATTATTGAATACTTGGACTATGTTTATTTGTTTTGTCGTTTTTTAGGTCTAACTTATGTTTATTTGTATTTGAAGACTTGGAATATGTTTATTTGTTTTGTCGTTTTGTCGTTTTTTTTGGTTAAATTGTGGTTTTTTTAAAAAAAAACTGGATTTTCGGATATCCGTTTTAACTATCCGAGTCCAGTCCGAAATTTCGGATATCCGAAATTTCGGATATCCGAAATTTCGGACTTGGACTTGGACAACGAAAATTGATATCCGAAATTTTCGGATACCCGAAATTCGGATATCCGAAATTCCGGATATCCGGTTTTGAACACCCCTACTTGTCTCATACCCTGTTTAAAACCTATCGGTATTTCATGTTGGAGAATAGGATCGACCAATCATAAAAAAAATTGAATTTATGATTAACATGTCACGGCTATGTCTAACTCTTTATTATTGATCAAAACCACACAATACACATAATCGATCTCTTCTTGGCTCACGCAAAACTAACCTCTTCTTGGCTCACAAATAACTGATTTCTTTCTCAGAACCCCATGCCTAGAGATTTGATACTAATTGTTGGCTCATATTCGATATATTAACACTATAATGCATCGAGAATTTGGGGGACTATCTGTCTTCACTCTAAAAACTTTATTATGAACGAACCACGAAAAATTACATAAGTGTATACCTCTATTTATACTAAAACTCCACATTGGAAAAAAAATATATTAGGCTTAAATAATAATAAACTTAATACTAAACATAACACATTAACTAAATAAACTCTAACGATCACATTCAAATCTTTTATTAATTTCTCTTGATTTTTCCTCCATGAATGTTTTAACACAATTTGGATTAACTCACTTATTCTTTCAGGTATCTACCCGTCAGGTATAAGGCGTACCCACAGGTTTCGGGTATACACATTAGGTATATCTGTCGGGTATCTATCGAGTAATTATTATATAGTTATATTTATCATAATCATCATAAAATGTCTCCAATAACTATAACTATAACTATATATATATATATATATAGTAAAACCTCTATAAATTAATAATGTTGGGACCGGGATATTTTATTAATTTAATGAGATATTATTATATCGATAATTTATTAATTTAAAGAGTTGCCTTATATTCGTGAACAACTCTCAAATTAATGCATTGACCTTCAAAAAATCCATGTCCGTTCACTTTACCTATTTGAATAAAACAGAAACCAGGACCTTCAAAATTCTCACGTACATTCACACATTAATGAACTTGTCAAGTTCATTGTACATAGATCTAAATTGATCACTATAAAATGTCTAATGATACCGTTCAACATCCAAGTGATGATGAAGTTGATGATAATTCAGTACCTTTGGAACCGGTCACTCGGAAAGAACACATTGCAAGCGGCAACAACTCTTCACAACTTTTTGTTGCAATACGAGAATACAGTGCCTCAACTCTTAAGTGCGAGGGGGAGATTTAAAGATGAACTCAATATAGATTTGAAGTTCACAAAAAAAACAAGTGACTATAGATTCATTCTTTTACTAGAAAATCCTATAATTTTGAAATATTTTAGTAATTATTAATTTATAGTTTCGCTGGGACCAATATATTTACATTGAGATTTCAAAAGAATTATTATCTTATTATTTTATCTATTGAGGTCCAACTTTGTACTGGCCCCAAGTTGCGACCGGGCAAATTATTAATTTTATCGAAATTATTAATTTATCGAGTATTAAATTATAGAGGTTCTACTGTATATATATACATATATATATGTGTGTGTGTATTACAATATATAAATCAAAATGTTTAAATTAATAACTAAGTATTATCGATAAAACTAAATAAATATATAGATACGATATATACTTTAAACGAATTTGAGAATTGAGATATATATGATTTGAAAATAGGGTGAAACGATAAGAACTATCGCAAGAGAACTAGATACATTCAGTACATGTTTAAAATAGATAATAAATCATATCAGGTATATGGCCGGATACATAATTAGAAAACGGGTATATGTTATCGAGTAATTAGTTTGGTCCCATACCCAATTACCTGAATCCATACCCGTCCCATTTGTTTTGTTTTTGGGTATTCCCATTATGTTCGAGCTTGATTGCCACAACCAGCCAGACACACTAAAATAGTTACCGAGGTAATATTGGTTTTGCAACCGGTCCACCCATTAATAAGAAGAAATAATTAATGATGTCATCAAAGATCTCTTTGTTAGTAGAACCTACACATGAATGAATATGAGTTTGATCTATGATATTGACAGGTTTTTATCCTATCGTTTATGAGGATGGTTTTGTATGAAAATAGGCTCAACTGGTGTAAATAATATTTAGTTTAATGTTCCAAAAAAAGAATCGTCAATTAATCCAACCGTGCGGCTATATGTAATGGTCATGTTTTATTTTTTTAACCCCACATTTTTTGACATCTAGCATCACATCACTAATTAACCTTCACTTTTATATTTTACCTCCATAATGCCACATCACGCTTTCATTTTTAACAGTTTTTAATTAAAAAGTTAGATAGGGAATAGAAATTGAGATTATGCGGGGATGGTAGCCGTAAGAAGGGCCAAAAGTTAGGCCTAGTGGTAATTGTGACGTGCCCTTACAAGGATTCCATTAACCGATATTACGCGAACGACATGGTGAAAATGGAATAAGCAATTTGAGGAGGGCGGATGTTCACGTGCCCTTAGGTTGTTCGTAATGGTGGAGTCGTAGGCATGCGGTGGTGGATGATGGTCTGTCGTTAGGGTTATGTAAAAACTCTATTAACCTAGATAGCTAAGTTAAGTCAAATATCGCATCCACGAGGAACACGTGTTCAGTGTCATATGTTTTGGTTTGATTATTTAAACTAAATAGAAAATATAAACGAGAATAAGAGAGAATAAACGTATGATCATACTCAGGGTTCAGGCTATCGGTAGACAATGTAAATTTAGTTCAATTATTATGAAACTGCTACAAATACAAAGACAATCACACCACCCAACTATCTACGCCTCCCTCTACGCCGCTCATCGCCACCTCTCTCTCTTCCTCGTTCACACCGCCCAATCACAATCACAGCCATAACCTTCTACGGATGCTCTAGACGGTGATGATGAGCCTATGCGAATTGCCGATGAAGAGCAACGAGTGGTTGACGAAGCAACATGATGATTCGAAGATGATCACGATTGAAACGGTGGAGGAACACATGAGAGCCTTTTCTATTCAGAACAACAAGCGGCTGAAACGATCGTTATCCTCGACGTTGTTGGCCGGAGGAGAGCGGAGGCGAAGGCCGTGGCTGGAGTACGAAATTGAATCGGCAAGGGCTCAGTTAGATCGGGATCCTCATGTAACCACCAGCGGAGGCGATGGCGGTGTTTGCGGGATTTCACGGCGGCGAAGAGGAATAAGGGTTTGTGGGATGTGGTTGCTGTTCGGATGAAGGAATTAGGGGGTATGGTATTTCTTAATTTTCTTTGAAAATATATATAATATATATTTTTAATTATATTAGATGATTTACACAAATAGTTCCTGTCTTTTAATATCTTTATTAATTTTACAAAAGTAGTATCTGATATGTAAATTTACTGAAATGTTATTCCATTTAACAGAAAAATTTAACCTTAATTAATCAGAGAAATTCACGTGACATAAAATTTATTAATAATTTAAAAATCAAATGCAGATAACAAAACTAAAACTAGTCATAAGATAGTAGAGATGCAAATACTAATTTACCTTTATACTAATTTATCAATTTGATTAATCTGTTACGATTTCCATTCCATTTCGTCTCCACTCTTTCGTGTCTGCTCTGTACAAATCGCATCACTCTCATCTGTTTCGCCACAACTTCAGATCGATCGATCGATCCCCAATTCTTCGGAGAGCAGATGTTTAAATTCCTCAAGGATGTGGTCTCTGGATCTGGTGCCGGCGTCAAAGATCTGCCTTACAACATCGGCGAACCATATTCATCCGCTTGGGGCTCTTGGACGCACTCTCGCGGCACCTCCAAAGTAACATCTTACACCTAATCTTATGATCTGTATATGCAATTTTGCTTATGTATGTTTTTATACGTATTCGTAGATGTATATCTGAAAATACGTGTATCGTCTGCACTTTTGGCTCATGTGTATTTGCGTTGCTTAACCGATTCAATTGTGTTGCAAAAATGCTTGGATTGATTTATCTGTTCTACGTAGTAGAGTTTGTAGGTTTGTTGAATAAGATGTTAATATAGTAGGATCAAGGGACTGGGACTTGTCATTAAGTTGCTAGGGTTAGTTATTTTTTTTTTCGGATTTATGTTGTGAATTGGAAGTTTTTTGCATAATAATGTTTTTAAGTAGCTAACAGAGATCTTAAGATAGTAGGATCAAGGAATCATGATAGGACAAGATTATACCAATTTTTCTAAATTTACTACTTATGCAAATGGATCTCCTCTCAAGCATGGAGCTGGGGTAGAAGTTGTATAGGATTAGCACGCAGTGGCGGAGCTTGAACAGAAACAACTCAGGGGAGCAGGACACAGTATAACAGGGGGACCGCCCCCTGAGCCCTAAGGAAGCTTCCCCGGTGTTAGCACGTTCCGGACTAGATTAGAACTTCCCGAACATAGAGCGTGAGATTTGAAAGTTTCTTAGGGTCTTAGGGATTTGATGTTTATATAAGATTGATTTAAGTATTTGAATGTTGTCTAGGACCTAGTGTGTAGGTTTGTGGAGTAAAATAAAGTATTAAATTTATGCAAGTGTAAAGTAAAAGAAAGCTTGCATTCTAATGCTCTTTAGCACAAAGTATTATACCTCTATTTAAGATAATTTATCTAGTCCCATTAATCGTTATGTAGCTTACATACCAACTGAAAAGAACATTCTACTCACTTGGCCATGCTACTTATAACTAATATGTTTTTAATCACTAAACAGTAAACACAGTTCTTAAATTTTTACCAAACAACAAGTATTAGACTAAATTCTCAGATATATTTGTTGATTGGCACACTGACATGAAGGAGATAACTGATGTGGTTCATAAGCATGGATATTAATGTTTGGTGTTCGCTTCTCCAGGATGATGGATCACCTGTATCAATATTTTCTATTACAGGAAGCAATGCTAATGACGGACATTTAGCTGCTGCACGCAATGGTGTCAAGCGGCTTCGAACGGTAAGTTACTCGTCACAAGTTAAATTTTATAAAAACCGTGCTACCCCATGGTGCAGAAATATTCTTTTAATATAGCTGGCGCGTGAATCTATTTTGGAGTCTTCATTTGCAGTCATATCTGCTCTATGATACAGCTTCAATGTTAATTCTATCAGTAATGCTATCATAATTTCGATCAGGTCATTGAAGATGATGTTAGTAAACCATTTTATCTTAAGAATTTTTTATATATTGGTAATCTGACAACCATTGCGCGAGTAATTAGATATTTTTAGTGTTCTTTTGAGCTCAAGATCTGACTTTGAGATTCACTGGGCTATCCAATTATTTATATATTTCAACTCCAATATATAAGTCCATTTCAAGTTCATTATATCTTCATTGTCATTATGGTGATGTATTTGTGGCACTGTGGCATTATATGCATTTCCAATCATTTCAACTGCATTATTAATTAAATTTGTAATAATTCTAGAGTGATTAGCTTGCATGTTTGAGTCAAATTATCAGAATTTTGCAATTCATAGTCGAGCTGTGTTTTTTGTACTTACAGAAAATCAATTGTTTAAAGAGGTGGGGAGGGTGTTGAATACTTTCATGGCCTATGCATGCATATTTTATGTTTTTTTAATCATCAGTATTACTGATTTACTTCTGAGTACTTTCATCACAACTCCTGTAATTGTTTTTTCTGTTATTCTAAGCTAACCTATAACTATTTTATATTTCAGGTCAGGCATCCAAATATATTGTCATTTCTCCATAGTACTGAGGCTGAGATATCTGATGGGTCATCCACAAAGGTTGTTATTTATATTGTGACTGAACCTGTTATGCCACTGGCAGAGAAGATTAAGGAATTAGGATTACAAGGCACAAATAGGTACATGGTCTCATTTTTCAGCTGGATCATTGGTTCTTTTATAATTACTCTTGTTCGTAAGCCCTAGGATTGGATCACCTCGTTTTAATTTTTGACGGGTCACTTTAAGCTCCTCAAACTAGTCTGAATATTTTACTCATATTTTTCTTTCTAAATCCTATATTGTAAGGTGCAGTGTGGATCATTATAGATAGTTTTTTTGATACTTGTGTATTACTCTATTTTGGTTAATAGACATAGTGACATACAATGGGTTTATAAATATATGATTGAGGGGAGGATTGGAACGTTAACATTTGAGACTTCATACTCTGTGTAGACCCCAGCTCAAAATGTGTGTATAGTGGTCATGTCTAGAACAGAAGTTTAATAACCAACTTGCTGTAGAGTTAGTTAAGTGGGAATGTGGGATTTCTCTTCTCAGGGAGTCATTAGTTAAGACTACTTGATTAGTACGATGTAAGATTTAGAACTATGATGGATTTGCAAGTTAACTTACTGTCTTACACTACAGTTGCTGACATGCTGTTTAGAAATTATCTGTCCTGCAAAATCTGCTTGTAAGCATGTACCATTACCTAATACTCATCAAAGTATATGAGTGCACTTGTATGACACTACATACTGATGCAAGTGGACTCAACATGGCTTAAATTTTGATCTTTCATCTGTTTGACTTCTCTATGATCTTGTGTTATCTTCTAATTTTCTAATTCCCTATACCAGTTAAAATGTAGCTTCAAGTATAAGATTTAGTGCAGCGGCATGACACATGACAGCAGAGCATTCTGTCTAACCTAATTCTTGTTTGAGGTTTACCATTAATACATTAATTCATCCATTAATTCTATCTCATATATATATATTATTGCAATTGCTCTCATGTTGTCTTTTTTTTGCTCATATTAATCTGTGGCTCCATGGTGTGTCATCTTTTGACTATGATTAGGTTTAATCTACGTTTAATCATAGTCAGCTACTGAAACCTAACCAGCCAGTTGTGCTATCGAGAAGGATATATGTCTTAAGCTAATTCTGTCACATTTGTTTGATCATCTGCATGCCTTTCTGTGACCTCTGCTATTTTGTGCATTCAGCTGTCTCTAATTTTACTGTTTTTTTTTTACAACAGGAATGAATATTATGCTTGGGGTCTCTACCGTATAGCCAAAGCTGTGAGCTTTCTTAATAATGATTGCAAACTTGTAAGTAACGTCATCTATGATTCTACATCATAGATTTATACCTCACTGTATGACATTACTGTATGCACCAAACTATTTACATAGTGTTTTTTTGTAATGCGTTGTTTAAACCTCAAAATTGATACGAGGATATGCTATTGCTAATCTAAAAAAACCTCATATCTGGTAGTAATTTACATTTCTGACATCTATCGTTCGCTCTGCTAGAGTTGTTTTCTTTTACTTCTATATTTTGGCAACTTTTCATCCGTGTCAAGTTGTTATCTTCAGTGCTGTTTAAGCAGACTGATGCTTAGAGACACTTGGTTTTCTTATTCATTATACAGGATGGCATGTCTTTGTTGATTCAACATACATAGAAGTCCCTGCATTATATCCCTGCAAATAAATGTTATCAAGATACATACATAATATAAGTTGATTGGACTTTTATGGTTCCTCACAAAAACGTTGTTTAAGATGCTCGAAGAGCTGACATCACTCTTCTCCTTTTCCTGTTTCGTGCAGGTGCATGGTAATGTTTGTTTGGAAAGTGTGGTGGTTACTCCAACTTTAGACTGGAAGTTGCATGCTTTTGATGCACTTTCTGAGTTTGATGGGAATAATGAACTCTCTACAGGACCTATGCTGGTATATCTTGACTCATATATTCATCTTTCCTGTCTGATATGCATTGCTTTAAGTGGAAGTATCACCCCCCCCCCCCCCCCACCCCCACCCCCCCTCTCTCTCCTATTTAGGTGACTTTTCAGGTCTTTGTTTTTTGGCAAATAGAACAAAGCAACAAGCATAGTTTGTGTTCTAAACCATATCAGAACTTCATCTATCATTAATATTCATTTACCTATCCAAAAGTTTACTTTCTCTTCCAGCTTTATCATGAATGCTTTATTCGTTATTAGAACCTTAGCAAACTTAGTCATATGGCTTTGACATCATAATTTCATTTGTAATCAGCAATATGAATGGATTGTTGGCTCACAATACAAACCGATGGAGTTGGCAAAATCAGACTGGGCAACAATCAGGAAGTCTCCACCATGGGCAATTGATTCTTGGGGTTTAGGTAAACTTTTATTGCCTTCCTTTGTAAAACAACTTTCTTTTTCTGAACTTATTGCCACTGCTTATTGGATCAATTGGTTATATGGGGAAAATAAAGTTTTTAGCTGATATTATGACAGCTTGATATATTATTTGAAAACTGATTATATGCACGTATATTTTACCAATGATGTGGATTTATTTTACCAGGCTGTCTCATATATGAGATTTTTGGGGGTTTGAAACTGAGCAAGACTGAGGAGCTGAGGAATACAGCTTCAATACCAAAGGTCAGCATGTCATTATGTTATGGTTAATGAGACATTAACTTTTACATCTCTCTTCATCCTTTGAATTGTCATTTGTGTTTCTAATTATGTTGAATGTATGGATTGTGTGTGTTTGCTTACTCTTGTGCCTTGGCTGTTTTAAGATTTTGACAATTTGAATATTCATTTTCATGCACGTCTGTCTATTTCCTGTCTCACAGTCTCTACTTCCAGATTATCAGCGACTCTTGAGTTCTATGCCTTCTCGCAGGTTGAATTCATCAAAGCTTGCTGAGAACTGTGGTTTGTCACTTTTTCCTATTACTCATCTTGAAATTTTCTACTTTTGTACTTTTGTATTAAACTTTGTTATTTCAATTAGCATGCCAGTGCTTATTATCTTGGAAATTTTTTATTCAGACCTATAGACTGTAAATTTGCAATACTAAAATTTCAAACTTGTTGTGGCAGAGTATTTTCAGAACAAGTTAGTAGATACCATTCATTTTATGGAAATACTTAATTTAAAGGACAGTGTTGAGAAGGATACATTCTTCCGCAAACTTCCAACTCTAGCTGAGCAGCTGCCTCGTGAAATTGTTCTGAAGAAGGTGTTTGTATAATAATTAAGTTATGATGTTTTACCACAATGTTGCAATGACATCTCTCGATATGATGGTTCTCTTTTGGTTTTGCAGTTACTTCCTTTGCTAGCTTCTGCCTTAGAATTTGGTTCAGCTGCTGCACCTGCTTTAACTGCATTTTTAAAAATGGGTGCTTGGCTTTCGTCAGAGGAATTTAACAAAAAGGTTGTTCGTTGTTAGACTTGGTGATCAACATTATGACTTGTTTTTGTATGTGGTTTTCATTGGTTCCCTTGGATTTTGGTTATTCATGTAGGTCCTACCAACAATTGTGAAACTTTTTGCTTCCAATGACCGTGCTATTCGAGTTGGTCTCCTGCAACATATTGATCAATACGGGGAGTCATTTTCGGCCCAAGTTGTTGATGAGCAAGTAAGAATTAAACTGTTCTAGTTGTACATATTCACCAGAAAGAAGTTGATTGTTCTCACCCTGTTTTGTATATCAAGTATAACTGTTAATTCTTGTGATTAGGTGTACCCACATGTCGCTACTGGTTTTTCAGATACATCTGCTTTTCTGCGTGAATTGACTTTGAAATCCATGCTTGTTCTTGCTCCAAAGGTATTCTCATCTCTCTCTTCTATATATACATGTGTACACACACACATAACACACATATATGTGTGTGTGCATGTATGTGTATATATACATATGTGGGTGTATATATATCCTGATCTTTCTCTGTAGCTGCTGTAAACATTATTATTCTATAATACCCTAGCATTTTAATGATCCTTACATTTATAAATATCTATTACCATGACTGAACTACTATTTGGGTATTGAACCCTTAATTTCATCAATATTTAGTAAATATATTATTTATAGCTATATGTAGCCGTCTATCCCAGACCAGTTGGGGTAGGCTGAAGAAATTCAAAAGGAAATTTAAATGGTGCAACCCAAAAAAAAGTTAGGGAACTCTTTTCGTATACCAGTCTTTTTGGGAACTGAACATTCAATTATTATAAGGTTTTATTGTGTTAGGCTATGTGTAATGCTCTATGGTGGGGCCATAGAGCCCGGCCCATAGCGCCCAAACACCACTACATAGGGGCTCCATGAGCCAAAAAAATTCCAGGCGTGAATAACATAGCGCGTCCCCCCTTTTCTCCCATTGGTCACTTTGTTTTAATCTTTTTTTCTGATTGGCTACCCATTATTTGAAGCTTTTTTTTAATAAATAATATAATAGGTTAATAATTAGGGGCTTTAAGGGGCTCCATCCACTACACACCATAAGGCTATAAACCACCTTGCTATCTTACTAAATCTATTTGTTTACTATTGACTTGCAGTTGTCTCAGCGCACTTTATCTGGGTCTCTATTGAAATATCTTTCAAAACTCCAGGTAACACTCTTATATTGGCGATATTGTTAGTTGTTACCATCCTAATAGTAATAGCATTCCTGTTAGAAGTTATTTCCATCTATTTAACATGTAACTTCACTCTTATATTTTGATATCTCTCTTCATGACACACTGGTTTATACTTTTTTTCTACTCCACACTTATTTTCATCATTGCTCAAGGTGGATGAGGAACCAGCAATCAGAACAAATACCACAATACTACTTGGGAATATTGCTAGCTACCTTAACGAAGGGGTTAGTAAACCTGTCTGCTTTTTTTCCCCATCTTTTACAAGCATACTTTAGGAGTAAATTACTCGAGCACTGTTTATGATGAAATACACTTCAGATTGGTTTTATCTAGAGACAAATAGCAACTCTGTACTACAGGAGGCATTCTATGTAATTGGAATTGAATGAATTTATGGTTTATTGCAGACACGGAAGAGAGTTCTGATTAATGCGTTTACTGTTCGTGCTTTGCGTGATACATTTCCTTCAGCCCGAGGAGCAGGTGAAATTGTTTACTTCCATTTCTGATTCTTCGTCTAAAGTGTTTGCTAATGTCTGTTTTCCAGAACCTTTTTATGCTCTCATCTTTTCCTTAATGGTGATAAATGAGTAAGTTCTATTGTGGCAGGTATAATGGCTCTGTCTGCAACCAGCTCTTATTATGATGCCCAAGAGATCGCAGCTCGTATACTGCCAAACCTTGTTGTGCTTACTATTGATCCTGACAGGTTATTATCCTTGCTTTAGTTTAAGGACTTTTTGTTTGCCGGCTTTGCACATGTTTTGTTGATAAAAAGAAGTTCCAGATACCCTGATGCATGATTAATGTACATTAATATGCTGACAAGGTACCTTCATTCATCAACATGTGCAATATCTTATGATCATATGTTGCATCACCACAGTTGTAGTTTTGGGCTTCACAACCTAAGTTTGCAGCTATATTTCTTTAATCATGTCTATTTTTCTGAAAGGCCAAAAAATATCCATTGTAGCATAAACATATGTTTGAATGGTTAGTTTGTTTTGCTTTTGTACTGCAGTATATGTTTGAATGGTTAGTTTGTTTTGCTTTTGTACTGCAGTGATGTTCGATCAAAGGCCTTTCAAGCAGTTGAACAGTTTTTGCAGATTGTAAAGCAGTACCACGAAAAGGTTTGTGTGTATATTTTGAACATTGCAACATGTGAATTATGTCTCTTAAATGTTCAAACCCATGCAACAGTTTTATCATGTTAAGCTCCTCTCGTTTTCTACTCGATTTTGTGATCAATGCTTTGATTTCATGTAGACTTGCTTAAATTTCTGCTGCATGTTTTAAAGTATATATTTTATTAGTTTGGTAGTTATATTGCTTAAACAAAATACTTGTGCATATCATTAAACAATGTGCCAAATATGTTGTAGACATATGCTGGGAATGGCACCGAGGTTACAGATTCAGGAAATACATCACTTCCAGGAAATGCAAGTATACTTGGGTAAGCGTATTTTGGATTGTTATCTCATTTCTACAATTGCATTGCATTATTTTTACATGAATAGGAGATAATAAGAAACATTCCTTGCAGTAAAAACAGTGGAAAAGCTTCTTTAGTTCTAAAAATTGGATTCAACATAATTTAGGATCTTTATATACTTATTAAAAGATTTAAGTGTCGCACTACTGTAAGATCTAACATGCGACTATGACGCAGATGGGCCATGAGCTCTTTGACGATGAAAGGCAAGCCTTCTGAACAAACTGCACAAGCACCCCCAAAATCGATCTCACCTCTTGTTTCTGCTGTCTCCAATCCCAGCCCAGGTAACGTCTCGTGGCATTACTTAACCCATTTACCTTTTCATGTGATATTTGCAATAGAATTGATTACTGATTTATTTCTGTGATCCCGGTGATAGTTGTGTCGGATATCCAAAGTACACCACTAGTTAGAAGTGCAAGTTCTGGTGTTGACATTGCCGATCACTACATGGATGATCAGCCTGCACCTGTGTCACCTACCTCAACTGATGGTTGGGGTGAACTCGAGAATGGTATCAGTGGAGATCATGAAAGTGAAAAAGACGGGTGGGATGATATGTTGCCACTAGAAGACGAAAAGCCGTCACCCGCCCTCTCTAACATTCAAGCTGCTCAAAAACGGCCTGTCATACAGACAAAACCACCAGGTAATGCTAATTTTATCAAAACTATAATTGTCATTGCAAGTTATATACAAAAGCCACAGTTATTATCCATTTTGGATGCTTTTGACTTGTAATGATTTCGACAATTATCATCCATCCTAGCATTTATGCAGAAAAAAGATACCAATTTATTTACCCAAAAGAACATCAAAGTTTCCAAAAAGACATCTCAAAGGCAACCAATTCGATTTATTTTATTTACCCAAAAGAACATCAAAGTTTCCAAAAAGACATCTCAAGGGCAACCAATTCGATTTATAGTAATGAGGCTTACTCGGTTATCTGGCCAAAGTTGTGACATGCTAGCTGACATGTTTGTAAACTTTGACCAAGTTTGGTACTGTGTTGCTGTCATGGCACCGATTAGCTTAGAAGATTACCTTAAATAGGAAGTTTTGAAACTTGTTTTTATTTGGTTAAAGTAAGTTGGTTTTCCACAGCTGAAGCTAGGCAACTCGTCCTTTTTGTCCTCCAGTTCGGAATTTAGAACTGTGTTTTGGTTCTTCTGAGTTTATAAAATATTTGATTTGATTTGATTTAATTTTTTTGCTACAGTTTCAATTCCGCGACCAAAGTCTACATCACATGTGGGGAACGATGCAGATGACGACTTGTGGGGTTCAATTGCTGCCCCGGCTCCGAAAGCGAGTGCAAAGCCTCTAAACGCAAACGCTAGTGCCACCCTTGATAACGATGATCCATGGGCAGCTATTGCAGCACCTCCACCAACCACCAGGGCCAAGCCTTTATCAGCTGGCCGAGGCCGGGGATCCAAACCTGCCGGTCTGAAATTGGGTGCTCAGAAGATAAACCGGGCTGCTTCGACTCAGAAGTTCTGAAAGAGAGATACTTCCATCTATATTTTGTTTATACCTTAAATTCATTTGACCTTTTAGGGTTGAATAGTTGTATATTGTGGGAAATAATCTGTGTATTTTTTCTCTTCTAACTTCCCAATTTAAAAACCGAAAGTGTTTCTTGCGACTAATGAAAAAGGTTTTACCGTTTACTCTTTGTATGTTGTACGAACCACCACCTGGTCTAATCAGAGATTGGTAATCACAACAAATATAAACAAATATAAAGTTAAATCAGTCAAGTTTATTAGCAAGGAACTTCTCAGTACTCGCTACAACTTTTTGTGTCGTCTAAACCCTACTTGGCTAATGTGTATATATATCCTAATAAACCGACCTGTTTTGGATATACATAATAGGACTAAACAAATAAAAAAATGGATTCCTAATCTAATCACAACTCAATTAGATAGGATGTTTGGTACGCCAACTTGCATACCAAGAAAACAACTTTGGAAGATAGCCACCTTGCACCCTCCAAGTTTCAATAATTGCTAACATCTAATAGCTCGAACAACTTTGGAAGATAGCCACCCTGCACCCTCCAAGTTTCAATAATTGCTAACATCTAATAGCTCGAAAGTAGGAGTGTAAATGAGTTAGTACGAGTAATTACTCGTTTAATTTAAGAGGGTTTAAGTTTAACTGGTTTTAAACTTTAATCCTATAGATCGTGACTAGCTCTAAGAATATTTAACATTTACTAAAGACGTATCATTGTTGTTTATTTCAAATTAGTTTTGTCTTGTTTCTACCCAATCCGGATGAAGTGATAAACAAATGTCCAAATGTTTAAAATTTCTGACCACACGAAAAAATTTCATGGGTTCATCAATGTGTGAAACTGTATCACAGGTTCATTGTGCCATTCACGAGTTCTTTTATGCTTGTTAATCATGTCAGGTTGATGGATTAAATTGTTGAACCCGAACATAACTTATATATGTTTTACTATAAAAACATTAATGTTAACCCACACGTAAAAAGTGTGTTACATGAACATAATGTGTTAGATTTATTTATCTTTTCTTTTAAGTTTTAACAACAAATCATCATCACATCTGCTCGGTCTTTGCATGATTTTAACATACAACCTTTTTATTAGAAAATCATCACTTCATCAACAAATGGGTTTACAAGTAGTAATCAATAATCAAGTTAGATAAATTGACAAGTCAACCCATTTAATTAAATTATTTAAACATATCAATCCAAATGTAATTAAACGATCAATTTGTAAACAACCAACTCGAAGATGACCGGTGCGTTTGTCAACAGTGTGAATAAACGATACATGTAATGTAAAGGATTATGAGAGCGAGACAAAGTGGAAGGTATAAGGTATAAGAGAAAAGAGAAATTAGTCTAAACACAGAAACAGAAACATAATAATATAAAGGAGAGACATATATTTCTAAATTAAATTATAAAGAGATTTCAAACTATAACTCATGAGTTGATGATAATTCTTACCGGAAGAAATCAAAATCATATATTGTATGATATTATGCTATTTTGATTAAAAAAAAGTTGATAAAACTCGTAATACTCTTAATGTAGATTATTATTAGTAAAGTGTAATGATGAGATGGAACTTATATTTTTATGAGAATTTGTGAAACCGACTCAAACAATTTTGATTAAACTTATTTAAGTGGAGTTGTAAGAAGTTCGTCAAACCTTAAACCTTAAATATATGTTATCTTTTAAGATTTGTCTTTAAGGTTTAGGAATGATTTGATCAGCCGTTTTAAAAACCAAGGAGGAACTAGAAACTTTTAGGGATAACATAATTTTTTTATGGGTTGTCTCCGAGAGAGCGGGGTCTAAGAGACAGAGACCCTGGCTAGGATCGAGTTTAATAACAACGCATTAAAAATTAATTTGGCTGAAAATTAACCTATATATTTTTCAATTTGTTATTGTTTTATAAAGAGAGCCCATTTTAAAGGGTATTTAAGTTAGTGATTGTCTAATGATTTTCTAAAGTAATTAAAACAGAGTTCAATTGAAAGTAGTTTGAGTTGGTTCTTTGAAGTTTTCATGAAAAATAGAGTTCTTACTAATCTCAACCTATTAGTATAGCAAATAGGTTATAAAAATTATTAAAATTTAATTTATCAAATAAAAGAAAAAAAAATAACACTAGTTTTCCGGAAACAAAAAAAAAAGTAATTTATTTCAATGGTACCCATGGCCTTGTAGCTTAGTGATATGGTGATTGCTCATCTATGTAAGTGGTTGTGAGTTCAAATCCTTGTAAGTGTAAGGTTAGTGGTATGTGGTGAAAAAATTAGTTGTTCAAAAAAAAAATTGTTCCAATGATATGGGGATAAATGTTAGAGCTTAGGGAGGTCTCAAGTTTGAACCTGACTCAAGACGGTCTTTCTCAAGTGGTAAATTTCCTCCTTGATGGTGTTTCTGGATGAACGAAACCTGAAGTAATCAGTATGGACGGTTGCAATTCCGTCTCAGAAAGAAACTCACTCGGGTATTAAAGATACAGGGAGTTGTTTCAAACTCCATTAAAAAAATAAAAAAAAATAAGGGGTAGGTAGAAAAGGTTTTGAGGTAAGGTTTCCAATGAACGACACGTGTGAGAGTGTATGACTAATGAGGGGGGACTTAACGGCGGATATCAGTGCCACGCCCACCAAATCTAGATCCCATTGAAGACGATCATCCCACTCCCACCTCCAACATAACATTTTTTTTTTAAGTCCTTCATTTCATTTCATTTCAGACCAAGCAAGCTACAGATCTGCCGATTCCAAGCCCACGGTAATCAGTAAGTTTCTTCATTTCATCATCCTCGCTCGTTATTTGTTTGTTTGTTTGTTTGTTTATGCAATATATATTACACTATCTATCGATCTATCAAGTAGTTAATTAGATATCACTCAGCTGGTAAGCGTTGATAGTTTTGACCGATTTCCGGTTCGATCAGCTCAGAGAAGATGGTTAGTTAAGTTCTGTTTCTTCACTTCTTCCATTGGATTTTTTGGGAGATTTGCTTAATTAATTTATGTTTATTTAGTTTCCTCTTCGACTCACTTCCTTCTAAAAATCGATCTAAAAAACCAATTTTAATTTGCCCAATTTAATTTGATAGTCATTAGATTTTTCCGGCCAACGATGCACCAAACTGCACCGCAACCGGTTTAAAAAGAGGGGGTAGGTGACCAGTTTAATTTGGGGTATTGACTTTGGAACCGGGTTGACATATTGGATTGGAATTGGTTTGAAGCTGGTTTAACTCGGACCAAACCTGTCAGAACCCAATCAAAACTCGGTCAACTCAAAACCAAAAAAACTGGTTTGGAACCGGAACTTGTTTCACAAAACAGTTTTTGACAAATTTAACCATAACCTGAACCGGTTTGAAACCGGATCAGAAACAGGTTCAGGTCCCAAAATAGACCGTTTTGAACACCACTAACTCGAACCGTTCAGTTTTACCTGTTGAACAATTGGGTTTTGAACCAATTTTTTGATGTTTAAAATTTCAATTCGTATTTAATTTTTAAAATGGCTGTTATGACTGTAATACACATACATAGAAGCCGGTTCAAATCCTATGAGTTGCAAGTTCTGAGCTAAATAATATTAGATATTAGAATATTATTGAAGATTAGGTTTACAATATCTAATAAATAACACCGCCTGTATTTTGCCATGTTTGAACTCATAATCTTTTCATCACGGAACCATTATTTTACCACCATGCATAAGACAATTGTGGTGTATTTATTCTAAAAAATTTCAAATAGAAGTTAATGTTAAAAAAAATAGAGGGTACAAGATACATTTTTTAAAATTAAAAAATATACATGTAAATAATAAATGATGAACGAATGTCAACCGGTTCAGTTTACACGTCGATCCCATATGGTGTTGTTTTAAAATCGTGGAACTATGAAACCTGTTTTAACCAAATGGCATCTAGCCCAATGGTTCCTTGACTTTCTAAATGGGGAAGTCTTCGGTTCAAGTCTCGCATGAGGCTTCTT
>JBCNJP010000019.1:3069398-3121723 GCA_039602395.1 Deinandra increscens subsp. villosa
AGTTGATTATGTGTGCAAGGACATCGACTATGAAAAAAATCAAGATACCGTCACAAACCGGGTTATATGTTAGTTTAGTTGCTGAATCGCACGTGTATTATTTAATGCGTTATCAAAAGATATTAAAAATAGTTTGGTTTCCAATTTGTACGTTATAATAATTTTCTTTAAGGCCAAAAATATATTACCACTGGTGTGAGATGATCAAGTTGTTCAAAAGCAATCACACGTTTCATCATTATATTTGTCAACTCTCGGGATTTACCTAATGAATGGTCACACAAATGTATGATTCCGGTGAGCCGTGTGGAGTAGACTAACAATCACTAGTTAAAATTAACACAAATTTTCAAATTGTTCAATTAAATCTTTTTTAGCCATTTCTACATTATTAAACAATCACGTATAAGGGTAGTACGACTTACGTGCGTATAGCGGGGTTGGAGATTTCTTTGAATGAGTCGGGTTAACCTTTCGTTGTCGAATTGGTTGAACGACAAACTTTGTTGAATCACGAAACGCGTTATTTGATCCCGAGTCTTTTAAAGATCATAAACAAAAATGCCACATTCATATGACATTGTAGCTTGACGAGTACTTGAACTCCTTTCAACATCAACCAATACGGTTTTTCAAAGTGGCTTTTCAAAGGTGTGTCTGTATTGGGGGACATTAGCTTATGACATAATTTGCACCTTGACTTTTGTACAATGCTCGCCAAAATACACAAATCAAAATGAGACCAAATGTAGGTTTTCTATTCGTTGGAATAACGCTAACAACTTGATCATCGGATTAGGGGCACCATAACCAACGGAACCACTAGCACTTGAAGTTGCCATTTGAGATTTTTTAGAGTGTTTTTCAGCATTTTTAAGATTTGATATAGTAGAGACTTATGTGATTCAACCAAAACACTCCCCATATATTCATACCAAGTTAGGGGGATCAAACATGTAAAAAAAGGGAAAGAGAGAA
Organism: Deinandra increscens subsp. villosa; assembly: GCA_039602395.1. NCBI lineage: Eukaryota > Viridiplantae > Streptophyta > Magnoliopsida > Asterales > Asteraceae > Deinandra > Deinandra increscens. The sequence continues at coordinate 3,070,377 of JBCNJP010000019.1, forward strand.
CGGTTGTTTTTAGGCTCCAACGACTATATTAACCGTTTGATTTTTTTCTAACAACTTGAACCTGTTTCAAAGTAGTTCACATACCAATGCAAAAATCCGGCCCCGGTCCTGAACACCCAAACCTATTACAAATTGGCGGATTCAAACTTGAACCGAAACCGGTTCTTAGATAAACCACCGAGAAACCGGTCCCCAAACCGGTTTTTTAACACCTCTACTGTCAATTGGCTATTTAGGTGATTTTTCCATTAGTTGGGGTTTATATATTTATGAGTGGGCTAAGACTAGCCACACCAATGCATGGCCCTTAAGGCCAACCCTTGATGAGGTGGAGGAGCCCTTTGTAAGGCTTGCGATAAGTGTTGCCCTTGGGTTAAGGGCTTAGCTATCGGCGGATTAAACAAAAAAAAATTCAACTCACACACACAAATATTTAATTGTAGACTCTGGGATGGTAAAAACTGACGTGACCGGTGATTAGGACCGTTTGTAGGAAAGATAATGCTTAGCATTACATATGGTTTAAAATCTAGTAACTATGATTCTAAAAAAAATAAATAAATAAACATGCTATTGTACGTTAATTTAAGCATACAAAATGCGGACAATGATTCTAAAACAAATAAAAGATAACCCAGTGAACATAATTAAACACAAAATTATGTACACCCCAAATATTCCTTTATGAAGGCGAGCATTTAGTTGTTAATTGCCGTCTCAACTTCTTCACATCTGATAGCTTCAATGGCTTCAACATAAACGTTTCCGCTCCTTTTTCTAAGCATCTGAATCATTCACAAAAAACTAATTAATCGACCCTAAACATTTCCCGTGAACATTTCACCGGAGAATATGTAATTGACTTTTTAACTTGGAAAAATATGTTTCAGAAACGTACTCGTTTATTCGGTTAGGGATATTCTCAGATGACATTATCACCACCGGAACGTCCTTCAACACCGATGATTCCTGTTAACAAATATGAAATAAATCCATTTAATGTTGATCTTTCAGGGCAAATAAACATATATTTGAAAAAAAAAAATTATAATAATTAAAAATTTTCACCTTGATCTTCTGAAGAAGCTCATATCCAGTCATTCCTGGCATGCAATAGTCTGTAATTATCATATTTACTTTTGAGCCCTGCAAGAATTAAACAATTCCACTTTTTACCCTGAAGTTTACAATTGATAACAAGCTAGGTGATTGATAAAATATTAAAATGTTTGGTACTTACTTTGCTGTTAAACTGATTATTGTGTTGATGATTCTCTTTTAACCCCAAATACTCCAACGCTTTCAACCCATTTTCTGCTGTGGTAACTGCTCTCAAATTCAAAAACAACAAACAAACAATCAGATCTTATGTATAATTCAGAGAAATAATGAGCAACTAAAATCTGAAATAACGCGTAAATGTGTGGAGTTTTACCTCTACAGGAAGAGTTTTTGAGCAATTTCTCAACAAGTTTACGATCAATGAGATTATCATCGACCGCTAGAACGTGAGGCACGTAATCTTCATGATACTCAATTGACATGATGAAAGAATTAAGCAGATTCAAATAATGACTGTTGAAATATGAAGCACACTTGAAATATATGATATATATAAACGTTTTAGAGAGAGAGAGAGAGGGAGAATTGAAGAAGAGGATGAGAGAGAGGAAATCATCAAATGCAGGTCACAGATATTTCGTGATCTTCTTTTGGTTTCTCTCGATTTGATGCAGTCCCCCACATATCCGATTCATATTATTCTTTCTTTCTCTCTCTGAAATATCAAATGAGAATCAATATATTCATCCATATCATCACAAATATCATCTCAATTCTGTAAACAGAAGATTTTCTCAGATTTCTTAAATATATGTTTCTTTTCCAATGAGATATTATTAGTTGATTTCGATGATATATTGCTGTGTTTTTAGGAGTAGATTAGATAAGGATGCTGAGTTGTCGTACGTTCAAAATAATTTGAATAAGACACAAATGTGTTAATTTTTAGTATTTATTCAGTATAATTATTATGTACGATGTTTATCTCCATTCAAATAATACGTATTCAAGTTTTATAAAATAAACAATAGATGGATTTTTATGAGTAGATTTTAAAATAGGAATTGCATATATACTTGTCGGTATTTTCAAATTTTCATTTAATATGCTTGCATTTAATCTCATTCACTCATCAAGTCTTATTTACTCTTTTCAAGTTATGTCATGTTCATGTTACATGATTCAAACCTCTAACAAGTCTAATAGTGATTTGTGTTGTAAAAACATTTCAGACGTCGAAAACAAAGATAACCATATACACGGCAAGAACCAAGCTGTTACAGCACATTTATAGTTAGTAATTTGTTTTCATAAATACACATCAGAATTATTTTTAATTTTAGACTTGTCACAATAACGAGTATAAATAAAAATTTTACTTTTTTTATAATCAACACTAAAGACACGTGACTCTAAGGTATGTCACACCGGAGTCAAGTCACATGATTCAAACGCATAAGGTGTGTAGTAGTGATTTGGGTTGTAAGAACACTCTGTATGTTAAAAACAATGATAATTGCAGATACAGAGCACTCCAATAAGGATCACGTTGTTACAACACATTTATAGTTGGTAATTTGTTTCTATAAATATACTCATATATTTTTTTATATTTATCACAATAACTGGTATAAATAAATTTATATTTCTTACGGTTAGGACTTAAGACACATTTCAAATGTATCTCATTCTGGAGTCAAGTCACATGATTCAAACACAACATTGATTTGCGTTGTAATAACACTTTAAGTCTCGGTAACAAAGACGACTATATACATAGAACTACACGTTGTTACAGCACATTTGTAGTTAGTAATTTGTTCTATTAATATACACACAATTATTTTTAGACTTATTATGATAACTTAATAAATTAAACTTTTCTTTTTTACAAACGTTTGAGACAAGTCATATGATTTAAAGGCATAAAGAGTTCAAAAAGGTGATTTAGGTTGTAATCATAATGAAACGTGGAAAACAAAAGTAACACTAAACGCACAAGGAGTGTAAAAAGGTATTTAAGTTGTAATTGCAAATTAAGCGTCAGTAGATTATGTAACTATAGTCGCAGCACTACGAGACCCAAATTGTTAGAACACATTATTTAAAGTTTTTTAATTGCTTCTGAAAATACATATAAAGTTATTTTAATTTGTAAACTTATCAATATAACTAGTATAAATAATTTTATTTTTTACTTTTTATGATATAAGATTCGAGACAAGTATTGCTTTTTAGTTTTAGAATATATTCTACAGAAGCATTTTAACTCTCAAAATGGTAACTTACACATATGTTAACTAGAGTCCAATACGTAGCTTATGCTTTATATGCATAACAAAGATGTCCCACTTTAAAAGCAATCTACCAACAGCCATGTATATGTTTTCTTTGAGCTAACAATTTCTAGATTTTCTAAATAAATAGGCCACTACGTACAAAATTAAAATCTATGGTCTTCTAGTTGTAGAGGACACCATTTAACCTGTTGGATGTCCCTTAAAAGACCATTGATGATATATGCAGCTTTAAATTTTGCATATGTGAAAGAGTGAACCGCAATCATCGTGAGACGAAGGGAGTAACATAATCTCAGGGCCACCCAACATGGAGTTGTCAGTGAAGCTTCCGACTGGAACATAATCTGACCACATGCAAACATATATGACACAGAATCTAAAAATGGTATAAAGGACAAAATCTTTCAAAAATGGTATAATATTTTGGCACTCAAGGGTGGATCAGGAAACAAAATCTCTGCGATGGAGAATCAGATTAAATGATTGGCAAAGTGGTGGGCTTCCATGGAACATGGGGATGGGTCTCACATTTCTTTTTAAAATTACACTGTAGCTTACAAATTATATTATTTTCTTCCCACATGGAACTGTCTCACCTCTCAGGTGTGGTACCAGGTACAACCCCATGATGCACAACCAACCACTAGCCACCACCAACGTTTGTACAAACACTTGATGCAGAAATGCAAAGAGATCATACCAGATCAGATCGGCATGAATCGAAACCAAATACTAAATGACTAATGAAAACACACCAATGTAAACCGTTGGTCGTGAACCATAACATCAACCAAGTATATATAGGAAAGGGAAGCATACATTTTGGTGCTTGATATGAAAGAAAGATACCGATTACACACACAGCAGTTGCCACCAATCGTCATCCTAGTCATTGTCATACCACTTGATGTTTGGTAATCTTAGGAGGATGTATCACTGTGACCATCATCATCCCCATCATCATTTGATACTGGCATTAGATATGGTAGATGTGCATGGTCCAGCAGATGTCATAATTGGGACTCCTATGAATGTGGCCACAACTGTGTCATCTGTGAAAAGACTCTGCACCCATGAATAGTTCCAGTAACATGCATCATTTATCACAAGGATGACACTGAAACATGAATAAATCAAATTAAACCAAAAAGAAAAAAAAGAGTCAGAAGAACATAGCAAGATAACTTCACAAGTCAGATGTAACTTTGAATGGTTTGAAAACTAAAGACATAAACTTTGACTTTTATGGTCAAACTAATGAGTTCAAGGTCAGTCAATTTATAGTTCTGCGTGTGTTAACAACATCATTATCAATTACTTTGAATCAGTTAGCAAGATTCAATAAAAGAATTTTGGAAAATTCACAATAATTTGAAACTTAGACATTCTCAAGTTTGACTTCAAAGTGACAGGTTATTAAAGATAATTACTGGGGTTATCTTGTCAAATTGTTCCTTTTTCAGGTTCAAAACGTCTTCTGGTTTTCCTTCATGCCTGTATAGAGATATGACCATAAGTAAGTGATTTAATCCTTTAGTTACACTAAAACTTTTAATGAAACAAGGTAAACTATAAGAACACTAGAAACAATAATAATAGATGGATAATACCATGTGTTTTTAGTAACACTAGGGGGTGCCCGCACGATGCGGTGAGGAACACAACACACTAATATAGACACTACTAAAGTGTTTGAATGATTAATTGGTGAAATATTATATAGATTTGAAGGTTCAATAAAAGTTTATAAATAAAGTAAATATGAAATCATATAACATAAAAACGATTTTGAGAATTTACCTCCTTAAACTCTTAAAAATTAATGCAATAGACAATCTCATCCTCCCAAAAGTATTATAATATGGTATAGCTATGTTTTAGTCAAAAGATCTTATAATCGGTATAAATATAACTAATCCTTGAAACATGAACCATCTGTGAGATGTGAAGGAACTATTTTGATTTTACCCTAAACTTCAAAAGATGGTATATGTAGCAAAATGGACAAGGGAATAATGGGTTAAAATAAGTCATGTTGTAATAGTTATTTTTACTCACAAGTTGGGTTGACTTGTCAACATTTTCTTTGGTCATTTCTTTAAAGATTATAAATATAATAAGGTACTGAATGTAACAAAAATGACACTAATAAAATAGGAATTTATTTAAATAACGAGATGATTGTGCAATTTTTAAGGGTAAGTGTGGTGTTAGACTTTTGGCTGACTATCCATGAATTCCGAATCCAGTGCCACACAGATTTGAGTCGGGTAAAGCTCTCTTAGAGGGAAAACATACAACTAATAGAGATGTACTTGAAATTACCAGAAATAGCAAGATACCTTCATTCTTTATACCCAATAAGGTTGCTATGATTGGTAAAAAAGACGAAAATATATTGTTATTCCTAATAAATAGTCAAGCATGTCCCTATTATTCGTAAAGCTGTGAAATTATGTTGATATATGCAGTTATCCTGTTAATATATGAGGTGATCTAGAAGGTATAATATTTACCCATTTGACCCGACAGGTAAAATATTAACCCAAATGCCCATTTTTAGTAAACAGGATCGAACTTGCCTCCATTAACATTTTCAATTCAACAAACTACATGCAGAGAGAATACTTCCTCAGTTCATAGATTTATACCCTAAGGAACAGCAATTATCAGAGATGTGATTGTGTGAAACAATATGAAAAGCCATTAGATCTTTACCATGATTAAAATATTATTAACCATAAACAGACAGATATCTTCATAAGTTTGTGATGCATACCCAGAGAATGTAACACATTCACCAAATTTGGCTCCTTCGGGAACGAATAATGGCTCTACAACTGTATGATCTGCATTTGAAGCGCATAGCACCTGGAAGATAACAAAGGCAAAGACCTCTAAAAGATATACACAGAAACCAGCAATTTACTAACAAAACCTTAAAATTTCTAAAATTAAGAATATCCCAAAATTTAACCTATAAACTTACAATAGGCAATAAGCTTTTGAAATTTGTAGAAATACCAAGATTTATATATGGAAGTGTGTGGGCAAAAGGGTTGGTTACCAGTCCTGAAACCACGCCTCTTAACTTTCCAGGTTTCACATTTGTTATTAATACCACAAGACAATTCTGGAAGGTCAAGAAGCATAAAAAACAAGTAAGAATTTAGTATTTGAATTTTAATATAAGGGTGGTTCTAAGAAATGGCAATTTAAGAAATGGATGAAAAGATACAAAAGCTTTATTAAGTATCTGTACTGTCAACTCATCTGGACTGCAATACTTTGCCAAACCACTGACTACCTGCCGACATTTTCCCTCCCCAACATCTATGTCCTCGATCAATAAACTGAACCATTAAAGTGAAGATTCCAAAGTCAATTACACAGTAGAGGTGGCAATATAGACCTGTCTACTTATGAATGAGTCCACTTGGGTTGCATTTTATATCAAACAGGTCAAATAAAACTTTTAGCTACAGGGACAACAAGTCCAATGGGTTGAACCTTCCTAGAAGTTTATTCTTAATGTATACATTTCCTAAATCATTTACTAGGTTTAGATTATTATTGTAATAATATTGTTTTTAATCATAATTAACATAAAATAATTATACAAACTGAAAATGCAGAAGAAGTATGTGCAGGTCTGTATCCACCACCCAAAAGAACAGAAGAATCCGTCAAGTATTCGTTTAATTGGCTTAGATCCTTTGAGCATGCCTCAAAGTCTGAGGGGAAATTATCTGCAAACACCACCCATTTTTGAACTGCAAAAAAGTGAGAGTTAAAATCTGCACAAATGCTCTTTTATTTCACCATGCAGATTACAGTGAAGGCCAATCCTGATAGGCCGAAGACAAGTCTGATATGAGAAGAGGAAACCGACACCAAAATGGATATAAGGTGTAGTTGTCTTCATCATTTGACATAAGTTCATAAACCAGATACAATGTACAAATTACCAAGCAAATACTTAAAAGGATGACCACCAGAACTCATAGCAAGCTCAAGCAGCAGAAATTTAATTTCAGATATCAATTAACCGGGCTGAATGCATGTAGAGGATCAGGTTACAGGTTATAAACACATTAAAATGTTAATAGAACCTATAATTGCTTATGCAACTGATCAAGGTTCAAATTCATTGCATGCTGTTCTAAACCTGGAGATACTACAGTGCACATTCGATTACACGAGGATCGAGGGCCATGTGTGCGTTTATGAAGATAAGAGTCAATAAGCAATAGACACTAAACAATTAATCAAGCAAATACTTAGAACAGTAACTATCGAAATCCATAATCAAGCATTTGCAGCAAAAACTGAAATCAGACATGATTTAACTGGGTTGAAATGCACTAATAAGGTCGAACGGAGACTTACAGAGTCCGGAGATCGGGATTTACACAGAGCCGATACGATTGTTCGTTTTCTTTCCAAAATCACGTCTCCATTCCAGACACCATGGTTGAGACTTGAGAGATTACTTGTTGCACACTTGCGTTTCTTCTTTGGTTAGTCGACTTCTTTGAAACTTTTTAGGGCTCACTTTTATTTCATGGGCCTGGGCCGATTAAGCCTCTTAATTTTTTTAATTGTTTACATCATTCACATTTTTTTCCTCCGTCTCCTAATTATATCAGTTCAACCGGTTGAATCGCTGATCGGAGATTAAGCCGTCTTGGGTGTGCCCAGTTTAGTCTAATTCAAAGCTAATTTTTGACCCGATGGTTTTTACGGTTTAACCATTCAACCGTTCGAAACCCTGCTCCGAGCCGCTAATTGAACCGGTTTTTTAAACTTAAGTTTCACACTCACGTTAAATGATAACAAAAACTTGATGTATATAACACCCTAATGTTGTTTATATTGATTTTTTATAAAAAAAAATCAACGGCTAAAATTTTATTAAAAAGGACTAGTAAGTGTATAAAACCCCGAAACAAAATAACGAACTTGCACACCATCAGGACAACTACAAGATACATCAAAAGACATCAACAAAAACCCCAAAGCACCAATTTTCTTCTTTTTAATAAGTGTAATATGTTTAGAACTTTATTGGTGTTTATTTTACATTTGTTGTATTTGAAAGTTTATAAAATGTATATTATAAATTTACAGGTTTGAATAGTCACTCCAGTTGACCTTTCGGGCCAACCGGTTGAACCTCTTTCGACATAAGTCATGTCCGGTTTTAAAATATTGATTGTATCGCATGAGAAGTATCTTTAATTTATGAGGTTATTAGATTTGTTATTAAGTTCCAATTAATAGTTGAGATTAAACGGTTTGAGAGAAAAATGATGGAGACACATTTTAGTCTTGACTAATTTTTTTTGCCTTTTTATCAAATTTTCTCATTTTTAACATTCATACTTTTTATATACAATATTATTTTTTAGAATAATTACGTCATAAAAACGAGCATTTTCGGTCTTTAAACGAGTATAGTGTTGATATATATAAAACTGAAAAATGACTTTTTCATCTCTTTGTGTTTTCTAGTGCATCATTGTGTCCTTTTGCTCGTCATTGTGTATTTTCTGTTGGTTATTGTGTTTTTTGTGTTTTTCTATAATTATTAGTTCTTAACAACATTATTATGAAATAACATTATTGTGTACTTCTAATATATAAAACACAATTACAAAATAATAACAAATTTATCTAATACATAAAAACAATAACAAAATAACTAGGGGTGACAATCGTGTCGGGTTGGAGGGTTGGTGGGTTAGCGGGTCGCAGGTTGACGGGTTCAAAGTTGGAACCGGAACCTACCCTTATTTTTATTTGGGTCAAAACTTTCAAGCTAACCTGAACACATATAAATTCGGATAACCCGAATATGATCCGTCTATCTAAATGATTAAAATGTAAAATTGCATTTATCAATAATTTATTTCTTGACTGAATTTTGAACTTCTTATATATGTCACGTTAATATTTATTGTAATCATATATTAGCCATTTTCCTTTATTGTATAACTCACACATTATCTAAATGACGCTTTAAAATACCGGTTTTATTTATTAATGGCAAAAAGATAAATGGATAAGCAAAATTTATCAGCGGATCAATTTACTAAGGCAAAGAGATATACGAATGAAAATTGAAGTGCCTTCTTGAAAAAGAAAAACAAATTAAATTTTATTTATGATAAACGGACGAGACTTAATAAACATTATAATGGGAGTTTATAGAAACAAATTAATAATATAAAACATTTTTTAATTATTTTGAAATTTAAACGGTTATCGGTTCAACCCGTTTTTAAGCAGGTCAACCCGTTTTTAGACAGGTCAGCCCGAACGTGATCCACTTTTTTAGTCAACCCAAAACCTAATTATTTTCGTGTCGTGTTTTAGGTCGTGTCAAAAATTATCACCCCTAAAAATAACATTAAATTGGTTAAACATAAAACACAATCATAAATATATATTACATAATCGAAAAAATGTTTTTTTATAATTAAATTTTAAGGATATAAACGAGGAAACTACTATAAATGCTTTTACATTTATACATCCGGTCCGTGTATATGTCCCCATTCTAATACTCTATTTGTCTTCAGATGTTCTTATCTAATAACATTTGGTTTTTTAATCGTTATACATGTTTCTAAAGTATAGAGAAAATACAAAAAATTTATCATTTTTCACTCGGCAAGATACTTGACTATATACTCTATTTCTAAAATTTGAGGAAACTAAAGGATTTCCGTGAATATATATTTATTCTTTACGTTTTATTGTGAGTGGAATAAAAAAATAGAAGTATTGTTTAATGGAAGGGATATAGGAATTGAAATGTGAAAAAAATATATATATTTAAGAGATAAATATATTTTAATTAAATTATAAAAAAAGAATAACCTTATGAAGGTATGAATAATATATGAACTCCAAAAGAAAAATAAAAAAAAATATACATTTCTGTTGTGTTAATATATATTTCTAGATGGTTGATGTAATTTTTTTTTTTGGAAAGTTGGGAAGTATATTATTATCAATCAAATCATAATTACAATCTACAATGTACAAAAGTCTTAAAAGGCTATATCAAAGTTAGAGGATTAATAATAGAGTGTTTATCTTAATAATTTATTAAGAAATATTTATTTATCTATGAAATTTAGTGATTTTTAAAAAACACTATATATCACATTCTTTATTTTTAAAAATCTATAGATGTGTAATTAATTCTTTATATTTATCCCTTAAAATTGAAGTATATGATTTATAAAAAAAAAATGGTATAGGAGAAAAAATAAACATTTCTTATATTTTATTTAAAAACTAATAATAATAATAAAATGTAATACAAAGAAACAGATGTAAATGTTTTACATCTACACCGACCTTGTTTATCTTTTCAAAAACATACAACATGAAATTTAAGAAACACCAATTGATTTTTGACCCACTATTTTGTCATCATATTTTTAGCTCTACTTGATATTTACAAACCGATAATGGTTTCACATCTCTAACCATCTTTTCAGCTAAGAATATGCTTCATTTATGCACCACTTCATTCTTTGATCGTCCAATGCACTTGATTTTTAGTAGGGTTGTGAAAATAGTAACCGACATTTCAGGCATAACCGATGAAAACAATATTATCATCGTGGGGATTCAATTTGTTCGAAGATTCACCGGAAACATAGGCATAACATCCCATACCCTAAGGTACACCATATGATTAAGATAACTGCATTTATAAGTTTTTTCCATTGTTTTTTTTTTATCCTTTAGCCATTTTATGTAGCACCACTAAATCCATGTAAGTGAAAGCGTATATCGGATGGATTTTAAGTCAAGTACCCACCAAAGCCCAAATGCTACCCGTGTTCGGGCAAGCCGTGAACAAGTGATCAGAAGATTTCGACGAAGACTTGCACAACGAGGAAGCCGTGGAACTCATTTAAATCCATCTCCTTGATAGCGCTTCTAATGTTGATATACAACCCAAATTTGCTCTTCAACTGAAAACTTTAACCCTTACTGGTATCCATTTGTTTTATTTGACCGATGACCGATCTATTGTTGATATCAGTTCTCCACTTCTCCTACGTATGAGTCTCTTGCAGAAATCCACCTCCTCGTCATCTTTCTAACCATGTCGATCTCTCGGACGACCTAACTGCACATATTGGGTTTTAAATTTATCTCTCATCTCTTTATGCATCTATATGGCTTTTCTTTTCATCGACCGACTTTTATTTACCATTTTTACATGTTTAATTTTAACTATCCCTATTTAGATTGTTAAAAATTAAGTTTCTGTTAGTCTTGTATAACATCACCCTAGTAACACAATATGGTAGAAGAAATAGCGTATGATACAATAAGAATATAAGATACAATAGAGTATTTATAAAAGAGAAAAATTAAGTTGTAAACAAACCTAACAAAAATCAAAGGGCTTTGAACTTAACGGTAATGGGTATCTAATGTTATATAAGAGTTTGCTTTCAAAATGAACATTTAGGTGGTGTTTGTTTTTCTACAAAAGCTCTTCCTGTCCTCTTATGTCTGCGCCGCGCAGACTACGTGCAGACATTTAGGTCTGCAGACTGTTTGTTTTTCTGAAGACGTTTCACTAAAAAATGTCTGCGCAGGCTCTTCTTGGTGCAGATATAACTCAGCCACTTGTGACATCTTCTAACCTTCTTTTTAAACTTTTTTTTCATTAAAAAAACATTTTTAAACATATTTTTTTTAAGTTTTATCTATAAAAACTTTTTAAAAGGTTTTTAATATTTTATACAGCTTTTAAAAAACTTATTTAACTATTTTTTTTAAAACGCCTTTTAAAAAGTAAAAAAAAAAACATTTTAAACAATTATTTTTAAAAACGTTTTTTTAGAATGTTTTTAATAAAACGTTTTTTAGTTTTTTTTTAAATTGTTTTTTTAAAAAGTTTTGTTTTTAAATACGTTTTTAAACATTTACTTAACAATTTTTTTTTTTAATTGTTTAAGAAACATTTTTTGAACAATTTTTATAAAATAGTTTTGATATCTTATTTAAAAGAAAATTGTTTTAGAAAAAATCTGTTGGTTAAAATATACGGAAGAAAATAAAATGATTGAATGGTAATTATCTATAAGTTTAAAAAATGATTTATTTAAATTTCTGTTTATTTTAACAGTTTGCAGAAGTTAAAAAACAAATACTCTTCTTCTTACAGACTGCAGATGTTTAGTCCACCTCTTCTGCTACAGATGTCTGCAGATATGGTCCGTAGACTGCAGACAATTTATCTCTTAAAAAACAAACAACACCTTAATCTCTACGATATATGACGTTCAAACAAAAATGTATTTATAGCAAAGTGTACGTTAGTTTGATATCTTGATATTAATGGAATTTGACTTTTAAATGCCCCGAAAACTTTCCTCTCCCTTCTACGTTCATTTAAGACACCTTACCCCCATGCTACCGGCATCATCATATCAGTACTCAACCCTACACGCAAGTTTGATTTGCCTTCAATTATTCCTTTTTTTTTTACTTCATTAATTTTATAGGGAAAATAAATTGAGGTAGATCAATGTAATGTAAGGAATGATCTCGTGCGATTAACAAATTGATTTAATGACAATAGCACTCTGATAAGAGACAATGTTTTTTTTTTTTTTTTTTTGTAGAGAGCAAAAACGTGTGAGTAGTGTACTTTTGAATAATGGTTAAGAAAACAAGTTGATATAGGAGTTAATTTCATTTTGAGTTCCTGTGGTTTAAACTTTATAACTCCTTGAGTACGAACTTTCAATTTCTTTCAATTGGTAACCTGTGGTTTAGTTTTTGTTTTAATTTGAGTCCTTTTCACTAACACCATCCAAAGCTACTATCGACGAAGAAGGCGATTAAACAAGGACTTGCGACGATGGTATTCAAGTACTGGTGCATTCGTGTTGCCGATGATCACGACTTTGATCCGTATGCGGCCTACATGGTGTGTTAATTTTGCAGCAGGTTATTTAGTTGTTTTTTTTAAGTAGAAACTTTTTGCATCAGCAGGTCTTTTTAATGGCAACAATCTTTTTAAATTACATTCTTATATGCTTGGATACAACCAATACATTAGGCAGCCATCTTTTTAATGGCGTCAAGAACCAACTGCAATTGTTTTACATTCTTTTTACATGTGTTTGACCTTTACAACACAAACTACTCCAAATTGGGTCCAATATCTTGAATCAGAATCATTCAACCTACATCAAAAAGACCAACCAACTAATTACTAAAACCCATATAAGTCTTTTAACTTGTGTCTTCAAAATCTTGCATATCACCTTGGAGGATCATACCAACTAACAAAGCCACAACTTGAGCCCTGTTTGGAAAACATTAAGCTTCAATATGAAGAAAAAAGTAAGAAGAAGAGTGCAATTGAAGTAAACACTGACCAATCTCGAGCAACAGTGAAATCGACGCCCATGGTTTGTTGATGTCGTAGACGTGCAGATGAATGTCCGGGAGCCTCAAGGGCATATCACCACTATTGTCGACGGGAGAGGCGAGTTTTTTTTTTGGGATCTAGGGTTCTGAACGACGTACAGGGAGAGAGGAGGATATCGTGGGCTTTAGTTTTTAAAGGTATGTTGGATCTGGTATGTTTTTAACCAATGTTTGTGACTTTTCAAAACTGCCCTCAGACTTAACGTGAAAAATGGATGGTGTTAGTGAAAGGGACTCAAATTAAAACAAAAACTAAACCACAGGTTACCAATTGAAAGAAATTGAAAGTTCGTACTCAAGAAGTTATAAGATTTAAACCATAGGGACTCAAAAGGATTTTAACTCTTGATATAATAAAAAACTTATGAACAGTAACGGTTAAGCTGGCTTGTAATGCTGAGGTAATGCCTTCACCGCATCCTTCGCGGTTGATCACTAATGAATTAGCATGTGGGTAGTGCGGCTACACACCCGGCTTGTGCGGCTCCTGCAATTATTTGGACAAAATGTAGCCATCGGCTATCGAAGGTGAACTCCTTCCTCCCACACTTTTTGTCTTTATTTCTCTCATTCCCCTCTACTTTATTAATTAAACATTATAAAGAAACTAAGGATGATGACCTATTATCGTAACTGAGGTGAAAGATAAAAACAATACGACATCAAGAATAAATAAAGAAAATAAAATTTTGAAAAAAAATGAATAGTGATCATTAAGTTCTACCGCGCAAAAGGTGACCAATATATATGCATCATTGGCTAGCAATGGTTTTGGATAACAGGGACAGTACGAGTTGTGATTCTTCTCAAGAGTGTTGGTTAGCAATGGTTTTGGATAACAGGGACAGTGGGAGCTGAGCATAGTTGATTTGGGGTGTGGCTACATAGGTGCGACATTTGTTTGAGTCGGTGTCCAAGATAATTGAATTCTGCTTCTGGGTATGTGTCTGGGGTTGATGCATTGAGACTCAGTGGAAGGCAGCGGAATCACCAACACACAATGCACCCTGATTATCACGCGGTAACGAGAAAATAAATGATAAACGACACAAGAATTTAACGTGGTTCGGTCCCACTGGGGGACCTACGTCCACGGGCTACAACTAGGTTATTTCATTAGGCAAACTGCAAAGATTACAATTACATGACGGGATATATATAGAGAACGAGATTAGGGTTAACCAACTAAAAGGGCCAAAACGAGCCCACTAATAATAACCGGCCCAAAAGGCCTTCACACCCAACAATCTCCCACTTGAAGGCCTTGCGATAAACTTCAGCCTGCCATCCAAGCAAATACAGTCCCAATCATCCAGTAACTCTAATAATCTTTAAGAACAGAAATCCTCCAAGCCTCTAGTTCCCAAGAACAAGCTAAGATTTCAAAATCAATCCACCTAGTTGCAATGACCCTTCTCATCAGTAACCTGAAGGGCCCATTGAAGCTCGCCACAGCCCCAATACGGTCATCACAGACCCAGTCATGGCAAAACTCGCCAATGACTCATCCTCAATCTCAACCGGCTCCCACTTACTCGTACCACCGACTCCAGAGACTTCAAAGGAAAGAACACTCTCCAATATCAGCAAGTATTCAAGAGAGATTTTCACATTCGGATAACCGGTCTTTCGAACCAACATCGATTTCAAACTGTGACGGATGAGACCTCGCCGCTCCCACTGTTACTAAATCCCCAACAAGGTTCAGACCTCCGAATACGCTCAAGCTAACATCCCTGTGGCTCCAAGATTCACACTTGCAAAATCAATCCACTTAGCACTACCCGATTTAGCGAGCCAGACTTTACTACTCGGAAGTTGGTTCACTTCTTCCAGCGATACATGAACCTGCATCTTCCCAAAGTCTAACAATAGATTCACCAATGCTTCATTGAAGTGGGTAACATGAAATAAAGCAAACCAGAATCTCAAACCCATGAGTCTTCACTACCTTCCACTGAGTCCCAATGCATCAAACCCAGACACATTCCCAGAAGCAGAATTCAATTACTTTGGACATCGACTCTAAAGAATATCCACACCTTTTACAGCCTCACCAAGTCAATTATGCTCAGCTCCCACTATCAATGTTGTCCAAACCCATTGCCAACCAACGCTCTTGAGAAGAATCACAACTCGTACTATACCAGCGAAACACCTTCACCCAGCACGAGATCTTGAATCCCCTCAAATGCCAACCGCTAATCACCACCGAACAAGGAATAACATCCACAGTTCCAGACCAGCTAACAAGCAAACGATTATAACACCAGTAGAGCTTTCACAGAACCAAGCGGTACCAAGGATTCTATGACCGTAGACACGATCAGTTAACACAAACCCTAACCGAAAGATATTCTGAACAAGCAATAATTAACCTGACTTCCCACTAATAATTTTTTTTCACTTATGTCGTCAACTAGCACACCCGCTAGTTCTATTTTCTCCAGCTATCTCCTGTTAGTATCACATCAAGTTCATTGACAAACCAATCAACCAAAAAAAAAATCGAACCTTCAAACATTTCGATCGCCGCCATCCCGTCTTCAGTTATAAAAATAACAAACAGGAACACATATCGAGAAAAAAAAACACAGTGATAAATTTGATATAGCACGGGCACGTAAATCGACTTGCCCTCACTGACAAATCTGACCCAGAACCCAACCAATCTTCACCAAACCCAGTTCAAATAATAGTTGATAATAACTAGTCAAACTCGAACTTGATCAAAACACCTTGTAATCAATTCTGATTTGCAAATACAAAGAAAGAACACTTTTGTTTCTTGCGTGGACAAACTCCATCCACACAAATCAAACAAGGAATAATTCCATCCTTCAAATCTGCTTTTAATTTTTGTTCAAATCTCGATCGCATCATCAATTTATAATCAAATATATTCGGTCAAAATTGAATCTTTGGTCAAAAATAAACAAAATAAACTGTATCTTACTTTACCGAGCAAAACAACGCCTTTCTTCTTCGTCGTCTCAACCAATGTTTTAAAAACCGGTTTTTTAGTTGAACCGGAAAACCTTCCGGGACTGGTTCGACCGGTCGGACCGGTTAGACCAGCTGGTTGAACTGGTTAGGGGATTTATATATATTTTTTTATAAAAATGCTAATAAACTTGTACACCCCAACAAAAATAGTTAAAATACAATTATAATCCACTCAAAAATAATATCAAATATGTATTTCATAAGAAAATATAAGTTTTAAACTTTAAAAAATAATAAAAAATACAAAAAAAAAGTTAAAAAAAATAAAAAAAATAAAAAATCAGAAAACCGGTTGAACCGGAAAAAACCGGAAAACCGGCCGGTTCGAAGCGGGTCGGTTCAACCCAAAAAAACGGACATTAAAGAACCGGAAAGGTGGCCGGTCCCCGGTCGAACCGGTTGAACCGGCCGGTTCGACCCGGGTTTTAAAACATTGGTCTCAACCGCCTACCAAGGAAAACATCAAATCAAGCCGGACCTCTGGTTTTCAACCTCTCGGCTCTTTCTGACAACTTGGTCTCTCTACAGAATTCTCCGATGAACATCAAAGATGGCGCAAACAGGTTGGCGGTGCCCCTGCAACCGGAACCCTAATACCGTACTTGTCCTCCCGTCTTTGTCGGAATACACGGGTCCAAGAGTTCTCAAAATATTAGTCGGCTACAACATCTGACAATCCAAACCTAATCACCTTCTTACCTGACCCGTAACATCGAAGCTTCTTTCTTCTGTGATTGAGACGAACGTCGGTGACTCAAGGGTTACCAAAACCTAACCGCGAATAGTATCCGTACAATCCCGTGTGTTTAACAACGAACCATAGCTCTGATACCAATTGTTAGGAATCAAGTGGCGCAGCGGAATCAATAACACACAATGCACACACGAATATCACGTGGTAACGAGAAAATAAACGATAAACGACACAAGATTTAACGTGGTTCGGTCGGTGTGACCTACATCCACGGGCTGCAACTAGGGTTTTTTTATTAAGATTTAGTGCACAGGATTACAATTACATGATTATGGTATAAATAGAAAAAATATTAGAGCAACAAACTTAGGGACCAAGTCAGGCCCTAAATAAAATATCCGGCCCAAAGGCCTTCACACCCAACATACGCGGATACCAAAAAATAGTTAGAACATCAATCTACTCCCCTCAACCAATGAGCACACAACATGAAATGCGCAAACATAATAAAATAATAAAATAAATATATATGAAACTTTAATTTATTTCAATATTTTTTTGATTATAAAACATTTTACTGGCTTAATAAAACCCAGTTGCTTGTTATATTTGTTATTTCTTTTAATTTTATCAATATACAGTTTACTCTAAAATAATTTAATAAAATTTATTTAATATATTCAAAACCGATTTTATTTGACATTTCGTCTGTTTTCCGCAATAAATTTGTATGTTGTTTCAGAAAAGGCAATAAAAAGTATATTTAAAATGTAGGGACCACTACCTGCAAGCAAGAGGAAAATAAAGGGTGAAAAAGCAAAATACGAAAAAGTCTCTGTCTCACTGTAAACCATCACATACCTTTACTTTAATTACCACCTACCCCTCCATCTTCCCATCTCACCCTATTTAATGATCTTCTTTCACTCACCACAAATTATACGAACTAAAATAAACCACAAATAATGATCTATTTTCACTCACCACAAACAACTAGTAGCTTAGTCTAGTGGTAATATGTATACCTTATACTATAACGTTTTGTGTTTAAATCTCATTTGTAATAAAAAGAATAAAAAAGGGGTGACAAGTAGGATCAGTGGGTTTTCACACTAGTGGTAAGTTTTCCCCTGATAGGATTGAAAATGATCGAGTGGATCGTATAATAATCTTGTCGGTGATCCAAATTTGCTGTTCAAGAAAGAAAAAAGAAAAAAAACCACAAATAATATGCTCAGAATTTTATGACTATGGTAGTTATATAAATTCACTTTTTATATTGATGAAATGGTTTATAAAACGACTAAGTTGATTGACTATTTTTTTCATTGCCCCAATGACATGTACCATTCTAATGATTTTACATGTTTTTAGGTTGATTTTCACTTTGTACAATAATTTGTACCATATGTTTTAATTTAGTTGAAGAGATACTTGAAATGCCCATTAAAGTATCAAAGTTGATTATGTATCAGAAGTTATTACACCCACTGGCTTAGCATAGTGGCAAATATGTATGATCATTTATCAAGAGGTCTTGGGTTCAAGTCCCACTTGTAACAAAAAAAATAAAAAATGGGGGTTATACGTTGAGGCAATGTATATGTTTTGTTTCAAAGTAAAAAACATGTCGACGTTTATTAATTCCTTAGTTAAGCTCCCTTATATTTTACTGTTTTTTGGTTGAACTATATTGCATTTTTCAAATGTAAGAAGAGTTACAACGACATAACTCAAGACAATATACAAAAAAGACGGACAACAAGCTCCGCCGCCAACTCTTTCTGAATAGCAAACCCTGAACGTGTAAAAACGACATTCATTAACCTAGAGGCTATAGAATAACGATAATTGCTATAAATGTATATAGTTTAATTAATCGTAAAAGATTTAAACAAAAGACTACATCTTGTACATCTTTCGAATTTAATTTTAAAATGATAATTTGGTACTATGTTTCATTTTTTCCGTACATTATGGCCAAAGCTGACCGACATGTTAAAATAATAAAATGTTAACAAAAAGATTGTTTTAATTCAAAATTTAGTTACATCAATAATATATTATTAAAAATAGTACTACAATAATAATATAATAATAATAATAAATAATAACAAACAATAAATGATAATTATATTTAGAAGAATAATTAGCAAACGGGATAAACTGTAATTAATAAAAAGGAAAAAATAGTATCTTATACAACTCAAGGACCATTACCTAGTTGATAAACATAGTGTAATTTTTTAAATCCTAAGAAATAAATTTATAATTTTAACAAAACCATGTGGATACTCATAATAATAACAAGCGTGTATTTGATCGTTTGCTAAAAATATTAAACCAACGTACCTTTTGTTTTTTTTCCAAATTTATTTATCATCCACTCATGATTAAAAAAAAAAGTACAGCTGTTTTAACGGAAATGTTTTACTAACTACTATTTTTAGACGACTGTAACAAAACTATATATAGAAAAGGAATAACTATAATGTGACTTGAAGCTAAACACTGCCGATTTTAATATTTTAATTAATATTTCCAATATAGTATTTACATAAGCACGATACAAATTTATTTTACAAACTTACATTCATTTACTAACTGAATCCCTTATCTATGTGAAGTTTACATAACACCCCCTTACAAGTTGATAACACAGACGCCGTCTATTCCAACTTGCACGACAACTCACATACACCCACTAACCTACCGACACGTGTCCGTCCCTAAACACGTGGGGACCACACCCTCCCTCCTTAATGTCTTCCCCTAAATAAAGTCTGCGTATCATTTCTGTCGGAGTGACCACCAGTCTTCGAGCGAGAAATAGAAAAACCTCGACAGAAAAGAGACCTCCGCCT
This sequence comes from Deinandra increscens subsp. villosa, assembly GCA_039602395.1. NCBI lineage: Eukaryota > Viridiplantae > Streptophyta > Magnoliopsida > Asterales > Asteraceae > Deinandra > Deinandra increscens. The sequence goes on from JBCNJP010000019.1 coordinate 3,090,782, forward strand.
CGCTCACGGCGGCCGGAATCCTCACGTCAGCCTTTTCCGTTTCCTTCTCCGGTATCAATATACGCTTAGCAATCATCTCTTCACATTTCCTCCGGCGGTTTTATTGTTTGTTTTCGGTAAAACGGTTACTTTTGCTCGTAATCTGAAACCTCCAAACATTCATATTTTTTTAAAGTTAAATTGTTGACGGCAACCTGACGGTAGCGTCTGAAATTCGTATAAAGTAAAGTTGATTTCATTTCATCATCTCCGCTCACTAAAATGCGGTGAGTTTCTCAACTTTCGTCGGCAATTGTTGTCTATTTCGAAGCTAGGGTTTTTGAAATGAGAAAAGTTGTTAGTGTCTGTTTAATTTTGCTATTTGCTCATCTTATCATCATCGTGAACTCGTTAAATCCAACTCTGGACGATGATGTTCTGGGCTTGATTGTATTCAAGGCAGACCTTCAAGATCCAGATGGTAAATTAGGCTCCTGGAATGAAGAAGATGACAGTCCATGTAAATGGGAAGGGGTTAGATGTAACCCTAGATCCAACAGGGTGTCCGCCCTTGTTCTTGATGGGTTTGGGCTCTCTGGGAAGATGGGGCGAGGGCTTATGCAGTTAAAGTTTCTCAGTAAGTTATCATTGGCTAAAAACAATCTTACTGGAAGCATTGGAGTCAATATTGCCCAACTTAGTAACCTTAGAATAATTGATTTAAGTGACAATAGTTTCTCTGGACGAATTCCTGATAACTTTTTTGAGCAATGTGGAAATTTAAGGTCAATTTCTTTAGCCAATAACAGGTTTTCAGGCCAGATTCCAGATAGTTTGGTTTCATGTTCATCTCTTGGTGTTCTCAACTTCTCCTCCAATCAGTTTTCAGGGCTGTTACCTTCAGGTATCTGGTCCTTGCATGGACTCAGGTCACTTGATGTTTCTGATAATCTTTTGGAGGGTGGGATCCCAAAAGAAGTTGAAGGGTTGAATAATCTAAGGGAGATAAATATGAGAAAGAACCAGTTTACTGGTCCAGTTCCGGATGAATTTGGAGCTTGTGCACTTTTGAGATCAGTTGATTTGAGCGAGAACTCGTTTTCCGGGAGTTTACCAAGCACATTGCAGACATTGTCTTTGTGTACTGATCTGAATTTTCACAGCAATCTGTTCACTGGTGAGATTACTGAATGGATAGGGGAACTGGGAAGCCTTCAAAATATTGATCTTTCTAAGAATATGTTTTCGGGTGCGGTACCAAACGGAATTGGTAATATTCAGCCACTGAGAATACTGAATATTTCCAACAATGGCTTCTCTGGGAGCTTGCCAGCATCCATGATCAATTGCAAAAACATCCAGATCTTGGATGTTAGTTGGAATTCGTTAACAGGGTTTCTTCCTACCTGGGTTTTCCGGTTAGGGATGCAAGAAGTTCTGTTTTCAGGAAACAAGCTGACTGGAAGCATTAATGGTGCTGTTACATCTTCCATTGATGTCTCACACCAGAATCTTCAAGTTCTTGATGTATCACACAACGAATTATCAGGTGAGATCCCAAGCGATATCGCGAGTTTTAGCAGCTTGAGATTTTTGAACATGTCTAGGAATTCACTAATGGGTCAAGTCCCAGAAACTGTTGGCAAGCTAAAGGCTTTAAAGAGTCTTGATTTGAGTGAAAACAAGCTAAATGGAAGCATTCCAAGTTCTATTAGAACCTGTTCCTCCCTAATATCTCTGTAAGATTACTCTCTTTAAACTCATATGTTTCAATTTCTCTTTACTTTTTTTTTTCTTTGTAATTTGTTGATCTAATCTAGGCTTTTTGCAGGATATTATCGCGAAACAACCTTTCGGGTCAAGTTCCTGTAGCAATGGCAAAACTTGCTGATCTTGAGTATGTAGATTTGTCTAATAACAAGCTCACTGGAACCCTACCCAAGCCATTAGCAAACCTTATCCATCTTGTTACATTCAATGTTTCACACAATCACCTACAGGGTGAACTCCCAGCTGGTGCTTTCTTCAACACCATCTCCCCATCCTCGGTATCCGGCAATCCAACTCTTTGCGGTGCTGCGGTGAACAAAAGCTGTCCAGCCGTACTTCCGAAACCGATTGTACTGAACCCGAACTCAACGGGTTCAGACCCTGACTCAATCCCTCAAACCATTGGTCACAAGAAAATACTTCTTAGCATTTCAGCTCTTATTGCCATAGGTGCAGCTGCTGTGATTCTCATTGGAATCATTTTCATCACTGTTCTCAATCTTCGAGTCCGTTCCACCGCGGCCAGATCATCTGCAGCTGTACCGTTGTCAGGCGGGGATTTCAGCAGCTCCCATACTACCGACACGAATTCGGGCAAGCTGGTTATGTTTTCGGGAGAACCCGACTTCAGTACCGGAGCACATGCTTTGTTAAACAAGGACTGTGAGCTTGGTCGTGGCGGGTTTGGTGCGGTATACCGAACTGTTCTCGGAGATGGGAGGTCTGTAGCCATTAAAAAGCTCACGGTTTCGAGCCTTGTGAAATCGCAAGAGGATTTCGAGAGGGAGGTTAAGAAACTGGGAAGGATTCATCACCCTAATCTTGTAGCTCTTGAAGGGTATTACTGGACTCCTTCACTGCAGCTTTTGATATATGAATATGTTTCTGGTGGAAATCTTTACAAGCATCTTCATGAAGATGAAGACAGAAACAGAAGCCCGCTCTCATGGAACGAAAGATTCAATATCATTCTCGGGATCGCTAAAAGTCTGGCTCATTTGCATCAACTTAACATCATACATTACAATCTGAAATCCAGCAACATCTTAATCGACGGTTTGGGCGAGCCCAAGATCGCTGATTTTGGGCTCGCGAGGCTTCTCCCGATGCTGGATCGTTATGTTCTCAGCAGCAAGATTCAAAGCGCCCTCGGTTACATGGCGCCGGAATTCGCTTGCAAAACGGTGAAGATCACGGAGAAATGCGATGTTTACGGGTTTGGGGTTTTGGTTCTCGAGATCGTCACCGGGAGGAGGCCGGTGGAGTACATGGAGGACGACGTGGTGATACTTTGCGACATGGTTCGCGGGGCGTTAGAAGAAGGAGGCGTGGATGAATGCATTGATGAAAGGCTGCAAGGGAAGTTTCTGGCGGAGGAGGCGATTCCGGTGATGAAATTAGGTCTGATTTGCACGTCACAAGTGCCGTCAAACCGCCCTGACATGGCGGAGGTGATTAACATACTGGGACTTATCAAATGCCCCGAGGAATCGGATAATAATTAGTTAGGTCAGAGCTTTGTTTGTTAGTCGTTCAAGAAAAATCTTATGAAATCACTGATCGTCGATTGGTTATCCGGGGAAAATGAATCCGGTTAGAATATTCATTTGCTTTTCGGTTATTGTTGCCTGTAGCGTTAAGTTACCGGATTCGTTTTCACCGGGTCCGATTCGGGTCGGGGATGACCCAATTAACTGAAAAAGCTTATCTTTCTTCCTTTTGTTGCTTTTGTTGTTTATGGTTGTGTTTCTTGTTGTTATGGGGACACGATAAAGAATGTGTATATAATTTTTAAAGTAAATTATCGTTAAAGAATAATATAAAATAATGAGGTGAAAATATTAAAAAGACAACCCAATTCAATTATTTTAAGATTGGAAGTCAAAAAGTGAAATCGGTAGATGTAAGGGGGTCTAAGATTCTTGGCACCCACTATGAAGCAAAATATAATCCAATCCAAGTGGTGAATAAAGTAGTAAAGTGAACAAGACATGATAAACAAAGTGGAAACTCGAGTATATAAAAAGGCGACTTCTTTTTCAGAATCTATGTTTTAAAAACAAATTGATCATATAAATAAATATTTTATTATTATTATTATTATCATTATTCGAACCATGTGCACATGCTAGTTAGAATGAGTTGTCCTTGACTCCAAATCCACTTAGGCTATTCGTAATGGGGCGTTTTTGGGCTCCATAACGCCCCATAACGCCCCGTATAACGCCCCGCCCCACTACGCTGGGGCGTTATGGGGCGTTATGGTGCCCAAATTCGCCCCGGGCGTTAGGGATAAAACGCCGAAGAAGGGTTTAAAAGGGGCGTTATAGGGGCTTTATCCACTACACCATAAAGCCCCATAAAGCCCCTTGTCCAGTCATCGTCCACATGGCGGATAACGCCCCATTTGGGGCTTTATCCACTACACTTAGCCTTAGGGCATGAAGATACACATACTAAAGGATGAACAAAGGGCTGTATTGTCATTTTCATCATCAACCACCACATGTGTTAATAATAAATTTCATTACTTTTGTGGTGAGTGACCACATATGAGCCAGTGAGCCACCCTAGAGTGGCACTATCAAACCATTAGACAATCCAACATAAACTCTACATCAAGAATTAAAAATTTAAGTTTATCTTTATTACTATTATCTTAATTAACATAATAACTGGGATCATCTATTCATGGCATATACGGTGATGAACAACATTTGGGCTCGAGTTGGGGCATGGTGAAGACCTAATGGAGACTCGCAATCAATAATCAGGTGGCAAGAGATGGAAAAAAACTGGTACAAGCAGTGATATTCGCATCATGTTGGGTGATTTGGAACTCAAGGAACGAATTAGTGTACAAGAACAATAATTAAGAGAGTCGTTTCGCAAGCCATATTTATCGGAATTATGGTCGTTTTATTTAACTGGATCACAAATAGATCGAGCATCTAATAAAATATATAAACCCAGATAGGGTGAATTGGGTTTCTTGAAACTTTTTAACTTAATGTAGTTTGCTAGCCTAGTTCCCTGATTGTTTGGGGGTAGCTTAAAAGACCAATAAGCATATAACAAAAATATTAAAAAATAATACAACTTAACAATAAACCCCTTATTTGTAAACACTGGTAACTTTATTAAAAAAAAAAACGATAGCCTATAAACAATAAAAGTTGATATCATCATTTATAATTGGAAGTTTGCATGGATGCAATGTCACATCATCAGCTTTTTTTTTCTTCCCATTTAATCCTAGTGAAACTACCACCACCAATTCTATTGAATCGGTTAAAGAAACAGACACAATAGCATCAATTATGCAAAAAAACATGCGTAAAATCACATGTTCACGTAATATAAAGTCTCCTGCTATTTGTACTCAAGCCAACCGATCGATGTTTATTCGAATCCTTCCGACATCTACGTGGCTCGTATAATTACGTACAAGTCATTGATATCAGAAAATCAGACTTTTTTTAATGGTGTTAGATTTGAACTCTAACACAAATCCATACGACTCCTATAGATGTTTACAAGTTGTTAAGAGCATAAAGAGTTTAAATTTTGGTTTGTTGATGAAAACATTAAATGGAACGTCTATACAACTCGTATAGTCCTATACGGGTCATAAATTCTTTAAGTTATGTAATTTAAATAATTATATAACGACTATTTTTTACAATGATTACTTTTAACTGTTATTTTGAAAAACTAATTACAATGACTACTTTTACTGATTATTTTGACTACTTTACCAAATTCTAAAATTCACTTCTCAACTCTTAGTTCTAAGAATCATCTTAGAAATCGAAATGTGTCAAACAGACGAGACAAATTTTTTTTTTCAATTCAAAAACCACTTCTGGAGGATGTACCCGAAAACCCTGTGGAACTTGTTTGATCAGCCTCTAGCGCTCTCGGTTGTTGATCCTCCTCTATTATCGACGCATGAAACACCCCCTCCCCCCCCCCCCCTCTTGACCCATGGATTTATAATGTTGATAATATCTTTTGAAACTGACTATTATATTTCTATTATCTGTGTAAAACCCCACTACTGGAGTCATCGAAAGATTACTACTTATCGGAAGACAAACACGACAGTGATTCTGATTACTTGGACTAGGCATTTAATTATTTATTATTTGATTCCGTAGTATTATTATTTTAAATTTAGTTTTAATATAAATTAATATCTTAAAAAAATTAAAAATCCTTATAAAATAGGCGTTATAAAATTACAATCCATCTGATCAGAGACAGTTGCAAACTTCTCCTTCATGCCTGGTATCTCGATAACGGGACTGGTATCATTAGGGACAAGGGTCCTTCCATGGGCCTTAAACTCAACATTAGAAAAACTGAGCCCTTTTGGCTTTCTTGCGATAGTAGGAAGTCCCGTGCGGGGCTTTTCCCAGAGGCCATTGTAGACCTCTCTTGGGGGGGGGGGGGGGTGCTGTTAGCAGAAATGCTGAGTTTATCCAAGGTTTGGCTACGAAAAGAGCTGCCAACGCTGTTAATCTGATCTGCCTCCTCCCCAAGCTGGGGGACCCGCAGAGTGAACTTCTCCTGTTGCGCTCATGTATGGGCAAAGCCAAACTCTTCATTGGTTTAAGGACGTGTCCCCCTTTATACATGATGGAGGCCACCTTCTTTTTTGATAATGAACTACGCACGACAATTGAGAATATGGTGGTTTGTGGGGGGCCCTTCTTTGGGGATTTCTAGTGGCGGCTTGCTTCGTTGCCTATCAGGAGTGTGGGGCTCGGGTGTATTCAGCAGTTGTGTCTTCCTCGTATGCCTTTGTGGCATCAATGGCACTGTCTTGGGTGCTTCGGGATCATATTTTAAGGGGAAGTGGGATGTGTGGTATGGACTCTGATTATGGGTGCGCGTTAGATCGTCTTCGGAATGTTATTCCAGGCTTTGACTTCAGCGGTTTCAATAATAAGGGCACCGCCCCCTAAAGCTCAAAAAGTTTCAGCGAGTGCCCTTTTTGGTAAAATTGTGCAGGAGATGGAAGCGCAGTTTGACATGACCGTTAGACAGCAAGTCGTTTTTGAGTGTCTGCGAGCGTCGCATGCCCATGATTTCCTCCGGGCTATCCCTATTGATGGGTTGGGCCAGCAAATGTCGCCGGTGGAATACTGTGCTATCCTCAAATACCGCCTCCTGATTCTCATTTTCTTGGCGGATGAGAAATGCCCTGTTTGCCGCAAGACGTGCCTGGATTCGTTCGGGGAACATGCCGTCCATTGTAGAGAGCTCCCGGGTTTCAAATATTGTCACGACTGGTTAGGGATGCCCTCTTCGACATATTCAAGCGCGCATGGATTTTGGCTGAGAAGGAAGCTCCGATCAACTTCTTGACAGACCCGTCTGATGGGCGATCAACTCTTAGACCGACTGATATCTTGGTCTTTGGGTGGAGGGGGGGGGGGGGGGCAGGCATGCTTGGATCTAACTGGGGTCTCCCCCCGTGTGGGCTTGGTTGTCGGTGAGTTCAAGGTGGGCCAGACGGCTTCTAAAGCGGATGCGGGAAAAGTGAACAAGCATGAGAAAACGTGCTTTGAAAATCAACATGTGTTTGTTCATTTTGCTTTCGACACCTTTGGGTTCCTCGCCCTTGAGGCCCTTGAAACTTTGAATAGAGTCCAAAGGGTCATGCATGGTAACGTTGTGACCCCCGGTTCTTTGAATGTTGTTTTCACGCGTTTTAGTTTTGGTATTCAGAAGGGTTTGACGGCGCATCTTATTGCCCGCCTTCCTAGACTGTCAGGTTGATTTGTTTTTCTGTTGTTTTACCCAAGATTGGATGATTTTACTTTTGTTTATATTTAACTTGAAATAATATAGGTTCCGTATTAAAACAAACATATATTAAAACTTTACAATCATAATTAAACCGTTACAATCCTAAATTAATAACATTAATCTTATATTAATCGAACAACGTTCGTTTAGCCAAAGAGCATTCCTTTAAAGAGAAACTTCCTCATTAGATATTTGTCGGTATTTGCAGTTAACTAACTTTGTATTACGTACACACAAATTTCCCTAACACCAATCAAACCATTGTGAGAAAATAGCAAAGCCACGTCATCATAATTCCTTAACGGAAATAACCCTGTGTCATCAAGCACCCGGTATTTTTAAGTAAAATCACATGTAATTAGTATTTTTCATACCCGAGTTGTAGCATTATTAAGACCATATCAACACATCAGAACTCATCGACTTTTAGATGGTCAACGACTATACATACTATGTTATCGTATGTTCTCTCTAGTGTTGCTGAGAAGTTACCGAAATTAAATATATATATTTTTAGACTAAAACACCATGGTTTGTCTTCATATATATCTTCCACAATATCACCTAAATGATATTCATGATTAATCGAACGTAAAGACCATGACTCGATCAAAATCTTCCAAATGAATTCAAATAGGCCCCATTCATCCAACAAAGCGAAAATAGGTCTGTAACCAATGTTTTAGAAACCGGTTCAACCGGTCCGGTTCAACCGCCAACCGGTGCTCATACCGGTTTTTAATCCCCGGTTTTTTGGATATAACCGAACCGTTTCGAACCGGGCGGTTTTCGGATTTTCCGGTTCAACCGGTCCGGTTGAACCGGTTTTCTGACTTTTTTTTTAACTTTATTTTTTGAATTTTATTGTTATTTTTTAATGTTTAAAACTTATATTTTCTTGTGAAATACCTATTGGTATTATTTTTGAGTGGATTATAATTGTATTTTAACTATATTTGTTGGGGTGTACAAGTTTATTAACATTTTTATAAAAAAAAATATATAAATCCTCTAACCGGTTCAACCGGCCGGTCTAACCGGTCCGCCTGGTTGAACCGGTCCCGAAAGGTTTTCCGGTTCAACTAAAAATCCGGTTTTTAAAACATTGTCTGTAACTCTTGAAGATGATGGATATATATGTGTTTGAAGAGGTTCATTTGAGAACTATCTGATTTTAAGAATTTTTTAGAATTATTCTGAACCGTCACTGGTTATATATAAGGAATCTACCCCATAAATTAAAGTGCCCCCCTTTGAAAATGCTCAAAACCAAAATTTCTCAATTTATCATAACCATATAGGTGTCATAAAAATAAATTGTTTATAGACATAAAAAATAGGTCTAGAAGAAGTACATGTGTAAAATCAAACACAAAGTAAATTAATTTATATGAGTTAGATTGAATTAATTTTAAATTGCTAAACTAGAAGAAATATTTTCGGTTGTGATAATTTGAGTTTGAAATAAAGTGGTTTGCATGCATGTAAGTTTCCACTATGAGCATGGAGTCAACAGTCAAATGCTCCAATCCATGGACCATGGCTATCGACATGAATGGATAATTAAGCCAGCCAGCATTTTTGAAGTTCGTGGCAATTTTTGCCCATGCAAATATGTGTCACGTTATCCAGTCAAAAGCTAAGTAGCTAACACACACCCCTACGCCCATTTAATCAGTTGGGTTGATTAGTAAAATAAAATTATGTTATTCTAATACAATTAATTACCCTATATTAACATAATACAACTTGGTGTACAAACTCTTAAAACATTTTGTACAAGTAAATAATGCACACTTGCTACAGGTTTCAAAGCCCAAGATTTCTGCATATTTTAAAAGAAGGCAAGTTCTCCTTGAGATTCACCCAACAAAGTCACGAGGTCTACATGTGGACCCATCTCCATGTGCTTAGGTACCACTCTATCAGCCCACGTTACAAGTCCTTTACCTTTATCATTGTTTCCCTTTACACGTTTCCTTCACCTTTATCACTCAGCAGGTGATCTCCCTCAACCACCACATCCCTTCGACCCACACCCAGGCCATTCTTTGAAGGACAACTACAGTATCTTGAAAGACAACTACAGTGCTACAAGGACGATGACGCTGCTTCAAGGTCGAGATTTCAATTGTGGCGGTATGGGCTCCTTCTTTATTTACGCACGTCTCTTCCATTACCTTCGTTGGTGTCATCGATTATACTCCCAGGTAATTAATTCCTTGCTTCTTCTGATTCTTTACCTGCGACCGAACCAATTAGAAACCGATTGAACTCGATTCTGGCTAGGAACGATATTGAATTGGTTGCAGCTTGCAGGACATGTGTTGAGGCAAAAAGTACTCCAATCATAAATTTGCCATCGACAGCGACGACAGCGACGACCACGATCTCTAACAGAGGAACCACCACCATCGCCATCGCCGGCAGCAGCCGCCATCTCTTCTCACCGGTAATTTTGTTGTTCTTCGATTTGGTTCCGCCTGGGAAAGAGGTTTTCATGGTTTGTAGATCTATCCTTTTCTGTTTCTTTTTTCTTTCATAATTTTCTTTATAACATCTACTTTGCTCTTTCCTTTCTTTCCCGCATAATGAAGCTTGAGATTGAAGATGCAAGATGCCGATTGTATAATATGCTTACTAACCGGCTCTTCACAGAATAATCAGAGGTAGTTTTTGCTTTTGATGATTTGTTCATGTAATCCTGTTGTTGTCTTCCAGAGTTGCCGAGGTCTTTGGAATTTGGTTGCTCTTTAGGTACTTTTGTGGATTTTCTTTGTATGTCTTTCATATGAGATCGTGCAACCTGCAAGTATAAGGTATGATTTAATTAAAATTTCATCATCAATTGCTTAATGTTGTGTGTAATGAGTTCTTGCATGTCAGGTGTTTGTGTAAATGCTTATTGGTTTTTGATTCGTTGTTTTGTTCTTATTTTTTGGGTTTGCAGGCGTGAGGATCCATTTGTATACCTTCGTGGACTTTCATTTAAGGTGAGCCTTATGTGTGGATAGCTTTAATAAAAGCAATGTTTTACTGGGCTAAGAAACTTTAAGCTATGGTGTCATGTTTCCAAAAACAGTATAGAGATCTGTATGTTGGTGTTAATCAAGGGTGGCCTTTGTGAATGAAAATGATTCATGCCTCCTGCTTCTTCTTTTCATAGATTTTGTTTTAATATCTGTTCTTTGATGACACAAATCTACCCTTTTAGAAACAAAAATTGTGCAGCCTTCGTGGTCTGTTGTTTGTTTTCCTTGGACTGAGGCTTTGTGTAAATCAGTGGTTGGAAAGCCTGCATCTACGCTTACATTTTCCTTTATGTGCTGTTGATTGGGTGTGCAGTTTTAAGATGTTATGCCTAATGAGATCCTTCTTTGTTTGCGGGTGTTTGGAACCGCTTCTTCACGGCTAGCCACTGTGAGTTTTCTTTTATGCTTTATAAAGAGATGGTCTTTTCGTTACATGATATTATATAGTGGGTGTGCTATGGCTGCCTATATTGCTCTCTTTTCGTTTGATGCCACTCTTTGATACCGATGCTTAAATATAATATCTGTGATCTATAAACGTTAATTCTAACCATGCCTACCGCGCTTTGTTAGTTTAGACACTTCGTTCCTGTTTTTGGTTGTTTTAGTCTGCTTTTTCCTGGGTGTTGTTTCGTGTTGGTTTGCTCATAGTTGTGCTTTTACTTTTTGTCTTCTGAACATATGCGCGTGCTTAACTGGGATTTGTAGTTATAATTTTCTTGCGTGTTTTGCTTTGTTTGTTGTTTATGGCTCTGATCATCTACCAACATTGTTTTAATTTGATACCGATGCTTAAATATAATATCTGTAGACGATGCTTGATCGATAATAATAGACCTTAGAGCATAGAGAGGCTGTCTTTTGGGTTAAAACATATCGTTGATCACTTAGCACATCGCTTCTCAATGAATTAAATAAGGTTAGCTTTATATTGGTCAATAGATCCTTGCTCAGTTCTTATAGATCTTAGAGCATATGCAGGCTATATTTTGGGATAAAACCTATCTTAGTGACGGACCAGAAAGGTTCTAAATGATTAAAATCAGCCTGCCTTTGTACAACTCAATGGATGGCAGTCATGTGGGTCTACCTTTACTTTGTAGGGAATGTTGGGGTCTTAACTCTTCGGGTGCTTTCTTTTCTGTTGGATTTCTGCAAGTTGAACATTTAAGAGAGGCTTTTTTTTGTCAAACACATATCTGTTGAGTTAAAAGATCTACAGTTTCTCAAACTTGACAAAATTACACCGCTTTTGGCATCAGTATATGTTATTTATTTGTGTAGTTTTTGAAGCAAGTTTATCGGGTTGCTTTACGGTTTCTTTTATTACCAAACATCCATATTTTTGTAGTTATGGTTAAAAGATTTGTTGTTTTACAACTGGCTTATAGTTAACAGATGATGACATCAATATATGTGATTTATTTGTGTAGGTTTTGGTGCAGGTTTATGAGGTTGCTTTACAAACTTTGTTATTAGCAAAGACCTACAAACTTGGGTTCATTATTCATTAATGCATATTTTTGTAATTATCGCTACAAGATTTATTTTGTTAACAAATACTGGCCTATATTTAACAGATGATGACATCAATATATGTGATTTAATTGTGTAACCAATTAGTTTAAGTGCTTGGAGGGTTGTTAAAAGTTAGCTTATGAATGGCGAATGAATTGTTGTTTGGTTTGTGTTTAGTGTTAACTGTGTCCTGCTCTTATTTGGGATTCTTATTGCTTGGGATTTCCTTCCCTTCATTTTGTGTTCCGCAAATAAGTTTTTATAGACCGTTGTTGGAATGATGCCACAAATTCACTTCTATGTGATTTTTCTTGCGTTGTATGCTTCGTTGATGATGACTCTCAGCTTTGATTCAAGAGGAAATGCCATTACATAGGACAGAATCAAGAGGAAATGCCAACGGGTCAACTCCGCGGCGAAGCGCGGGTTGACCCACTTGTTGATATACAAGTATAAAAGTTAATTCATTCGTTTCTATGGATTAAAAAAAAAAATTGTGCAAAGAGATTATGCATATCACTGTACGAATAATCTTGATCACCGATTTGAACGTTGAGTGAAATTTTGTGTACGTGTGAATTAAAACAAAACATATGTTGTTTGTGTGTGCTTTGGAGCCTGACCCGACAATCCCATGTTTCATATTTAGTGCATAAATATAAATTTTAATTGGAACAAAAACTAAAACATATGTCTTTTCGTTCGAAAAAACATATAAAAGTTAAAACAAAATGGATATACATATAAAAATCATGATATGTACGTGATGTAATGAAGAGAAAGGGTGTAAAGAAACATGATATCTTGATGCTTTCTTGCTTTTAATTACTTTTTATGAAAGACAATATATTATGGACATCATTTTCTTTCTTTTTCTTTTCTCACTTTTTAGTGGAATCTGGATTGCTTTGTTCTTGGAAGGACAATTTTCATTTCATTACATACTTCACCATCATGCACACCAGACATGCATACATTCCAAGGGCAATTGTGGTATACTTTATTCTCCATCCATTATCTGTCTATAACGATGGAGCCCATCTTTCTTAGATGCGAGCTTAGACAACATGTTACATCAGCTTTCTACTCATCTGTCTCACAAATTTATTTTACTCTTAATTACATCATCGTATCCATCATTCCCACATGCAGACTATATTAGCGGTTGCATGAGACACGAAAAAGAAACACTAAAGTTCTGCCCTTGTCTACGTCCAACCCACCACACACAGCCCCAACTCGATCAACGCAACCATTCTGACATGCGGGGCTAAGGACGGTTCCGTTTGAGCGGTTACAGAGGCCGTCAAACAGAGCCCTTACTTCCTGTCAATGTGAATTGGTCGTCAATTTGTGGTTGGGGGGGAGGTGCCCCCTCGGCCTGGCCGAGTTTGTGGCGTCGGCCCCTCTCACGCCTCTGCTAAAACCTGATAACGGGATCCGGCCCATCGCTGTCGGCATCATCTGGCGGCGGCTGGTTTCTAAAATTGCTATGAAAGGGGTCGTGAAGGAAATAGCTAAATATCTCGGGGACTTTCAGTTTGGGGTTGGGGTGCCTGGGGGAGCTGAGGCTATCCTGCATGCGGTTAACAGGTTGGTTGCAGGGAAACATGATGACAGCTCGCTGGCCTTGCTCACGGTTGACTTCTCCAACGCGTTTAACGTAGTGGATAGATCAGCCTTACTTCGGGAAGTGCGTTTAAGGTGCCCGTCTATATCTCCATGGGTCGACTTTCTCTACGGTCAGTCTGCGCGTCTATACTTAGGGGGAGATCATATTTGGGCCACCACTGGGGTGCAACAGGGAGACCCTTTGGGCCCTCTCCTGTTTGCCCTTGTCCTTCACCCTCTTGCGCACCAGATTCGAGAAAATTGCCGCCTCCTCCTTCACGCGTGGTACCTTGACGATGGTACTCTCATCGGGGATTCCGAGGAAGTGGCCAAAGCTTTGCAGATTATTTCAGAGACCGGCCCCTCCCTGGGCTTGCAACTCAATATCAAGAAGACGGAGCTGTTTTGGCCGTCTTGCGATGGGAGGAAGATTCGGCCGGGCCTCTTCCCCTCGGGCATCAGTAGGCCGGCCCTAGGGGTAAAGCTCCTGGGTGGGGCAGTCAGTAGGGATGGTGGGTTCATTGAGGAGTTGGCGTCCAAGAGGGCCTCTAACGCTGCCGCTCTAATGCACCTCCTTCCCAAGATTCGGGACCCGCAATGCGAACTCCTCCTGCTCCGCTCTTGCATGGGTGTTGCCAAACTCTTTTTCGGCCTGCGGACCTGTCCCCCCGCCCACATGCAAGGGGCGGCCTCCTGCTTTGATCAGACCCTGCGCGAGACAGTTGAAAACATTGTGGTCTGTGGGGGGGCTTATTTTGGGGACCTTCAATGGCGGCTCGCTTCCCTACCTATCCGGCACGGGGGGCTCGGGGTTTCGTCGGCTATGGAGGCCTCGTCGTATGCGTTTGTTGCGTCCAGGGCCCAATCTTGGGTGCTGCAGGACCACATCTTGCGGGAGAGCGGAGTCTGTGGCATGGACTCGGATTATACTTTCGCTCTGGCTGCCCTGCGTGATATCGTACCGGGTTTTGATCTTAGCGGTTTCTCTGACAAGGACACCGCCCCCCCCAAAACCCCAACATGTTTTGGCGAATGCCCTTTTCAGCAAAATCGTGTTGGATATGGAGACTCGGTTTAATATGAATGCCAGGCAAAACGCGGTGTGGAGCTGTCTTCGTCAATCACATGCCCAAGATTTCCTCCATGCTCTCCCCATTGACGGACTCGGGCAGCGCATGTCGTCGGTCGAATACCGATCTATCCTCAAGTACCGGCTCATGATACCCCTCTTTCCCGCGGACGAGAAGTGCCCGGTCTGCCGCAAGGCGTGTTTGGACTCGTTTGGGGAGCACGCGGTTCATTGTAAAGATCTCCCGGGGTTCAAGTATCGTCATGACTGGGTCCGGGATGTGCTATTTGACATTTTCAGAAAAGCTGGCGTTTCAGCCAAGAGAGAAGCCCCAGTCAACTTCTTAACTGACCCAAAAGAGGGGCGTTCGACCCTTAGACCGGCGGACATCCTGGTGTTTGGGTGGTCAAGGGGGAAACACGCTTGCATCGATCTAACTGGGGTCTCTCCCCTTGTGGGCTTGGGTTCTGGAGTTTTCACGGCGGGACATAATGCTGCTAATGCGGCTAAGGGTAAGGTGGACAAGCACGAGAAGGCATGTCTCGAGAATCAACACGTGTTTGTCCCCTTTGCTTTTGACACGTTTGGGCATCTCGCGTCTGAGGCGGCGGACACGCTCGGGCGAATCCAGAAGGTTATGCATGGACATATAGTGACTCCTAGAGCTAAGAAACTTGTTTTTATCCGCTTAGGATTTGCTATTCAAAAAGGGCTTGCGGCGCAGCTTGTTGCCCGTTTGCCCCGTATGTCGGATTGAGTTGTAACCTTCTTTTTGGTTGTTAATAAAATCTATGAATTGAGTTAAAAAAAAAAAAAAAATTATGTAATAGTTGAAGGGGATCATGTAAAAGATTGGAGCTGACACACTGATCCAATATATTTATTATCTATATTCAATTTATTAATACAAACCAGAAAGCACTATTTATATAAATAGTGTATCATACATCGTTAACTAATTTTTATGGTATAAAGAAATACAAATAATAATTCAATATTCAACTTTTTTTATTTATATAAACGTGGGACTAGAATCTAGATAGGAACGGTAAACTTTTTTCTATAAAGAGCAAACATCAACGAATAAATACCGTTCGGCCATAATCCTTTTGGTAACAAGATAATTACCTAAATATGTACTTTTAATAGGTTAAGAAAGGAATAACTTAAAAGCTAGATCTGAATAAAATATTAACAAAACTACATAAAACATATTTTTATGATTGTTGGTGGTTTCTGCTATTATTTTTTATGTTTAAAACACGTCAATATCATCTTTTATGACAACACCTTATTGCAGCTTCTATTTTTTAGGCTAATTTTCATTAACTTTTACCGTTAAGTTATGTCATGTTGCTAAACATATGAGGGGTACTTTTGTAATTTTCATATTGTATAAGACGGTTTAAAAGTTATTAAGTTTTGCAGTTTGGTTTCAAATACAATTATTTACGGTGAACAAATTTTATAATTGTAAGCATTTTGTTTCAACATAATAACATATTATGGTATGCTGCATTCAATTTGACCTTAGAACACAGATGGATTAAATATATGTGGAAAAGGGGCCTCAAAATTCCTACCCCATCAATTGTGTATATATAAACGAAGAAGAACTCACTAGCTACCAAACAACGGAAACGGCAACCCCAAAGATGGCTAAAACAAGTTTTCTTTAATCTTTATAATAATTCCCCTCGATCCTTTAGCAGCCCAAAAACATACAACCATTCTTTTGATTTTTCGATCCATCCAATTATGTGAGCCCAATTTTAATTACCTTTTCCTTTTGCAGCCCAATTCCTTTAATGAATCTGATTTACACGACACCAGCAACACTATATTTTATGATATTTTAACTTATTTCATTCACTTTAAATAACTTTGAAGCTAAATGATTTGAGTATTTCACTCGTGATTCGTGAACCAACTGATCGAGCTGTTGTTCAGTTGAATAGTTCCATTTTAGAGCTCGTTTCTTTATAACCTATAAAAATATAAAGCACGTTAAAGTGATAACTTTCATAGCCATAATGATACATTTTACAAATAACAAGTTGCAGACCCGTCCGCGCGTTGCGGCGGGCCTGCAATGACAGTGTCATTCAGTTTTGTTTGATCTTGTGACCCGTTCGCACTTCACGACGGACCACCAATTTACTCGTCAGTTTATGTAAAAAAAACGTTTTAATGTGATGAAAGTATAAAACTATTAAAAAAAAAAGTATTGACCAAAGTTGAAACTCTAAAAGTACACTAAAAAATGAAAGTAGAAAAATTAAGAAGTATAAAAAATAAAAGTCTAAAAGTTTCGTGGTGAAAGTATAAAACTATAATAAGTATACTAAAAGAAACGAAAGTAGGAAATTTTAGGGGGAATAAAACGTCAAAGTCTAAAAGTTGTGTCGTCAAAGTATAAAACTATAAAAAAATATACTAAAACAATGAAAGTAGGAAATATTAGGAGAACAAAACGTCAAAATCTAAAAGTTGTGTTGTCGAAGTATAAAAGTATTAAAAGAAGTTGCCGCCAAAGTCAAAAACTCTAATAGTATACTATAAAATGAAAGTAGTTTAATAAAAAATGAAAGTTAAAGAGTTAAGGGGTATAGAACGTAAAAGTCTAAAAGTCTTGTGGCCAATGTAGAAGACCACAAAACTTAAATAAAAAAAAATAACTTTAAAAGTTAGAGGGTAGAAAACGTAAATATATGAAACATATATGGTTAAACTATGAAAACCTAAAGTTTACTATTCCGTTAAAAAAGTGTAAAAGTTTAATGGTAGAACATGTCAAAGTGTCAAACTTACGTGGCAAATTATAAAAAATATGAAACATATATGGCTAAACTATGGAAACCTAAAGTTTACTATTCCGTTAAAAAATATAAAAGTTTAATGGTAGAAAATATCAAAGTGCCAAACTTACGTGGTCAAACTATAAAAAACCAAATAATAAGTAAAAGTTTAAGGGTATAAAATATAAAAGTACCAAACTTAGGTGGTCAAACTATAAAAAATTAAAAATTAACTATTCATTCCTAATTTCTATTGTAATATATATAATTATCATGAAATAACCCATTTCTAAAACACACCAATCAACTCAATGTAAACTCCCCCTCAATTTGTCATTTGATCTTCCGTAGGTCGGTAGGTGTATTATATAGACGCCATTACACATTAATGTAACCAACTCACATGACCTCCATGAATCAACCGTTAACCTAAAATTAGGTAACCTTATAGAAGTGGGAAACATGGAGAAAATAAATAAAATACAACTAAGGTGATGTTTGGGATTGATTATAATAACTGTTTTTTGACTTATTGACTTTTCAAAAAGTCAATAAGTTATTTGGAGTGTTTGGCAATTAGCTTTTTATATAAGGTTAAAAAGTCATTTTGAATAACCACAATTTCCTGGCTTTTGGAATGTACTTATAACTTATTGACCGTTCAATTACTAAAATATCATCATTTAACTTTATATCCACCTAACCTATAGTCATTTTACATATAAAAGCTAAACCAAATATTAAAAAAAAAAAAAACAACTTATTGACTTTCCCCCCAAAAGCTAATACAAACACTTTATTAAAAACTTATTTTGAAAAAAAACTATAAGTCAGTAAACACTTATCTCCGTAAACACTTTCTGAGCTTAAATAAGCAAATCCCAAACGCACTCTAAAATTAAAATAACTAAATAATGAAGTCAAGGGCTTTGAAATTTTTACACTTTGGGGTTTGGTTCCATAAGCCCATGATTATGCCTCAAAAGCCCAATAATAAAAGCCAGGCCCAGGAGTGGGGCTCGGTTTTACGAGTATTATTTTCAGGCGTGAAAGCCCAATTATATCCCTCCATGTAAACTCACCGGGGAATAACCGAATAACGCGTCAACCCGAATTGCCTGACGAGATCCAAAAAGAACTGGAAACCATACATAGAAAGAAAAAGAAACAAACAGGAAGAATTGTGGAGACTATACGCGACTGATTTGATTGAAAATGCAAGATCCGTCAAATCCTAATTCCAAGCAGCAAAATGGGGCGGAGTTTCCGTTCAGGCCTTCTCATCACCGGCGAGCACACTCCGAGATGAACTTCCGGCTACCGGACGATCTAGATCTGGCCTCAGATCCATACGATGCACCCTCCGAAAGCTTCGAGGAGTTAGGATCTGAGGAAGATCAACTCTTCAGCACTTACATGGACATCGAGAAACTCGGATCTAACTTGAACGATGCCGGCATTTTGGATAGCGGCCGGATCAACAATGCTGGTGGCGATGGCGGACCTTCGGAAGATGATAACGGTGGCAGCAGTAGACCTCGACATCGGCATAGTAATTCGGTGGATAGTTCGAGCTTTTTGAGCGAAAGTATCGAGGCTAAGAAGGCAATGGCTCCGGAGAAGCTTGCTGAATTGTGGACTCTTGATCCTAAACGAGCTAAGAGGTAATAATAATAATACTGCGTATGAATTATTCAATAATTTATGCTACAGTTTTTGCAATCAATAGTTCGATGAACTGATTTAAGATGTAGATGAATATGTTTACTGTATTATAACGTAGGAAGCTAATTCGATATGGATCTCCCCAAATCTAATGCTTTGGTTCAGTTTAATTGAACAAAAACAATAGCTCATGGCATGATTGTTTGATATTAGGACTTTAATTCTTTCTAGATTGATGGAATCAGGGAATTGCGTTTCTAATTTTACATTTACTTGACTGCTAGAAGAAAATGTTATCATCTTAGTGATGCATTTAGGTTGAATTACTTAATGATGCATTTAGAAAATCTACATGAACACCTTAGTAATAATTACTTAATGATGGATTTAGGCTTTGAGAATCCTCATTATAGGTTGAATAATAGTCCTCTTGTATCCAGAAAGATGGCAATCTTCAAAAAAGTCAAAGTTCATCAATCATGTCCATGAATATTTCCGAGAAACTCTTCATTCAAATGTTTTAACAGCTGTCCCTACTTTCATACACATATCCATCATCAGCAGTATCCCCTTTGCAAAAAGCTTACATTGCTAATTCTATAGGTAAGAACATAAATTCAATCAGCTTGCATCCTTATTCTTAAAGCTTAAGATGCTAGACAGAGGAACATAAATTCAATCAGCTTTAGCATCCTTCTATGTAGTGGGTTATCAGTTAACTAATCATCCCTAAAGAACTTTTTTGTTCAGTAAATCTTATGATTTGTAGCATGCAGGATTTTGGCAAATCGACAATCGGCAGCTCGTTCTAAGGAAAGGAAGGCTCGTTATATGTCTGAGCTTGAAAGAAAAGTCCAGACCTTGCAAACAGAAGCAACCACCCTTTCAGCACAATTAACTCTGTTTCAGGTGACTGCATCATAATTCAACAAATCCATATTTTTCTATCATAATTCCAGCATAACTATTACAGCTTTATATAAAAAAAAGAAAACGAAATTGATCATTTCAATTATGTGTTTCAACATACTTAGTGGTATGGGTTGGTTCTAGTTAGTAAACTGAAGTTTTCCTTATACAGAGAGATACAACTGGCTTGTCTTCTGAAAACACGGAACTTAAGCTTCGATTACAAGCTATGGAACAACAAGCTCATTTACGCGATGGTAAGATTCATAAAACATTATTTCACTCGCTGTATATTTCATTTGCACCTGTTTATAAATTATCTAACCATCTTTTCAAATACAGCTTTAAATGAGGCACTGAAGCAAGAAGTCGAAAGACTCAGAATGGCCACTGGAGAAATAGCAAGCTGTTCAGACGGTTACAATTTGGGAATGCACCATGTCCCCTACAACCAATCGAACTTCTTTTCAAACCATCAACAACAACCAGAGCCTCCACAATACCACCACCAGCCCAACATGTCAAACCACCACCACCACAATCTGCTTGCAGCCGCCCACACTCAGGCCTTTTCTGAATCGCTGCAACAGGATCCACTTGGCCACTTTCAGGGCCTCGATATCAGCACTAGAGGTAATCACCATACCGTCAAGTCTGAAGGTCATTCAATCTCCGCCGGTAAAAGCAGCAGTACATTTTGATTCACACTGTTTTTTTTCTTTCTCATATTGTGTTGCACCAAATTCTTTAGAATTGTTCATAGACTAACACCTTGTTAGTAACCAGAAAACTGTTTTCTTTAAAATTATTTATTTTATATTTCCCTTGATTGCTTCCAACATTGTTCTTCACCATTAGATAGTAGCGATTGGGTTTATCGTTTTTTTAACTTAATAATTGTCTCTGTATGATTTGGTGCTACATGAATCAAGTATTTTGAACAGATGGTCTATACATGCTATTAACTATTTCTAAAAAATAATGATAATAATATTAGGAAAATGTTGCAATCCTATGAGGGTGCCCCCAAGATGACTGTTACTTAAGTCAGAGGAGATGGTCCACATATAAGGGATAAGCCAACAGACCATTTAAATGCACATGGCTTACATATAAACGCACCACATCCAACAGTGATGTGAAGGGTTCAGGCAGGCAGGCAGGCAGGTTCATGGAAAGGGTCATGTGGGGGCTGGGGCTGTTTGCGTCTGGGGTTAGTGGCTAATATACAACAAGACCATGTTAATACCTACCCTACCCCTTGATGGCTATTGCTTCGTGTTTCCCCCACGATATGTCGCAACTTGATCTCTTCAACTCAACTGGACCACTTTTTTAACTTCATTTTAATGTAAAGAAATCACACCACTTTATTTTATTTCTTTATGTACTTTTAAAGTTATTATCCGCTCCAAAAATGAAAAGTATGACGATTGTGTAAAGAGAGAGTATCAAACTTGTAATCTTAAAAGGTTGGACCAGAACCGTAACGAGCTTTATCACATGCACCATCTTTGTAATTAATTTAAAATTTTAAATATGATTCTTGGAATGTGTTATTTTGGATAAGTTGTAAAGGTGCTTATTCTCTACGTATTTTGGATAATGTTGACCAATGAGTAATTTACCAATTTCTGTTATATAATTCAACTATTCAATTTATAAGTATTGATTTAAAATAGTTGGTGACCCGTCATTGCTTTGTGACGGGCCATCCATTTACCAGTCAGTTTAAGTAAAAAAGTTTTAGTGTGGTTAAATTATAAAATTATAAAGAAGTCTTAGCTTAAGTCGAAAACTCTAAAAGTATAATAATAACAGAAAGTAGAAAAGTTAAGGAGTATAAAACGTTTTGATGTGTGTCACCCATTTACCCGTCAGTTTAAGTGATGTAGTAGCCAAAGTCGAAACTCTAAAAGTATACTAAAAACAAAAGTAGAAAAAGTTAAGCAGTATATAACGTAAAAGTCTAAAAGTTTTGTAGTCTAAGTATAAAACTATAAAAAGTATACTAAAAACGAAAGTAGAAAAGCTAAGGGACATAAAACGTAAAAGTCTAAAAGTTTCGTGGTCAAAATATAAAACTATAAAAAAAAAGTCGTGGCCAAAATAAAAAATTCTAAAAGTATACAAAAAATGAAAGTATAAAACTATAAAAAATATATATATATATATATTGAAAACGAAAGTATAAAAGTTAATGGGTATAAGACGTAAAACTCTAATAGTCACGTGGTCAAAGTATTAAATTAAAAAGTAATAGTGGCCAAAGTATAAAAAAAAGGAAAAAGGAAAGACGTGTACTAAAAGTGTAAAAAAAGAAAATCTTTGTGGCAAAAAAAAAGTTTAAAAGTTATAAGGTAGAAAACGTAAAAGTATGAGACATATGTGAAAACGAAAGTATAAAAACGTAAAATTGTGAAAGTTTCGTGGCCGAAGTATAATACCACAAAACTTGTAACAAAAAACAATTTTAAAAGTTAGGGGGTAGAAAACGTAAAAGTAGGAAACATATGTGGGCGAACTATCAAAACCTAAAGTTTACTATTCCGTTTAAAAAAAAGAAACAAAATGTTAAAGTTTAAGGGTAGAAAATATCAAAGTAGCAAACTACATGGGCAATGTATAAAAACGAAAAAGTTTACTATTTCTTTTAAATTCTTGTTATAATATATAGATAATAATTAGAGGTATTATGGAATCAATAATACATGTACTAGTGATGCTAATTAGCCAACATGCCTATGGCTAGTCTAGTAGTTTAAATCCTTCTTGTTTGGTGTTATAAAGTAAACATTGTTGTTCAAAAAGAACAGAAATTAATTAGCCCAACATGCGTTAAAAGCCATACGTAATTCTACTAAAATTTGACAATGACATAACAAATTTCAAAATATATAAGAAGTGTAATCAAATCTGTTACGATTTAATAATCTTCATTATTTATATATGAGAATCCATTAAGGGTTGACAATCTAATTCTGAAATATATATCCTATTATTTTAATATTAGCATGTTATGAAATTCTTATAAATCTTATTAATCCTAATAAAACAATAAAATTTAGAGTAAACTTCATTTTTAGTCTCTAACGTTTGCACATTTTAACAATTTTAGTCCTAATTTATTAAAAATCTCAATTTAGTGTCTCACATTTTTTTTTTTAATTTTGGTCTTAACGTTAACAGTTTTTTAAAGAGCCGTTAGACTGCCTCATGTAGTCCCTACATGAGATGTATTTTGTCATCTCCGTTTGTTTTAACTCATACTTTAAAATAAACGGAAATAATAAAAATGCCCTTCACGTGGGATCATGTGAGGGCAGTCTAAGGCTTTTTAAACGGTTGTTAATGTTGACCAAAATTGAAAAGAAAATGAAATGTGAGACACTAAATTGGGATTTTTCACGTCACCACCGTCACATGTAAAGCTAACATTGAATTACCAATTTAGTAAATCATCAATTTTGTCAAAACTAAATTTTTATTTTAAAATTTTTATAAAATTAATGTAGATTTGATAAATTACTAAATAAGTTTAGTCTTTTTGAGTTATTGTGAAAAGTAATCAACAACTTGTCAAACATAATAAATTTCTTAAATGTATTAAATTATTATTTAATATATTATAAGAATTTTATATTAATCATAATTTTCAAATTTTTTGATCGTTATCTTTTTCTTTATATTTATCTAATATTATAAATCTATATTCAGTTCATGTAGTACACGAGTTACTAACCTAGTTATATATATATATGTATTCATTAGACCATTCATAATCCATTATTTATCTTCATTTCTAAGGTTGGAGAATGTGGGGTAGAAGTAGTAGATTAGTAGCTAATAGGCAAATGAGAAAAACAAATAGTAGAAATGTAGTAGGTGAAGTGAGGTGATGTATAAAAATAGTATAAATTAATTTTTTTTTCAATTTTATTTGACCTTTGGTCCCACCCAACCCCAATCATAGACACTACAATTCCCCTGGTCCCACCAACCCCGAACCCTCGGTCTCAATCGATCAACTTCCGGCTACTAGAAGCCATAGGAATTAGCTGTGGGAAGTAACTGAGAGGACGACAACGGTGTACCCGTAAGCTGCTGCGGCGTCAGAGGGCTAGCCGCCCCCACACCGTCCCCCTGACGTCACCATTCTTTAAATTTTTATTAATATTTTATTTAACATTTCACATCCCATTATCTATCTTTATCTATATATATTATTATTTTTTTATAGCTTTTTCTCTTTTTTAAGTCTTAAGGTATAAACCAAAATACTTAAAATAAAAACCATTAATGTTTTATATATTTTTTTACGTGGATGAAGATGTAAATATGCTTCTTCTTTAAAGATAAAAGATGAAGATGGAGAAAAAGTATAAAAGAGATCTCAAAGAAAAAACTAAGAGATAAAAGATGTAAATGAAGTTTGGGTTGTGAAAGCACTAATTTATTACCAACTTTTTAACTACAAATAGAATGGAAGATGAATATACATTTTAATTCTCTCTTTTTCACAATATGGAAAAGAGAAGGGGGAAATGAGGTTTCTTCAAATGGGTGGTGCAATATTTCAAAAGCAGACAAGAAGAGATTGGGAGCAGGACTAATTTCATTGGACCCTCAATACAACATGTAGAATTTGGATACCCTTTTTTCTTTGCTTTGTGGTTGCAATTTCTCACCCTTTGTGACCTTTGTCTCCATTCACATATTCTTTGTCACAATATATCTTTAAAGATTCGAATACATCCATGAAAACGTTTCCCGATTGTCCCCGATTTGGACGGGCGGTTTTAGTGTGGTTTTCAAAATCTCGTCTTCCATTGTCACCATCTCTTCTTTAATTTCCGCCTAATTTGATAAGCACCCGATTTTAACCCTGATATCTTCGCGATATTTTTGTCATGCCATCATCCACCAATTGGAGGCAAAAGCAAAAAATACTTAAACTAATAACTTCATGATCAATTTAAAGCACGATAGAATATATATTAACCCACAACTTAAACTTACAAGTGCATACACTCAGGTTGTTTTGTTATTGGAATATAATATTAGTATCGATTATTATAAAGGTTTATTAGTATGAGCTTCCAGACTATTAGGTATCTAGTTTTTTATTTTAATTTTCTATATAATGTAACATAAATTATGAATAAGATCATTAAGTTATTTCACCATATTATATGGTATCAGGTTACATTCTTCACCCCGCAACCACACAAAAATTCAAACCCTAGTTGTCATCATCGAGTTTAAACCCTAAACAGGGGGGCGTGCCCGTCGTGCCGACGCCGGTGTCTTGTCCCAACTTCGTTTTGTTTTACGTTCTTGTTTTCTTTTTCTTTTACCCGTTATGTTTCTAAAAAAGTTTCGTCTCGCTTCTAGATCCTAATCACCATCTTCCGCTACCAAGTTGCAAATCATTTGTCGCATGAAAGTTGAATCCCTACGATCGTTGTGGCTCTATTCAATGTCGCTCTCGCCATCTATCTTTGTTAGATCTACGACTCTCATTCTCTCGATCTACAGATCTAAATGGAACCACCGCTTGATTAGGATTTAACCATAATCACTCGTGTTTATTATCCAAGTACCACAACCCCGAACTGGGGGAAGCCGTGAAGTGATCAACTAAAGACTAGTAAATTCTATCACTATATCGCTCCTTTAGGACCATGGTCCTTTGCTACACCGCTTGCTGGACTATATATTGTCCGCCACCACATCACTACCCAATTGTGGCATTGCATCCACTTAGGATTACGAGATCACTGACATTAAAGAATACAAGTTGACAAAAATCAAGCATGTTAAGGTAGTCGGTAAAAGAAGTTTGCAATTCCGAATTGAGAACCAATATCGATGCTAGTTTTTTAGTTTTTATTATTATATTTATGTTCTTATTATTTTTCAGTCTCAACGTTCGGTTTCCTTCCGCTTTGATTGCAGGGGATTATTGGAATATATTATTAGTATTAATATCGTTATGGTTTATTAGTATGGGCTCACAAATCCATTAGGTATCTAGGGTTTGATTTTCATTCTCTATATAATGTAACATAACTTATCAATAAGATCATTTAGTTATTTCACCATCTTACATGAGTGTTATGATCACCCTGCATTGTACATGGTGATGACACGACTTGCTGCTTTTTGTAGGAACATCGTCCTCTATGCGAAACCTGCGATTTTTAAGGATTTACGATGATCAACCACCGCCCAAGAAGCTGCCAATATAATAAACTCTTTTTTCCTCTCTATCTTTCTATATTCTTTTCTTTGAAAGGTTAACCAATTATTTTAATGGTGATAAAGTTAAAGTTTTAAAAATAAAGTTTAGACAAGTGGTTATTGTATCTAATAAACGTTCGGACCTACAAAAGATCACATCTTATCATCTTCTTCTTCACGTAGTATAGGATTTTAAGTTTCAAACTTTATACAATCTTTCTTTAGGAGGGACCAATTTCTTAGGTCCAACTCAACAAGACCTCTAAAAAGGACATATGTTAGACTTGAATTTACAATAACTTTAATGGCGTTAAACATCTAACGTCACGAGTGCCATCGGCTCTGATAAGAACATCTTTGCAAGATAATACTTTAAAATAGTAAAACCAGTTATCGAGTATAATTAAGAAGAACGAGTTTTATTAAATGATAACAATTAGATTTTACTATCGGCTCGTTAACGGTGGCTACAAAAAAACATTGCTAAAACGTAATGTAAATAAAACTTAAATGCAAAAGACTACGTAGCAACGTTAAAATTAGAAGTCTAGTTAAATATCACAAGATAAAAAATTTGATACCTAAAAGCAACCGTGTGAAACTAACACTAAAACTAATGAAACGCTATAAAAACATTTTAAAAGAAATTATATAGTAAAAATAAAATGAGATTATGTGAAGAAAACATATGAAGTTACCATGACTCGGTAATAAACAATTAATAATTTTTTATCTATGATTTAATTAAAAGAAATCATATTTTTTATTTTTAAAATATATAATTTAATTGATTATACTAAATTAGGAGAATTAGTTATTAGTAGAATCAATTAATTTTTATACTAAAAAATAATTAATTATTTACACTACACAATTTCTAAAAGAAATAATTAATTTTTACAAATAAATTAAAAGAATTAATTAATTATAATAATATATATATATTTTATTTTACCCTTAATTAATATATTAAATGCCACTAGGGTACAATATGAAATGTAATTGTTGTGTTATGTATGGCCAATGTCATGTTGTTGGAGTGGTTAATTAAGGTGATCAACTTGTGTCTAAGTGATCCAGGTTCTATCCTTGCTTCCAACAATATTGTTCTGAAGCATGTGAGGCTCTATGAAGGAAGACCAGAACCTTGTTGTTTCTGGTTCGATCCCGAGAGCGACCGGGTTTTACCACCAGTGGGCCTTCGGGCGGGTGGGTTTTCCCCGGAACTGGAGATAAACTTGGGTGTGCTTAAGGGCTCCGTACGGCTGGGTTGGGCCAGCTGGCGGTGACCTTTTGCCATTGGGTCATCCCGTACGGAGTACCTGGGCAATTTTATGTTTGTTGGCCGTCCAAAAAAAAGTGTTATGTATGAGTGTAAGTAGTTATAAAGTTTATTAAAATATAAAGGTAAAAGTTTATTACATACCATGACTTGTGTAAAGTTAATTCATTTTCGGCTTTGAAATACACAATTCAAAAAAAATTTATACCTGGTTTAATTTATTTTAGCACGTACACCCGAATAACAGTAACTTCTTAAAAAAAAGATTATATCAAGCTCATATTAAAAATTTATGTTAAAAGATGAAAAGCCATTTTAAATAAAGGGAAATTGGATTTTAATAATATCAAGTTTCACCTATTGGACGAGATTAATCTCATCTTTCGAAATGTTTCTCACCGAGCCAAGTTTCAAACTATTTCTCTCATTGATCCCAAACTTAACACCGTTAGGGTTCCGTTAGTTTGGGATCAATGAAAGAAAATAGTTTGAAACTTGGGCTCGGTGAAAAACGTTTCGAAAGGTGAGATTAATCTCGTCCAATATGTGAACCTTGATATTATTAAAATCCAATTTCCCAATTAAAAAGAATAATAATTTTGTAATGATTAGAAGGAGCTCCATGACTACACTGCATTGTTGGCATCCTCTTCGTCTCAAACCCCGTGTACGGTTTCACCCAAGGATACGTGTACAATGCGTTTTCTCAATTAGCATCCCCTCCGCCTCTGTTTCCATCCCCTCAACAACAATATCAACCCTTTCAACAATATCAACAATCTCAAGCCTCTCAACCGGTGGATCTCAAAATGGAGCCCGAAACACAAGAAGAAACCGCGGGGGGGGGGGGGGGGGTTGTCAAAACCAATAAAACGGTCTCACAAGAAGAAGGTCACACTGACATGAGAGAAGAATATTGTTCAAGGGCGGAACCAAGATGTGGAATTTGCATTAGCTTAAGCTTGGTTCGATGTGTCGGAGAACCCCCGTTGTTGATAATATTCTACTCATTTAAATTTAAAGTTTACTATTTTTAAATTGGATTTTAATAATCCAAAGTTTCAGTACCTATTGGACGAAATTAATCTCACCTTTTGAAATGTTTCTCACCGAGTCCAAGTTTCAAACTATTTTCTCTCATTGATCCAAAACTAACGGAACCCTAACGGTGTTAAGTTTAGGTATCAGTGATTGAAAATAGTTTGAAACTTGGGCTCGGTGAGAAACATTTCAAAAGATGGAATTAATCTCGTCCAATAGATGAAACTTGAGATTATTAAAATCCAATTTCCTTTAAATAAAAATTGGCTACATGTTTTTTATTTCAATAACATAATTTATCCTTACATATAAAACAAAATCTTGTTTGTTTTTTTAACGGTTGACTCACACACACATGACACACCATAAGATTGTGACATTTCACTATAAAAAAAGCCTAATACAATTTTTTTTTCCAATAAAAAAGTTGCATTAGGTGAATTTAGACCTAATATACCATTTGTGTGAAAAAAAATGTGCATTCAAGTCAATTTTTAGTGCCTATTTAATTTGTTAAAATGTTATACCATATTACATGTTTAATTTATTTTTTTTTTCTAAACACTTTGATACAACTTTTAACAAAAACCTAGTTGTTTTTTCTAAATAAATATTTTTGGTGTGATATTTCGCATGCATAACTCACAGTCTCACATACCATAATTGCTCAGAAATAATTTATCTTAATTGTTTAAGAATAGTTAATAAAACAGATTAAGAGATTAATTTAAATGAATGCTCTAGACTTGCATATCTTAATGATTATGAATATTATGGCTTCATATCTATATTTCTCATCACTTACAAGAATACACTTTTTTAATAAAACATAAAACGTATACGCAACTACGCAAGTACCATATATAAAACTTGGTTTATATATAAATGATAGTTAATGAATAATTGAATTTTATTTAAGAAATACGACCGGAATATCAGGAATTGCATGTGCTAGTAACGTGGTAGGACACTTTAAAAATTCCTAATCTAAACTTCCTAATCATTGAATATTGGAAACGAAAACGTTAAGCACATTATTTATTTAATAGTATATATAAGTGTCACACGTAACCTTAATATCCGCATCATACTTTGTTTATTTTTAAACAAATTGTATGAACTAAATGACAAAATCTTCTTCATGTGTAACATACACTGATACAAACAAACAAAATTTCGTTGTTTTATTGAAAATGCAGCAAAGTAATCCACGTACGTGAGTTAAGTTATAATTAATTTCTTATAAATATATGATTTTTACTTAAAGACGACTGATTAACAACAATATATATATCATGAATTCTAATTTAAGAACCGACAAATGAGAAACGAATCGTTATCTCCTAACTATTCTATTTGTGTACCAACGACCCTTTTAGGAACTAACAAACCCATGTTCAGATTATTATGTAAATAACGCGTTAAATTGTTTGTACAAAAACTTGAATATCGACTGATAACTTATCGTATGAATTGTCCTTTTCGAGAAAATAAAAGCTTCATGTGATAATTATGGTGAAATTTGTATGCATGCATGTTCACATTATTTTCATTAATTTGATGAGTATTGCAGGCTACCTGCAAGATGTAACAAACTAACACCAAACAAACGTATCTTGGGCGCAGGGAGGATGATAAGATGACGGACATTACATTTACTCTAAAGGATACAGATATTGCACTTACGAGAGATCCCTGACTCGACTCCTCTATGAACAAACATAAATATGAAATTTCATTTAGTCGTGTGTTTATGAACCGTTCATCTTTCAGCAAATGCTTAACAATCGAACATAAACTAGGTTTTCTTCGTTTTGATTCGGTTCATTTACAACCTTACTTTGTTGTTTCCAAAACGATTAGCTTGCTATTGGGGATAAAGATAGGAAACACATGAACCGAGACAGGGGATAACTGGTATGTTAATCATGTTGCACACACCGGACTTGGATAAATTTCCCAAAAGATTGGAGAAGTCAGTACATGCTCGGTGATCACAAACATCCTACTATGATACTTAAAGAAGTAGCCTCACATGATGGTTAGTTTTGACATGTGTTCTTCAGTGTAGCGTGCTACAACAATGACATCAACGTGCTTACTCAACCTGACTTATTTAAGGATGTGCTAAAATGAATTGCATTGGATTCTTCATTTGATTTTATTAGTTCATGGTACAAGCATGGTTATTATCTTACCGACGGTATT
>JBCNJP010000019.1:3122223-3200707 GCA_039602395.1 Deinandra increscens subsp. villosa
TTTTTTGAATAACCGGACCGTTTTGAACCGGGCGGTTTTCCGGTTTTTTTCGGTTCAACCGGTCCGGTTCAACCGGTTTTCTGACAATTTTAAAAAATATATATTTTTTTTTATATTAATGGTTATTTTTTATTATTTTTTAAAGTTTAAAACTTATATATTCTTATGAAATACTATTTGGTATTATTTTTTAGTGGATTATTATTGTATTTTAACTATTTTCGTTGTGGTGTACAAATTTATTAACATTTTTATAAAAATATATATATAAATCCCCTGACCGGTTGAAACCGGCCGGTCGAACCGGTCCGACCGGTCGAACCGATCCCGAAAAATTTTCCGATTCAACTAAAAACCGGTTTTTAAAACATTGTTTTTAACTCTCTCTTTCCAAACGAACTAAGATATCCTCTATTCTACTCGTACAATACTTCTAAAATTATTATATTTTGTTATTCTCGGCACCTAGAGGCAATTTTTGAATATAGAAAATCAGAATCGAATCGGTACTAACAGCTCGACGCCAGTTTGGTTTCGTGGTTTAAGTTTTATTTAACCTTTGTATAAATGCATAACATATAAAATACGAATGTTGTGCAAAAATACATAAACAATGTCTATAATAAGTTAATAACTAGCAACCCAAATATATCAAAAGAAATGGTTTTCCTACAAGAACCCGACGTATTATTAATATTACAATGAAAATTGGTTGGTAAATAGGAGGGTTTTTGTTTTTTATAGTTTGACCATAAGACTTTGAGGTTTTTATAGTTTCTACCCCTTACCTTTTAAAGTTTTGTTGTTTTCTACTTTGGTCACGTTTACTTTTAACTTTTCTACTTTCGTTTTTAGTATATTTTTATAGTTTTTATACTTTCACTACAAGACTTTTAGACTTTTACGTTTTAT
Organism: Deinandra increscens subsp. villosa; assembly: GCA_039602395.1. Lineage (NCBI taxonomy): Eukaryota > Viridiplantae > Streptophyta > Magnoliopsida > Asterales > Asteraceae > Deinandra > Deinandra increscens. The sequence continues at coordinate 3,123,136 of JBCNJP010000019.1, forward strand.
ACCCCTTAACTTTTAAAGTTTTTTTTGTTTTGTTTTAAGTTTTGTTGTCTTCTACTTTGGCCACGAAACTTTTAATTTTTCTACTTTCGTTTGTAATATACTTTTATAGTTTTATACTTTCACTACGAGACTTTTAGATTTTTACGTTTTATACGCCTTAACTTAGTATATTTTTATAGTTTTATATTTTCACCACGAGACTTTAAGACTTTTATGTTTTATACTCCTTAACTTTTTAGTCTTCTAACTTTTAGAGTTTTTTTTTAAGTTTTTTTGTCTTCTACTTTGGTCACGAAACTTTTAACTTTTCTACTTTTGCTTTTAGTATACTTCTATAGTCTTATACTTTCACCACAAAACTTTTAAACTTTTACGTTTTATACCGCTTAAATTTTTTACTTACGTTCAGTATACGAATTCAACCCTACAGCAACGTGCGGGTTAGACATCTCGTTACAATTATATATAAACTTATTTACCGAAAGTTGGTCCCTAATTTACTGTTTACTTAGAACAAAATGTAATGCATGAGGTATAAGTCATCAAAACGTCAACTATATATAGAGCTGAGTATCTTCAACGTGGTGCATTGTAAGTGGTAGCTTTGAAATTACTGCAGAGGCCACTGATCTAAAATCAATTAACAAAATGACCATTGACCAAGGAGTTTAGAAAAATGTCAGGCCAATAGCATTGAGACACATCAGCTTTTTCTTTGTATATTCGCCAGACCCATTCTCCATTTCATATATTTATTCTCCATTTTATAAAATCATTCGCCAATTTGAACCATATTCTCCAACCCTATTCGCCAATTATAAAATCTATTCGCCACTATTTCTTTTTTTAATAGATTATGTTTTAAACTTAAATTTTTTAAATGCTATTTAAATTTAAAAGCCCATTGAATTTTTGAATGCTCTTTAAATATTTAGTAGAAAAGTTTCGTTGAGTTACGGTATTTAATTTATTTTTTAAATTATGTTTGAATATTTTATATGTGATTTTATTATAATTTGTGTTTTAGAAAATAAAGTTACGTTTATATAACTATGTTTGATTATTTTATATTTGAATTTCTTTTACGAGTAGATATTTATTTAAACCAAGGAATGTTTGAATATTTATTTTAAATTTGAATTTTATTTATACTACAAGTGGGGCGACCCGCGCTTCGCCGCGGAACCGTCCCGTTTTTTAGCTAAATAAACAAAGACAATGAAGAAGCTAACCCTATTTGTTTTGTGATGTAGCTCGTAAAAAAAATTGCTTTGCACATTGAGGTAGGCATCGGAGTGCAAAAGAAAGTTAAAAACGATACTACCACTGAATCGATTTGTATCTTGTAATGCAAATCCATGATAGGCAAAAGCATTTAAATCTATATATCTAAAGCAACATGAAACAATGCAGCTGACCTTTTAAAGTCAAACAGACTCAAACCCATAAACATAAACCTTTGAGAAACATGTATAAAATACCTTTAATTCAAAGGTATAACCCATTTTCGAATCTGGATATGGTCTTAATCTGCAACTCCACCTGTAAGATCACAACCTAAAATATAATTTCAAGCCCATTAGAAGGTATAACCCATTCGATTTCGCTAGAACTATATGGCTCAGTTCTCGCCTCAGGAAACACCATTCAAACCATCAACCAACCATTGTAAGGGTTGCCACTAATCCAATCTCAAGACTGGAAAAAAAACTAAGAATCAAGACCAAAAACAACTATAAAGAAAGAATTCATTAAGATCACTTTGTAATATAAATACACAACACATGTTCACAAAAAAAAAGTCAAAACTTTTAAACGGTGATTTCATAACAAATTCTCACAAAAAATCCAAAACTAAAAGTCATTGAAATGTCAACTATAACACACTTGATAAACAAAATTGGAAAAGAATATATATTTCTTTTTATCAAAGTACCAATGATTATAGTAAAAAACAACAGTTTCTAAAAGGCCAAAATGACACAAATCAAACTACATCAGTTACAAAAGCAAGTTTAATAAACTTAATTAAGAAGAGAGATGCACACTCACCAGCAAAGGACGAAGTATGGGAGAGTATGGAGATGGATGGAAACCTGCAACCAAATATCAACCAGAATACATTGAATTAAACTTTAAGTGAACTATATCTAACCAACTAAATGACAACAATTAATAGCTATGAACTGTATAAGTGATCCATAATTAATAGAAAGAAACTAAAATAATAAAAAGGAGTTTTAACATAATTCAAATACACATAGTTAATGTGTTTGTGCAGCTGATATACATTACACAAAAGGAAAATAACACCATAACACAACAAAAACATAATGAATCCAAACATATGCCATTGTGTAACTATTTTTTACTGTAATAAAACTTACCTAGACAATAAAAAAAGGCCTTTACCATACTTAAAATAAATTGAATTAGACCATTTAAGGCACTAAACCTACCTCAATAACTAACACAATCTAACTAAGCACACAATCAATAATGAAGTCAAATTACCCAAATGAACACAACAAATGCAAAAGGCATACACTTATAAACAGGACATCATCACCGCAAACAAAGAGGCCATCGGTGCAAACCTGGAAACAATGATCAACAAATATATACATTAGACAAAAATATAAAGGAAACACAGTACATAGAAATCTATATTGTAGAAGTTAAAAGTAAATAAGAGAATTTTAAAAAGGCGGTCGATTAAGCAAAACAACTGGAACCCCTATCAATCCTTTCATAATTCACATGCAAATGAAGATAAGTACAACCCTAAACTAAAGAAGACATTTAAAGGAATATAAAGCCTACATAAAATGAGCTACGTACTAACTGCAATTAAAACAAAAATCCAGCTTCAATAACCATATAAAAAACTTACTCTTAATCCTTGAAATAGCTATTTAATTCCACATCAGTAACACAAAAAGACTAAAGCAAAACACATGATAACTAACAAATTTAATAAAAAACCATGAAGCTAAGATATACCTAAAGAGCAAATCCCTGCAGCAAGGAACAAACATTGAACTGCTAACTGCAATTAAAACAAAAATGCGGTTTCAATAAGCATATAAAAAACATATATGTTTAACCATCCCTTAAACCAACAACTTGATTTATTTTTCCCTTTTATTCGACTAAAATTTGGCTTATTATAATGAATGAAATACATATTATTATGATGATATGGATTGTTTTAAATGATGATCTAAGAATAGAGGTTCAGAGAAACGCATATTTCAAATGGTATTTTGTTACGCCATAGTCATACGAAGGATGCAACTTGGTAAAGTTAACTACCAAAAGCAATCTGTCTTGCTCTCAACTGAGCAAACAAAAGAAAAGGAGGAGCATGAATAAAAGTTGTGTACTATGGATCAAATGGTGAAATGTAACACAATTAAACAATCTTGGTTAATAAAACTACCCTTGCATATTTGTACATATGTTAGCCATATAACTACAACAAAGTCACCCAAAATTACAACAAAATCACAGTCGTTAGTCATGCTTTGTTCCGATTTCGAGATTTCTTACAAACTTTCAAATAAGGAATTGGATAAAACCATTACCTGAAGTCAGAAACCAAAAGGGGTAAGGAAGGAGGGACTGAAACAAACCAAAAATTTACTAATAATGAAGGAAAAAACAATACACTTAAATAATCATGGAGGGGAGCAACTGCAATAGAATATAACCTAAGATGTTCTTCCATATGTCTCTTGTGATTTCATTAAGCCTCGCCTTCCTCTTCCACCACCAAGAAACGCCCCGAAACCTCCTTTCACAGCAGAATTGCTTTACATCGGTACTGGAGTTCTTGGATCTGTAAAGAATACAGAGAATCGTTCCACTTAAAGCAATGATATCAAGAAAAAAACCCTAAAGATTAATATTTCCAAGACAAATAAACTGTATTAGAAACGGAAACCTCAGCTTGGAATACCACCACCGGCGATTAACCGTGAATCACCCGTCATCCGCGACTGATGCATAGTTTCCCTCGAAACCTTGCCGACAAAAAAGAAAAAATTGTTCAGAAACAACAAAAAAGAAAAGAAGCAAAAATGAAGAAGGCGGATGATCTTGTTCTGGAAAAGAAACCAAAAAGGATAAAAGCATGGAGCAAGAGCAGAGCAGGTATGTGGGTATGGGGTACTGGTATGGTGGAAAAGCTAGTTTGTAAGCATCACCCAACCCACAAATTCAAAGCGGTACAGGGGGTGGTTGGTTTGGTGTACGAAATAAAGAGTAAAGATAACGGAAAGAAGGGGGTGGGGAACACGTGTAAAGCAACCAATTTAAAAATTCAAAAAGAATGAAACATTGTAAGAATTCTTTCCAGCCTCTTCAAAAAGTGTAAACGCCTTGTACATGTCGCATAAAAGGTTGTAAAATATGCATTGAAGTTGTACATTGTGTTTTAGAATTTGTACTCTAAGTTGTGTTATGTTAATATAGGATAATTTGTCACAAATTTAATTTAAAACTATTTTTTAACAAATAATGCTATAGTTAGAAAGATCTTTATACGTCTATGTCTTCAAAATAATGCTAATATGGGTCACAAATGTATACAATTCAATTTAAACACAAATCTAATATTCACACAAGTAGTAATATTTAATGAGTTTGTGATGGTGTAGATGTTTTACGTGACGTCGTGGATTAATATTTAAAATTTGTCATACTCTTTATTTCTAAAATTTAAAAACTCGTTTAAATTTTATTTCTAATCTTTTTTATAAATTTTACAAGTTTAAAGATTTTTTTTGAACTCAAACTCTTTAAAAATTTATGTAATTACTTACACCTTCTAAGTACAAAAATCTATTTATTTGAACTCGTTTTTTTATAATATTTCTAACCAATCAATTAACATATTATTTTCAACTTTCATTATTTTTTTAAGAGTTATAGAAAATCCGTTACGAGATTTAATTGTTTTTCAAAAATAACTCCGTTTTTAATAAAACTTAGGTTAAAATGTTTAGAAAAAAAATTATAAAGTATTGTGTATTTAGATTTTTTTTAAAAGACATCAGATATAAATTATTAAGTAAAAACAAATTAAGAAGCTTAATTAATTAAAAAGTAAAATTAAAAAGATAAAAAGTAGTAAATGTTATTCGCCAAAGACCAAACTATTCGCTGGGTCTTGCTATTCGCCAATATAATCAGCTATTCGCCATCTTCACCCGCTTTATTAAAAGTCATTGGTTATTTTGGAAAAAAAAATTGGTCAATGACCCTTTTGTTAATTTATTTATGGTCAATGGCTGTTTTAGTAATTTTCCCCTTTAGAAAATGTAGTCGGAAAGTTGTAAAGATGTGATGGTGGTGAAAACCCATCTTTGTTATGGAAAAAATGAGTGAGATAGATATGATGAGTGATGAGGATAGCATCCCATCAAAAGTCATGGCATTTTCCGCCTAGCGATAACAAACTTTTGTGTGGGTATTCGTATGATCTTAGCAAATGAGAAAGGGATGAATGATAGGATTTAAGCAACAAATTACCATCAAATCATTAACATTTCAATGGATTGCTATCATGATAAGAGCTTTCGTCTTTAACATCGTTGCATTTTAATTGTATCAACTGTATCAACTATAAAATATGACCTTAACGGAGACTTGTTATGTATCCAAGAAAACAAATTATCATCTCCATCTAAAGAGAACGTACCCTAACCCTATCACTAAAACAAAGTTAAACGCAAAAATTCTCAAAAACATAACAATATTATTATTTATATATGAATAACAACACATTATGAAACGTATGATTTGGTTTCACTTTACCACATTTCAGTTTTATTAATTTTGTCAGATTTATGTTTTAGGATTTTAGAGTTGTATTTTGTCAGATTTTAATTTTATTTTTGGCATATTTCAATTCTATTTTTTTGCCCCGTATGAGTTATCTTCAGGTCTCTCTCTCTCTCTCTCTCTCTCTCTCTCTTTCTCTCTCTCTCTCTCCCTCTCTCTCATGTGTGTGGTAGATATGATGTCGGGTCGTTTTTAGATCAGGTAGTGTCCTGTAAAATCACCATTTGCCCCCATCTCCTTTCATCTAATTAACTTTTTGCAGTTACGAACAAGATGTTGGATCACACCAGAAGCTGTATTTGAAATAGTCGGTGGTGGAAGTATATATAATTCCATCAGGTTTTAAGCTTCTAAGATCTAATGAACGTTTGACCCTTAAAGGCCCATGGATTGGAGTTGTTATATGTGATGTTGTTGTTTTACGCCGCATTAATTCTGCCATGGAAACTAAATACATGGTAACAACTCATATTCATGTTGGTGATGAACATTGGAGAATTCCATCCCCCATATATAAACTTCTTGGCAGCAGGGTTGGAGAACCAATTGGTTTTCTATTGGACGAGAGCAGGGGACCTTCAAAGAAGTGTAGATTCAAGTCAAAACAACAAATTCAAGTTTTCATTTAGCATGGAGCCTGGAGGTCAGTAACAGCTTAACATCTGTGTAACTAACTATCTGTGGTTGAAAATAACTATGGTAATTATGTAACTTTTAGAGAAAAGGCATTAGCTTTTTGTATGATTGGGGGGATAATCATGCGTATTAGCAACACATACACATCAACACACTTTCTGTTAGAAAAATAGAAGTGAATGTCTTCTTATTAAATCAAAAATACCTTAATAACTAGTCACTTTTTTTTAGTTATATGAAAAAACTAAGGATTTTGTTTTTCTTATTGTTGGCACCTACATTGTTATTTTTCAGTGTATATGTTTTTTTATTTCTTTTATAATATCTATGTGGGTGAATAACATTTTATCAATCTGTAACATCCCGAGTTCAAAATATGAAAATTTCCGTTAGTATTTAACTGAGTCTAGTTACATGACTAAATTGTTCCTTATATGTTATGGCACTTGCCATATTATAGAAACGTGAGGGTTAAATGTGAAATATTGGGGTTTAATTAGAAAATTAACCAAAACCTAAACTAGAGGGGCTAGGAATGTAAATAAGGGAAACTAGCCTAAATTAATTAGGGAGAATTGGGGAGGGGATCGCAGGTTGCGACTGGGAGAGAAACTCAACCCCTCCCAACTCTCTCAATCACGAAATTCTCAAGAGGAGGAGGCTAGGCTGCGAAATTGACCACAAATTCCAAGTATTGGAAGGAATTCTAAGCCTCCTACACCTAATTGAAGTTTGTAGGTAAGCCCTTTCATAATTGCATGTATATGGGTCGAAATTGGGACCCTAGAATCTGTGAAGGTTATGTTAAAATCTGAATCCTAAGGTGTTAGGAAGCTTGAATGTAGCCTAGTTAACCCAATAATTTAGTAATTGGGGTAGTGATCACCTAATTTCCTACTTGAACCTTGCATGTTGTTGGTCACCATGGATGACCATGGTCTTGACCTCAATCATGAGAAATTGGAACTTGTCTATGACGATATATGATAATTTGATGTTGGGTTTGAGGTGTGATCACCCAACCCTTGCTAATTTGTTAAGTCGTAGGTTGTATGAATGAATTGTAGTTAGGTAGCAAGTGTTGCACACCATGTGTTTGATAAAATGTCTAGGTGACTAACCCCCATGGCTTGATAGCTAAATTGACATGAAATGGTGCTTGAATGATCATAGTAAATGAATTGTTGATTTTGGATGATCTTAACTATGTGTAACAATGTGAATTGCATGACCCGTTAAGGGAATTAGAAATGCTAGTAAATATTCTTAATTGGTGGAATTGGTGTGGATTGAGGACTTATATGATGATAGAAACTTTGAAATTGTGAGGTCACCATGATTGGGTGCTAGATTGTGATTGATGCCATGGTTGTGAAATTTGTGTTATGGCTATGGTATTGATACATTAACGATCATGTAGGCGATCAAGGTTTTGAAGGAAGCAATCAAGCTCACGCCGGTGGAAGTGGGTCGTCAAGCAATCGAGGTAACGTACACTCCGTCCGTTATACTAGTAAGTAACAATAATAGGCATTTGGCTAGTGGTTGTGGACCATACAACTATAAGAGGATAAGTCCCCACCTTATGAGGGAACAATTTGATTCACTCATGGAGGGTAGGCGGTGGTGGCCTAGTCAGCCATATTGGGTTGATTAGCCCACACGCCATGATTCAAACGCCGTTGGATAACTGATCCGAAAGTGCCTCGAGGGCTAATCGGGTCCTCGGTGGCCGGTAAGATTGATTAGACCCGATAGTGAAATGACCCATCCTTGATGATGTTTTAAAGTTCATGCATAGTGGATATGAAATTGTTATTCGGAATGTTCTTTAGGGATCATTAACGTTCATGTGGTATTTGAGGCAGGGGTGGTAATAAAATATGGTTACTAGGATCGTGTCTTAAATGGATGCCCAATGCTTGGGCATAATGGCCATATTGAACATTTAGTGACCCGGGTTGCTCTTAACGGGTCAAAAAAGGGGTAAGGGAAGGAAATGTAATGATGGTTATATGGACCGTGTCAAAATCCAGGGTTCTAGCCAGTTCTTGAGCTCAAACGAAGGTTTAGCAACTTGGGAATTAAGTGGGAAATGAGTTGGTGGCCAAGCAGGAAAAGGGACCAAAACGGGGTGCCTAGGTGCAGGCACCACCGTAGCTTACGGTGGCCACCGTAAGCTACGGTGGCCCATGCATCCTGGAACCCACCGTAAATCAGCATGCTGCCACCGTAAGCTAGCTGTGACCACCGTAAGCTACGGTGGCCAGCGTAGCTTACGGTGGGACTGTTAGATTTTTTGAGAATTTGCTTATGTTTTGAAGCTTAATTGATGCTCTAACTTACCTAGATGTCATGTACTAATGATGTGAAGTTGCACGCAGGTAAGGGCACCATGTAGGACCGGATTCTCCCGAGCTCGAGACGAACCGAACACACAAGTTGCCGCCCTTTTTGATGATCATAGCCTAATGTAGCTGCCTTTTGAACTTATTCTAATCAATGTTCTCTCGCATTTAACACTCACCTTGATTTTGCAATGGTTAACGATGCGAGTAATGATGATGTAAATCGTTAGATTTTAACGAAATTTTCTGGGACCACTTTTTCAAACGTATTAATCCGTTAATAATTTGTTAAAAAGATACTAGTGTGTTACACAATCCCTAATAAAATTTAAGCCTGGTTAATTAGAGGTACGTTCATCCTCAACAGATGAGCCACCTATCAGACATATTTAATTAGTGCAATGGCTTTAACCCGAAGAAGAATTGTCGCCTTTGGCCTAGGTGAGTATACGAAGAATAATAAAAGTTCTCTTGCAGGAATATTAGAATTTCTAAATAAGGAATACATGACATTTAAACGTAAGATGCATAATAGACATAATACTAAAAGACTGAATAACTTTATTAATTGCAGATAATACTTTACGCGTGACTAAATTTGGAGTCCGTTATATCCATGAGAAAGACATTATACAGCTGAAAGAACTTAAAGGTTCAACAACTAGTTTGGTGCATTTTGTGAGAAAAGCTATGTTATCTCCACTCTCTGAACTACATGCTTGTGAATCTGTTACTTTACTTCGTTCTTGTCACTCTTCTATCTACCATGACTTCACCAGGAGTTTAAAATTAATTTTTCTCTATGGTAAACAACAATACACCTTGAACAACATGCATAAAGTATTTGAACACTTAATTGAAATCAACCAATAAGTTTTAGGTGAACACAAAGAAAATTGGAGTAGTACTAATTTATGTCCTTTGGTTTATGACTACTATCGAATCCTCCACAGAAGTTCTGAACTTTACAGTGAGTTTTTAAAGTTGCTGAAAGATGCATCCGACATAAGCTTAAGTGTAATGTTGGCATTGAAGCAATTTATGACAAAAAGTAGAACAGACAACAACTACAGTTATAGAGAGATGCTAGAACAATAGAGAGATGCTAGAACATCTAAATGACCTTGAAGCTGCTGAAGGTGTCAAATATTGTGATAACCTCATCACATCATATGCATTTATTTGTATGCAAACAGTTGCCTTTTCAATACACTTAAATGCAGAGATCCAAGACATTGAAAAGTGTAAGTCAATGATAACATTGGGGAAAGTATCAAGGTTAATCAGCTGGCACCTTTACCTCTTTTCCAGCATCATCATCAGTAGTCTCGTTCATAACATCGGCAGCTGGCACCTTCACTTCTTTTTCAGAATCATCATAAGTTGGCACATTCACAACATCATTGGCTGGCTCGTTCACAGCATCATCGGCTGACACCTTCACCTCTTTTCCAGAATCATCACCAGTCGTTGGCTCGTTCACAGCAACATCAGCTGGCACCTTCATAACATCATCATTAGTTGGTTCTTTTGCAGACTCGTCAGTGGGAACCATTGCAACCTTGTCAGCAAGCATACTGATTTCAAGGAGCTTCAAGTTGTTGATTATTAACAGCTACCACAGGTGGTGGAGGAGTACCATTAATCCGAAGTCGCCACAGGTGCCCAAGTCTAGTGATGAGCTCAGGGTGCATTGGAACAAGTGTGTTCCTCCCCTAGGAGATAGTTAAGACGAGGATCCCAGTCGCCATTTAAAAATAATTAGCAAGCAAGACAAATAATATAGAGAATGGTAAAAGGTAATTTTTGAACCTCCTGAATTGGATTGTAAAATTCAGGTTTTAAACTCGCAAGGATAAAATAGGTTGCATTTCTTGCCAAGATCAGATCTATCAAACACTCTTGCGGATCAATCACACTACGCTGACGGTGTTTACAAGCAGCATGGACTGATAACCCAATACATGTGGCAGCATAGCTAGATGTCGCTGATTTTGTTCCACGGTCATAAACTGGCCAAGCTATATATACACATATGTAAACGAACAAATCAGTCTGAGCTAGTAACAAGAGAAAAATGAAAGAAAAAAAGAAGGAAAAATCTTAACTTTGTGATATGATGTTTTAAGTCCTTAACCCGAAACATAGTCACGAGTGACATCCTCAAGAACATTATCAATTCTAAAACGACAATAACGCAAGTCAGCGGGATCAGCTACGAGCGATGCAAGGTGGCATATGTAATTGTCATCAACCATGACACGAATAGTGTCTTTTATCCCTAAAGCAAATTTAACTTGTTTAATTAGCCAAATTTCCTGTTCAATAGCAACACAATACAAGTATTAGCCAGATTGGTATACTAACCAGATTCGATTCAGGTTCTAATAGTATTTAAGCCAAATTAAAACCAGTCCTAAATTGAATCGATAAACCATTAAAACCTATTGCTAATAGGTTAATTACCTAAATCATGATTAAACCATTAATAACCTTTCTAAAATTAACGCGGTAAATTAAATACAGGAGGGGAGTTTAATCACAGAAACGAACACCCAGACCTAAAAGATGTTTAAATAAAAAAGCAAAGCAAAGTCAAACTTTAGATGACGTTAATTTGATTCGATTACTGTGATCAACATAAACGAGAAAAGTCAAATTGGATTGATTCGATTCACAATAGTAAGCATATAAACATAAATCATTTTCGGTTCAATTTAGGACAATTAAAACCTGTTGTGTTGATTTAGGTGTTAGATCTATATGTGAATGGATAGGCCATTGAAACCTGTCCTAACTAACTCATCATGTGATCATACCAGATTATTCATGATACAACTATTAGCAAGCTTAACTAAATTCAAGTGATAAAGTAAATTAAGGATCTGGAAAGTTAAATCAACTACACACATCTAACACCTAGAATGGAATCGATTTTAAACCAGATTATTCACGATACAACAATTAGCAAGCTTAACTAACTTCAAGCGATTAAGTAAATTCAGGATCTGGAAAGTTTAATCAACTACACACACATCTAACACCTATAACGGAATCACAACTCATATGTGACATTAAATCAAGTTTAAAACCTAAATCGATTTGTTCAGAGCAATTTGATCTGTAATTAAAGCAAATTAGCAAGTAGATGTCAATATTATCACAACCTCTGCAACTTGGGGGTCGATTGGAGCATCGTTTGGTTTAGAAGAAGATGAAGCCTGCATCAAATTATGCCGAAGAACGCCATGTTAGCAATGAAGAAACACAATGTACGAGAGTTTTGACGAAGATGGAGGGTAGCTTACCATTCTGGGTTTTTTCGGACCTGGTAACTGTAGAAACTGAGAAATATATAGTTTTCAAGTGGATGTTTAGTAGTCTTGGCAAACAAGACATTAAGTTCCAACAGATTTTGTCGGGTGGAAAAATTAAAAACAGAAAGGAACGGACATGTGGGGTGTACTGCCACGTCGGATTGTTAACCAACTAACAATGCCATTTTTGATATAATACTATTATGTTACTATATATAATAAAATAAGATAATAATACTTGTTTATGATAATTAAAGATTTTTGGAATAATACTTGTTATACTTTTTGTGATAGACATGATTTTTGAGGTGGTATAAAAGAAAAATAGAAATAGCCGCCTTATTTTGAGTCAGGTAACAACTAACTATTATAGAATAAAAAATATAAAAAATATATTTGTTTGTTAAAACACAGATCCAAACCAAATTGTGAAAGAGGTCGGCTGGTAAAATTGTTTACAAAAAGCTAAACCAAATGAAAACGTAGAAATAATATTTGTTTGTTATTCTCATAATCTCATATGTATAAATAAACATATATTATATATTAGTGAAACAACCGATCAAAGATAACAAAGACAAGATGAATACCAAAAAAATAAAAGAATGGTAGAAACAAAATATGGAAGGACAGAAGGATAGAGAAAGTTTTTATGGGGTTGCTGATGTTTATATAGGCGAAATGAAGAGTGGGATGGATTTACACTTATACCCTTCCCGCCTAATCTATTTATTTATTAATTAACTTATTTATTTATTTATTTATTTTGAACGACAATTATATTAGAATGGGGCGAAGCCCCTAGCAAGACGATAGGAGACGCCAGAAACAGAAACATTACATAATAAAGGAAGACCAAGCCAGCCAACTAGCCGACCGATCAAAAGAACGATGACAATACCATAAAAAGCTCCAACTCTTAATAGAACACATCACCCTTTGAACGGAGGGAGGCCGGTGGTTGAAAACGACCATATTTCTTTCGCTCCATAAGCACCAAACACCGATCATAAAAATGATGGATAACGCCTTATTAATTAACTTATTGCTTTTGCTTCTCGAATCACGAGAAAAATAGGGCTCATAATTGTCACGGAGTTATCCTTCTTGACTCACGTGCGGCTCTTAGTTCCTTATTAAGATCAGCCTTAACCAACTCGAGAACGATGATTCAAACGACTAGGATAGAAACAGAAGATTTTTTTTTACACAAAAGAACGATTTGTATTACAAGTGAGCGTGTTTTACAAGAGAAAGCTTTAATTACACTTTGTGAGGTGATGTGCAAATGACTACCTCCCACCTATTTATACTAGTCCTAGGAATAATCTTGGTTATTCTAGATTATTCCTTAATCTAGAGAATTCTAAACAAATTATCTAGTTATTTACATAAGTATAATCTAGATTCTTCCATCCTTTAATATCCATGATATTTTTATGGATTTATTTAGATTTTTCCTTAACTCAAAGGATGTGGATATGACTAGAATATTCCGGAATCCCGAGGCTTGAGACTTGAATCTAAATGAGGGGTGACATAATGGTGTCCTCTACTCGATAGTGCAGTGTTGAGTGTCGAATCCAACAAATAAAATAGTAAAGTGAACCTACTACACACTAATAATAGTATGAATGGAAGTAGAGTTCGTGTCCTCAGGGATACGTGTTAACTTGATTATACCAAAATATTTAGTACAAGTATGATTGGATGCGAAACTAATTAAGATTGGGGGTTTATAAACTTAAAGTTAAATTTTTAAGAAAAATGGACAGAATGTCGAAACGGCCGTTTCAGAAGCCTCCGCGGCCGTTTTGGACTGCTGTGAAAAATTTGTAAAGTTTTTTTTTTGTTTTTGTTTTTTTTTTCTTTCAAGTTGCGAACGATTACGAATTAAAACGTTAACTAAATTATAAAAGATATTTAAATAAGTGATAAAATAATTCCGACACAAGGGTAATTTCTTGGTTTGACTCAACTTACGATCATTAACGGGTATGGTGCAATGATCATCTTTTTAAAACAGTTTGTATCGGTTCTAGACGCCGAGCCGTTCTGGCATCCACTCCATCTAATGTCTAACCAAACGCCGTTCGTTGATTAGAGTCAACCCGCTACTCTAAGCTCGAGCCGTTCTGATCTTAGTGTGCGGGTTGCGGTGATAGAAGAACCGATTATAATCGAGCACACACGCCGTTCGGTGTGTTCGACTAGATTATGTGATTCCATAACAAGTTTAAACTCATAGACAAATTCAAACCGTTATTTGTTCCTCTTTTCAAGATTAAAAACGTATTAGGATTTAAAAACTTGATGAACTATATTAGGTTAATTAATAAAGTGGCCAATTTTATTAAGAAAACTAATGTATACCCGTAGATATTTCGGGTTTTAAGAGCAAGAAACACACAAACAAACTATTTAAAAGTCGAATCTCATATCCATCTCACATAAGTGTATGAATCAAAACCAAAGAAATTAAACCCCAATGCCGGAACTAATGTTTGTTTAGCCGGACATGGCTAAATCGAATACAGCAAATGAAAAATAAAAACACAAAAATTAGAACTTACGAAACTAAAGAACTAAATTTGAGTTCAAAGGTTGAAGACAAAATGGAAATTTCAAATTGATTCTATTCTTTCTTTCTGCTTCTGTCGAAGTCTTTCCAAGAGATATCCCCACTCAAAATCAAAATGCTCCCTTTTATACCCAAAATCCCCAAAGCCACCGTCCAATTAGCTCAATAGTGAGTTTCTCCACTGCCACACTTCACCGCCCATTAGACCCAATAGATGATTTTTGCTTCTTTTTCTTTAGTTGCATCGAACTTCCAACTCAAATACATTGAGATTCTTACTCAATCTCCAAAATATTTTGTCTCTGTCACAAGGCACCGCCCAAATCTCCCAACTACCGATTTTCACTTGGGCTCTTTTTATTTTTTTATTTCTTTTCTTTGCTTGGTGGCCCATGTGATAACCCAATCCATCACAATTTCTAATATAGAAACCCATCACGTGAGTCTTAAATATGGCCAAGCACACAATGTGGTCCATGTAATTAGTTTTCTTTTTATGCAACTCACGTGAGTACGAAGTGACCATTTTAAGGTTTCTTTCAAAACTTGATTAGCCTCATAAACTATGATTTTGTCTTTCTAGATCCATCCATTGCTCCCAACATCTGGTGTCAACTCTTCTAACCGCTCGATGCCTGCAAAAATATTTAAAAACGAACCAAAGTAGATTCCGCTCCACCAAACTAAAATATGAAAGATATTATCCTAGAAATGAAACTAGTGCACAAAATGCAACTAAATTATATGCCAAAAATGGAATAATACATGCCTAAAAATGCAACTAACATGCAGCTATAAGTCCTTTCACATTTCAAAATTTATTTATTTACTTAAGTTTTTATCATTTATTCATGAACAATATCAATTTTTTGTTTGTTTTTTTTCTTTTTAATCAATTTTGTTTTTCTTGATTCACTTTTGTATTATCGGACTAGGTTTGTTACCCGTGAGGCACACGGGGCATCTTTAGTTAAGTACTAATAGGTAAATGTTGTTGGAATGATTGTAGTGGACTTATTTTTTGAGTTTATGTTATGAGTATAGCATTTTTTATTACAAATCCCACACTTTCTGGCCTTTATAGATTAATAAACTATGCATTAAGCTTTCTGGCCTTTATAGTTTAATAAACTATGCATTAAGCTTCCACATCCAAGTTATTGATAGCAAGAACCATATCATTATAATAACCTATTGTCAAAGAGACTAAGTTTGCTTCCACACGTAAAGTAAAATCTTAAACCTAATGCTTTAGCTATAGACCTTTATACATAGTTTCTTAAAAACTCACAAGACCTTTATACATAGTTTCTTAAAGACTCACCGCAAATTATGATATTTGTGATGAACAGGTCATAAATTTGATTATAGTCATCAAACTAAACCGATAGTATGAAACAATCTAAATTGTTGGCTTTAGGTCTGAAAGGTCATCAATCATATATCTTGGTGTATGAAGTAACATATTTGTATACCTCTTAGCAAAAGATGATAATGGTGTATCTATGTAATTCTCTTTGTAATACGTCATCTTTAGAAACTATTTATTAGTTCTATTTTAAATAGAATTACACCTTGACTTTTAAATCAAACATACAATACCTTTAACTTACAATTGGTGTAGCATCTGACTTCTTAAGAAAGAGCAACAGAAACTTACCGAGTGTATTTGGAAGACTAAGAAGGTGGATATGCAATAGAGAAATAGAGCTGATTATATTTACCAAAGATCATGCACGAATTAAAAGTGGTAAAGGTTGATTTGATATAATTTGTGACGAATTTGCACTACCTTTTGTCTTCCCCTTTCTCTCGCATGTCAGATACACATACAGATCACACCTTTTTTCTTCTTATTTACTTCCCCATTTTAAATCTAATTTTTCAATGAAATATATTCAAATTGATACAAATAGAAGTGCAAGCAGAAGCTAAATTCTAGTTCAACTGTGCTTTCATCCAGAGGTTAAATTGGTTCAATCTTAGAATATTAGAAGTCCTGCTAAACTATGGTTGAATCAGAAACCATATAGCCAAACACATGACATCATATACGCAGAAAAACCAAAGTCATTATCCGATTTTTTGGGTTCAAAAGGATGTCACATGAGATTAAACACAAAATCAAGATCACAAAACAATACAAGTTGTAACCTACTAAAAAGATTTTGAATTTAAATTAAAAGATTACAAAAACCAAAAGAAATGATAGCATAACATAATTTTAATCTAGCTAAATCAAATCAAAATTAGCCTTAAAATATTGAGAATTATGAAATATAACATTGAAAGAAATTTATACAAAGTGGTTAAGAACTTACTGAAGAAGATTCAGAAACCCATTGGAGAAAGTTCATACCAGACATAAAGAAGGAAGAAGAGCAACACTGAATGGATGACCAAGTTATATTTTTAAAATCGAATCTTCTTTCTAATGTCTAAAAGCAAAACTAATCTTCATTAGAAAGCAAATCTTCCCTCATTGCCGATAACCTTTCTTCAAGCTTGAGCCTTCACCGATCATCTTAGGGTCTGAAAATACTAAAAAGGGCAACTAAACATAACTTAGCTATGGCCTAGGTCTACATATTTTCATTGCTATTAGTTTCCTCACTCAAGAAAGGCATCTCCAAGAAATTGTTTATTATATTAAAACAAAATTATGTTTAAAATTACAAAATTGCTTACCAAAAGGCAAAAGCTCACATTAATTCAATGATCCACATTTCTGTTGATTAATCAATACCAGCAAAGTATGTTAAATGCTTGGTTAGCTTATGACTTGTCAGCCTCAGTTCTGCAGACACCATGCAACCACTTTAACACCTCTCGGTGGTTATATGCCCCATTCTCTTAAAAAGTATGCACTCACCACCCAATCAAAACTCCAATATCAAGTCATATCTCTTTCATTCATCACTATACACATAATAAATATATGTCACTTAACGGGTCAGGTATAACGATTCCAAACTGCAAATTAGTTTCTTATTTGTACCAAATTTAAAGTTGATTGTAAAATCAAGAAAGGTGCAAAGTTCAATTATATATCATGCACTTTTTCCCAAAATAATAAAATAGTAGTAATAATAGAAGTGAAGAGTGTAATGAGAAGCTCACAATCCTTCACGATTACATGAATTCTAAAAATCCCCTACAAATAATGAAGCATACAAACGATTTCAGTCTAACGCTAACAAACACATGCATTTTTGTTATTTTTGGAAAAATGTTTCATAAGTTCTAATCATATTTAGGGTTTTACTTACAACTGTGATGTTCCATATGCGTGATAGTTAAATCAGAAGCCTAATCCAACAGGATAAAACATCGACACATAAATTGAAATTGAAGAACAAAGTTAAAACATCATACGCATCAGTCTATATCTGAGATTTGCAGAGCAGTGGAATGTGAAATCCAATCGTAACACTAACAAACCCAACCATTACTAAACCAAACAATTAAACTACAAATCATGTATCAACAAAAGAAACACTTCAATTCTACCAGATGAAATGAGAAAGGGTGTTGGATGGTACCGATTTGAAGATGCTAAACACAGTTTGGGTGACATAGAGAGTTATTAAATTCCGATTTAGCAACAAAAAGGAGATTGAACTGACCTGATCGCATAAGGGAGGCTCTAATAAATGGATCAGAGGTGTCAACTTCACCAAATCTCTGCTTAGAAACTTGAACCCAGCCATTAAAACTTTCTGAACCATATTGCAAAAACTTCCTTATGATATGGAACCAAAAATACACAGTACCGCAGTTATCACATCGCACCGTCACTACCCACAAATTGAACAAACACCATTGAATTAAGCAACAATAGGACGATGCATCCAACCAGTCCAGAAAAATCACAAAAAAAGAGAGTATGAAATTGTAACCTGTTGGAGATCGAATCAGGTCATACTAAATGCATATCAGAAGACATCAGAAGCAAAAAAACCACAATAGCAATATGGTTACTTGGTAGTTCAAAACTGTAAGCACTAATAAACATGTAAGAACGAATTCAAAGAGAAAGGAAGTAAAAGGCTGTAATTTTTTCACATAATCGATCAAAAAAGAACATACCGGTTTGAAATCAAACTTCAATTTAGCCCTTAGATGTTGAAGACTGATATGAAGAGCAGAGGCAGAGGTCTACATGCAGATGAGGAATTTCGGGCGGCTTATGAGGATGCTGATTTAGAAACCACTGACAACCATTCACATACCGAAGTGAAGACATCGATTGAATGACAACTGAATGGCAATTGATGTCGATTAGGAAGAGGGAACCGTTTCAACTTGGAGCAATTGATGTCAATGGAATTCAGGAGGCGTCGATGGAACTTATGAGAAGGCGAATAGTTCGATTTAGGGTTAGGAAGAAGTGGGGAGCGCGCGTCAGAGAAGGTTGAGCGGGAAAATAAGAATTGGGAGGTATTAGGAGATTGACACGTGGCAAATAAGATTTTCACTTATTAAAGTAGAAGATTATCTACTTCTCATATATATTTTATAAATCTAAGTGGCACATCTCAATAGTACACTTGGGCTTTTAGCTTGTTCATTTTCTTTCCGCGGCCCAAGAAATGTTGAGCAAAATTTTTATGTATTCTTTTATATTAATTTTAAAAATCATTTTAATATGAACACTTATCATATGTTAATTATGGCTTTGTAGTTTAATGGTAGGAAGATTGTCACCACCACACAAGTGATGGGACTGATGGATTAAATCCTTACAAATAAAAGATTTGATGTTATTTGTGAAAAAAATTGCTGTTAAAAAAAACGTATCACTTATTTCAGCAAATTTTCTCAATGTAAACTGTCATAAATCTGGGTTGCATAAAGCAAACTTTGTTTTATTAAGGTTAAATTATGTACCCATTTTCTCAATGAAGTGAGACAAATTTGTTTAACATATGTAAGTTTTATTTTATGCTATCGGGTGAAGAATAAAAACCATACTTCTGAATTATGACTGAGGTATAATTTGATTTCATCACATGTATTTTTTCTTATGTGTTGTTTTAAGTTCGTTTATCAAGTGTTTTTTTATTGTTAATTGTGTCATATATTCATTGAATGTATCATTTAGGTTCACCAATCTTTTTATGAGTGTCCATATTGTTGAATGTGTCATAATGATGGAGGTATAGAGTTCCTGTGAGTTGTGACTGTGGGTAGGTAAACAATTGATGGAGGTATGGAGTTCCTGTGAGTAGGTAATAAGAAAGAGAGAGATCAGATTTGAACCACAAAAAAACTCACGTAGATAAGTGTTGTACCCCTAAAAGTTTTTGCTTTGTAACCCAAGCTTTAGCAATTGTACTCTATGTTTTAAAATTTGTACCATAAGTTGTCTTTTGTTAATATAGGATAATGTGTGTGCACATCTACCTTGTTAAAACCTAATAAATAATTTATGTTTTTATCTATAGGAGTTGTTAAATGTACCAAGGTAATTTTTTTTGTTTCCTTGAAATCAAGGCAAACCACCTAGGTTTTACAAACTTAATTACTAAAGGTAATGTTAAATGTACCTAAAAGTCAACTTAATTTAATTTTCTATTTTAATATATATACTTTAATGATAAAAAAATAACTTTTTTTCTTTATCAAAATGAGTGATATCTAAAAATATTTACTTCTCAATCCTACTCTTTTTAGTTAAAATATTTTTGTTATTTATTTTATTAAATACATTCAATATTTTTTTATAAAAAAAAAGTCAATTAGATTTTAAAACGCGGTTAATTTAAAAGCTAATGAGAAAAGACATATAAAATATTTTTGTTTTTAGTTTTTGAAAAAATAAAAAAAAATGTTTTCTTAAATACCTATACAAAACGTTAGAAATAACTTTGTTTTTTTTAAATACCTTCAAATAATGAAAAAAGTATATTATAATATACTTTTCTTAAAGAAATAAAAATATTGATAAAATATATCAAAAAAATCCATGTTTAGATAAACTATAAAAAAAGATTCTTAGAAAAAATATAAAACTTTTATACAAAATTTTTAAAACATTCAATTTTTTTTAAATATCGATCACTTCTAACAAATTTTTTTTTTAATTTTATTACCAAACTATTTTTAAAGTAAAAAAATATATTGACCAATAAGAGTTGTAGTGAGAAAGTCTATTTAAAAAAAAATACTTATTTTGATAAATATTTTTCAAATTACCTATTTTAGTAAATAAAATTTCATATTATACCTATTTGGAAAAGACATGTAATTATTACCTTATTATTATATAAAAGTAAAATAATATAAAAAGACATGTAAAAAAAGTGTTAAAAAGATGTAAAATACGTACTACGTACAGTATCGAAATGCATCATGTCTAAAATTTTAGGGCCTAAGTGATCAGCAATAGTTACATCGTCGAACTAAACTTTCGTCTCGATTAAAAAATTAAAGAAAACATTTGTAAAAGAATTAGATAATATTTATAAAAGTATTTTGTAAAAAATTATAGTAAACTTATTTTTTCAATAAATTGCTGTTAAAAAGGTGGATAATATTTATAAAAAAGGTCTTTTATAAAAAATTATAATAAACAGAAACTTGCTAGAGTTTTTCAATAAATTGTTATTATAAAAAAATAATATTTACCGTTAATTCGCCGTCGTGCCTACGGGCGGGCGGGTTAGCGTGTTTTCCCCCGGAACTGGAGTCACATGGACGCTTAAGGGCTCCGTACGGCTGTCGGCTGGGTTGGGCCAGCTGGCGGTGACCTTTAGCCATTGGGTCACCCCGTACGAAGTACCTGGGTTTATTCTATTCGTTGGCCGTTCAAAAAAAAAGTATTTTAAATTATATAATCATTACTTCATTATTAAGAGTGAGAAATGAAACTTTTAAGACAAATATAATAATTACCTCATTATTAAGCACATATTAATTAAAGTTGATACATTGATACATTTATCATATTACTTTGGTACATTTATCATTACCCTTTATCTATGAGGAAAACTAAATTCGTAAAACTAGGTAAGCCATGGTTTATTTCACATATGTTATGATAAACACAGTTATTGGTATATGAGAAAATCTTGTAATTACCCTTGGATAGTGGTGAGTAAAAAATCAAAAAATCTGAACCGGGACCGAAAAAATCGAACTGGAAAAAAAACCCCGAAAAACCAAACCGAAAATAATGGTTCGGTTTCGATTTCATGTGTATCAAGAACCGAACCGAGGGGCAAATCTGCTAATTAGCATTTTAGGATGACACGTCGTAAATCTTTAAACCTTAATTTATATTTTATGTTAACATTTAACACATAACGTTAAAGTTTGTAGTAACCCTTGTTCCCTTATTTTATATTTTAAGTTAATACATAATAGTTTACGTGAAGATCTTTAGTATAAAAAACTTATAAATTTAATTTCACTTCGTATCTTGTATAATCATACACTTCACGTGACTTTTTTTTATAATTAAATAGTTATGACGGTACTTGTTTTTTACTATCATTTATTTATCTTTTAAGATTAGACATTAAAAATTTATAATTATATTAACAACATATTACAAAAAATAAAAAATAGAAAAAAATATTTAAAAAATCGAAACCGAACCGAAACCGAACCAAAAACAAAAAAAACCAAAATCGAACGGTTTTTTTCTTAGAAACTGGAAAATTAGGTTTCGTTTCGGTTCGAACCAAAAACCGAACCGAACCGAACCATGCTCACCCTTAGATATGCAAGAGGGTGATGAATAGTGCTATTATTTATATATATTACAATATGAGATGAGTATATGTGAGTGCTTTTTACTATTCATATCTCCACCAATAGTAACATGACACGTGTCATGTTCAACTAATAATAGATTGGCACGTGTTGTAGTGGTTTTTTAAAATTTTATAGGTCACTACGTGGTCTGACACGTGGCCACGTGTTAGGCCATGTGGTGACACGTGGACACGTGTTAGGTCACGTGTCATATGTAGGCCAATGCTTTTACGACACGTGGTCATGTGTTAGGTCACGTATGGCGATACGTGGCCACGTGTTAGGCCAATGTTTTTGCGACACGTGGTTACGTGTTATGTACAAGTGATATTTTTTCTGACTTAAATGCAGGTGGTCACTTTTAGACTACTTTTAGAGTTTTTTTTTTTTTTTAAGAAATCACTCTAACAAATGTCTTTTTTTTATTTCTTTACTTTATTTTTTTTGTTTTACGTTCGCCATTTAAACTTTTTTTTTTTTCATTCTTGACTTCTTTTTCCTGTCTCGTGACTAGTCCCTCATTACGAAGAGATTATTTGTGGTGTTTTTTTTTAAAGATTTTCTTTCTACCCACCCATGTTATTATTTATCACCGTGTCTAGATATTCATATCATTCCCAGTCTGTCCATAGGTTTATTTGGAAATTGGTTTATCCCCAACGCAAAACAAAAGTATTATGATTATCTATAAACTCTAAACCGTAAAAAAGCAAAAAGTATCTACTTGTTTTTTTTCTTTTTTTTTTATAAAAGTCCAAAAACCGCAAAGAGCTAGAAAACGAGTGCTAAAACTACGAAGTAAGAGAAGTAGTGTGGGTGATTTGAATTCAATCACACAGATAAAAGCGTAGATTTAGAAGAAGTTCCTACACATCTCTTTTCTTCATCTCTCCATTTCTGATTCGCCGGCCGAACAAATGGCTCTTCGAGCTCTCCCCAATGTCAAAACCCTAGGTCGTTTATACCGCCAACAGATTCGTGGCCTGCAGACATTCACCCTTCCTGATCTCGCCTACGATTATGGCGCACTGGAGCCGGCGATTAGCGGAGAAATTATGCAGCTCCATCATCAAAAACATCACCAGACGTACATCACCAATTACAACAAAGCTCTCGAGCAGCTTGATGACGCCATCGCTAAGGGTGATGCCTCTACTGCTGTCAAATTGCAGAGTGCCATTAAATTCAACGGCGGAGGTTCGATTCTGTTGTTTCCTTGCGCATAAATAATCTCTGTCTATTGTCAGTAGTAATTTTAGTCGAATACATGCTACAAGTGCTCGATTCAGGAATTGCTACTCCATTCTGTGAAAATAGGAATTGCAAGTTGTTGAATCTAAACATGATGATAGGGTAGCTTACTTTATAATAAAGTCCTACTGCTGGCTGTGTTCTATATTTGGTAAGTACTTGTTATACCCTAGGTTTGTGCAAATTCTTCTAAATCATTTGAATCCAAATTTGAGAGCTTATGGCCCTGAGATGGAAGTTAGTAAGATGACATCTAAGATATTCACAACCATGAATAATAAAGCAGGAAAATGTATAGATGTTCAATTGAGAATGTGGCTGGTATGGCAAATGAAGATGAGGATGTTCTAGAAAATGTTGTTCATGAGGGTGGAGTTGAAAATCCGAACAATTTGAGGGTGGAGATGCCAATGTAGGTGATGCTGCTCATGTAGAAAATGTTAATGGCACAGAGAGTGAATCTGTTGGTGCCCAAGTGGATCCTTAAATTCCAGGTTTTTTGATGTCCCACAACTAGATGGATGGGAGTCCAAGGAATTCTTCCTTCCTTGGCTCACCTGCTCATCACGAGATAGATGCTTCTTTGTTTGGTTCACATGGTGAACAAGTTCATACCCAAGATGTGTCTGATCCTTTTGCCCTGTTCACAAGTTTAGATCCACATGTGATTAAAATGCTTAAAAATATGTCCCCAGTAGATCTTGTGTCATTTAGGGATATGCAGGATGCTAGTTATAAACGTCAAGATGCAGAAATTGGTATAGATTTAGGAGTAGGATTAGCTGGCGCGTGAGTTTGCGGATTAAAATTGAATTCATATTTTAAGAAACACAGATTTGTCCCCCCTCGGACCAGTTATTAGCTAACAAGTTAACTACTTAACTTTCGTCATCAGAAACAATGACTACTGGGGAAGTTAGCTAATAGCATTTATATTTATAGCTGCTATAAATCTTGTAGTTTCAAAGATATTCATAATGGCATACTAATCATCTATATGGGGATCGGTCAAATTGGAGGAGGTAAATAGTCATCATGGTTATGGGTTTGGATGAGTTTTATTTATTATTGCAAGCTCATAAAAATAAATAGGTGTGAAAAGCATATATGAACATCTTGAGGTTTGTTGATGCTGGAATACTTTTTCTATTCACTGGCTGTCCAAATTTTGAACTTTTTTATTGTATGTTGTGAGATTTGAACTCAAGACCTCTCATATATTTTAGAAAGTGGTTAAGTTTGCCAAAGTGCTAGTCAATGGCCCCATCCCAACGAACCATGTGGTTTGCCGTTTGCCAATACTTTTTCTTGTAGCCGGCTGTACTAGTTTCTCACCGGAATTTATCCCTTTTTATTGTTTTTCTTATATCAGGTCATGTGAATCACTCAATTTTCTGGAAGAATCTTGCCCCTGCTCATGTAAGTCTGTTTAATGATAATCCAGTGATGATTCTGAGCATAATACTTGAGTGAAAGCTGATACATTTTTATGCAGGAAGGGGGTGGTGAGCCACCACATGGTTCGTTGGGGTGGGCCATTGACCAGCACTTTGGTTCTATGGAAAAATTGATTGCCAAGATGAATGCTGAAGGTGCTGCTGTTCAAGGCTCTGGATGGGTGGTATGTTATGTCATCTTGTCTCCTCTTTGCATTGTCTTCTTTTTTCAATTTTAATCGTTCATTCATTCATCTTTTATTTGTTCCTGTACTCTTGTTTAATATATATGAATTTGTGGTATATTTTCAGTGGCTTGCAGTGGACAAGGAGCTGAAAAGGCTTGTGGTTGAAACAACTGCCAATCAGGTATACATTCGTGTTGGCTTTGAACTGAATGAGAGTCTCGAGATTTTTTATGCATTTTCAGAATGCTTAATATGTTATTAAATATATATGTATTCTATAGGACCCACTGGTTACAAAAGGTGCAAGTTTGGTTCCACTAGTTGGCATAGATGTTTGGGAGCATGCATACTACTTACAGGTAATCACATAAACTTTCATGCTGAGTATTGAATTTTGTTCTTGCATCAGCTTTAAGATATGCTAGTAGCAGGTTTTACGACCCACACTTGCAGAAACATTTTTAGAACCCAAGTTAATGATCATGTATTTATGTTTGATTGTTTTTTGTACACATGAATGCAGTACAAGAATGTTAGACCAGACTATTTGAAAAACATTTGGAAAGTGATCAACTGGAAGTATGCCAGTGGAGTGTATGAGAAAGAGTGCCCTTAAACAGAAGAATATTGACAGTTTGACACCCACCCCACAATATTCACTGTTGTGGTTCTTCAAAAGTTTGGACATGATGTAATAAGAAAATCCCCATTTTGCCCTTGGTGTATGCAAAAACATGAGCACATTTACATGTCTTTTTGCTTTTTCTTTATTCACTGTTTCTAATCCCAACTTTTGATACTTGATGATCAAATGTGTGTCACTTAATCTCAGTTTTTTTTTCCCTATCATCTATAGTTTTTTTAGCAGAAATATGGCTATGCAGGAACTATTCGTAAATATGTTTTTTACATTTACCTTCATTTATTCTGTTAACATGTTCATTTAAGTTTATTTATTATTAGTTCTTAGTAATACTAATGGACCATTATGCATTAGGCCTAGATGCAAAATAAATTTTAGAACCCGAACAGGTTCATTTTCTTCATTTATTTAGAGTGCTAAACAAGGAACATACAGGAACACAAAAATATTCATTTTCTTAACGAATAAGAAACTTATTTGTTCATCTGTTTGAGTGGTTCATTTATTCGATTAAAGTTAAACAAACGAATATGCCCTAAACAGTACTCAATAATTTACTTTGCTTTCGATATTCGGTACCTTGTATGTAAAACACAAGACAATATGAACAATCAATGAAACCCCAATTCGATTCTTCTGATCGGAACTCTGATGATGATCATGAACAAAACTTCTACCGTCTACTCAACGATGATGTTTGTTGCGTAGATATGAGCGACGAAGAGGACAAAGAACACGAAGAACAAGAGCATAGGACGAGAAATGTCATGCAGAGATCTTTTAGAGAGGACGAGAGTCGTTGAAGGGCTGCATTGACGCAAGAGAACACAGTGAGAGTGATGATCGTTTGGTGGATCGGCTCCGGAATGGGTGAGGATCGGTGGATTTTCAACAACATCGTAAGCAAGTATTTTTTTTTTTTAATTTATCTCATTTTGATGTGTTTGAAGAAGATATTATTCAGATGATGGTCGTTTTATTTAGATCATTTAACTTTTAGGTTATTGAGTTTCATATTTCCTTCCCGTTGAGATTAATAACCGAAATGATTGTCTTTCTCTAAAAATCAAAGACCTTTTTCTTTTCTTTACTCAAACGCTGTTGGGACCGATTAACAGTTTTTTTTGTTTAAATAGGAGATGCTACATTACTTGGTGAAATCAAAATTAGAATTACATCACGACTTTCAATTCAGGCTAACAAATCCAAGGAAAAGGACCTTGACCAATTAACAACTAACTATTCATGTTCGCTCAAATGTACCATTTTCTTATAGATGAAACACCAATTCATTAAGAAATTTAAGGAATAGTAAATGCATTATATAAAATAAAATAAAAACTAGAAAATAACCGCGTGTTGCCGCGGTTAGCAGGTCCTATAAGAGATGCAGAATTTATAATGAACCTACTGGATATGTGCATGGATATAAAGCAAAGGGTAAGTATAAATCCCTTGTACCGAATAACAACAGATGTGACTTCCAAAGTTTAGGTCAAGTAATTTGCAAATTTACATAAAAAAAAAAAAAAAAAAACATGCTTCAAGTTTCAGTGGTAAACATCTTCATTTTACATAACGGGTTGCCCTTAAACCTGATGATGATGCATCTTAAAAAAGTTTCAAGGCATCATTAAAGTGTAAGGTTGTGTTTGAAGTGGGAGCTCCACTGACCGAGTCATGGGGGAAATAGGGAGGACTGAGTCAGAGGTCATATTAAGCACAGTCAGCTCCTCGGACCGAGTCAGAGATACTTTTTTTTTAAATCAAACGTCCTAACCACTACCGGGTCAGTAGTCAGCTCTTGACAGAACCAGTAAGAGCTTATCAAACAGCCCCTAAATATAGGGCAAGAACTGCGATGATAAATTTGCAGTGTAGTAAAGATTTAAGAAATAAGCATGGGTGGAATAAAAAAATGCCGTTCAAAAATGAAAAAAAAAAAGTTGTCAGAGATCTTGGCTGCCTATTTCAAGCAATAAAAATGCCTAAACCATTGTGGTCGTTGTTGATAATATGTTGGATACTTATGAATGTGTAATAGACTCATAGGGTCTGTGGAATGAAGTTTTTTTTTTTTTTGAACGGCGTTGACTCCCAAATCTCCAATACCCAGTGAGCCTCCTAGACGGGATTAACCGTCCATACTGATTTTGACACTCCAGGCTTGGCTCACTCAGGAGGAAATAAGCCCCTTGAGTCAGGTTTGAACTTAACCTCAAGCCCCTTCATCCCCATACCATTGGGACAAATGCCCATTGGTGGAATGAAGTTATATACATAATCCATTTAAAGTTCATGTTTTAATCATTTAGTGGTGTTAAATGCAATGGAGGTGAACAATTATTTGGGTATTGCTTGAGTTGAGGGTAAGAAGTGTAGTCGTACTTTGAGAAATTGACGGAAATATAAAGATAATTAAGGGATAAATTAAACTTTTATAGTTTTTAACGAAAATGACGTCGTTATGATGAATTTCACATATAAGATTAGATGCATAACACATCCATATTCACTTTTTCTTTAGTTAAATTTTATGGTTGATTCAATAAATAATATTCAGTGTCTTTTTGTTATTTTCTTACTGAGTTTAGAACTGAACATAAAAGGAACATAAGTTGCTTGGCTGGAAAAAAAAATTGGTGGGTGTGTTGGGACACATAAAAATTGTTTGTAGTGTTATATTTTACCATACTTCTAATTTGAACATTGTCTTTTTAATTTTTATTTATTTTACTTTGTGTTTTAACAATACAATTATTTTGTATATCCTCGTTATTCTGCGACAACGTACGGATAATAAAATCTAGTTATTATTATTAATAATATTAATAGTATTATTAATATTATTATTATTATTAATTATATTATTATTTTATTATCCTACTTTGCGTTACCAAACTTGATCTTATGATCATGGTGCTTCCACATGTTGTCGTATGATATATATAAAATAGGGGTAGTAAGAAACTGGAAAATCCGAATTAAACCGTTTAAACCAACTGAATTAAACTGTTTAAACTGGTCAAATGACCGGCTTGGTTTCAAAAATTTTAAACCCGGTCCGATACACAATTTAGAACTTTTTTAATCCGGAATAACGGTCTGGATTACAGTTTAGGTGTTTTTCAATTCGGTTCAACCTAGACCGGCGGTTATTAGATAATATATTTAAATTATATATATATATATATATATATATATATATATATATATATATATAGGGTTAGGTTCAAATGATAACTTTTTATTTTGAGAACTTTTGAGAACTAAATCTCAACCACAAATTTCAGGGGGACCACTACAATTCATGGGAGGGGGATACATGTAATAAACATGTGGCTCAAATTAGTTCTTTTTAGTTCTCAAACCAAATTGGTTCTCAAATGATCATCTCCCTATATATATATATATATATATATATATATAGGGAGAAGATCATTTGAGAACCAATTTGGTTTGAGAACTTTTGAGAACCATTCTAAGCCACTAGTTTATATATATATGGAAATCCCCTCCATGAATTTGAATGCTTCCCCCCTGAAAATTAGTGGCTCAGAATGGTTTTCAAAAGTTCTCAAAAGATAAAGTTCTTATTTGAACCTAACCCTATATATATATATATATATATATATATATATATATATATATATATATATATAGAGGGCGGTTCCTGTGCGGCAGGGGCTTCTGCCTAAGTCCGGTGCGGCCCAATATAGGCCGTCAGATCTATCATCTAACGGGTATCATGCGGATAGACCAAAAAACCAAAAAACACCTTTTATGTCAATTAAAAAGAACACAGAGGGGTAATTCCGTCAGACTGTCTAATTTTAATTTTAGAAACCGCCTACATTTCCACGATCATTTACCGTGCATAAAACCCTCATTCATCCCCCTGTTAATCGTAAAACCGCCATGGATTCCGAAGATTCGAAGAAATGTAACACTGGAAAACAAGCATCACTTACATACAATCGTAAGTTCCTCTAATTGTATAACCATTTCAATTTTGTACACAAATTCTGGATATTCTCTTATACGCAATGCTGCCACAAATTGAATCTTCAGGTAAAAAACGGTTTGGAACCAAGAAAAAAGGAGTTAAAAAATCGAATGAAGATCAGCACATTGTTCATGTTGATACAGGTAAAATGATCATATGCAACAGCATTGATTAGATAATGTTAGGGTTTACGATTACACAAATAATGCTATGCTGTGTTGAATTACTAGTAATTATGCTCGTGCGTTCATTTAACATACAGTTTATGCTATGCTGTTTTGGTGCACTTCATTGTAAACTACATGCATTCTATTAGGTTCCTGTGTTGGTTACTAGTTCTATGCTGGTCTTATTCTGGTTATTCTAGTTTTCATGCTGGTGTACTTCATTGTAAACTACATTCATTCTATTATGTTCCTGTGTTGGTTACTAGTTTCTATGCTGGTCTTATTCTGGTTATTCTAGTTTTCATGCTGGTGTACTTCATTGTAAACTATATGCAATCTATGCTGGTCTTAAGTGTAAATTGACCTCTAATAAGGTATGCTTGTAAACTACATTCATTCTATTATGTTCCTGTGTTGGTTACTAGTTTCTATGCTGGTCTTATTCTGGTTATTCTAGTTTTCATGCTGGTGTACTTCATTGTAAACTATATGCAATCTATGCTGGTCTTAAGTGTAAATTGACCTCTAATAAGGTATGCATAACTTATATCAGGTGAACGAACTGATAAAAAAAATCAGGAATCATCTGATGATGACTTTCAATCAAAGAAACAAAAAGTTCATTCACCTAAACAAGCAGCATCAAAAGAATCAAAGAATCCACAACCATATATCCCATACAGTCACAAAAGATTATACATGAGGAACAAGGCAGAAAACATTTGTGACATTTTTTCTCATATCAAACTCAGCAAAGAGAGACTTGAAGCTATTAGTAATATTGGATTTATAACAATGAAAAGCTTGTCAGTTACTATGGTTCCAAACAACTTGAGTTACTGGCTTCTATCAAACTATGACCATGATAACAGAACCCTTAATTTGGGGACAGAGAGCATCAAATTAGACAGAAAAATGGTACATGATGTACTTGGAATACCTATGGGTAAAAAGAAGGTTCTTGAGTCTGAAAAGGGATCCCATAAGGAGCCAGTTATGCTTGAGTGGAGAGCACAGTGGCCTCCCAAATCAGGACTAAGAACAGTTAAACATGTTTTTGATATGATCAAGAACACATCAGATGCTGGTAGAATGTTTTGTTTAAATTTCTTGGTCATAGTGTTGTCTACTTTAGCAGAATGTACCAAACAATCTACTGTCAACATGAGGTTTCTAAAATCATTGCCAGAGGGAGCTATAGTTCAAGAATATGATTGGTGCAGCTATGTAATAGAATGTCTAAACAGAACAAAAAAGGCCTGGAATGGAGTGGAGCATTATAACGGTCCAATTACTTTTCTTGGAGTATGTATTATATGTATTCTTATTCTGCATATTCTTTTAAGTTTTGTAAAAATATTTCTGCTCATTCTTTTTTTTAAACCTATTGACAGCTATGGTATGCTCATATCATGAGGAAGGGTACATTTCCAGAGGGTAAACAAACCCCACCAATTGGATTGTATACAACTCACACACTAAGAGAGCTGGAAGATGAACTGGTGTCAAAGAATTACAAAGTTGTATCAGAAGTAGATTTACAGATGAAAGAAGAATACAACGTTAAAGTTAAAGTGAATATAAAGAGGAAAAGATCCAAAGGACCGGTGAATGACGAAAGTAAACAACATAAGTTTGAAGAGCATAGGGTTGAAGACTTGTCGAGAATAAGTCCCTAAATTTAGGGACTTATTCTCGACAAGTCTTCTCGACAAACGTTTTAGGGACTTATTCTCGACAAGTATTCTCGACAAACGTTTTGAAAAAAAAAATTAAAAATAAAAAAACCATGGGCCGTGGGGACCCAACACCGGAAAAGACTTGTCGAGATGCCATCGAGACGGTACCGGCAAAAACTCTGAGTCTCAAAATTTATTATTTTAAGTCACTATTGTGTTCGTTTAAGTACTTTTTATCATATATGGTAAATAAACATTTTTAATGTTTATAAAAATTAAATAATTTAGAACATTTATTAAAAAAAAAACTACAAACGACCGTTTGTGTACAAACGACCGTTTATATGCTGTGTAGAAATAAAAAAAAACCTACAAACGACCGTTTGTGTACAAACGACACGTGTCATATTGTTTTTTTTTTATTTTACGTTTCATAGCCCTTAACTTTTTTACTTTCGTTTTTAGTATACTTTTAGAGTTTTCGACTTACGTCATCCTTTATAGTCGTTAAAAGGTGACCCGTCGCAACGCGCGGTGGTCAACTTTCAGACCACTTTTAGAGTTTTTGACTTTGCTCACAGCGTTTTAAAAAATGGGTGTTAGGACGCGTGTCATGTACATGTGGTATTTTTTCCAGACTTAAGCGTAAGTGGTCAACTTTTAAATCACTTTTAGAGTTTTCGACTTTGGCCACGGCGTTTTGGAAAATGGGTGGCCCGCCGCGAAGCGCGAGCGGGTCACCATCTTGTTACACTAAAAACCAAATTGAATGGAGACAGTCAAATAATGAACCGGGATACATATTGGTCTGTGGTTTTAACCCAATGGAATTAGGTTCATTGTTATTTGGTTTTAAGATTATCAATTTGGTTCGGCCGAGGAAGACGAATTTGTTATTCCATAGTTAAGACTAGACTATGAAATATAAAACTAATCACAAAAGCATGATAATATTAGCTCGGTTCCACTCGTGTCGGAGGAAGACGTATTTGTTATTCCATAGTTAGAATAGACTGTGAAATATAAAACTAATTACAAAAGCATGATAATATTAGCTGCTCATATCACAACCACCCAAAGACCTCACTTAGTATGTCTTGGTGCACCACAAATAGAATATAACACCCTCGTGATGCAATGTGTTCGGATGACTGCGTCGTTGCATTAACTTGGTATGTAAACTCTCCGGCACTCTTCGTGAAGTTTCCATCATCAAGGACAAGTAGTCTCTGCTTCCCCGGTTCATGGAAAATGAGTGCTTGTTAAATGACGGTGAAATCATCGTTATTTGAGTTACAGTTCAGATCCACTTGAACCTGGAACCTGACCACAATTTGTGTGCCATACTTGATTTTTTTCAGGGTGTCGACGGGTGAAACAATCATCGGACGGATATTCGCTGAAACTGGATCCAAATAGGGTGGTGAAAACATCTCCAAGATCAACTTAGTTCGGTTGGATAAAGGATGGATGTAAAATTTTAAAACACATGGGGTTACTTCCACCGACCAAGATACTCCCATTCCGTACCTAAGTTGTGGTCGAGTGGTACATCCTCGGTATAATGCTTGATCTTTGCACCTCAAGTGAAAATTAACGGAGTTGTATATTATCGACTGGGTTACTCCTGTTTTCCACCTAGCTCGCACGTGAGCTGCCATTTATGATGAGGACATTGTAATTTGACAATAGTACCATGTCGCCCATCACTTGATGCAAATGCATCGTCTTCGTAACCCCACTATGGTTGTGGATTGGATATTCTAATCCGTCCACAACTATCCAAAGCTTTGACAAACTTACCCTTCATAGTTCTCAAATAAGAGGCTTTGAGTACACCACCACAAACCAAAATCTTAACGACTGCTACCTTCCTTTACACAAGATGCAATGGATGTAGTACGACGCAACCGAAGCTTGGATAATTCCTTGCCCCTCCTCGAAGGGAATCTCCGACAAAAATCTTGTATGACACACACATTATGGACAGGTTCCAAGTTCAGACCCAGATGGACAGTGGCGAACCTAGAATTTTTTTTTATGGGGGTCGGAAAGTTTTGGGGTCAACTGTCTAAGGTTAAATATTAACTTTGTTCAGGGCGGTTTGAGTTGGGTCGGGTCAAGAATGAATTCTTTTATATAGACATTTACACAATGAGACTATTTTAGTACTATTAGCTTACTTACTTCTGAATATTAATCAAGTAATCATGATTTTGTTTGCGCAAACTACATCATCAAAAAGTTATATTTTATATATTTAACTTCTTTTTCACTTATAAAAGTTAGATTTAACTTTTTTTTACTTATATAAATATTGAAAAGAAAAAAAAAACTAATGAGTTTAGATTTAATATTTCTTACTAAAATTTATTAAAAAAATAAAACATGATCAATCAATTGAAAAATAAAAATCAATAAACTTAATAAGTATTAAAATTAAAATAGGAACTAAAAAAGAAAACATAATATTAGTTATACACTTGTAATTAAAAAGTAAAATTCAATAAATGATCCACATGTTAGAAGACATGTGTCTCAATCGTGGAGTACACTTGCAAACCATCAATGACAAAGTATAAAATGCAGTATTTACATTTACGAGAAATAAAAGGAAAACAACAAAACTTTAGTACCCGACTCTGTAGCTTACTTTCAATTTTTTTTCCTCCTTCTTCGTATTTCTATCTCCATTAAACCTGCAAGTCCAAACTAAAACACAAAAAGTTTACTAACAAAAATGATTCTTTCTTCACATCAAGTTTTTCTTACTATGGGGTTCGGTTACCAAATTTCTTGAGGTTCGGTTTATAAATAATCAGAAAAATAGCACACCACATAAAAAATTCATGGGGGTCGGGCGAACCCCTAGGCCAATGCCTAGGTCCGCCACTGGTGACGACAGATGGTTTGATTTTATTTTTCTTCCCTAGTTTATATGGCCGGTGAGTAGAAACCGTAACAACGTTGTAAATCCGGTGATGGTAACAGCTACGATCGGACTATCAAATTCAATGGATAGGCAACTGTCGATTCGAACAATAAGAGCTTCCTAAACTAAGTTTCGGATGCAAAAAAACACACCAAGACCCCTCGAGTAGAGGTTCCAAAAAACACCATCCAAGTTGCTACCTTGGATTAGCAATGGAAAACACCGGTTACTCGTGAGAAAAAACTTAGGAGGAAGAAATTAATACTTGAATTCATATCCTCCTCAAACATGCGAATGTACAAATACAAATAAATAAGAATCCATAATGACCTCTACCCATGTTCTATTTTCCTAGATAACTTGCAACTAAGGTACCACCTATTAAGCAAAGAATGCAAACAAGGGAAGCATGGGATGTGGGTGCAAGGTTGGCATGAGTTCCTTCAACCTCCTTCATGGGACTCCATCAGCATCAATTCAGGACCTGGAAATACTGATCCGTTCGATGCCTCTGACCATATCCGTTTGTTGTCCCAAACCCACAAGAAACAACGCCTCTGACCATATCAGTTTGTTGTCCCAAACCCACAAGAAACAACGGCTAAATTGCTCTGAATTCTAACAGCTATTTCCCTTGTAGGTTTACCACTATCATACTATGCATCATTCTACTTTTACTTGGGCAAGCTATAAAAAATAACAAGAATATATATGACAGAAACTAAACTTATGAAATATTAGTATTACCGCAGAGGGTGAAAGAACGTCCTGTTCAACAGAACGTGTGGAAGTGACAACCAAACTGTCCTGCCATTTACTTGCACGACTTTGAAAAATGAATTGCCATTCCGATCCCACCAAGGCTAAGTCCAGCACTGGATCTAATCCATTATCAGCCTCAAATTTAGCAGTATTCAAATGCTCTCGCTTCAGCCTCACCTAATTCAACACATTATTGTATTATTAAACAGAAAGAAAACAACATTTATTCAAAAACATAGGAAAATTGGAATTTAATAATACAAGTTTTAAGTGATTGGCGGATAATAATATGAGTTTCACATTTACATCACAATAATACGAATTAAACATGTTGGTGATTATAATGATACGCCGTTATTTTTTTATCTTTCGATTAGGGTTCGATTAGGATAATAATATGAGGTTTCTTCCTTTTCATTTTGTTTCTTTCTCTTATCTTTCGATTAGAGTTGATTCGAACCCTAATCGAACAGCGTATCATTATAATCACCAACATGTTTAATTCGTATTATTGTGATGCAAATGTGAAACTCAAATTATTATCCGCCAATCACTTAAAACTTGTATTATTAAATTCCAATTTTCCGAAAACATAACTTTAATCACAATACAAGTATTAGATGAGTCTTGACCTGTGTTGCAACAAGGTTGACATCACCATTCTCAAACATTAAAACACCTTTGGGTTTTAATAACTTGGAGTGAGCGACACCATTCAATTCAAGCTCACCACTCACAGCAAAGTTGAGAATTAAAGCATAAACTATCCTTAACTCAGGACCAAGAACGAGCTTCAAGTCCGTCAGCCGGATATCTAATTCCGGTTTACTACTTATGTGTCCCGCCCCCTTTTTTACTACTACTTCAGCCTCTTTACCTGTACAAGAATAGTTAAAGGTTTCTTTAGTGTTGTGTTTTTACATAACAATCAGAAAGCTAAAAAGATTAACACAGACAGACAGACGACTGACCTGAAGGTTGCTGAAATGATGTATTTAAAATCGTTGGTTTCAGATTTAAGAAACGTGAAACGTATTTTGATGCGACCACTTGATTGTATCCCCCAGTTGGCATGCTTGAAGTATCTGATGCTTCTCGATTCATAGCAGCACCTTTCTCATGAGGTAGATAAGCTTCTCCGTGGCTCAATTTGATGTTCCCAGATATGTTTGGTTGCAGTATAGATCCCGTTACCTGCAGCTCAGTGTCCACCTGACCACTAAAAAACAAAGTAAATTAAGTGATTGTCATGGGTGGGCATTCAACTTATCAAACGATCATGAAAATAGTAAGGAAGGGGTAAACATCCAGAGAGCACCTTAAAATATTCTTTGCCAGTACTTCCAAAACTTCACATTTTAAGTCAATTTTATCAGCAAGCGACGCTTCGGTTGTCCTCAATGGTAGGTTACCTTTCACAGAAAGCTTCCCGTTTCTGCTAACCCTACTTTCCAAAGATCTAATGCATAACCTATTAGAATCCATGAGAATTATGCCCCCAAAGTTTGTTAGTGGTTTCCGAAGTATAGGTGAGGATATTGTCGCCCTGTGGAAAGATGCCGAGCCATCAACAATTGGTTGTTCAACAGTGCCTCTCACCTATTATTAAATATCCACACAAACAAACAATTATATTAGCAGGGGTAGCTACCCATTTGATCCGTAAGAGATGAAACATAACCCGAATCATAAGTAAATGGGCCCACCTCCCCAGGCCATATATTATAACTAGTGAACAACAACCTGAAGCATAACTTCAGCACTCCCGTTGAGCCAATTGGCATAAGGAGACAAAGCTGTTAGCAACATCATGCCGCCATCTTTAACATCAGCATCAACCCTAACTTCACCCACATCCAACACATTCCAGCGCATACCTTTGAGAGACTCTGCCAACTGAGTATCCCAGCCTTGTTCATTCCAAGATGCTGCTTTCTTGTCATCAGTTTTCCCTTTAGCGCCCCAGGGAGCCCAGCTTGCTTCTTCATTTTTCTTATCATCTTTTTCAAGATTTTCTTCATCTTGAATATTAAGAGGGATGCTTCCTTGAACATGCACATGGCCATTTTGTATAATGGGTTCAAACTTTGCATTAAACAGAAAACGGCTAGCTGATGTCAGAGATGCAACAATTTCAGCCCGTCCAAGATCTATGCCTCCAATGGCACCATCAAGGAGTCTTACTTGCACATCACATTCAGGTTTGGCTAGACTTCCTCTTAGATCTCCTTCCATGTAAAGAATGCCAGGACAAGCAACAAACAAACCTCTCCTCCCTCTCTCGCTCCCGCTCTTGCTGCTCTCTCTTTCATCCTAATCTCATCTACTGAAAAAGGGGCCCTCTTGATCACCTGAAGATATTTTTGGTGCTAAAAGTTGCCTCAATGAATGAACAGCAGCTTCATTTGCTGGTGATTCTAGCACCTGCACTAGAGTAGGTACTAGACTAACTGGAAAATTCAGAACCGCAAAATGCAAATTGGTTTTTGGCCCCAACAAAGTTCCATCAGCATGGATTGTGGCATTATCTCTTTGAATAAACATTTTCTCAAGCCGCAATCCATCATCATTGCTGTATGCACCTGCTGCTAGGACACGCTGAGTTTTATAAGCTCCCCATTCCCATTCCTCCCCTTGAAAATCAAAGTCTGCCTGCACAGTTCAAAATGTGTATTAATATATATTAATATATACACATAATAAATACGGATAAAGTTTCATACAAAAAAAAAAAAAAAATTTAACTACTACTGTCACTGATGTTGCTGCTGCTCCTATTATGCATTTACATAGAACAAATATCAACTAGATTCTAGAGTTGCATAGAACCTAAGAAAATACTATCTCAGTCCAACAGTTGCCAAGTTTAATTTGGCAAACAACTTCACGAGCATCTGATCATTTTGTGATTAATGTAATACATAAAAGTAGAGAGGAATCTCAATAAAAAATCCATGGAACAAATAGTTTGTAGAAAATACAAAACTGAAAGCATACCCTACATGGAAGAGCAAGGGTATTACTATACATGGACATAATATGCCTACCAGTGTGTCACCATTGCCTCCGCCACTTGCATCTAAAGATCCACACCAACGACCTTTAAGCTCGGCTAAGCCTGGAAGGCTTAATTCTTCCAGAATAACTTCATCCGTCGGACTAGAATGCCCACGGATTTCCTGCAAGTGTAGGAACTATTCACTAGAAAACAGTATTTGAGATCACAAAGAAATCATTTTTATGTATTAATTATGTTCAGTATTAGTATGTAGGTTAACTAATCAAGATGTCAAAACACAAACTGTATGGTTTAGAAGAGGTACAATAAGAGTTTGTTAATCATAAGTTACTAATTATTGTTACAAAAAATTACCTCAAGAAGCTTCTGGAGACTTTCGGCATCAATCCCCACTGACTGTATATTTTGCATAAACAGATCCTAGCAATTGGTTGACAACAATGAAAGGTAAATATATAAAAAAGAACATAGTTTAGCCTCTAAGAAGATTTATATAATATGCGTCAACAATATCTAGGCCACTTCCCCTATACAAAATACACCTACCAGAAGTCATTAGAAAAGCATGTCACCTGCATCAAACATGTTGAATCTAATACTACGTATATAATTAGATGATTACACTATAAATACGAATTATGAGATATGGTTTAGTAGGTTTGTATTAATTAGTAAATTAGGCTTGAGCTGGCGGATATATTATTAAATCATCAGTACAAGTTCAAATTAATAAATAAAGAGTGCTCGCCTTTGATCTAAACTGAAGAGCTGGATCAGTAGTTCGAGAAACAAGCCTGGCAAGTGGAAGCATCTCAGCAATTTCAGCATGAGGAACCTCAAGCCTCATTCTCCAACGACCCATTGAAGATATGACACTCCCGATATCACTCCCTCTTCTTCTTTCTTTTTCACCATCTCTCGAACCAGGCAATACATATTCACCTTGAAGCTCATACTGGCTATTGCTTTGTTTCAAAACAGCCTTTTCAACAGTTATCTGCACAGTTATCAACCAACTTACTTTCAGGTGTATTCTGCTTGAAATTGCTCAAATTTTTTTTCCGAACATAAAATTTTATCCATGAAAGCAGCAACATGAGTTTCTAATTAAGTTTCTATATATTATTTTTATTTTCTTTTAAACTTCACTAATTTTATATAAATGTATAGTGTTGATAATAAGCCCTAACAACACCTGCGACGCACACTACAACCACCAAAAACAAAAAGAAAACAAAACAAAACAAAAAAACAATAAAAACTGCCAAAATAAGAAGAATTGAAACTTCAATTTATGCATAATGTATATTTAAAAAAATAAACTTCAAAATGAAAACACAAATGAGTAAAAAGTAGCTAGAAGTTGAAAGATTAAAGAAATATAGAAGGTTTATGTACTAACAACATCACCGCTCCACCTAGCAGCCACGTCTAGAGCTTCTCCTAACACACCGCTGAATTTTGGATGCAGCAGAGATAAGATCCCATGACCTCTTCTTTTCTGAAAATTGATTTGGACTTCTGCCTGCAACAAATAGATCCATAAAAGAATAAACAAGAAAGGAAGCTGCAACATAAAGTATTAGAAATTTATTTTTACGTGTTAATTTCCGACTACGTTTAGTTGATTGTAAAAAATGTCAATGGGTGCATGCCATGAAAATTGAAATCAACAAAAATGAGCTTACCCTTTGTAACATTCCTCTGAGTGAAGCCAGCTCCAATTCATCAAGTGGCAAATTCCGGACCTTATTGCACACAAGTTATACATGTGAATAAAAACTGAAGTTAAGAATACAATAAACCTATCAAATCAAACTAAAGGATTAGTGATACTTACATACTTCAAATAAATTAAATATTCATGATAATGTGCATTTGTTGTTTATTTCTTCAGAAACTATCAGAGTTTGAAGACTATCTAATTGTAATTATTGGCAATTAAAATATAAAAGGGCTGCAAGTACCTCTAGATTGACAGACTGTAAAGGCTGATAGGAAGCATTGGCCCTTAACTGCCCCTTCAAAAGAGAAAATGACAACTTTGTTCCAATCATGTTTTCCTCAGCTATAGATTGCAGTGGTCCAATGACTTCCACCGCAAGACTTTCATCTGGCCTACCAGTTGCATCCAACTGTATTCAAATTTATGAGTTGTTCCCAATCTTTAAAAATATTTGTAACAAAAAAAAATTGTCTAGCAGAATATGAGGGAGATATCAAGTGATTTAAGCCCTGAAACTAGAAAAATAATATACAAATTAACACGTATGGTTTGAGAAACAGGTTAGAATTACATTGAGTTTGAAGCCATGTTTGAATGCATCTTTATACCAGTATATCAACAAATAGATGCTACTTATCTGACTACAAGCATCTATTCCAGTAGAGATGAGAAGCAATTAGAGTTGTCAAGTACAGATTGGGGCAGGTTGAGTACATGTAAGCAAACACAATTGCTTCGTCCATTATCTTGATTTTTATTTACAAATGATCAAGGTGTTAATTATGAGTACAAAAGCAGTATTATTGTTAATAATTACACTAAGAATCTAAATCTTTTACTTAACATATTTAGTAGGTTGTGTGCACTAATTGACCCCTTTATAAGTAAACAGGCAAAATTTGCCACCTCCAGTTAGTAAGATTAACGATCCTTGATAATGCTTGTACTAATTGTGATCACCAGTTAAGGACAGCTTATGTGAGTGAGACAGACAGACCGGCCTTACCTTAATACAGGCAGGAGACATTTTGAGCTGTCCAGCTAAGTGGGGGGTTAGCAACAACTGATCTCTGAAGCACCGAAACGGCTCAGACCCGCCGTACCCCGCTTCGGAAACGGCGACGGGACGGAAACGGCAACGGAATCGTGGAAGAAACGTTTCCCCGGCGATTCCTCGATTTTGGGGACGCCTATTGACCGTTTCCAAAAGTCAAGGGGCCGTTTCGGGGCGATTATAATTTTAGGGATGGTTTTTAAACGTTTCTAATCATTGCCGGAGTTTTTTTCCGGTCGTGTTTAGAGCTCTGCAACATAAGAAAAAATGAGAAGATGAAGTGAAGTGGGTTAATTCAAAACCATAATATTTTATTGTTTATATATTTTATCTTTTTTATTGGAAACTGGAAAGTGGTACAAGAGGGCAGGCTACGGCCTACAAACTATCCACATCAATTTTCTTTTTTAATTTGATTTATTGTTTATTTTGGCTCTCAATGATATTATACTAATTTTTATTGATTTATATATGAGTTCTATTTGATATTTTGAGCTTTGATGTTAACATAAAATTTTGTAACTTTTACGTAATATTTTTTTAATTATGGTTATTTATTAAAAACATACTAACCACGAACAATGTGTTATTAAGTATGTCAGTACAAATAAAATTAGCATTTTTTAGTTCTCGTTTGAACGTGTACCTATATATGTATATATATTTTGGGGGTTTTGTAAAATTATATGTAATATATATTTATTTTTATATGTATTTATTGACGTACCCATGCCGTCCCCGTTTCTTGGATTTTTGAGTTTTGCCGTTTCCCGTTCCCGTACCCGTCCCCGTGCATCCTAGCAACTGATTTAATTTGAGACCTGTGATTGAAACATCACCAGCAAGAATCTTTGAAACCTCAGCAGCAGGCTTAACAACTTTTCCTTGAAACTTTATTCTTCCGGTCGCTTTAAGATGAATTGGGCGTAAAGAATCAAATGCGTATGAGGAAGCCAAGTTGAAAATCTCAAAACTACGCATACGTAAACGGTAAATCCAATTCCACTCCTTCAATAACCACAGCCAACTCTTTCCTATTTAACGAGTTTTCATAAGGATATGAAGCTTCAACTTTTGTGAACAATTCAAAAGCAACAGATGAAGAACTAATGGTGATGAACTCATGAGATATAATCATATCTCCCCGAGCATCTCCAAACGATCCTTCAGCTTTTGGTGCCATCCACTTAATGTCAAATCTCCTACAATGATGATGATAATGATAATGATAAGCACAACAGAGGTGGCAAAATGGGTAAATTGGGCAACAGGGAATCTTTTTGTACTGGCTATATTGGTTGACCCAAACACACTTCCCCCCCAACTTTCTTAGAATATAACTAGTGTGTCAAATATGGTTATAAAATAAATTAAATATTTTCAATAATCAACTTTTTTTTGTATAAAATTAAGGAAGTTAATACATTAAAATACACCCTCCCCGGACCCTACCCTTTGGGTGGGATTTCACTAGGTATGTTGTGTATACATTAAAATACACTTTGGGTGGGATTTGGGAAACTTTCTCCTTGTGACATGCATATGTGAACCTGCAACATCAATACAGAACCAATTAAAAATAAAGCATACAAGAAACAACTGACTACGCTTTCTTGCTTGTGAGATCTGAAGGATGAATATGTAAATCTACCAACAATCAAGCACCAATGAGTTTGACGGAAAAAAATGTAAAATGAACATATAGAAACAGAGTGTCAAGTGAATCACCTCACCACTAGCTCTTCCTTCATAGAATGCAATAGGAATTTCTAAAATTCTTTCAAAGAGCTGTCCACGACAAATAAAGAAACCTTACAACTTAGTTGAACAGAACAGCTTTATTGTGTAATTTTTCTAGTCATCCAAATTTAATATATACCTTACCGGAACAAAGAGATTCACAACTTTAAGATTGGCATGCCACTTCTGCTCCAATATGTCCACAAAAACATCTGTTGACAACCAGCCACCATCTTCAGATATCACATCTGATTTCCACATCTTACAACTACCACTCAACTGTACATGCACACGATTGTAACACATGTCCACTCGCATTCTCCATTTCTCTGTAAATATAAAAAAAAATCTCATAATATATGTAATCGTCTGAACTCTGAAGACACATGGTTTCCAGAGCACATGTATTCTAAAGACAAAATTGCGTAAATAGTGATGGTCTTTAATGATTGTATAAAACTATAATTTATCACTTCACCTTAGAAAGCTACACTAAGAATGGAAGAGTAAGAACTGTTCAAATCGATAATAAACCAATCCTCTTACCCCTGCCACCATTACACATTCTAGATATTACCTTTTGTGCTGCCTTGGAAATACAAACAAGTAATAACCAAGTTATTTGCATCACCTTCTAACATGCCAGCCACAATCCAGTCCAAGGTCTGACTGTTTTATGGAATCAAAGGACAAACAAAATGGTTTATTTCTACAGGATTGAGAAAAAAAAATACACTGTTCTCAAATGAACCAAAATTCATGAAAAAAATCTGATTCCTTCCATTTGGTTAGTTTTCATATCATAACCAAC
This sequence comes from Deinandra increscens subsp. villosa, assembly GCA_039602395.1. Taxonomy (NCBI): domain Eukaryota; kingdom Viridiplantae; phylum Streptophyta; class Magnoliopsida; order Asterales; family Asteraceae; genus Deinandra; species Deinandra increscens. The sequence continues at coordinate 3,167,040 of JBCNJP010000019.1, forward strand.
GGGTGTACTGTTTTCACTCCATTAAAGATTTTGATGAATTTGTCAAGTAACCTTCACTAACATAAATCTTTAAAATAGAACACTTCAAAACATAATTTAAATTAATCTTTTGTTTCCAAAAACAACTAGAAAATAACCCTAATAATCAAAAGGTTAAAAGTTTGAAGAAAGGAAGCCAGGATCCATGCTTGGCAGAAACACAGTTACACGGTAGCTGCTTGGTTTTATCTTATTGACAATATAAAAATGAGGCCATGTTTTCTTACAATTTATTTCTACCTGTTCTTATCATTAGTTAGTTTCACCTGGCCTTTAGGAAACAAAATGACCAGTCTTAAGCCATGAACATTAATCATTAACATCAAACACAAGTAAAATTCACCTTGGCTCATTGTCACCGTATGCAAGTAACAGCAATGTCCCACCTTCAAAATTAAAAACAGAATCGAGAGTAAGAGGAACCATTTTCTCAATTCCTGCCACCTTTTCCCCATTAGCCCCTTCAACAAGTTCACCAACAATGCCTTCAGCTTTTGGGACAAGATGTGACTTAATCTTATGGATGGGAGTAACTACTAAGAATGACCACAGATCTCCCAAGCCCCTGTCCTTTCTGTAAGTTGAACCTTGGAAAGTTGGGCTGAACTGCGGCTTTGTTTCCAAGTCTTCATCTACATTATAAAGCAATTCATAACTATTCATTCCCGTCAAAGAAGATATGAGATATATATACATGATTAAATAGTTATATTAGAGAACTCATTAATACAACCTACATGTAATTCTGTAATGGTTTCGTGAGAATGTTTCATATTAGTATTTGGTCATGAGTCCTGACGAGCATGATTGATGCGGAGTCTTTAACCCCACAACCACCGATTTCTAATAAAGTGAAAATCGACTTTAATATGTGTTGGCCCTCTCATATAAACTTTAATCTTGGTTACATGAATTAATCAACTAGCTAGCGAAATAAAGCCCCATCAAGTTGTCTAGAATAACTCTCAAGTTTGTAAGGACTATCTTAGTCTATGTCATCTCACACGACATGTCACCTCATAACTCTATATTCTAACTCAATCCATGTCTATCGCAGATGTTCCTATTGCCTTTAGAAAGGACAAATGAAATTGCACCCGATTTGTAAAACAAACTTTTGTAAGTGTACTAGAATGCTAGAGACTGATGTATCACAAAAACTCAAAAGTAGAAGGAACAAGCTCACAACTTTGGCAAAGAAAACTCAACGCCCCGACCACAACATCAATGTGTAAAATATTTGCGAAGAGTTGTATTACCTTTTGAACACAAAACAGAAGAAAGAAAGAAAGAAAAACAAGGAAATATACATGATAACATGAGGGTCCATTTAATGATCCACCAGGTGACCAAAATTTCACCCCTGCGATAGGTATATTTACACCAAACGATTTTTCTAAATCAGCATGTTTCATATCATACTCTACACCAGCATCCATGCAGTGGTGATCCTGCCAACGGAGTTTCTCGTCCATCAAAAAAGCATTTTTTCTCACAGCACCAGCACGACCATCTTCACCTTGTATTTCATTACTGGAAATAATATATCCCGTTTTGGCAGACTCTAGAGCTGCATCGTCTCTTCCTCTATCCATCCGGGCTGCTGTTTCCTCCCTAGCAATTCTCCTGGTTTTTGTACGATTATCAATACCTTCTTCAGTGGACAAATGCTTCTGCAAAATTCCTCCATCAGAAAAGGGTATCCCTAACCAAGAATAATTTCTTTTTTGTGCAACCAACAAGGTAGGATTACACAAGACAGCATCAATTACAATCTTTCCCCTCCTCAAACTTGAAAAGGGCTGAACACGTAACTTGAGTGTGGGGACCTCAGCACATGAGAACTCTTCCTTATGAGGTCCGATTGCGCATGACTCCAATGTAATGCCTAAAGGAGAAATACTTCTCACTTTACCAAAATGAAGGTCACGCTGGATATAATCGCTTAGTGCTGTACAAACTGAAGGTAAAAGCTTTGATTCTACCAATGTCTTGGCTTTTAGCTGCCCGTACCATAGCAACAAGCACACCCCTGATATCACAGCAAAAAATACAGAACACCTAAATACAAGCAAACCTTCCCCCCACACTGTGGACAAAGACCTAACGAGAGTCTTGTTTCTAGCGAAAGGCTCTTTCACAGATTTTACCACGAAACCACTTCTTGATCCTATATTCTTCCATAAAATTTCAACATTTTCTCCACAAAATCGAATCCCATGAGATATCCAGTCATGTTTCTTGGCATGTGGAACACAAGCTTTTCTGGGTGGTTTAGATTTGACAAGTTTGGTATCTTTTTGCTTGAAAGTGCATAGGAAAGGTCCCCCAAGAAACGGGTTATGAAGTCTACTGCTCATTATCTTCACTTAACACTCATGTCACAGCTTGCAGCTTAAGCATTGGGGGACCAAGAACTTACTCTTAGCCCCCCTAACTAATACAAGGAATAGTAACTAGCGCAAACCATCAAAACCTGAGACAAAATGAAACAAACACCCAATTCAAAAGTTATGTCTTGTACCAAGAGTAAATATGACTAGTACTCCCAATACGGAAAAGAAACAACTAATTTAACTAGATTTAGATGGGTACATGTTCAAACGGAATCAGAAGGGTAGTATAAAATACACTAATCTGAAAATAAGAGAAGAGTGTTGCACTTAAACTATAACCCGTGGCAGTAACAGAAGTTGTCAGAAACAACAATCAACAGCAATGAATCGAACTTTGTACATTGTTGCAGTAATTCACTAGGTTATGTAATTATATATTGTTGCAAGGAATTGACAGTTGTACATATAGAGGTCAAACTTTAACTATTACGGAGCAAATAAATATTACTCAACTTCAATGTCAAAGTTAATGCAAGAACTTAATGTCTTAATCATATGAAATCAAAGACCCGGATACAATTTTACAAAATATTGATGTCAAAATCAATATCAATTTCGCGTTTCACTTCTGTTTTCAAAGAACCAGCAGCATAACTGTACTAAAAAATAGTAAATCAAACTCATCTCCAATAAATTTAGATACCATAGGCATCCTTTAGTCCAATAATTAGATAGCAAATGTAGGGTTTACGTGATTTAATAACGCAACATCAAAAAGAAATGAAACCCGCTTTAAATGAATGAACCATTCTTTCGTGCATACCAATCCAAGAGCAAAAACTGAGAACCAGCAACGAAAGAGACGCCACAGATTTTGATTACACACGCAAAGGTGAAAGTGTGATGGCGGACCCAATATTTTTACCCCAGTCCTCTTATTTCTATCAATCTCGACACTAGAGTATTTGGGTCAGGTCGCCAGGTCGGGTGACCAAGAACACTTCTTAAAAGTCGTACTATATTTACAACTATAGACTAACACCAAGAACATCAAACTAACCCATCCTAACTCTTAGACATTTTATAGTTATCTTTACCAAGACTTATATGTATGTTGTTGTCTTCTAAAGAACCACTGCATGCCACATCAGCGGCATTGTCAATTGATAACAGTTAGATCATTCTTCATTTGTGTGTGTCCATTTGTTCTATGATACTGAATCAATGTCATCTAAGAGGTATTTAGTCCCGGAAGAAAATAACAAAAGGTATAGAAGAGCATTGGTTCCTATGTTGATAACAGATAATTCATTTAAGATCCTTACAGAACTTCTCCAACTTCATAGATCACGTAGCTAAAGTGAAAACTCAAATTTTGTACTAACCTAATGTCTTATATTTGGTTTCTAAATTCTAGCTTTCAAATATTCAAGTATCCAACCACGAAAGTAGTCTTAAAAGTTTCAAATAAGAGTAACAATCTGAAAACAAAATCGCAGGAATCTTGTAGCAATAAATAATCAAGTCTATAAACTCATTCCTAATCAAATATCACGCATCAAGATTCAGTAATCAAATATCAAAGCATCAAGTAAGTACTTGAGTTTCAATTTCAAATTTCACAAGAATAGTAGAACACTAACCTACCTTAGGGTAGCTTGAATCAAAGGTTTTATGATGAATCGAGTTTCTGTGACTCCCTTTCTGATCCGAAGGTGAAGAGAAATCCAGAGAATATTGTTTGAATCGATGATGAAGGATGAATAATATTGTTGTTGTGACTCGATTTCTACTAGCGTACGTTAAGGGGGGGCGGTATGGGAGGCGGTTCCAAGGGGGAGCCGGCCTGGTTCCAACGGCTCACCACACCTCACATGCTGGCTTCCCACCTGGCTTCCTCCTACCCGGTTTCCACCGGTTCTCCAAAGCCGGCCACCTTGTGACCGTTTTAATTCGACCGTTGGTAGCCAACGGCTATCCAACGGCTCCTTTCTTCTTTTTTTTTTGTTTTTTTTTCCACTTAAACATACACTATATATACGTACCCATTCATCCATTTTATAAAAAACACCTCTTTTCTCTCTACAATATCTTTCACTCAAAAAAAAAAATGAACTTCTACGATGAAAATGACTTCTTCCCACCAACCGAAGAGGAGGTGAACGCAAATCCTCAACCCTAGATTTGAATTTTTTTTTTAATAAAAGTTGTAGTTTTTATTATTTTTAATGAAGGTTGTTTAAGTTGTAATTTTATTTTTAGTTAATGAATATTGTTTACTTTTATTATTAGTTTGTATTATTAAAATGTTTGGTTTTTATTATATTATTTTTAGTTAATGAATATTGTTATGTTTAAATTAAAAAGAAAAAAAAAAACAAAGTGGGACACGGCTTGGTTTGAAGCCACACCACCACCATACCTAGTGGTGTGGCTTCACATGGCTTCAAATTTCTTGACTTTGACATGGCGAGATTTCATTGGTTGGTGAGCATGGCTTCTCCAAGCCATGCCACCACCATACCTCCTCCCCTAAGTGAACCAAATTCACTTAAGTGAACCAAAGGCGGAAGCCACAGAATTTGTCGCTCGAGATACATAATACCCTAGATAGAGGTTTTGGATTTCTCTTTCGTAAGTCATACCGTTTCGAAAAACCACCTAGCCAAACTATTTTCATTCCGATACCCGTAGACCCGCGGAAAACATTAATTAAATTATGCTATTTCAAATGTAAAGCGAAAAGATGATGGAACTGTGACTTAAACACAAATAGAACTTGCAATCCAAATGAAATACAGGTGGACTCTGTTTCTCAATGGCTTGCAAACCAAAATATTTATCTCAGTTGGTGTGTCCGTGCTCGTAAACCAACAAACCAAGCATGCAACTCTTAAATCATAAAATTTGAGGCTTTAAAGTCAAAAGAAATAGGTGTAACTTGTAAGGGCAGTCTCCTGTCATAGACTGCTACAAAACGTAAACAGCCTCACCCGTTGCCGTGAAATTGTCATGATACGGACATTGCTGTTTGTGAAGCATTGCCTATAAGCAATAAACAACAATCCAAAGTCCTATACATCAAAGACATTTTATTGACAACGAAGGAAGCGAACATAGGCTTTATCTTAAAATTTCTGCTCCTGTCAATAAAGCAACCCATAAGGGCCGACAACAGGTTTAATATAAACCGTATACACACGTCATCTACCGAACAATAAGCGACGAAAAGAGCAGTAACAAAGAAGGCATAGCATTATAGACATCAACCTGCCTAACATAGAGTATATTACAAAGCCAATATTGATTGCCCAGAATCATTATCTACCATATGTTTTAGAAGTTGTTTTCAGACACGGTGTTATAGCTATGAAACGGTAGTTTGCCCTATACATATCATTTTTAACAAACCTGGTAGCGATGCACAAAATTCGAACTTTCCTTCATTTCCTAGTCAGGTGGCCTTAGAAACTACAATATTCTGAGCATGATATGCTTCCAAAATAGTATGCCCGTCATATAGCAATGGACCTATCATTTGACATCTTTGCCTTTTAGCCTCATGGCCCAGGCACCTGAATTTTCTGTTTAGATATGGCTATATGAGTTTTAATTTGTAATGGTTAGCTATATAATGTGACACAGCTTTTTAAAAAAATTACCTAGCTCGTCAAGCAGTTTTCTCTTGGCATGCGAGTTGCTTTTTTCCTCGCTTTCAGCACCAGCGGTTTCAGTTCCCACGCCTGCAGAGGTGGGTGTGACGCTTGAAGAAGAAGTGTTGTTACCCTCTATGTTGAATACCCTATTTACCATAAACAAGTTGGTGACCCGCCCTTGCTTCGCGGCGGGCCACCCATTTACCAGTCAATTTAAGTCAAAAATGTTTTAGTGTGGTCAAAGTATAAAACTATAAAGAAGTCGTGACTAAAGTCGAAAACTCTAAAAGTATAATAATAAAAGAAAGTATAAAAGTTAAGAAGTCTAAAACGTAAAAGTCTAAAAGTTTAATGTTGAAAGTATAGAACTCTAAAACTATAAGAGTATGCTAAAAAACGAAAGTAGAAAAGTTAAGGGGTATAAACGTAAACGTATAATAAGTCAAAGAATCTAACTTAAAACAAAAATAAAAATAAAAAGTGAAAAACTTAAGGGTTTAAAACGTAACCAAAGTAGAAACTAAAAAAAAAGTCGTGTTAAAGGAAATAAAACGTAAAAGTATAAAAGTTTCGTGGTCAAAGTATAAAAGTTTCGTGGTTAAAGTATAAAACTATAAAAAGGTCGTGGCTAAAGTCGGAAATTCTAAAAGTACACTAAAAATGAAAGTACAAAAGTTAAGGGGTTTAAAGCGTAAAAGTCTAAAAGTTTCGTGGTCAAAGTATAAAACTATAAAAGTATATTAAAATCGAAAGTATAAAAGTTAAGGGGTATAAAACGTAAAACTCTAAAGGTCACGTAGTCAAAGTACTAAATTAAAAAGTAATACCGACCGACGTATAAAAAATAAAAAATAAAAGACGTGGACCAAAAGTGTAAAAATAAGAAAATCTTTGTGGCTAAAATAAAAGAAACTAAAACTTTTGAAAGGCTTAAGTAAATAAAAGTAAAAGTTTTATGGTCTAAACAAAATATATCAAAAAATACGTGATCTAAACAAAAGAAATTAAAAAGTCACTATTCATCTACTAAATTTGATTGTTATATACGAGATGTTTACCACCCCGCGCGTTGCTGCGGGGTTGAATTTCTATACTGAACGAAAGTCAAAAAGTTAAGTGGTCTAAAACCTAAAAGTTTAAAAGTCTCGTGGTGAAAGTATAAAACTATAAAAGTATACTAAAAGCGAAAGTAGAAAAGTTAAAAGTTTCGTGGCAAAAGTAGAAGACAAAAAAACTTAAAACAAAAATAAAAACTTTAAAAGTTAGAGGGTTAAAAAGTTAAGGAGTATAAAACGTAAAAGTCTAAAAGTCTCGTGGTGAAAGTATAAAACTATAAAAATATACTACTAAATTTGATTGTTATATATATTATTGGAGGCTATTTTTGAATGCCTTTTCAGATTTCTTGAGTTGGGAAATTTTATTTCATGCCTATAATTGCCCTGATCGGATCTGGTATCTGCATTGCATTGGAGTATCCCTGGCCTGTCACCATGTCTGAACAGCTGATGGCAGCCTGATGCCAACCATTCCAGCCATAGCATGCTCAAACAGTGTGACGTCTGCCAAGCCAGCGTCATCCTCGATAGTGCAGTTTACATAATACATGTTAGCAATCCTATTAGTTTTGTATCTATATAAACAACATATGTATTTTCGATTGACACATTCTTACATAAGTTTCAGAAAGTCCTGGCCATGTTTAGCACATGTGTACTTGTCTACCTGCTTTGACAAAGTTTGCTTGCGACTTACACCATTAACAGACATGTCTTTAAACAGGCAGTAAAATAATAAAAGCCTAGGTAGCCTAAAATATAACTATAAACATAACAAAAGTAACGAAAGAACAGTAATAACAACAAAAAACGCCATATGAAGAGATACACCAAACAACCGTCACTAACGCAGCGAAGGTAACAAACACACGTAACAGTAAACACTCATAGAAACCCAGCCTAAGCAAGAAATGGCAAAGAAAAGCAGGTAAAACAGCCCTAGACCTTGAAATGTCCAGAAACATAACAAAGGTAACGAAACAACCCTAAGAACGAAGTAATAGGCAGAATAAACACACCAACTTAGAAACTGTGAATTAAGAACATGAAACTTACCAAGCGCCACTGCAAATGGAAACAAACAGTTAGCAACCCGCGATAACAATGAGAAGCGCTATGAAATTAACTTCAAAAGTAAGGATTTATGCCAATCTTAAGTTATAATTCACTGTGGCAAGGCTATACTTTTCTTGGACATACTTTCAAATGCAATGGGCGCAAACATAATGAAGGTAACGAACAGACGCTGTGAATAAAGAACACAAAACTTACCAAGCACACGGTATGCCAACTTTTTCGAATAGACGCTGCAAAGGAAAACAAACAGTTAATAGACGCTAAAAAAGAGTTAACAAAATGAAAGTAAGAAAAACATCAGTTGTTAACTTGATATTCCTGCAGAGTTCCTTGACTTCAATTATGAAATCTCTATTTTCTAAGTAGCTAACACATATTCTTCTAGTATTAATCTCTATACAAACTTTTTTTATGTACTGTACATGCGCCTGCTTTTGTATATATAAATATTCACTTAAAGTTCATCCAGAACTGTTTTCAAAGTAAAATTAGTTTGTCTGATATCTAAAGTGAATATACAATAACCTATCCAAAAGAAAATGGAAGTCTGAAAGGAAACATGATCACAAAAAAGTCCAACTCATGTACATTTAAAAGTGACCAAAAAGCCAGCAACCAATCCTCTTAAAATAAATAAGACCACAAATTAAGAACATGAAAGTTACCAAGCACACGATACAATAACTCTTCCGAATACACGCTGTAAAGGAAAACAGGGAGTTAGCAACTGGCAATGACAATAAGGGACACCATAAAATTAACTCCAAGGGTATACTTTTGTTGGACACATTTTCAAATGCCTGCTTGTACATACTCTAAGAATCAAAAATGTCAGGGCACACCATAACACCCCATTTCTATAATCATATGAAATAAAGAAAAATTAAAAAATGAATGAAAAATGAAAGTGGAGTCTTACACTACAATGACATAATATGGTGGAAGGACGAAGTGACAGAATCCAGTATATATTTCTCAAACAAACACCCAATTTCTCAAACAAACAATATATATTACCCAGAAACTGATGCAAGATACCAATTTCTCAAACAAAGAGGCAATTAGATATATATTAGTATATTACCCAGAACTCATGCAAGATTCAAATAAAGAGTAAATGAAGATGCAGTTGTTTATAAAACAGAAAACACCCAAAAAAGTGACTGATGGAGACGATTGTAGAAAGGCTTGAAAATCGTTTGAAATCAGAACACACAATGGAGCAGAACATAAATTGAGAGACCGATCATACAACAGATCACCGACCATACAACAAATCGCTAACGAACATACAACAAATCAAAGAAACATACCAATCATACAACAAATCGCAACGCATAAACTGGGAATTCGACGAAAGAGAAGAAATTCGAACTCACCGGTGCAGGAAGCTCAGCGTAGGTGAAGGTTGAATGGCGTGCGAAGTCGACTATAAGGGACGAAAGACCCATATCCTACAGTGATTTAATTCATGTGCATCGTACTCCCTTCTGTTCACGGCATGGATCTTTCACCTGCTATCTCTCCTCAGTTGGTAAAGCAACGACTGACGTGGAAAGGAAAGTAGAGAACCGGGAAGGAAGAAAAGAGCGTATACACGTGTAAAGCGAAAAGCAATGGGTTGTACATTAGGGAAGAGAAATGGTACAATGAGCCTATAATAAATGATGCAATTGTGACTTGTACATCAGGGAGTGGAAATGGTACTCTAACGTTGTGTTTTGTATATATAGGTTAATTTGAGTTTGCATATATATATATATATTTTTTTAAATTGGTTTCTTAGTGACAAGAGACAGGATAGTTTTTCTTTTTTGAACGGCAAACACCCGGTTACTCGGGGGTCTCATCATGCAAACGATGCTACCCACGACACGCTGCGACCACAGGCCGTGCGAGTAACTAGGACCCTCAATGTTGCACATCAGGCCTACAAACCTACTGAACCTCTACCTCTATAATCCTTCATTCATTTTTTTGTGTCCGGTGGGATTTGAACCCTTTAACCTCCACATTGGAAGACAAGGGTTGTATCCAACTCCACCAAATGGTGGGGGATACGAGTCATGATAGTTATGATCATCCCGACGACTAAATTTACAATCTACTCTTAAATATATTATCATAACATGTATTATTGTATTTTTTTTGTATATATCCTTTTGTATTTTGAGATGAGATTTATTCCCCTTAATTGTTGGCTCTCTAGCCAATGTAGGAGTAGCCTACTCAGTACAGGTTTTGTCCTTTTAGGTGGAAGTCCTGGTTTCAAACACAGACACCAGTGTAATTTGTTGTTGTATATATTAGTTTGTCGTTAAATAAAATTGTAGGGTCTCTAGTTCCAATGATTATGGATACATTGTTAGTGTTAATGAGTTAATGACATGTCGTGTTTGTGGTTGTTAGCAACACTCAAGCATTACAAGATATAATTATTTTTATATGTTTCTCTTTGAAATAATGAGTTTTATAAATTTTTTCATCAACAAGACTATCATTTATTAAATTATCTTTTATTATAAATAATATTATTAAGTCGTTTTATACCAATAATTCATGTTTCTTAATTCTTAAAGTTGAACGATATATTTTGCATGTGGTCATTGAGAACTGTCATGTTAACAAAGTACACCCCAAAACATAACAAATTGCTTTTTAACGTGAATGAATTATGAAACAGTATTCGACTATTCGGTCAAAGTCAATGAATTTAATCTACCTACTATTCTCCTCAATCATACATATTATAAAAATTTTATGACATCCAAATATGAACTTTTTTTTTGTCGTCATATTGGCCCCTACTTTGCAATTATAGGCCTACTCTAAAACTAAAAACAGGCCACAAAAGTCCCAATGTGTTTGGTTTGTTCAGAATAATAATAATATAATATTATATTTGATTATTTAAAAAACATAGTATTTTCAGTGTGCGTTGCAACGTAAATACAATATGTACAAAAAACGATAAATAGGTTTTATTGTATCATGCTAATTAGGTGGGGTTTTGCTTCATCGTAGTACGTAAAGAACACTTGATTATTAAAGCGCCAAATAGAACCAAAAGATTTAAAAAAATTAAGTTCTTTACGATAAAATTCAATTAAAAAATACATCCTATTAATTCAATCTCAATATTATACGTATCAAAGAAATGAGTAATAAACTTTTAAATCCAAAATAAAAGATAACTCTAAAAGCTAGATATGAACATGTGTATACAAATAGGTGCATGTACCATTAAAATCACTCATAAACAATATCACTACCTCGTTACTTCCTATATTTAAACAAATATATTTACTTTGTAAGAGAACTGCACTATAGACGTCTACATCCTATTTTCACACTAGTATTACTCAATTTTAGATAAATTATATCTTTCTTTGTTTGAACGCATAACTTTATTCACAAATAAAAACAAAATCAAACAAATTATACTCTCTTGAAACTAACGGGCGAAGTATTACACTTGAAGGTACCATTTTGTTGCATCAAAATCACATTTTGATCGAGAATGCTACTATTTGTTCAACATACGAACCTGTGGCCTCATCGTTACAAAAGGATTATGTTTTATTTGCCTCAATTATTTTTTTTAACATTTCACAAAAAAAGAAGTATTTAAGATTAGAACACAAAATTAAAGTAAAGTAACTTAGATAGTCAAAAACAGTTTATGTGACTTCAAACAAAACATCAACCAAACTTTATTACGATCACATGAAATTTTCTGTTTAGATTATATATATTATAATTATTACTTTATCTTACCAATGATCTCTAGTTCAATTGGCTAGAGGAAGGTATCAAAGACATTATCGGGTGGTGATGTAATATCTCCGTCAATGATCCAAATTTACCCTTAAAAAAAAAAAACTATCTTAGAAAATGCGGTTTAAAAACAATGTTCGGTAGAGTATGGTTTGACTAAAAAGCTTTCCATGAATTCTAGAAAACAAAAATTAGAATAATGAGGTGTTGGGTGAATCAAAATCCGTCTGGCCGGTTTAGAAATTAAATAATGAGCATGGCCACCAAAACGCGGCTAAGTTACACTTCGAGTCCCTAAACTAATCATATATACAAGTGGGTCATAAACTTTAACTTACACTTGGGACTTCTAGCTTTTCTTCTTCTTCTCTATTCCATCCTTTGAATTCACTAACAATTTTACTCACGACATCAATCTTTGATAACGGACTTAAACACTATGTTTGGGTTATCAGTTTGATAAGATATATTGTACTTAAGTTAACATGTTTTATCTGTTTAATTAAACACGTCATGTTTGAATTGACATGTTAAATTGTTTAATTAAACATGTCGATTTGTAAACAAGTTTTAAAGTAAAACAAATTATATTTCATAAAAAATCAAGTCATCAATCCTTTTACAACACATCAACATGTTTTTACTCGTTTAAAACTTATTTATAACTCACCACTCCTTAGGGGAGTGAGAGTCATCACGTGCTCTTCTTCGTCTTGCCCACAAAACAAGCCACTAATACTGGCATTTTCTTCCTCTGCTCTCACTAACACTCGGTGAACTTGATTAAGAAATTTTGATTTTCGTTTTCCGATGCTACTAGAGGTGGGGTAGTGATCTTCAACGGAAAAACTATCCATGTCGGCTCGCCCATGCCCTCCCCCTCTATATTCAGTTTATAGATATTATTACTATTGGTGGAAAAAATTAATGTTAAAAAGACTAAATCCTAACTACCACCTACTAATATTATACATAAATCTAATTTCATCCTTTTAAATTAGTTATATTCATAACATTGATTATAAATGGTCCAACTTGGGTGATGTACAAGTCATGTTAAATTATTTCATTTGGACTCATCTTGATTAAGAACGTGTCGATATCATCAATAAAATATGCATAGGTTGTGGTGGCTAAGTGAGGGACCAGCCGCCACAAATCACAAAACAAGAAGGGTTTAATTTCAATTTCAGGTGAATGTGGGGGGTATTTTGCATACTGTACATAGAACAGGCGTGAGACTGTAAATTTAAAAATTAAAATAATAATTAATTAATGCTGATTGCCAACAAACCTAGACTTGGACTCATCATCATGGTTGGCCAAGAGAGAGAAACTGAGAAACTGAAAGAGAGAGAGAGAGAGAGAGAGATCTGAAAATGGTGAGGGCACCTTGCATCGACAAAAATGGCATGAAGAAAGGCGCGTGGAGTGAAGAAGAAGACAACAAGTTACGTGATTACATTGAGCGTTATGGCCACTGGAATTGGCGTGAACTGCCCAAATATGCCGGTATGATCCTTCTCCATCACCGAATTGAAGCTCGATCCGTAACAATAGCTTCTACTTGTTTGATTTCTATGTTAATTAATCTGTACATTTATTTTGACTCATCTCAACTGAAGGAGAAATTGATAAAGTGAGCTATTTGATTTCCGGAGAGTTGTTTGTTTTGTTTAATCGAATCCGGATTCCGAAGTAGAAATGCAGGTTTCTATCGTTTTGCGCTAAATTAGGTCAGCTGTAGCATGAAGATGTTACTAATTTGTATGTAACTGTGTCGAGCGCTTTGATTTTTACCAAATTAAAGGAGAAATTGATATATAGATTCAGTTTACGTAGGCTATAGAGCAAGGATTCATTTCGATTCACCAAAACTTTAGGATAAATTTATATCTATTATTCCTGCATTTCTCTAAAGTATTCTTCCAATTGATGTAAGTTCTTCAATGGAGGATCTGAAGAGTTTTTGAATCTGATAATACTATCTGTGTAATTAATTAATTAGGTTTGGCAAGGTGCGGAAAGAGCTGCAGATTGCGATGGATGAATTATCTTCGACCAAGTGTAAAACGGGGGAATTTTAGCAAGGAAGAAGAAGATCTCATCATCAAATTTCATCACAAGATGGGAAACAAGTAGGTGCTTCAATCATATCTAGCTTTGATTGGTTAAAATGTTAAATCAAATTTGAATTGGAGTCAGTTTTTTAATTAATTCTCAAAACCACTGTTTAGCTTTGATTCGATAATCCAGCATTAGGGCTAACTTAACAAATTGGGGCTAATTTTCACATCAATTTGCAGATGGTCAGCAATTGCTGCACAATTACCAGGAAGAAGTGACAACGAAATCAAGAACCATTGGCACACTCACTTGAAGAAACACGGTACTACGAAGCAAAATCATGAACAGAAAGATGAACAAAAGGTTATTAAGATCGAACGGATTATAAACTTTTCTGGTTTACATCCGAGTATTGTGTCCACGTCTAGCGATAACATAATTTCGAACGAATCATCGTTACAGAGAGTTTCTGATGATTCAAGTTCAGGCCCCTGTGGGTTCTTATTTGATTTGAATCAAGAATATGTGGAGTCATGGGAAGAAGGTTCCAATCTAAAGGAGGAGTTGGTGTGTTGATACAAATTATATTATAGGATGAAACAAAGATAGAAAAAATTGTTGTTTTAAAATAGGTTAAGTCTTTCTTTCCTTAATTAGAGGATTGAAAACAAAACTATCTAAAATGTTGTTTTGTATACCAACTCATATGTTCTCAAGTTTTGATATAAATTTGTTATTTGTTTGTTTTGTTACTGTCGATGTTGTTATTATGTCTTAATCAATAATTAACGTGTTTGGTTCACCAACCCAAAAGGCCAAAACAACAAAGGATTGACTTTACCAAATACCAAATGTTTATCCCTTTAAAATCTGAGTCTGTTGTTTCAGTTGGTTATTTCATTTTAAAGCATGTGGTAAAAATTTGTTTTCACTGTTTCTTTTTTATAAATTACTTTTATTCAAAATAATTTTATTATGAACAACTAACAAATATACACTCTAAGACCACGTCCACGCACTCCTTTGGAGACCCTCTTAGCTTAGGTGGCAGCGCCCTTCTAGCATGTGGTGTTGAGGGTGATTGTTTGTCGCATGTTGCCAAAGGGGGTGATTGGGCTTCCGCGTTTGATAACATGCGACGCCATTTCTTTTTCTATCTCACATACAATAATATTAAATAGATATGTGGGTTAATGTGGGAAGGATTGGTTTTTTAGTGTCCGGGTTAAAAGTTTTATGTGGAAATGATGAGTAAAAGCTGATGTAGCATGTTGGTTGAGACTACATGTGGAAGGGGAGACCCTTAGGCCATCCGTAGTGGTGTGGTTGTGTGATGGGAAAAGTGATGCCACACATGCAGTAGTGTAATATTGATAAAGGTGTGTAGTGGGTTAGTGACGAAATGAATAGGATGTACATGTTTAAGTGGTGGAAAAAGAAAGAAAAAAAAAACAAACAAAAAGTTGGCAAACAGCCACGTGATCCCACAACGCCACCACCAAAACTCCCCTAGGGGGTTAGCTGGCGTTTTTCAGCTATTATGCCTAATCTATTTCTAAGTCTACTACTACATCCAGTCGTCTACTATGAAATTTGAATCCCCAATCTCTTAAAGTGAGATTCCCTCTTTAACAACTTGGTACAAGCCTTTTGGTATTATTATTTGATTGATCTTGTGTTTTTTTTTAATATAAAAAATGTGATAATAATTCCTTACGTCCTAAATAAATAAAAACTAATATAATGTTTGGTACGTAGAAATTATGCTTGAATGAAATGAGTCATAATAATTGAATGAAAATATGACATGTTTAGTATCGCACATAAATGAAATAAGAATTGACAATTACATAAGTAATATGTTCTTTATCTATAAGGATAAGGGATGTGTTTTTTAATTCCTTAAAAAGTAGAATGAATATTTTTTATTCAATATGATTTTTTCTAAGAATTTTATGAAAATAAAATTTAAAATATTAAAATAAACAAAAACTAAAATAAAAAAATAAAATTAAAATTAAAATATAATAAAAAATAAGAGGATATATAATACAATAAAAAAGATAAAAATAATATAACATAAATTTAAATTTAAAGTTTTATAAAATAAAAATGGATGTTGCTATTTCGAAAAGAAATGTATCTAGACTTGTATTTAACTCTTTAACAAATGAATGATGATCGATCAATTTTATCTAGGCTTGTAAACGAAACGAACGAATACGAACAGGGGCATGTTCGTGTTCGTTCGTTTAACTTTAAGCGAACATGAACACGAACACGAACATTAGTCGAACAAAAATTTTCTTGTTCGTGTTCGTTCATTAAGGAAATGCTCATGTTCGTGTTCGTTTATGTTCGTTCGTTTAAGACTAAACGAACGGTTCACGAACATAAACAAACATACTTTTAAGAGTAAATTACGGATTTAGTCCCTGTGGTTTGCACGAATTTCACATATAGTCCTTACGTTTCATTTATTACGGATATAGTCCCAAACGTTTGTCAAACCGTATCGGATATAGTCCTTCCATCTAACTTCTGTTAAATTTTTATGTTAACTTTTTTAAAATACCCATTATACCCTCACTATTTTATTTAATAAAAAATAAAAGAAAAGCTGAATTTACAATTATACCCCTCCATTATCTTCTCTAATATCACAACCCCACCTTTGTGGTGGGAGACCTGTACACGGAAAAAAACATTCGCCTTCCACCGCCACGGCACCATCGATTACCCTCCATCAACCAATCCAGTCCATCGCAACTATCCATGCCACCGCCCACCAATCCAACTCCGATTACCATCTTCCCTCAAACTTGGGCCCTCGATTACAACTGTTTATATGCAATAAACATCGCCATCCATTGCTCCGATTACCATCTCCCCTTAAACATCGTCGGTGCTTTTGTCGCCTTCCATTACGGTGATTATACGGTGACAGTTGTGGTTGTGTATAGTCGTAACACCGTCGGGAGAAAAAACCAAGAGTTGTAGTCGTTCTTCATCGATTTCACTCAAGAAGTCAAGATAAGATCAGAACTTCTGTGATGAACCACAGGTTCATCTTCTCCAGAGATCAGATCTTCTCCGGCAAACCACAAGCTACTAGCTCGACAGAAAGCACCAGCGAATTCTAGCCGTACCGGCTACGAGCTCGATTGGAAGATAAAGAACGCCGATGATGAATCCCTTATTCGGAGAACGGAATCTGGCACAAGAGTACCTGAGACGGTTTGAAATCCACCGGCAACGACGAATGGCGAATCAAGCCAAATAAGGAAGAGAAGATGAACGCCGGATTTATTGTAGGAGCACTCGCCGGAAATAGACGGCGGTGATCCCACCGGTGGGCGGTGGCTAACAAGAACAAAACGTTTGTGCTTCTCCACTCTTTGAAACGGTGATGGCATCACCAACAGTACCATTAAAACATATCCCTTTAATTAATTAAATTCATTTTTATTTTAATTTATAATTGTTTTAAAGAGAAGGGTATTAAGGTCTTTTCACATCTACTTAACAGAAAAATTTAACAAACATCCATCAAAAAGACTATATCCGATACGGTTTGACAAACGTTTGGGACCATATCCGTAATAAATGAAACGTAAGGACTATATATGAAATTCGTGCAAACCACAGGGACTATATCCGTAATTTACTCTACTTTTAAACGAACACAAATTTAAGTGAACATAAAGAACCACACCTTGTTTCCAACAATGTCAATAATCAAGAAAACATCTAAACGAATGGTTCAAATATTCATAATCATTCCAAAATCGATAAAGACTCATCCAACAATCTTAATTTAAGTATTTTATTAATAAAATTTCTTATATTATTATATTAATAAAAATAAACAAACATAAATAAACATAATCGAGCATAAACGAACACACATACATTAACATAAATAAGCGAACATAAACGAACGTTCACGAACATAAATGAACGAACGAGACAGTTGTTCATGTTCGTTCACTTAATTAAATGAACAAAAATTTTTGTTCGTGTTCGTTCATTTAGTAAATAAACAAACATAAACGAACTTCCCACCGAACGATTCACGAATTGTTCACTTAACGTTCGGTTCGTTTACCGGCCTAATTTTATCCCGTTGACTATTTTATTCTCTCATCTATACTATTATTAGCTCATGTCACTCATAGTCTCATACCTAGATTTCATAAAAATGTTAATCGGAATATTGGGTACTTCTATTTTGGGTCTCGTAGTTAGATTTGGCCCAACTAGTGTTGACAAACTGCGGAAGGCCCAACCCAACTCATCTTGACCTGATAGCTTAACCATCCCAAACGGCCGAACTACTTTTTGAACGGCGGGCCGAACTACTATAATATAAATATTGGAATACTATACATATTAAAAAGATAAATTTCTGTTTTATCGGTGTAAATTTATTATAAACACTGACATATGTCGATCTAGATATTTGCATTAGAAAAGTTCATGTTCCCATATAAATGAGTTTATCAAAAGAAAATAAAAAAAAAATTAATCATGAACTAACGAAAAAAAAGGTCTATGAGGTTTATTCAAATTATAGTTTTCGTCCATAACTTTCATAAAGTGTAATAACAGTTTATGTGTTAGCAAATCATTAAAAAAAACATCCACCAAAGTAATTGACAATTAAGTTTATTGTTAAGTAGGTATAAAATGACTAATCATATATAGAAGCACCCAATATTCTCTAAAAACATTATGTCGAAAGTAATACTATAAAAAAACTCTCTCAAAACATTCTGTTGAAAAGTAATAATTTATACAAAACTTTCTCTCAAAACTCTCTGTCGAAAGTAATACTTTCTCCATAGACTTTCTCGCAAAAGTTTTTATCGAAAGTAATACTTGTAATACTTTCTCCACATTCTTATTACTTTCTACACATTCATATTTCAGAAACTTTTACCCAACAAATTTCATATAGTAACGTCATTGTTAGGTTTAATCGGCGCAGCGGAATTTACCGATTCACAACGAACACGCACAAAATAAGATAAAGAAACACGAACAGAGAATTTTACGTGGTTCGGTCGGTGTGACCTACGTCCACGGGCTGCAACTAGGGATATTTTATTCAGTTCAGTACCATGATTACAATACATAAACACGATATATATAAAGAACAATTAGGGTTTTAGGAGTGGTGAACAAGAAAGCCTAACGGGCCTCTAAACACCCAAGCCCAAGGACTTCAACCCCAACAATCTCCCACTTGAAGGCCTTGCGATAAACATCAAGCCCACCAACAAGCACACAGTAATCCATGTCTTCAGTAATCAGTAATCACACAGGAACAGAAGTCTTCAGGTCCAACTCCAAGAAACAAACCAAACTTCAATCCAAACATCCCGAGTCCACCTAGTTGCAGCGGCCTAATCATCATCAGTAAACAGACGGGCCCGTTGGAGCCCCAGAGGACCCCAACTTGGTCTTAACAGACCTCATCATAACATCCTCAGTCCCATCCGACTCCCACAAATCAGATTCAGGAATACCCAGAGGAACACTCTCCAATAGTAGCAATTTCCCAGGAGAGACCTTTTCATTCGGCCTTCTAGTCTTTCGAACCCAACGTTGATTTTCACACTGTGTCAGAATGCTCCCACTGTTACGAAAATCCCGTCCGTGCTCAGACCTCCGAATACGCTCAAGCTGATCAACTGGAGCTCTAGAATTCACTGCTACAAACCGAACTCTCTTAGCTCTCAAACCGGCGAGCCCGACTCTGGCGTTCGTCTTCACAGGAGTGGTCACTTCTCCAGACGGAACATGCACAAGATATAACGACCCCTTCTTGAAACCCCTAGCAATCACGAGATTATCTTTGACCACCTTCCACTTTCCACCACCAAACTTCACGTCTAAACCTTGCTCATCCAAAAGCCCAACAGAGATTAACTTCGTTTCAAGCCCTGGAATTATCCTGACGTTGCACAAAGTCCAAGTGGTACCCAAAGTAGTAACCAAGTCAACATCCCCCATGCCAGTCACATCAAGAATTTCACCGTTTCCAAGCCTAACCTTGCCAAAATCGCCTTCTTTAACATTCCGCATGCCATCGCTACTGTGGGTAGCATGAAACGATGCACCGGAATCCATGACCCAAGAATCAACGCTACTCTCGACACTAAGCAGTAGTGCCTCATCATCAGAATAATTTCCAACGGCAGCAGTAGTGTTCAACTCTTTCTTGTCTTTAGGACATTGACTTCTGTAATGTCCTTTCTCGTTGCAGTTCCAACAACGCACACTCGGCCGAGCTCTAGACGAACTCCTGCCATGACCCTTGCTGCTCCCACTATTTCGGCTATTTTCCCTTCCCCTGCCAACATGTAACATCTCAGAAGAAGATCCACCAGTAGCACCCCTCCGGCGAATGTCTTCACCCAGTACCAAATCCCGAATCTTTTCAAATGTCATCCCGTCAGTTCCCACCGAGTTGGTAACAGCAGTCACCGTCCCGGACCAACTATCAGGCAGTGAAGATAGCAATAGTACAGCCTTGGTCTCATCATCGAATTTCATCTTAACAGATGACAACCTGGACAAGATGGAATTCAGATTATTAATGTGCTCGGTCACTGAACTTCCCTCTTTCATTCTCATCGTGAACAACTCTCTCATCAGGAACACCTTGTTAGCTGCAGACGGCTTTTCATACATATTTGACAACGCCAACATCATACCACGAGCAGTGGTTTCTGACATGATGTTATAAGCCACGTTTCTCGTCAATGCCAATGTAATAGTGCCTCTAGCTTTCTTATCTTTCGCGTTCCACTGAGTTTCCTTTTCTTTATCCATATTCTCTGGTTTTTCCTCAAGTACCATGTCTAAATCTTTTTGACCTAGCAATGCCTCCATCTGCATCTTCCACCAACTAAAGTCTGAACCGTCAAACTTTTCAATCACAAATTTCCCGTCTTCAGCCATAATGACAAAACGAAAAATAGATCAAAGTAACCCGGTTCTAAAAGTTGATAATAACCGGTCAAAGAAAATTCCAGACAACAATCAGAATCTCCAACCCTAAACCCGTAGACAGGTCAAACAAGTGCAAGAGTCAAATTCAAATACGTGTACTTCTACTTCCAATCGATCAACCACCCAAGAAAAAAAAACACCAACACCTAATCACAACAACGAGAGCAGACCGATAAGTTCAAACAGAAACCAAATTACCTTAGTAATTGACGGCGGCTGAGCAGAAAGAATCGCAGCTCTAATCTGTGGTGAACAAGGAATTTAACGGTGGTGGCTTTGAGAAATAATCAAAAATGTTGACAACGATTGATCAGGGTGTCGTCTAGATACCCAAATCGCAAACCACACTTCAATTTCTCTTCTTCTGACCGAACAGGAACGAACTCGTAAAAAAAACGGCGACCAAAAAAAATATATGTTCGAAGTCAACCCTAACTCCTTCGAACCCTTTTTCCTTTTAACCTGGCCCCACATCACCCCTATGTCATCATACAAATCAAAATTACAAACAAGGATTATTTTGAGTCATGTGACATTCACGTGGCCACCACAAGCACCCCTTGTTTTTCTTCTTTGATTTCGATCGACAGAGAGACGTGATCTCCAAGATTCCTTCAAAGCGAACCCCAAATCACGTACAAATAAATCGGCCAAAGTAAAAAATATATTTCAGCCACCAACGCGAATCGTTGCGTGAATCAAACGAGCCAACCTTGCTCTGATGCCAATTGTTAGGTTTAATCGGCGCAGCGGAAATAAACGATTCACAACGAACACGCAAATAATAGGATAAAGAAACACGAACAGAGAATTTTACGTGGTTCGGTCGGTGTGACCTACGTCCACGGGCTGCAACTAGGGATATTTTATTCAGTTCAGTACCATGATTACAATACATAAACACGATATATATAAAGAACAATTAGGGTTTTAGGAGTGGTGAACAAGAAAGCCTAACGGGCCTCTAAACACCCAAGCCCAAGGACTTCAACCCCAACAGTCATCATTTACAAGCATATCAAGCCAAAAACCCTTTAAAATGGGATCATAGACCTCATCTTATATCTTTGAAGAAAAATGAATACTTGGGGAGATTACCCCCAAAAATCAAACTTTAATTTCTTAGATCTTCATCCTTCTCTCCCTAAAGTCTAAACTTCTTTACACACCTTTTCACCAAAACTTGAGGAATGAAGAATGATGGTGGCGGATGCATATTTATGCACACACACGCACACAAATCTATATAGGTGTGTAACTTTTTTCATCAAGCCTATTTTAGTCTCGCATCTTTAAACTTTACAAATATAGCCCAAAACTTTTATTAAACAAATAAAAAGTGGGGCCTTAGAAAAAAAAAACTCAAATCACATGGGAATATGGAAGGTAATAGGACTCCCTTTAAGTCATCAAAAATTTAGAGGCGAAGCTTGGGTTGAAAGTTAGTTAGGGCCGGAAGTTAGGGGACCAAAACGGATAGGGTCGGATTAAGTATATAAAAAAATTTCGGACTGAATGGTATAAATTACACTATGGAGCGAAAATTTGGATGGGGCCCAGGCCGTTCTGGCCCATGAGAATCTTCGCCCCTAATTAAGTTGCAAATAGCCAAATAGGTGCTTCTGTTGTTCATTTTATTGTTGTTTCCTTCCCCTAAAAGTGATTTGGACCACAATTTGTTCACAAGAGTGTACAAAAATCGAGATGCTCACTTCTCTAAATTCAGAGTTCATGGTAATCATAATGGATTGAACAGTTAACTAATCTCACAAGAAGCCGCTCAAATAATTCTGATTTAGGTTCGTTTTTGTTACGTATGAAATAAATGTAGGGGTCAAATGATAATTGTTGAATAGTAGAAGGGTTAGTTTATTAATGATGGTTGTACTTAAAACAAAGTTGTTGAATGAAATGGGTATCTATGAATTTGGCAAAATTACTTCTCATTCTCTAGGTTTCCTTATAGCATTCTTCTTCTATCACTTTAATTTCCATTTGATTGATATTAAAGGTATCAAAGCTTATCTTCCTCTTGACCTGTGAGTTATGACAATAAAAATCGATTTCCTATTAATCGATTGGTATATTGTTTATACTAGCTAATACAATGCTTTCCCATTCATTGATTCATTTTTAACATCAAGTCTTGAAATTACTATATAGAAGTTATCGTACTAATAATTATTTAATCTTCAATTTTGTTTCTTTTGTACGGGTTATTTAAATATTGTGATTTGTTCCAATTTTGATGGTTTTTAGTTGTGATTTATTCATATTTGGGCATGGTTCTATATACTAAGGTGGTTAACGTTCGACCTCTTGCAGCCTTAAAAGTTAATCGCGACAACATTTGCGTTATTCAAAACTAACCGATGTATGTTTGGATGTCATTTGTATTTGAAATGATATGGGTCGAATGTGGTATGTATATGTTAATTTTCACCTCATGCTTTTTGATAGTTTCAAGATTTTATATTACGATTTAGATTAAGATTTCATTTATATGTTGTATTATACACGCGAGATTTCCGTCGCAATGTGCTGGTGTTAAAAAAGCTAGTTAATGTATAAACTTTAAAGTTTGTAATGGTTTATGTTAATAAAATATAGCTTTTTTTTGTTTTTAATCATATATATATATATATATATATATATATATATATAGGGAGAGGATCATTTGAGAACCAATTTAATTTAAGAACTAAAAAGGCTTAATCTTAGCCACTAGTTTATTTTTATGTATCCCCCTAATATAGTGCCACCTGAATCTGTGGTTGAGATTTAGTCTAAAAAGTCTCAAACAAAGTTCTCTGAACCTAACCCTATATATATATATATATATATATATATATATATATTAAGATTTATATATATATATATATATATATATAGGGTTAGGTTCAAATGAGAACTTTTTGTTTTGAGAACTTTTTAGAACTAAATCTCAACCACAGATTTCAGGGGGACCACTATAATTCATGGGAGGGGGATACATAAAAATAAACTAGTGGCTAAAATTAGTTCTTTTTAGTTCTCAAACCCAAATGGTTCTCAAATGATCCTCTCCCTATATATATATATATTATATTTAGGCTGTTAAAAAGGTGGTAGTTGGTGGTTTGACGGTGAGGACGGTGGTTGAGGGTTGTAGATAGAAAGGGTTATTCAAAGAATTGAACACATCATGTTGAACACATCATGATGAATGAAGACTTGGAAAAATTCAATTCTTATAATAGAACAAAATTCTAAAAATGTTTAACTTCACATAAATTTTCAAAAAATGTCAGGTTTAACATAGTTTCATTTATTAAATAGTAATAATAATAATAACAAATAACTTATGCACAGAGCTGAAACTGGCTAGTAGCCAGTCTGTGCCACCCCTTAAACTCGTATGTATAGTAGAAAAAAAATTATATATATTTTTTATGTATATATATTACCCCTAAAAAAATTGTTACAACCTTTGTCATGCATGAATTATATAAGTCATTTTTTAGTTAAAAAAATAGTTCTTTTAGAGAAATCAACTATATTACGTCTTAAAAAAATCTAGTTTCGTCCATCCACCAATTATATAAGCCATCTTTTTTAGTTATGCATGAATTATATAAGCCATTTTTTTACTTAAATATATCATGGGTTTCAACATGCCGACTAATATGCAAAAGATGACATAGTTGTGGAGAAATTAGTTCGTCAACAAATAAAAGATCAATTATAACAACGACGTCCCAACAGCAGAATCAAACTTTAAGATGTCAACTGTGACTACTCTTTTTAATTAATAATTAATATTTAATAATTATCGCTAAATACCTTAACTACAACATCTATCTTTAGCTAGCTGTAGATCCTTAATATTTAATAATTCCATTGCGTTCACGAATGCAAACACGCTAAACAGGTTATAACTTATAACTCAATATGTGCTCTAAATTCAAACACGCGAAACACATTAAATATATATCACGGTACAATCAGCAACAACTATGTACCATTCGTTAATGCATATGGTGCAAGTCCATGATGCACATAGCAAATATATACGTATTGATTTTTATATATGAAAATTATCAAAATTGCCTAGTTGACTAGAATTTTTATCAATATGACCACAACATTTAGCCTTCTCAAAATGACCTTTGACCTCTCCAACCAATGATAATCTGACACATCAATGGCGACGGCTAAAAACAGATGTCGCGTGTTCCAAACCAACCACTAATGAGCCGCCACCTAGGACTGTCGACTAACGACGGCAAACTTGGGTTCGACATTGCATTCCATCCAATGATTGAAAATTCATTGGTCCCACCACGCAACCAATTAGAAACTGTCACGTGTCCTAGCCGGCTAAGTTTGCCGATGTGCAGTCATAGGTGGCGGCGTGTTAGTGGTTCGTTCTGTCAAAGTGGCATATTATTTTAGCCGGCGCTGTTGACGTGTCCGTTTGTTGTGGTTGGAGGAGTCAAAGATCATTTTAAAAAGATCTTTTAAAAAGTATACAATAGTATGGTCATTTTGATAAAAGGACCGGTCAAAAAGGTCATTTTGATGATTTTTACATTTTATATACATATGTTATACATGAAAAACACCTGAAAACATACGATCCTTGAAACTTCTGAAAGTATTGATTTCATTTTAGTAACTTAATCCATCCAACATGTCTCCAGAAATTGACTAATTGATAAATATAATCAAGAAGAATGCATCTAAATTTGACCATATAAAATAAAACCTTTTTTTTTCAACTTTAAACTAAATAAAACTAATTAAAAACATTGAGATTCAACTGCAATCAATCCTGTTGCATCAATCAGTGTTCAAATACGTAGAATTGCTGTATCTATAGAAAAAGTTATGTACATCTGAAAACTATAGATCGATGATAAAGTAGAACGAACAAACGAATTCTGAAGATCTGAACAGACTAGCTTAACGATCAAGGTAATTAATCAGTTAATTACATTGATGATCGAGGTGCGATATATACATCTATAATTCTATAAATAATATTTCCTAATTACACACATTTTAGTATCGAAATAAGCCATGTATAAATTAAGTAACCAACTACCTGTTAGTTAGTTAGTTGTTCAAGTCGTTGGTTCTCGGGTTCGGTCCAGACGGCGGCACTGGTGCTCCTTTCGGAAGCGCGCTCAGAAACAAACTTCCGTAATTTCCTGCTTCGAA
This sequence comes from Deinandra increscens subsp. villosa, assembly GCA_039602395.1. NCBI lineage: Eukaryota > Viridiplantae > Streptophyta > Magnoliopsida > Asterales > Asteraceae > Deinandra > Deinandra increscens. The sequence goes on from JBCNJP010000019.1 coordinate 3,193,272, forward strand.
TCTCTTCAGGAACTGAACTTCTCCGTTTCGCAGAACTCATCGCACATGGAACAACGGAGGAGTCCGAACCGGTTCTCTCGGACAGAAATCCTGGACCCGCTAAGTTAAGCTCCGGCGTGGTAGCTGGCCCGTCATGATCCGTGGTGATCGGTCTGGCGGTGGCGAGGAAATAGGGCGCGATCACGACGAGCGTGAGTAGAATGAGCGGGAGGTGGAAGGATGTCGGCATCGGGGGTTTGGGTGGATTGCGTTGCAAGGAATTGAGATTTTTGAGAGAAAAATAAAATTAAAGCGAGTTTAGAAAGTCAGATGCGGCAACGGTGATTGGGGCGGGGTGGGTATATATAGATATAGTTGGAGATGATGTAATTAATTAAAATGTAGTTTACAAATAAATAAAAAGTTTGAAAAGGTCAGAACCGAATCTAATCCGCGCTTTTTCACACGCAGCGTCACCGTGGCGGTCACCACCACGTAACCGGGACTATAGGAAGTTATACAAAGATACCGGTTTATAAATATGTTCTTTTTTACAATTATTCCGCTTAAATTAAATGTATATATATTTTTATAAGCTCAAACGTAGGTGAGTTTGAAGAGAGTCAAAGTTAGGCAATGTTATCGGCCTAACATGTTCAATACGAGGGAGGCGTGAAAGATGAAAACGACCTAGTACAACGCCTCTCTAGGCGGTATGAGGGGCGATTTTAGCTATTTTTATATTTTTTATTATTTATTCATAATATATTTTTTTGGCAACCATTCAGTCATTTAGTGATTTTTAGAGATAAGTGAGTGAACATTTTCATTCGTTTATGAGTAAGGATCACCCACCCCATAACGCGGACATGTTAATGTCCAAATGGAGGGACTTACGTCTCAAAGTCGGAAAATTTAAATGTTTGAATGCTCATTGTAGTGGCGACAATGAAACGATTGTTACGAATGAAGTAATGGATGAGTATAGAAAATATTTTAATTCGACTTTTGCTCATTTATCCGCTTAGAGGGTTTGATAAATAGTGTGAAGTGGATGCTCGTCCCCCAAATGAAAAAAGCATACCCGTCCTTATCCAAACGTACAAAGATGTCAGCCACAAATGAATATGCCACTCCATCGCTTTTACCGATTCATGTCCAATAAACCTCAATGATGAATAAAAGTTACACTTTGTGTTTGCTTGTATATTTTGCTTAAATGGCAAACGAATAATACCCGGTTATTCAAGGTAACCCAATGGTAAAAGGCACCACATATATATGTGAGTGCAGATAGTGCTGAGTAGCTCAAACACACCATTTGAGTTATTTCGTGGAAAACTCACCGTTATAAAATCCACTGTAATAAAACCTAGCTGGCTGTGAGATTTGCTTTGTATATTAAATTAAATACACTAATATTAAAAACCTTCATGCCGAATAAATTCTAAACATTTAGTGATTAGTTTTAAAGTAGCCATTTTGATCTAGCTTTAAATGATTAAAATTAAGTTTGTATAATTTGAGTTGCTTCATATAGAAACTCTATCCGGTCATATCACAAATAATTTGTTTCACTTCCTGGTAGAAAATTAACTTTTTAATTATTTGCTAAAAAAAGAAAAAGAAAAAGTGAAAGATCCATCACCAAGGAAGTGGAACAAATTATTTGTGATATTACCGGATAGAATTTCTATCAAAAGCAACTCAAACTATACAAACAAGGAAACAACTTAATTTCATTCATTTCAAACTGGATCAAGAAATGGCTAAAGTTAAAACTAATGGCTAAAGATACAGTGAACGTTCCGGAATTATTCAGGACTTGGGCCTTACAAAAGCAGAGTGTGACCTCATAACCTTTTAAAAGAGGAGGATGTCCTAGCCAGCCTTTTTTTTAGTACGGCAATAAAATTATATTAAAGGTCACAAGGAGCACAAATTATAAATACAAAAGAGGGTTAATCAACCAATCGTTCCAGCGAATTTTAGTTTTGTGATTCCTAAAGGAATACCAAGAAAAAGAATTCAACACGATAGAATCAAAAATGCCTTCGTTTCTAATCTTAGATGGTTGGAAAATGTAGAGGTTGCGAGTTTTCCAAACGATCCACCAAGTAGTGAAAATAATAGTGAGAATCACATCCTTCTTTATCCTTAACAAATTGCCCACTTCGATAGCCTTGAAAAACGAGTGAGGATCAACCGGTTTGATCCAATCCAAATTTAGCCAAACTTTGATGCGATTCAAGATCTTCGAGTATAAAATGCAATCCCCCAAAATGTGGTTGATGGATTCGACTCGACAGTTACAAATCGGGCAAAGGATGATATCAAGATCGAAGCCGCGTTTAGAAAGGTTGATGCGCGTGGGGAGGCGATCCAGAAAAATTCTCCAAACCGTGATATTAACCTTTTTGGGAACGTATTTCAACCAACGGGTAGGATGATCTCCGACAGGGAGAAAAATCCGAACAATATGTTTCCTGACCGTCTTAACCTGGAAGTCCTGTTCTCCGTCTAAAGACCAACACCATTTATCCAATTCGTTGCTTAAGGAAATATTAGCAATCAAATTTGTCATCTCTTCGAATTGTTCCGATTCAGCACCTCCACGAATGCCCCGACGCCAAAACCAAGACCAACCATCGCCATCACGATAATTGCTAATCAGCCCATCTTTGTTGAGAGTTAAAGCATATAACCGAGGAAAGCGGACCTGTAAAGGTTGATCTTCGAGCCACACATCTTTCCATAATCTTGTTTCATTTCCAATACCTACCTTTTTACGAATGACACTAGCAGGTAAAATATTAAATGCGTGGCAAGAATCGCAATTTTTAATAATACGTAGCCAAGTACTAGAAAACTTACCTCCCCGGCGATCTTCAATATTCGAACCGTGAATGGCCTTGATCACACGTACCCAAAGAGCACCGCTAGAAGAAACGAATCTCCGACGCCATTTATTGATAAAAGCCAAATTCATCTCATGAAGACTTCCAATCCCAAGACCACCATTGTCCTTACTAGCAAGAGTAAATGACCCATTTGACCCAAGAGATTTTTTTACCATTTTTCTTCGAACTCCCAGAAAATTTTTGAACATAAAGATTCCAACGTGTTATTGACGGTTGATGGAAGAGGAAAAAGCGAGAGATAATACGTCCCAAGAGATCCCAAAACCGAAGATACCAAGAGATCCCTAGCCAGCCTCATGTCGCTACCTGGTATTAATTAATTATGGAATTACGTCACAAGTTATATGCGTTTCAATTCCAATGTATGGATAATGCTTTGTCTTCCATGTTATTCGGTTTGTAGGATACGTCTTTGTGAGCTTCTGCCATTTGATATGGACACTCCTTTTTTAGGCTCATTTTCTCTGTACTCTGCTAGCAATTGACCTCGTTTTTTCTTATGATAAAATCTTGCTTGACTTGTAGCTCTCAAGGTTGGCTAGGACGTTGACGGATCCAATATTTATTGTTAGTGGGTGTCAAAGTTGGGTTAAATCAAAACGAATCGGATGAAAAGATTATATTAATAGATAAAGCCAAACATGCGGTGTCAAATGTATATATGTGATTATGAAATAAATAGAAACATATTATAACACTTAAAAGACGGTAGCAATTAGAGTTTAGAGCATTCATATCCCATTCGCTATATTTATGTGAGTATGGTCCATAAAATTTGAAGTTTGGTTGTGAGTGGAGGAGAAATAAAAAGTTACTGTTCATCTCTATATTTGATATAAAAAAAATTGTTCATTCTCAATCACTTTTTAAAAAACTACTTTTGAAAAAGTAATAACTCAATAACTACGTTTGCCCTAAAGCCCATTTAAGATTAATAAAACAAGGGACCTAAAACAATCCCAAACACCCTCTTCATCATCGTTCATTTTCCTCATCAGGTGAGAGAAAAATGTATTTGATGAAAGAGATGACAAATCACGAGAGAGAAAAATGATACTTAATGAAAGAGATGACAAATAAGAATTGAAAAAAGAGAGTTTCGCTCAAAATTTTCTTCTTGCTATCCCTATTGATGAGCTTGGCTAGCATATGTCGTTAAAGGAGTATCGCAATATACTTAAATAATACTTCATGATTCCCCTATTTTCGACTTATTAGATATGTCTTGTTTTTCGCAAGGCTTTTCTGGATTCATTTAGAGAGCATGTAGTACATTGTAGAGAGCTTACATGATTCAAGTATCGATATAATTTGGTTAGGGATGTCATTTTTGACATATTCAGGCGTGCTGAGATTTTTACTAAGAAATAAGCACTTGTGAATTTCTTCAATCGACGTCGTTGGAAGGAAGATCAACACTCCGACCAGTTGACATTTTGGTTTTTGGATGGATAGGAGGGAAACACGTGTGTGTAGATCTGAACAGGGGTTTCCCCTCTTGTGGGCTTGGGGAATAGTGGATTCACGGTGGGTCAAAGTACTTTAAAAGTTGCTTTGGGCAAAGTGATCAAACACGAGAAAACGTGTCTTGACAATCAACACGTGTTTATAACATTTGTTTTTTTATACTTTTGGATTCCTTGCGCCTGAGCGTGTATAGGTATTTAGTAGATTTCAACGGGCTATGCATGGTAATGTTATGACCTCAAGATTTATGAACGTAGTTTTTAAGAAAAACTTAATTTGGCTATCCAAAAAGGGCTATTAACGCAACTTAATTTCCGTTAACCTTCTATTTCGATGTTCTAGGGAATCAAAGGAGTGAATAAAATTGTTTATGCACATGTGTTAAATATTTAACAACCAAACTGAAGGAGAAAAAAACATCCGTCTTAAAACGTGAAAGTATGTAGAAAGCATGGTGTACTACTCGATAACAGATGTAGGTACCATATTCGACCGGAATGAATAATTCTATTAACATTACTTTATGCATAATATATAAAAAGGCAATCAAGAAAGATAATTACAAAGAAGTTAATTATAACTTTATTTTGAAGAACTTAACGTATTGAAAAAAGAAAACAAATATGTTATTTCAATAACATAAAGCTTGGAAATTAAACGGTCAAAGAAAAAAAATACGACTTAAGATTTGTGAGTTGAATAACAGACTAAGATAAAGTCGTTCATGACTTGCAATTTGGAATCAAGTGACACTATAAAAAGTCAATAATTGACTCCAATAAGTAAAAGTCGTCAACTCCTTTGCTTTTTCAGCAGTAAACGCTCGTTTTCATGAATTATTACTCACAGATACAATTCAAACTTATTTATATTCTTTTACAAACCATTATAAATAATATTGCTGAAAATATTATTAATTATTCCTCGTAATATTCTTGATCAAACGAATTGAAAGGGTCCTCTAAATGTATTTCGTTCTAAGTGATTGAGATTTAATTTCACATCGAATATTGATGTAGATTTAGCAGCATGTTTAACAAGTGAAAGCTAGCCATTATAAAGAAAGACATTTTAGATCAAATTTGGAATCAAAGAAGGTTGGTCTACTAATCTTAAGAACCGGAAATTCGTCAAAAATATATTATAAAATATATGGTATATTTTTAAGGAAAAAAGTGACTTTGACTAGTTAACTATAATATGAATAGTGTAAAAAGAATTTGTGATTATCCTAAAATTATCTTCAATATAAAGTTTAAACATAAGAAAGAATTTAAATTTTAAAGAGATTGTCTAACATGTGCCCTAAGGGCACACATAAGGTGCAATAAATGCATATCGAAAACTGAAAAAGTTGTCAAGATTCTTTTTGAAAATTGAAAAAGATACCAAGATTCATCTTGAAAAATGAGAAAGATACAAATATTCTTCTTGAAAAATGTATTTTTTAATTTTCGAGATGTATTTATTGCATTTTTTTTTAATTTTCATGATGCATTTATTGCATCTTATGTGTGCCCTTATGGCACATATTAGACAATCCCAATTTTAAAATGTAATATAAAATGGTCATATTGCCATTTAAATTTAAATATAAAAATGTAAATGTGTCGGTACTAATAAGTATGCCATTGACTCTTATTTGCGTCTTTATAATTAGGTTTCGTAACATAAATAGGTATTAACCTGTCTAACCCGTATATAACACTATAAACCTGTTTATATATTTTACTTTTAAAATTATTTAAGTACTTGCTTATATTAGTCTTTTTTTTTAAGTTTTTATCTCGAATATGTTAAGTATTGTTATTGAAAGATAATGTTATTAGTATGATAGATTGTAATATTTTGTGACCTTTATTTTATCTTTTCACTTGTGAAACATGTTGCATAGGTCATGTTACTGAACATTTAGTATTAATCGTGTTAAACAGGTCGCTATGTCTAACACTTTTATAAACAGGTTCGTGTTTGTGTTTGAAGAAAATGACATGATTTGTTAATAGTGTCATGTTCGAGTTTAGTACCCGTGATAAATGATAATCCTGTCTTGTCTGGCGTGTTTACGTTTAACAAGTTTAGATGTGTTTTGCTATCCTACTTGTTTGTTAACTTTTGATGATTAAACTAGTGAAGTAATTTAAACGTAAAACATAAGAATGTTTATATGTTTTATCAAAATATAAAGCTCTTTACTTTATGACTTTATGTAGCATATTGTATAAGAAAAACATTCGATTCCCACATTTGGGCTTCGGCTCGTAATATTCGGCCCATGTATATTTGTCCTCGGATTTATGGGCAATCAAATAGTCTCCAAAAAGTTTGCTTCCCGGTTGATAAAAACTCAAACTTTACGGCAAGTTCGGAGTTCCATTTCTCGTTTCTTTTGTTTTGGTAGTCATTAGGTTTGCAAGCAATTCGTGAACTCTTTGACGGATAGTTCATTCATGTTCTTAATATATGATCGAACGTAAACAAAAAATTGTCCTGGTTTAGTTATACAAATAGAATGAACAAAGTACGAGTTTGTTTATTTGTGTTCGCAAACATTCGGCAAGGTGTCCGTAAATTTATATTTTTACATGTTTGTTTGCGAACACAAATAATCAACCAAATTAAACGCATAAGAAAAGTCCACTGTGAGCACTGGTTTTCACAATTTTTAAATAAAACATACTTGGTAGGAGGATTTTCAATACTGGTCATTAACTTTAAGCATTCATCACAATAAACTTATTTAAAACCTACCACTAAGGCTATCCGTAGTGGTTTGAGAGTTGGGTGGGGGGTTATGCGTCATGTGGCGGATGACGTGGAAATGGGGGGTTATGAGGTAAAGGGTGTAGTGGGGGGTTATGAGAATGTGGGGGTTATGAAGATGGAAGAACCAATAGGAAAAAAGGAAAAAACAAATAAAAAAAAAAACAAGAGAGGGGGAGTGGCGCCATGTTAATAACGCCTGAGACGAATTTGTGTAATATGGCGCCTAGGGGGGTGGAGGAGGGGCGCCATATGGGCGTCATCTTGTGTTTTTGGTGGGGCATAACGCCCCACTACGGATAGCTT
>JBCNJP010000019.1:3201207-3228707 GCA_039602395.1 Deinandra increscens subsp. villosa
AGGTGTCACACCCCGATGTTTCGGATTACGTGGGCGTATGACGTCATGGGGTCATAGTCGTGGATACAAAGAACGACGTCTAACTGTTTCGTTTACGTTTGAAAACCAAGTATGTTATCAAAGTTGCAGCGGATTATATAAAAGATAACATTGTTTTACAATACTGAATCGAGAACGTTATGATAAGAAATACAATTGTTCATGATTTATTTAGACAGTAAAAGGTGACCATGACTCCATTCCTATTGCAGGCCCTTTTGTTTGACAGACTTCCCATTTGCACACCGAGAGCGATCTTAGTTACCTGAGAAATACATGAGTTTGAAAAAGAAGGTCAACATAATGTTGGTGAGTTCACAGGTTTGAGTCTTTACAAAATGTATTTGTAAAACGTTTGATGATATACAAGATATTATAAAGGTTACTCGTTGTTGCATTGATCTACTTGTTCCTTGATTTCAAACACTAACAGACTTACCCATCGATGGTAACTTCCCCTAAGAAATACCAATGGCAAAGAATAACTGACATGTACCCCCAGACTTGTTACGCGTGTGTCAGAACTGGAGCGACCAGATAGGGCAGGGTTGTCAACCCAAATAGATCTATTCACTAGTCATCGTTTCGTTACGGAACTAATTGAAATCAATTGATGATGGGATTTGTAGCAATATGTTATTAGCAAATTACTATGAAGGGGTATGAAAGAACAGATAATCAATAGCGTAACAGTAATACCATAATATCAAGTAAAAAGATTTGTTTGATCATGATTTCTCCCCCAAAAGTATAAAACAGTTTATAAAGGAAAGGGGCCGTGAAACTCACGTTGTATATATCTGGAAAATATATGAAGTTTAATGTTTCATGTATTTCTCCCCCATAGTTAAAACAGTAAAGGAAAAGGGGCCGTGAAACTCACTTGATTAAGGTGATGATGAAAGCTGTAGCGCTCTGGACGTAGCTAGTAAACCGTGTCCTAGTAATAATTAATAAGACGGTTTTAAGGTACTGTTTCAGTTGGATAATGTTCCGCTACCCAAATGATCCTGGTCGAGTCTTGACATAATATTCCCGTTTGTATTGTTTGAAAAGTCCGTTTGGAATATTTATCGTTCAAATAAATATTTACGTTAATGGATATATTTATGGTCGAATAAATATATATAGCTTTGTAGAAATAATTAAAATCAAATAACTATTTAAGATTACGAAAATATATATTCAATCAAATTTTGAACATCGAGATAAATAATAAAATATTTATTATTTGAAGTTCATGATATATATTTAAGTCCGAATTCATTTATAGACAATGATTATATATAAGTCATAGAAATATTTATGTAAATAAATATATATAACTTATAGAAATGATATATGTCTCGAGTTATAGAAAATATAAATCTTTATATGTTGAGAAATTTAGTCGTTGGCTTTGCCGCGATACGATACAAGTATCCGATAATTGGCCGAAATGATAATAAATATTTAGCTCCGTAAATATTATTATGTTGATGATATCTCTCAAATAGTTTTTCTAAATTATATTTAGAAAATAATATTTAATAATAAAATATTAAGACGAGATATTTGTGTGAAGAGGTGTTGATATATTTGTCATAAATATGTTTCGTCGCATAAGTTGAAAATATAACATTTTATATTTTTTTCAGTCCAACGTTTAGAATTTATACGATATATATTGTTTATAATATATATATTTGACAAATAATATGATATGAAAAACTAATATTTAAATCTATTAAATATTAATAGGTTGTAATAACTTTAACTAAATATTTCAAGTTAATAAAATGAGATCTAAAAATAGGAACACTTTAAATGTCAATAATGAGTCAAAGTGCTCGGTTATTTAGAATTACATACGTTCTATAAAAATGAACCTATTTTTATAACACATAGTCAAAATATATTTCTTTATATTTTATGTCCAATTATATATTTGTTTATATATTTTTAGTCCAACGTCTCACTTTGAGGGTCCCTGAGTCAGTTTTTATATCGTTCGATCTATAATCTTTTTAGTCCTCTCAACTATTGTTAAATATATATGGTGACACAACTTCTGAAATATTAACGTTAGTTTAATATTTAGTACGATTCGTTCAGTTTATATATTTAGTGGGTTGAGTGTCAAGACTCGTTTTGGGGTGATTATAAATATTAAAAACGAATAATAAAATGATTAAATTGAAAAGTATAGACTTTACCTAGCACTAGGCTAGGTGACGAACCGAAAGAGGCGAGAATATCTCCGTAGACTCGATCGAAGAATATCGACTTTAACCGTGTTGGCTCGAAGGGTAAAACACCATTTTGCGGGCTAGTTTTCGGTGGTTTACGGTGATCGTTAGGGACAAATGTTGAGGCCGTTTAGAAGGTGGCCGGGAGTACTTTCCATCGGTGGTGATTGGGTGGCTGAACGGTGATCTGATGGTGGAGAAATAGTGGTGTAAAGTTGCCTGTTTGGACTGTTTTGTAATAAAACATAAGAAAACTCAATCCTTTTTGTTCAAATCGAAATCACGGGACTGTTTAAGTTCTTCTTTATATATATATATATACTTACGTACATACATAGATATATATATATATATGTGTGTGTTTGAACAGGAAGAAGAGAAGTGGCGCGGGTTCACGGTGGTGGTGGTCGGAGCTGCTGGCGGCGGAGGTTGATGATCGCGATGATGGTGGTTGTGGCGATCGGAGGTGGTGGTTGATGATGATGACAGTGGTGATGGTGGTGGGTGACGCCGATGGTAACGGTGGAAGGTGAGGGTGGTGATGTTGCGGTGGAGGTGGTGGTGGTTCGGTCGTGACAGGAGAGGAAGGGAAGGGTGACGGGTGGTGGTTGTTTGGTCGTCGGGTGGCGTCGCAAGCGGAGGAGGACGGTGGCTGCGGGTGACTCGCCGGCGAAGTGACGATGATCGGCGGGAGGTGGCGGCGAAGTAACGACCGGCTAAGGGGGTGGCGGGGGTGTTTGTGAATGTTTGGGTGTGTATGTTTGTGCATTTGAATGTTGTGTACCCTCATATATATATATATCGATATATGGATGGATAAGGCAGATAAGATTTCTAAATCTTAGCACCTATATTATATATATTTATATTTATTATATTTAATTACCAACCCTGGTTAGTTCGGTTTTAACCCCAGGTTAACTAGATATTTACGTAGGGTAGTCTTTTACCGAACGTCTCGTAAAATTGTCATAATTATTATAAACGTTACTGATCGATCGGGTACTCAAGAAATAATAATCGTTAGTTAAAACGGTTTAGATTGAGCTTATTAAATCGAGTAACGGTTAATGGGTCGGCGTGGTTCGTGTCGGGCCGGTGTTCAAGGCTTTCTCCGTTTTGGTCGCGGTCAGTCTCATAATTTCCTAAAATTATCCGTGAGTGATACGTTATACTTTTTAGGTGTTGTTTTACACGTTGGGCCGTGTTTTGGGCTTAGATGCTTTATTTTGGTTTATTGGGCCGGTCCGGGCCCAAATTAGTAAATGGCTCTTTTAAGCCAAACCGTTGCACCGTTTTGACCGAAACAAGTTTCTAAATTATTTATGAGATCACGACATCGTTATATAATTATAATTCGTTGTGAATTTAATTATTTAGAAATATTACTTTTTATTTGCTTTATTTATTCGCGGCACCGCGTAAAGAAATAAATAAATGATTTGATCGTTTCGGCTCGAGCTCGGATATTTCATTATTCAATCTCATAATAGATTATAACTCGAAATATTCGCTTAAGCGTTGTCGGCGTTATTGTGATTTCTCACGACACCGGTTTAGGAAAATATAAAAGTTACTTTTTATATTTATTTTTCTTGTTGTTGAAGTTCCATCGATCTAGGATGGACCTTTTTGTTTATTATACAAACGTGGGAATTGTCAAGGTTGGACGTTTACGTGCATAGTGTTTATTAATAATATTAATAAATCAAGTCATACACATGTATATACGTATATATATACGGTCAAAGTATAGGGTTGACCTTTGATTTTTGACGGGTTGTCACAGCAGGACAACAAGTTCTTTTCGATGGTCTACGACGCTTATCGTTACATTTCTTTTTAGCATCAACAGGATCATTTAAGGTGTCAATTTTATGGAATCTTCTATGTCCTTGTTTGGAACAAACAAATTGCTTGGCTGTAACAATAGGGCCAGAATTTCTCTGAGTACTCTTTCGGACTTCAAAACCTCCAAGTTTTGCATTGGTCTTATAAAATTGCACAGCATGCTCAACACTGTCAAAAAGCATGCCAAGTTCAGGTTTAGCAGACTGGGATACACTGGGTAAATAGTATTTCTTCCCCGTTGATGGCGATATTCGCTTACTACCAGATAACGACTGACAATTAATAGTTTCCCCATCATTTGCACAAAATCCATCAACTTCAGCTACAAAAAAAAAAAACACAACATACTGCATACATTTACTAAAAACCTCAAAATATCATAACAGTCACATTGACCAGCACACAAACAAACAACCAGCATAAAATTCTACCAGCATGATAACTTGAAAACCTATAAAAACGTACTGAAAAAATCCACTACAAACAGAAATCAACAATTAGTTTTTGAAAACATAAACATTAAAAAAAAACATTCTCTACTACAGAATAACCGATGAATGCTATGATCGCAGGATGTTAAATCGATAATAAACAGAAATCAAATAAACTAATGAACATCAAACAAACATTATCTACTACAGAATAACCGATGAATGCTATGATCCAAAAAATACCTTCGGTTTCTTCCTCAGAACTGAAACTAATACTCATTGGATCAGAAGAAGAAGACGACATAGATGAACAGCGTCAAAAACACAAATTCGTCGCGAATTGATAACTGTGATTGAATTACGATCACAATAAAAACCCTAATCAATCGAAAAAGCTTGTGGATTGCTATAAGATGTGATTGATAACTCTGATTCGAAAATAAAATAAATCGCGGTATTAGAGGCATTTACCAAAACGGTAGTTACCAAAAAAAACTGAACGTGTTAAAATTACAACAATACCCCTCCGCTAAAGATCTTGAACGTGCTACGTGTCATTGAGTTATTGGGCCGCACCGGACTTAGGCAAATGCCCAGGCCGCATTTGATCCGAGCCCTATAGGGTTAGGTTCAAATGATAACTTTTTATTTTGAGAACTTTTGAGAACTAAATCTCAACCACAAATTTCAGGGGGGACCACTACAATTCATGGGAGGGGGGATACATGTAATAAACATGTGGCTCAAATTAGTTCTTTTTAGTTCTCAAACCAAATTGGTTCTCAAATGATCCTCTCCCTATATATATATATATATATATAGGGAGAAGATCATTTGAGAACCAATTTGGTTTGAGAACTTTTGAGAACCATTCTAAGCCACTAGTTTATATATATGGAAATCCCCCCCATGAATTTGAATGCTTCCCCCCTGAAAATTAGTGGCTCAGAATGGTTTTCAAAAGTTCTCAAAAGATAAAGTTCTCATTTGAACCTAACCCTATATATATATATATATATATATAGGGTTAGGTTCAAATGAGAACTTTTTCTTATGAGAACTTTTGAGAACTAAATGTCAACCACAAATTTCAGGGGGGACCACTACAATTCATGGGAGGGGAGATACATGTAAATAAACTTGTGGCTCAAATTAGTTCTTTTTAGTTCTCAAATCAAATTGGTTCTCAAATGATCCTCTCCCTATATATAACTTATGGCTCATTCAAATTTATGGGGGGGATTTCCTTATATATAACTTGTGGCTCAGAATGGTTCTCAAAAGTTCTCAAACCCAATTGGTTCTCAAATGATCCTCTCCCTATATATATATATATATATATATATATATATATATATATATATATATATATAGGGAAAGGATCATATAAAAACAAGATGATATTGTGAAAACAAGAAAACAAACTTAAATGAGGGTAAATCTGGAAGTATACATTAATTCTAAAGATTAGGGTAGGAACTCATAAGCCTTCTCCCTCCCTGACGTATGTACGCACGCTCTGAGACTAAATCATCAACTTTCTTCCTTCTCCAACATTCATTCTGAGATCTTCATTCGGATTCGTATATCCTCCAATCGCTAATATCAATCGTATGAATCATTCATATGAACTTATTCTTCATAATCATCACATTCACGATGACTCTTCCTCCAATTTCCATCAGGTAACGACATTAGACTATTGGTAAGTTTTCGAATTCCAAATGTTCATACATCTATTTTCTTTTTTCTGTTTCATGTGTGTGTAACGTTTGATTCCACACCTGAAATAGCCTTTAGAATACATGTGAATCACTACCAAAGTGTTTTGTTGTCAATAATGCACATAAGGTGTTTGTTGAAATGCCTATGAGGAAAAAAAGTATCTTGGTTATGTTTTCTTTTATCAATATTGATGATTTTGTTGTTGTATTAGATGCCTGATCAACAAAACATGGAAACATGGATCAAAAAATACGGTTCTACATATACCAATGGCGATGATGCACATGTGTAGTAATGTTTACATACGTCCGATAATACCTCACCTAAACCGCAACTTGTTATGACATTATTCAGTGAACAATATGGTATTTATTTTTATCTATAATTTTGTAAAATTTTCATACCAACGGCAAGGATGCACATGTGCAGTAATGTTGACATACACTCGATAATACCTCACCTTAACCACAGCTTGTTATGACATTATTCAGTGAACAGTATGATACATTTTTATACTACTTTTAACTGCATTTAGCCATCTATCATTACACATTAACGTGTGTAAATTACTATTGCACATGTGCATTACTAACAGTTTTTATGTTTATTTATCGTATTGCAGGTGACATATTAGAAAATACACACCTTCATAAGTCTATATACATGTTTTTTGGAATTTAGTGATTGGCACGCCGATTTATGAAGAAGAAATGAGAATCACTTATGGATGGTTACGGTTTGACTGAGCAAGCTTGGTTGAGTGATATGTATGTTATACGTGAAGATTGAATTCCTGGATGCTTTAGAGTTATCGCGATGTGCTGTTTGATGAAGACTACATAAAACAATTTGGAATTTTGATTTTATTGCACATGTGTATTATTGTGATGTTTTAAAACCTTTAAGTTGTTTCTTGAATGTATTGTGCCCATATGTGTTAAAGTCACTAAACAATTTGTACATTTGATGATATATTCTGCCTAGATGTGTTAAATTCAATAAACAATTCACACACTTGATTTTATTGCACATGTGTATTAATCTTTCATACTTTGTTCAGAGAACTTGTGTGGCATATCCACTACCTTTGTGTGTATCCAAAAAGTTGTAACTCAACTCGAATCCATGTAGAGTTCATCGTAGATCCTTGCATTTCGATTTTTAATATGTAGTGCACATGTTCACTAATATGAAATTCACATTTAAGCTGAAATTCATATGTATTATATGCATGCCACTTGTATTTCACATGTGCATTAATGTGGCATTCATATTTATGCATAAGTTCATATGTATGTTGTGCATTACAACTTTAATACACATGTGCATTAAACGTATACTTAGAGCATAAGTAGTACCCTCTTGAATATTTGTACAAATGACTCTGAATAAACAAATTACAATCATTAATAACTATATATCTGTAACTCAACATAAAATCATCTGAACCCTCTTACAATCATATCATGATCATAACAAAAAAAAAATGAAAAAACAAGCAAACAAATAACACTTTCGTGCATTGCAACTTCTTTTGCTTCTTCTCAATTGATTGTTTTATCATCTTGTTCGTGGCTTCTATCTCATTCAACACATTTAACAAATATGCTTTCGATAACCTGCTCTTTGCGGCGTACCTCATCATTATTTTCTCCAGTTGTGCGGTATGTTTCGTGTTGTTGTTAATGAACCCGCAACCAAACCCTTTAGTTCGTCCTCTATATACTTATAAGATATAGTCACTTGTTTTTTTTTAACTCCATTTGATTCTGAAACAAGCACAAAGCCAAAAAAAAAACATATTAACTCCACATGTATTGCATATGTGCATTAAAAATGTTTCTATGCTCCTATCATGTTAAGATTTTGTCACAATTTAATATTATTGCACATGTGTAGTAATGTTCAACAATCTCATTATTTGTATTAGTAATGTAGTTTTAATCACATTTTAAGATTACTGCACCTGTGCACCTATATTTACAACCCTATTATTTGTAATTTACGATCATTGCACATGTGTAATAATATTTTAAGATTAGTGCACATGTGCAATAATAAATAAAGATTGTGGCGCATGCGCAATAATCTTAACAGTTACACTATTTGTGCCATTACTGTAATTTTAATCACATTTTAAGATTACTGCAGATGTTCACCTAAATTGCCAACCACATTATTTGTAATTGAATATTATTGCACATGTGCAGTAATCTTAACATTTCTATTATTTTTTGTCATTAATGTATTTTTAATCAGTTTTTTTAAGATTACTGCACGTGTGCACCTATATTTACTACCCTATTATTTGTAATTTAATATTATTGCACATGCACAATAACCTTAACATTTACAGTTTTTGTGTCATTACTGTATTTTTAATCACATTTTAAAATTACTGCACATGTGCCCCTATATTTACAACCACATTATTGCAATTGAAGATTATTACACATGTGTAACAATCTTAACAGTTCCGTTATTTTTTTATCAATAATATAGCTTTAATCACTTTTTAAGATTACTGCACATGTGCACCTATATTTACAACCCTATTATTTTGTAATTTAAAATTATTGCACATGTGCAGTAAACTTAACAGTTCGATTATTTTGTGTCATTATTGTATTATTAATCACATTTTAAGATTATTGCACATGTGCACCTATATTTACAACCATATTATTTTATAGTTAAAGATTATTGCACATGTGTAGTAATCTTAACAGTTCCATTATTTTTTGTCATTACTGTATTTTTTAATCACACTATTGCATATGTGCAATCATTTTAACATCACACCATTTTTTTTGTATCAGTTGAGTAAAATTGCATATTATTGCACATGTGCAAACATCTTAACATCACCACTTTGTGAATGAACAACACAATTCCAACAT
Organism: Deinandra increscens subsp. villosa; assembly: GCA_039602395.1. NCBI lineage: Eukaryota > Viridiplantae > Streptophyta > Magnoliopsida > Asterales > Asteraceae > Deinandra > Deinandra increscens. The sequence continues at coordinate 3,210,382 of JBCNJP010000019.1, forward strand.
GTACGGACACAAATAACATCTAAAAATCCAGTAAAATTAGGAATAATGAACTGGAAGTAGCGTGTAGAAAAACTATGTTTTACCTTTAAATCGCTGCAGAGTATCTTAAGAACCGCCTCCGACCTGAGATTCTTTGGTGACCGTCTTCTCTGGCGATGTCGCCGGTGTCTACTCGTTGCCTGAAATACTCGTTTGGTCGGATCGTCTTTCTCATTCGGTCGCCGGTGGTGTCTTTTTCTAAGAATTAGGGTTTTTTCTTCACTGGATAATTGTGTACGTTGGTGTGGATATGTGTTTTATTAACTTTTCTTATTTCCATATCTGCTCCCTCCGTGTTTTTTAGAAGGTATATTAAGGAAATTACATTTTTGGTCCCTCCTGATTAAAAAGTCTATTGTTTTCTTGTTTTCGCAATAAGAGTTGTTTTCGCAGGATCCTTACCCTATATATATATATATATATATATATATATATATATATAGAGGTTCATTGTAGACACTTTCGCATGTGAAATAGCTCTTTTTCACATGTGAAAGTTTCTAATTAATGAGAAAAAAGAAAAAAAGAAAAAAGAAAATTAATCACAACCATTAGATCAAGAGATCTAATGGTGAAAGAGGGTGTCTACCTGTCTACACTTATGGGGTGTCTACAATGAACTTTTCACTATATATATATATATATATATATATATATATATATATATATAGGGGATGGTTACGGTGAAAACTCTCCGAGTTGAGAAAACTTTGAAAACTCTTCAAAAACGAGGTCAAAAAGTTTTTTTTTCCTTTCAATTTTTTTATGGTGATTCTTTAGGTTATAGGCTATCCATAGATGGAAAAAAAATCAAAAAAATGCCTCGGGGATTTTTTTAAAAAAAATGTAACAAGTTTTGTTGTTACATATGTAACAAACATATGTACAGAGTGTTACATATGTAACAACACCGTTTTTTAAGATTTTTTTAAAAAATATCCCCGAGGCGTTTTTTGATTTTTTTTCACCTAGGGGTAGCCTATAACCTAAAGAATCACCATAAAAAAATTAAACGAAAAAACAAACTTTTTGAGCCCGTTTTTGAAGAGTTTTCAAAGTTTTCTCAACTCGGAGAGTTTTCATTTTACCCTTCCTCTATATATATATATATATATATATATATATATATATATATATATATATATATATATATATATATAGGGTTAGGTTCAAATGAGAACTTTTTGTTTTGAGAACTTTTGAGAACTAAATCTCAACCACACATTTCAGGGGGGACCACTACAATTCATGGGAGGAGGGATACATGTAAATAAACTTGTGGCTCAAATTAGTTCTTTTTAGTTCTCAAACCCAGTTGGTTCTCAAATGATCATCTCCCTATATATATATATATATATATATATATATATATATATATATATATACATATAGGGTATAGATCATGTAAAACCACATCTTTTTACGAAAACCTAAAAACTAATAGTAAAACATTTATAACTTTTTCATGCGTTCATATATATTTTTTTAAATTGCACCAATAAACCTTAGAATTATGGGTTATTTAATTTTGCTTAATTCTGCAAAAAAAAAAATTTAAAAAGTTTAACGTGTCGTCGTTTTTTTATTAGTGCACATGTGCACTAATAATAAAACTCATACATATAGTACGAGTTAATTTTTATTTTTTTTTAAATCGCACCAAATACATTATAATTTTGTTAGCTTTTCGTGGTTTTTTATTAGTGCACATGTGCACTAATAAAAAACATTTTATACGTGTCGTATACATTAATATTTAAAAAAAAAAAATTGCACCATAAATCTTATAATTTTGTTATCTTTAACTATGAAAATAGATTTAACGTTTTAATTTTTTTTTTAATTTTATGCTACACATGTGCACTATAACAAATAATTATAGTGCATACGTAGAATTATCATTAGTTCTATAAATATTTTAGTGTTTTTAAATCTTTTTAACTTAAACATTGTTTTTTTTTCGCATGACAATTCTCTTTGTGTAGTATTAATAAAAATGGTGCATATGTGTACTAATAAAAAAAATTCCAAAATATCATTTTCTTTTCCAGAATCAAAGACAATGGAATTTTAAGATTTTTTGTGCAAGTTTTATAGAAAAGTATTAACGTATGTAAAAGTTATTAATGTTTTCGTGTTAGTTTTTAGGTTTTCGTAAAGAAAAAAAAAGGAATTTTCGCAGGATTCTTACCCTATATATATATATATATATATATATATATATATATATATAGAGAGAGAGAGAGAGAGAGAGGATCATTTGAGAACCAAATGACTATGAGAAATTTTAAGAACTATTCTGAGCCACATGTTATATATAAGAAAATCCCCCCCATGAATTTGAATGGTCCACCCTCTGAAATTTAGTGGCCCAGAATGTTCTCAAAAGTTCTCAAAACCAATTGGTTCTCATTTGAACCTAACCCTATATATATATATATATATATATATATATATATATATATATATATATATATAAAATATATATATAGGGTAAGGTTCATTGTAGACACTTTCATATGTGAAATAGCTCTTTTTCACATGTGAAATGCTCTGAACAATTAGAAAAAGGAAAAAAAGGAAAAAAAGGAAAAAATGAAATTATCACAACCACTAGATCAAGAGATCTAATGGTGAAATAGGGTGTCTACATGTCTACACTTATGAGGGTGTCTACAATGAACTTTTCACTATATATATGTGTGTGTGTGTGTGTGTGTGTGTGTGTGTGTGTATGGTAGAATTATTAGAATTATCATTAGTTCTATAAATATTTTAGTGTTTTTAAATCTTTTTAACTTAAAAAATATTTTTTCATATGACAATTCTCTTTGTGTAGTACTAATGAATCTTCATATGGTTATGATTACTATGATAGTCATTATGGATTTTATGATTCATCATTAACTGTAGTGAGGAAAGTGTATGTGAAAAAACCTACCCCTAAACTGTCACCAGTTGAGCCTGTACAAAATGATTTCATAAATGTTCAAAAGGAGATAAGTTCTAAACCAAAGAAATGTAAACAAAATTTGGGTTCCCGAAACTGCATCTCTTAAACCGTGGAAGTTTTTCAAATGAAACTACCATGAACGTAAAGGATCCAACTTATTAAGTTTATTTGACTTTTCAATAAAAAATTTTACTTTTCGGGAGACTCCAATATGTGAGACGTAAGTCAAACTAAGGAAGTTCCCCGTTTTATTTTCAGTATTAAGTTACTCACCACCGGATTTGATGTTCTTACGAAGTTTTAGAACCAGAAAACCTGAAACTAAAACTTACAATAGACCTAAGCAATGTTTGAGGGGGGAATTTCTTGAATTTGTGTGACTCGATGTAATATAACCCTTGAAGATCATTGTGTTTGTCTTGATCAAAGAAGATCAAGTGTTGCAAACTTAGATTTCGTTTTGGATTGATCTCCTGAAGTCAACAAGCACTCTACTATTTTATTGATTACAATCTGCTGAACAGTTCCAATCCTTAAAATGTCAAGCTTGCAGAATATCATATTATCAAATCTTGAGTAAAGGAGAATACAATGGTAAGGTGATTTGAATGATTAGTGTGGAAGATTTTAAAACCAAATGCAAAATTTTAAAAAATGCAAAAATCACAAAAACATTGGTTTAGTTACTTGTTTGTAAATTGTGTTTTTTTTTTAAATAATAAAAGACTTGAGACATTATGGGAAATGATAGTACATATATATGTATATACGTGATCATTATATGATGTATCAGTTGGCTCAACTTTCAAAGGAGTAAACTTTATTTTGTGATTCACATGAACTAAATTGTTGAACTAATGATCTATTAAGTTTATACAGCCTTAGTATGTTCGTGTAAATTCATCATGTTACTTGATTGCATTTCGTGAGTTTTAAACTAGTACACCCACCATTTATTTCTTCAGTATTAAGTCTACGAATTCAGAACTGGTACAACATCGGTTTGCTTATGCAAAGACCTTGGTGTTGCTCCTCCATTCATGAGACTCATATGCTTTGCTTACACAATGACGTTTAGTTCTCATTCTACTCATCCATCTCAAATCGTAGCAATCACATATGTTTTTTTTACGTAAAGACCTTGTGATTACTTCACTTCATTAATCCATTTTCATGAAATCGGAAACTTAACTCTCAAGAAAAGGATAGGTAAAAGTAAGTTATGTGATAGTACCTCCAGGTGTATCTTGACAAATGGTTGAGAACTATGAACTTAGTTGATATGGCTCTCACTACATTCGTTCAATGTACCTAAAAGATAATATAAATCACAGACATAAGTTGAAACAGATGCATGAGTTTATGTGAATAAACAATACTTGATAATCGTGTTAGGCTATCATATTCCTGTTTGAATTATGAAGTATCTCTTGTGTTGCATGCAGGTTTGATCTCATATCAAGTTCTTTCTTGCAAAATCTAGTTTCTATTTTGTGTTTTGTAGTTATTTTGTGTTTTTATTTGTTTTTAGCAAATCACATCTTTCATACTCATTTTTATTCAATCATCTGGGGGGGGGGGGGAATATGTTGGAACATTCAATATTGTCCCAAGCTGATTTGATGAATTAGTGAAGATGAAGTCATCAAATATTGTTCAAGACTGAAGATCTTCAAAGACTAGATCAAATTCTTTCTAAACACTCAAGTCGAGCGTTAACAGTAAATTGATCATAAGTTGTTTGTGTTTTACGCTTAAGTCGAGCGTAAAGAAAAATGAAGATTCCTCCCATAAGCTCTAGTGGAGTGTAAAGAACAAAGTTCAGGTTACTTCGTTACACATAAGTTGAGCATAAAGGACAAATTCCAGTTTACTCTAAGTGGAGCGTTCAAGATTACACTATATGCTCAAGTTGAGCGTACACCTCACACTTGGTGGTCTGATGTAATTTCTGTTTCACTCAGTGTATGTCATCGTAAGTAGTTCATTAGGTCAGATTTGTGGGTATCAATTTTTCCATTCTAGACTTCTTCGAGTAACACTTGTAATCCATAATTTTTCGAGCTTAATTAACAATAATATACTACAAGTTTTTTATGTTCTTCATGTTCATCTGAACCAATCATTCGAACTTCCTGATCAAGCCTAGGTTCCACACGTCGCCAATAAAGAACTATGAAAGCCAACGTTAAAGCATAGTAGAGAAAGGAAAAGGGTCTAGTCGAAACGCTTAAGAAATAATTCTTATTAACTTTGGATTTAGAATCTCCACCTCCTAATTAATATCTGTCACATCTTAAAATCTCATAACTGGAACATTCTGCGTTAAACCAAGCCTCGACTTACGATATTGACAAATAAACACTAAATAAACCAGCCGAAAACAAAACACAAATGCAACACATTCATCAAATCAAATCAGCTTGGGACAATCTTGGATGTTCCAACATATTTAACATCCCTTACACGAATGAATAAACAACATTAGGTTGTAGTCTTTGACATAAATATATACATTTGCCTTTAGATTCACCTATTTAACACATCATCCTTCACATCTATACAGGAGTTAAATCCAATAGTATATAAACTTACTTGTAATAAGACTAACAAAACGTGAATTGATTGGCTTTTCTAATTAACCAAGTTCTTTCTAACTACAAGCTTAAACAATCCGATCAAAAGAATAACTATGTACGTATCAAGGACGACGACCCGTGAAAGAATGAAGAAAGTGAGTGAGTCAGTCAGTCCTGTGATGTAGTCGAGTATTCGAAAAGCATACGCTTGGAGGGGGCCGACTGTAAAAGGAGCCGCAATCTGCAATTGTAAGCTGGTAGATCAATGTCCACTGCATTAATGCCATCTCAGAATCCTTCATCTGCCTCACCACAGATGCCTGCCACACATACACACCATGCCATTTTTTACAACAACAAATTAAACCTTTTCTTTTTTAAGTACCTTTTTTTATTCCTGTATATTAGTTATTACTATGTCAGATACTCTTTATAATATAAAATTTCAATAATAATTTAATTTCTTCTAGTAAAGAATTTATTTACGACGTTAACTACACACTTTTTTCAACTCATGCTTTGACCGATTCCCTTTTGAAGCTAGTTTTACTCTCCATTGATCCGAGATAAAACAACATCATCATTCATAAGCAACAATACTAGTAATATTTATTTGATGTCATGACAAACAAACCTGAAGGCGTTTCCCCAGCTGGACTTCTACTTCTGTACCGAATGATATATTACTGGCTAAGGACTTAAGGGGATCAACGGTTGGATCAACAGATAGCAAGCTAGGGATCTGTGGTGCGTAGACAAGTCTCCATCTAGCATGTCCAAATGCACCCTTCCCTTCTATTCTTGGCATTAGAGTCTCAAGTGTTGCTGTTGCAAGCTTTTTAAACGCCAGTTGACCGTCCCCCTCTAAGATAGATTCTGCCAATTGACTCTCAAACACTCTGGCAGCCTTCCAACCAAGAAAAAAGGGAAATGAATAAATGTTCAATATGCAAACATTTCCAACATCGAAAAAGATAATTACTAATTGAAATGAGAGAAATATAATATCAACCACATAGTTTACAAGGATGGTATCAAATATCATCATTTGTAATATGTGTAGTGATCATGGGAATTTCAAGTTGCAAGTCCCCTATCATAGTTAAAAATAAAAAAAAATACATTACAAGAACCGTCAGATCTTGTCCTATGCAAAATCTTTTAATGCCTTTGTTGAAGATTGAAATTAGTCAAACATTATCCTTAAACTTTAGATCATACTTTCCACTCAAAGCTGTCAGTTAGGTGACGAGTCGTGGCGAACCTAGAATTTTTTTTTATGGGGGTCGGAAAGTTTTGGGGTCAACTGTCTAAGGTTAAATATTAACTTTGTTCAGGGCGGTTTGAGTTGGGTCGGGTCAAGAATGAATTCTTTTATATAGACATTTACACAATGAGACTATTTTAGTACTATTAGCTTACTTACTTCTGAATATTAATCAAGTAATCATGATTTTGTTTGCGCAAACTACATCATCAAAAAGTTATATTTTATATATTTAACTTCTTTTTCACTTATAAAAGTTAGATTTAACTTTTTTTTACTTATATAAATATTGAAAAGAAAAAAAAAACTAATGAGTTTAGATTTAATATTTCTTACTAAAATTTATTAAAAAAATAAAACATGATCAATCAATTGAAAAATAAAAATCAATAAACTTAATAAGTATTAAAATTAAAATAGGAACTAAAAAAGAAAACATAATATTAGTTATACACTTGTAATTAAAAAGTAAAATTCAATAAATGATCCACATGTTAGAAGACATGTGTCTCAATCGTGGAGTACACTTGCAAACCATCAATGACAAAGTATAAAATGCAGTATTTACATTTACGAGAAATAAAAGGAAAACAACAAAACTTTAGTACCCGACTCTGTAGCTTACTTTCAATTTTTTTTCCTCCTTCTTCGTATTTCTATCTCCGTTAAACCTGCAAGTCCAAACTAAAACACAAAAAGTTTACTAACAAAAATGATTCTTTCTTCACATCAAGTTTTTCTTACTATGGGGTTCGGTTACCAAATTTCTTGGGGTTCGGTTTATAAATAATCAGAAAAATAGCACACCACATAAAAAATTCATGGGGGTCGGGCGAACCCCTAGGCCAATGCCTAGGTCCGCCACTGGTGACGACAGATGGTTTGATTTTATTTTTCTTCCCTAGTTTATATGGCCGGTGAGTAGAAATTATTATGGGTATTCTTGTTTACTTTACGCATCAAAAGTACATTTTGGCGACTCTAGACCCGTTTTGACTCTTTCTGGACCTATATGATTCTGACCTGTTTTCTTATAATAAAAACTTTCTATTCATTTGACTTGGTCAAGATAAACATAACTCAAATGGCCCAATTATAACTAGATGGGTCCAAATTGGCCACCTCTAATTTAGGAAACCGGGAATTTAGGTCTGGAATCTAACTGATTTTTCTTCATATGTTTAAAATTGATTATTGATGCAATTTCATTTTCATGCCATTAAATCAAAGTTCCAAAATCTAGTTTTTGTTATTTAGTTGATTCTCACATTGTAAAAGCTCTAATTCATGTTTAACTTTACTTGTTCTATAAAATGTGAAACTGAAGTGTGCGTATCCAGCCTTACCACAGCTTATTGGGAATTTTGTGTCACCAACAGGATGATGAAATGATTCTGGAAGCATATGTAAAATCATGGGTTGCTGGTTCTCTCGACAGATCATTAACTAGAAAATCAGTTGCTTTCACATTGGCTGTTCACCATCTATCACATTTCATCTTTGGCAATCATTCTGGTGATAAGAATTCATTACGAAATAAGCTGGCTAAATCTATCCTTCGTGATTACTCTCGAAAATCAGACCATGAGGTATGTTTTCTATAACAAAGCCCTATTTTGTTTTATAAGATAGTAAGATACATCACACATACACTAAGTTTGAGCAATTTTACTTTTACAAGGTTTGATAGAAACAGAACCACTTCATTTTTAATTGACTAATCTGTTGCATTCAATGTTCTTTTACCACTTTCATTTAAGTTTTTAGTATACCCATGCTTATGAATTATATGTTTGTTATGATAGGTTATGATGGTAAAACTTATACAATATGAGAAGCCAGCAAATTATGAAAAGCTGGAACAAGCAAAAAATGCTTCACTGCAGGGTGTGGAAATAGCAAGGAGGCTTACAGTACTGAGGGAAGCCTGTGAAGGAAATTCCACTCTGTTGGGTGTAGTTGAAAAGCTGAAGAAGGTTATCTCGTAGGACGAATAGTTTTCTCATACAGATAACGGGCAACTTGTAAGATTTTCATGTAGATTTAGTTATGAACTCGCTAGAGATCATGTTGAAACTGGCGAATGTTTGAAGCGCCAATGATTTTTTGAAATGTAAGAAAAGTTAAGTAATTGGTTCTTGAGTTTTATGATGGATGAATGTAATCTATCATGGTTTACCAAGTGCCAACCCATGTCCTAGATGACCAAAAGGACATTATCATGTGATAGACACCATTTAACTACAAGGCTTCAGTGTATTGTTACAAACCGATTATATATATTTACAAAAATAATTGGTTGTCATACACTACAAAAACACTATTCATATGTTGACCAATGAGGGCATGACACGTATCATGCCTAACCACTAATAGCATGACACGTGTCATATCTAACCAATACATGTTTTCCACCCAATAATTAAAGGCTCTAGATAAAGACACGGGGGATTTTGATTTCTACACAGGATACAAACGGTCGTTTGTACACAAACGGTCGTTTGTAGGTTTTTTTTTCTAATGTTTTAAATTATTTAATTTTTATAAAAATTAAAAAGGTTTATTTACCATATATGATAAAAAGTACTTAAACGAACACAATATTGACTTAAAATAATAAATTTTGAGACTCAGAGTCTTTCTCGGTACCGTCTCGATGGCATCTCGACAAGTCTTTTCCGGTGTTGGGTCTCCACGGCTCGTGTTTTTTTATTTTATTTTTTTTCAAAACGTTTGTCGAGAAGACTTGTCGAGAATAAGTCCCTAAATTTAGGGACTTATTCTCGACAAGTCTTCTCGACAAACGTTTTAGGGACTTATTCTCGACAAGTATTCTCGACAAACGTTTTGAAAAAAAAAATTAAAAATAAAAAAACCATGGGTCGTGGGGACCCAACACTGGAAAAGACTTGTCGAGATGCCATCGAGACGGTACCGGCAAAAACTCTGAGTCTCAAAATTTATTATTTTAAGTCACTATTGTGTTCGTTTAAGTACTTTTTATCATATATGGTAAATAAACATTTTTAATGTTTATAAAAATTAAATAATTTAGAACATTTATTAAAAAAAAAACTACAAACGACCGTTTGTGTACAAACGACCGTTTATATGCTGTGTAGAAATAATAAAAAAACCTACAAACGACCGTTTGTGTACAAACGACACGTGTCATATTGTTTTTTTTTATTTTACGTTTCATAGCCCTTAACTTTTTTACTTTCGTTTTTAGTATACTTTTAGAGTTTTCGACTTACGTCATCCTTTATAGTCGTTAAAAGGTGACCCGTCGCAACGCGCGGTGGTCAACTTTCAGACCACTTTTAGAGTTTTTGACTTTGCTCACAGCGTTTTAAAAAATGGGTGTTAGGACGCGTGTCATGTACATGTGGTATTTTTTCCAGACTTAAGCGTAAGTGGTCAACTTTTAAATCACTTTTAGAGTTTTCGACTTTGGCCACGGCGTTTTGGAAAATGGGTGGCCCGCCGCGAAGCGCGAGCGGGTCACCATCTTGTTACACTAAAAACCAAATTGAATGGAGACAGTCAAATAATGAACCGGGATACATATTGGTCTGTGGTTTTAACCCAATGGAATTAGGTTCATTGTTATTTGGTTTTAAGATTATCAATTTGGTTCGGCCGAGGAAGACGAATTTGTTATTCCATAGTTAAGACTAGACTATGAAATATAAAACTAATCACAAAAGCATGATAATATTAGCTCGGTTCCACTCGTGTCGGAGGAAGACGTATTTGTTATTCCATAGTTAGAATAGACTGTGAAATATAAAACTAATTACAAAAGCATGATAATATTAGCTGCTCATATCACAACCACCCAAAGACCTCACTTAGTATGTCTTGGTGCACCACAAATAGAATATAACACCCTCGTGATGCAATGTGTTCGGATGACTGCGTCGTTGCATTAACTTGGTATGTAAACTCTCCGGCACTCTTCGTGAAGTTTCCACCATCAAGGACAAGTAGTCTCTGCTTCCCCGGTTCATGGAAAATGAGTGCTTGTTAAATGACGGTGAAATCATCGTTATTTGAGTTACAGTTCAGATCCACTTGAACCTGGAACCTGACCACAATTTGTGTGCCATACTTGATTTTTTTCAGGGTGTCGACGGGTGAAACAATCATCGGACGGATATTCGCTGAAACTGGATCCAAATAGGGTGGTGAAAACATCTCCAAGATCAACTTAGTTCGGTTGGATAAAGGATGGATGTAAAATTTTAAAACACATGGGGTTACTTCCACCGACCAAGATACTCCCATTCCGTACCTAAGTTGTGGTCGAGTGGTACATCATCGGTATAATGCTTGATCTTTGCACCTCAAGTGAAAATTAACGGAGTTGTATATTATCGACTGGGTTACTCCTGTTTTCCACCTAGCTCGCACGTGAGCTGCCATTTATGATGAGGACATTGTAATTTGACAATAGTACCATGTCGCCCATCACTTGATGCAAATGCATCGTCTTCGTAACCCCACTATGGTTGTGGATTGGATATTCTAATCCGTCCACAACTATCCAAAGCTTTGACAAACTTACCCTTCATAGTTCTCAAATAAGAGGCTTTGAGTACACCACCACAAACCAAAATCTTAACGACTGCTACCTTCCTTTACACAAGATGCAATGGATGTAGTACGACGCAACCGAAGCTTGGATAATTCCTTGCCCCTCCTCGAAGGGAATCTCCGACAAAAATCTTGTATGACACACACATTATGGACAGGTTCCAAGTTCAGACCCAGATGGACAGTGGCGAACCTAGAATTTTTTTTTTATGGGGGTCGGAAAGTTTTGGGGTCAACTGTCTAAGGTTAAATATTAACTTTGTTCAGGGCGGTTTGAGTTGGGTCGGGTCAAGAATGAATTCTTTTATATAGACATTTACACAATGAGACTATTTTAGTACTATTAGCTTACTTACTTCTGAATATTAATCAAGTAATCATGATTTTGTTTGCGCAAACTACATCATCAAAAAGTTATATTTTATATATTTAACTTCTTTTTCACTTATAAAAGTTAGATTTAACTTTTTTTTACTTATATAAATATTGAAAAGAAAAAAAAAACTAATGAGTTTAGATTTAATATTTCTTACTAAAATTTATTAAAAAAATAAAACATGATCAATCAATTGAAAAATAAAAATCAATAAACTTAATAAGTATTAAAATTAAAATAGGAACTAAAAAAGAAAACATAATATTAGTTATACACTTGTAATTAAAAAGTAAAATTCAATAAATGATCCACATGTTAGAAGACATGTGTCTCAATCGTGGAGTACACTTGCAAACCATCAATGACAAAGTATAAAATGCAGTATTTACATTTACGAGAAATAAAAGGAAAACAACAAAACTTTAGTACCCGACTCTGTAGCTTACTTTCAATTTTTTTTCCTCCTTCGTATTTCTATCTCCATTAAACCTGCAAGTCCAAACTAAAACACAAAAAGTTTACTAACAAAAATGATTCTTTCTTCACATCAAGTTTTTCTTACTATGGGGTTCGGTTACCAAATTTCTTGGGGTTCGGTTTATAAATAATCAGAAAAATAGCACACCACATAAAAAATTCATGGGGGTCGGGCGAACCCCTAGGCCAATGCCTAGGTCCGCCACTGGTGACGACAGATGGTTTGATTTTATTTTTCTTCCCTAGTTTATATGGCCGGTGAGTAGAAACCGTAACAACGTTGTAAATCCGGTGATGGTAACAGCTACGATCGGACTATCAAATTCAATGGATAGGCAACTGTCGATTCGAACAATAAGAGCTTCCTAAACTAAGTTTCGGATGCAAAAAAACACACCAAGACCCCTCGAGTAGAGGTTCCAAAAAACACCATCCAAGTTGCTACCTTGGATTAGCAATGGAAAACACCGGTTACTCGTGAGAAAAAACTTAGGAGGAAGAAATTAATACTTGAATTCATATCCTCCTCAAACATGCGAATGTACAAATACAAATAAATAAGAATCCATAATGACCTCTACCCATGTTCTATTTTCCTAGATAACTTGCAACTAAGGTACCACCTATTAAGCAAAGAATGCAAACAAGGGAAGCATGGGATGTGGGTGCAAGGTTGGCATGAGTTCCTTCAACCTCCTTCATGGGACTCCATCAGCATCAATTCAGGACCTGGAAATACTGATCCGTTCGATGCCTCTGACCATATCCGTTTGTTGTCCCAAACCCACAAGAAACAACGCCTCTGACCATATCCGTTTGTTGTCCCAAACCCACAAGAAACAACGGCTAAATTGCTCTGAATTCTAACAGCTATTTCCCTTGTAGGTTTACCGCTATCATACTATGCATCATTCTACTTTTACTTGGGCAAGCTATAAAAAATAACAAGAATATATATGACAGAAACTAAACTTATGAAATATTAGTATTACCGCAGAGGGTGAAAGAACGTCCTGTTCAACAGAACGTGTGGAAGTGACAACCAAACTGTCCTGCCATTTACTTGCACGACTTTGAAAAATGAATTGCCATTCCGATCCCACCAAGGCTAAGTCCAGCACTGGATCTAATCCATTATCAGCCTCAAATTTAGCAGTATTCAAATGCTCTCGCTTCAGCCTCACCTAATTCAACACATTATTGTATTATTAAACAGAAAGAAAACAACATTTATTCAAAAACATAGGAAAATTGGAATTTAATAATACAAGTTTTAAGTGATTGGCGGATAATAATATGAGTTTCACATTTACATCACAATAATACGAATTAAACATGTTGGTGATTATAATGATACGCCGTTATTTTTTTATCTTTCGATTAGGGTTCGATTAGGATAATAATATGAGGTTTCTTCCTTTTCATTTTGTTTCTTTCTCTTATCTTTCGATTAGAGTTGATTCGAACCCTAATCGAACAGCGTATCATTATAATCACCAACATGTTTAATTCGTATTATTGTGATGCAAATGTGAAACTCAAATTATTATCCGCCAATCACTTAAAACTTGTATTATTAAATTCCAGTTTTCCGAAAACATAACTTTAATCACAATACAAGTATTAGATGAGTCTTGACCTGTGTTGCAACAAGGTTGACATCACCATTCTCAAACATTAAAACACCTTTGGGTTTTAATAACTTGGAGTGAGCGACACCATTCAATTCAAGCTCACCACTCACAGCAAAGTTGAGAATTAAAGCATAAACTATCCTTAACTCAGGACCAAGAACGAGCTTCAAGTCCGTCAGCCGGATATCTAATTCCGGTTTACTACTTATGTGTCCCGCCCCCTTTTTTACTACTACTTCAGCCTCTTTACCTGTACAAGAATAGTTAAAGGCAATGTTGTAAAAATCGGCCTAGGCGGTCGCCTAGGCGGCGATTAATCGCTAGGCGGTCATTTCTCTTGGAATTTTTAGCTAGGCGGTCCATTAATCGGTGGAATATCTAGGCGGAGAAAATCGATAAAAATCGGTAAAAATCGGTCAAAGCCGGTCAAAATCGAAAAAAATCGGTCAAAATCGAAAAAATGGATTTATAAGTACTTGTTTTGTTATAACTAAGCTTGAATTCTATGAATTATGAAGTATTAATGTGGATTTGAAAGTATTATTTTCATATAAATGTGTATATATATATATAAATTAAAAAAATTACAAATCGATTAATCCCGATTAATCCCGATTAAATGCTAGGCGGTACTCGACCGCCTAGCTACCGCCTAGCGCTTTCTACAACACTGGTTAAAGGTTTCTTTAGTGTTGTGTTTTTACATAACAATCAGAAAGCTAAAAAGATTAACACAGACAGACAGACGACTGACCTGAAGGTTGCTGAAATGATGTATTTAAAATCGTTGGTTTCAGATTTAAGAAACGTGAAACGTATTTTGATGCGACCACTTGATTGTATCCCCCAGTTGGCATGCTTGAAGTATCTGATGCTTCTCGATTCATAGCAGCACCTTTCTCATGAGGTAGATAAGCTTCTCCGTGGCTCAATTTGTTGTTCCCAGATATGTTTGGTTGCAGTATAGATCCCGTTACCTGCAGCTCAGTGTCCACCTGACCACTAAAAAACAAAGTAAATTAAGTGATTGTCATGGGTGGGCATTCAACTTATCAAACGATCATGAAAATAGTAAGGAAGGGGTAAACATCCAGAGAGCACCTTAAAATATTCTTTGCCAGTACTTCCAAAACTTCACATTTTAAGTCAATTTTATCAGCAAGCGACGCTTCGGTTGTCCTCAATGGTAGGTTACCTTTCACAGAAAGCTTCCCGTTTCTGCTAACCCTACTTTCCAAAGATCTAATGCATAACCTATTAGAATCCATGAGAATTATGCCCCCAAAGTTTGTTAGTGGTTTCCGAAGTATAGGTGAGGATATTGTCTCCCAGTGGAAAGATGCCGAGCCATCAACAATTGGTTGTTCAACAGTGCCTCTCACCTATTATTAAATATCCACACAAACAAACAATTATATTAGCAGGGGTAGCTACCCATTTGATCCGTAAGAGATGAAACATAACCCGAATCATAAGTAAATGGGCCCACCTCCCCAGGCCATATATTATAACTAGTGAACAACAACCTGAAGCATAACTTCAGCACTCCCGTTGAGCCAATTGGCATAAGGAGACAAAGCTGTTAGCAACATCATGCCGCCATCTTTAACATCAGCATCAACCCTAACTTCACCCACATCCAACACATTCCAGCGCATACCTTTGAGAGACTCTGCCAACTGAGTATCCCAGCCTTGTTCGTTCCAAGATGCTGCTTTCTTGTCATCAGTTTTCCCTTTAGCGCCCCAGGGAGCCCAGCTTGCTTCTTCATTTTTCTTATCATCTTTTTCAAGATTTTCTTCATCTTGAATATTAAGAGGGATGCTTCCTTGAACATGCACATGGCCATTTTGTATGATGGGTTCAAACTTTGCATTAAACAGAAAACGGCTAGCTGATGTCAGAGATGCAACAATTTCAGCCCGTCCAAGATCTATGCCTCCAATGGCACCATCAAGGAGTCTTACTTGCACATCACATTCAGGTTTGGCTAGACTTCCTCTTAGATCTCCTTCCATGTAAAGAATGCCAGGACAAGCAACAAACAAACCTCTCCTCCCTCTCTCGCTCCCGCTCTTGCTGCTCTCTCTTTCATCCTAATCTCATCTACTGAAAAAGGGGCCCTCTTGATCACCTGAAGATATTTTTGGTGCTAAAAGTTGCCTCAATGAATGAACAGCAGCTTCATTTGCTGGTGATTCTAGCACCTGCACTAGAGTAGGTACTAGACTAACTGGAAAATTCAGAACCGCAAAATGCAAATTGGTTTTTGGCCCCAACAAAGTTCCATCAGCATGGATTGTGGCATTATCTCTTTGAATAAACATTTTCTCAAGCCGCAATCCATCATCATTGCTGTATGCACCTGCTGCTAGGACACGCTGAGTTTTATAAGCTCCCCATTCCCATTCCTCCCCTTGAAAATCAAAGTCTGCCTGCACAGTTCAAAATGTGTATTAATATATATTAATATATACACATAATAAATACGGATAAAGTTTCATACAAAAAAAAAAAAAAAATTTAACTACTACTGTCACTGATGTTGCTGCTGCTCCTATTATGCATTTACATAGAACAAATATCAACTAGATTCTAGAGTTGCATAGAACCTAAGAAAATACTATCTCAGTCCAACAGTTGCCAAGTTTAATTTGGCAAACAACTTCACGAGCATCTGATCATTTTGTGATTAATGTAATACATAAAAGTAGAGAGGAATCTCAATAAAAAATCCATGGAACAAATAGTTTGTAGAAAATACAAAACTGAAAGCATACCCTACATGGAAGAGCAAGGGTATTACTATACATGGACATAATATGCCTACCAGTGTGTCACCATTGCCTCCGCCACTTGCATCTAAAGATCCACACCAACGACCTTTAAGCTCGGCTAAGCCTGGAAGGCTTAATTCTTCCAGAATAACTTCATCCGTCGGACTAGAATGCCCACGGATTTCCTGCAAGTGTAGGAACTATTCACTAGAAAACAGTATTTGAGATCACAAAGAAATCATTTTTATGTATTAATTATGTTCAGTATTAGTATGTAGGTTAACTAATCAAGATGTCAAAACACAAACTGTATGGTTTAGAAGAGGTACAATAAGAGTTTGTTAATCATAAGTTACTAATTATTGTTACAAAAAATTACCTCAAGAAGCTTCTGGAGACTTTCGGCATCAATCCCCACTGACTGTATATTTTGCATAAACAGATCCTAGCAATTGGTTGACAACAATGAAAGGTAAATATATAAAAAAGAACATAGTTTAGCCTCTAAGAAGATTTATATAATATGCGTCAACAATATCTAGGCCACTTCCCCTATACAAAATACACCTACCAGAAGTCATTAGAAAAGCATGTCACCTGCATCAAACATGTTGAATCTAATACTACGTATATAATTAGATGATTACACTATAAATACGAATTATGAGATATGGTTTAGTAGGTTTGTATTAATTAGTAAATTAGGCTTGAGCTGGCGGATATATTATTAAATCATCAGTACAAGTTCAAATTAATAAATAAAGAGTGCTCGCCTTTGATCTAAACTGAAGAGCTGGATCAGTAGTTCGAGAAACAAGCCTGGCAAGTGGAAGCATCTCAGCAATTTCAGCATGAGGAACCTCAAGCCTCATTCTCCAACGACCCATTGAAGATATGACACTCCCGATATCACTCCCTCTTCTTCTTTCTTTTTCACCATCTCTCGAACCAGGCAATACATATTCACCTTGAAGCTCATACTGGCTATTGCTTTGTTTCAAAACAGCCTTTTCAACAGTTATCTGCACAGTTATCAACCAACTTACTTTCAGGTGTATTCTGCTTGAAATTGCTCAAATTTTTTTTCTGAACATAAAATTTTATCCATGAAAGCAGCAACATGAGTTTCTAATTAAGTTTCTATATATTATTTTTATTTTCTTTTAAACTTCACTAATTTTATATAAATGTATAGTGTTGATAATAAGCCCTAACAACACCTGCCACGCACACTACAACCACCAAAAACAAAAAGAAAACAAAACAAAACAAAAAAAACAATAAAAACTGCCAAAATAAGAAGAATTGAAACTTCAATTTATGCATAATGTATATTTAAAAAAATAAACTTCAAAATGAAAACACAAATGAGTAAAAAGTAGCTAGAAGTTGAAAGATTAAAGAATATGAAGGTTTATGTACTAACAACATCACCGCTCCACCTAGCAGCCACGTTTAGAGCTTCTCCTAACACACCGCTGAATTTTGGATGCAGCAGAGATAAGATCCCATGACCTCTTCTTTTCTGAAAATTGATTTGGACTTCTGCCTGCAACAAATAGATCCATAAAAGAATAAACAAGAAAGGAAGCTGCAACATAAAGTATTAGAAATTTATTTTTACG
>JBCNJP010000019.1:3233707-3341183 GCA_039602395.1 Deinandra increscens subsp. villosa
TTACTTCTTTTCCTTTGAATTTTACACTACAATTTCGATGTAATTAATCTTGAAATGAAGATATCACTTTGATCTAAATACTCGACGCATAGTAGTTATGGAAAAAATGAATCTTAACAACAATTTTGAAACCAGTTCTTATAAATCCAAATGTAACCAGAGTTTTGTTCAGCTTCAATTTATAGACCAGTCAAGTTATTTAATATTCATAATCGAATAAAACAAGTGACTTGAAACAAATCACATCGACTAGGGAAATCAAAATCGAGATTTTGTGATTGTGGTTGAGCCAATGTATTCACAACGCCTGGTAGTCCGCTGCGTCTTTTAATTGTTATGTCGTCATCGTTTTAGTATGTGAAAACAACCAACAATCGACGGAATAGAGATCTAATTCCAATTGTTTTGAAGATCTCTGATGCAATCGATCTAGGGCTTAATAGATTTTGGGACACAATCAATAAACAGGAACAATCGATGGGACCGATTTGGGGTTAACAGATCTCCATCCCGTGGTGGCTGGCCGGAGATAGTGGTGGTGCGATGAAGACGAAACCTACCGTCGATGTTGATTTGTTTTCTCTGATTTCAAATTCGGCTCCAAATCTTGATTTGCAGGTGAGGATTAGATAGCGGTTGTCGAAAGAATTGGGGGTTTTATTGTGAATAGGTATTTGTGGTGGAGGGTGGTTGATGGTGGTATCACAGAGAAGACCGACGGTGGAAATGGATAGTTTGAGGCTTTTAGTCTTGATCTTTATTTTCTTTGCAAAATGAAAAATGAAAGGGTAAATGTGTAATTTTAGTCGGAAAAGGGGATATATGTAATAAAATGTTAGGCTTGGGTATATATGTAATTAGATGACTTAATAAGGGGATATATGTAAATGTCCCTTAAAAATAAAGCATACAAGAAACAACTGACTACGCTTTCTTGCTTGTGAGATCTGAAGGATGAATATGTAAATCTACCAACAATCAAGCACCAATGAGTTTGACGGAAAAAATGTAAAATGAACATATAGAAACAGAATGTCAAGTGAATCACCTCACCACTAGCTCTTCCTTCATAGAATGCAATAGGAATTTCTAAAATTCTTTCAAAGAGCTGTCCATGACAAATAAAGAAACCTTACAACTTAGTTGAACAGAACAGCTTTATTGTGTAATTTTTCTAGTCATCCAAATTTAATATATACCTTACCGGAACAAAGAGATTCACAACTTTAAGATTGGCATGTCACTTCTGCTCCAATATGTCCACAAAAACATCTGTTGACAACCAGCCACCATCTTCAGATATCACATCTGATTTCCACATCTTACAACTACCACTCAACTGTACATGCACACAATTGTAATTATTTTGGAACTTCACATGTCCACTCGCATTCTCCATTTCTCTGTAGATATAAAAAAAAATCTCATAATATATGTAATCGTCTGAACTCTGAAGACACATGGTTTCCAGAACACATGTATTCTAAAGACAAAATTGCGTAAATAGTGATGGTCTTTAATGATTGTATAAAAATATTAATTTATCACTTCACCTTAGAAAGCTACACTAAGAATGGAAGAGTAAGAACTGTTCAAATCGATAATAAACCAATCCTTTTACCCCTGCCACCATTACACATTCTAGATATTACTTTTTGTGCTGCCTTGGAAATACAAACAAGTAATTATCAAGTTATTTGCATCACCTTCTAACATGCCAGCCACAATCCAGTCCAAGGTCTGACTGTTTTATGGAATCAAAGGACAAACAAAATGGTTTATTTCTACAGGATTGAAGAAAAAAAATACACTGTTCTCAAATGAACCAAAATTTATGAAAAAAATCTGATTCCTTCCATTTGGTTAGTTTTCATATCATAACCAACGGGTGTACTGTTTTCACTCCATTTAAGATTTTGATGAATTTGTCAAGTAACCTTCACTAACATAAATCTTTAAAATAGAACACTTCAAAACATAATTTAAATTAATCTTTTGTTTCCAAAAACAACTAGAAAATAACCCTAATAATCAAAAGGTTAAAAGTTTGAAGAAAGGAAGCCAGGATCCATGCTTGGCAGAAACACAGTTACACGGTAGCTGCTTGGTTTATCTTATTGACAATATAAAAATGAGGCCATGTTTTCTTACAATTTATTTCTACCTGTTCTTATCATTAGTTAGTTTCACCTGGCCTTTAGGAAACAAAATGACCAGTCTTAAGCCATGAACATTAATCATTAACATCAAACACAAGTAAAATTCACCTTGGCTCATTGTCACCGTATGCAAGTAACAGCAATGTCCCACCTTCAAAATAAACAGAATCGAGAGTAAGAGGAACCATTTTCTCAATTCCTGCCACCTTTTCCCCATTAGCCCCTTCAACAAGTTCACCAACAATGCCTTCAGCTTTTGGGACAAGATGTGACTTAATCTTATGGATGGGAGTAACTACTAAGAATGACCACAGATCTCCCAAGCCCCTGTCCTTTCTGTAAGTTGAACCTTGGAAAGTTGGGCTGAACTGTGGCTTTGTTTCCAAGTCTTCATCTACATTATAAAGCAATTCATAACTATTCATTCCCGTCAAAGAAGATATGAGATATATATACATGATTAAATAGTTATATTAGAGAACTCATTAATACAGCCTACATGTAATTCTGTAATGGTTTCGTGAGAATGTTTCATATTAATATTTGGTCATGAGTCCTGACGAGCATGATTGATGCGGAGTCTTTAACCCCAGCGGAGTCTTTAACCCCACAACCACCGATTTCTAATAAAGTGAAAATTGACTTTAATATGTGTTGGCCCTCTCATATAAACTTTAATCTTGGTTACATGAATTAATCAACTAGCTAGCGAAATAAAGCCCCATCAAGTTGTCTAGAATAACTCTCAAGTTTGTAAGGACTATCTTAGTCTATGTCATCTCACACGACATGTCACCTCATAACTCTATATTCTAACTCAATCCATGTCTATCGCAGATGTTCCTATTGCCTTTAGAAAGGACAAATGAAATTGCACCCGATTTGTAAAACAAACTTTTGTAAGTGTACTAGAATGCTAGAGACTGACGTATCACAAAAACTCAAAAGTAGAAGGAACAAGCTCACAACTTTGGCAAAGAAAACTCAACGCCCCGACCACAACATCAATGTGTAAAATATTTGCGAAGAGTTGTATTACCTTTTGAACACAAAAAAGAAGAAAGAAAGAAAGAAAAACAAGGAAATATACATGATAACATGAGGGTCCAATTAAGTTTGTCCTAGCTGATGATCTTGAACACATCCAAATAAAATAGGACTATCAGGAGCAGGGTTTTAAAAAAGTGTGAGGCGTAGAAAAGGGATAGGGTCGTGAGGCGAAGCAGGAAGTGCACCATTTTGCGTACGCGAGGCACAAGGTATTTAATATAAAAAATATATATATTTCCCATAGGTTTCTGTTTTTATCGTCACTTACCCAAAATTTAGACAAAAATAACATTTATATATGATTTAATATATAATAACTTATATATACAACCCAAAGAAACATAAAATCTCTATTATACACTCATTGTACAGCTAACCAAGCAACAAGTACAATAAATAAAACCCAAGAAACAAAAAAAAAGTAAAAAAAAAAAATAAACAAATTAGAAAAACTTTAGGGTCAAATTCAACAAGAACCATAACATTAAGGATGAAAAGATAAAAGAAAGGTAAAAAATATAAAGGGAGTCTATGCTTTAAACCCCAACTCCCTGAACAGCCATCACTCATTCGCTCTAAGCTTTAAACCCTAATTCTCTGAACAGCCATCACTCTCCTTTTCTCTCATCTTCCCTGTGATTTTCTTCAATCTACTGCAGCAGCCTTTGATTTTCTCTATCTACTGCACCAGCCTCACAACCATGTCATCTCCTTCACCATAGACATGTCAATTAATACCCCGAAAAGGAGCGCGGATGGCACCTGAGAAAGAGCAACCAGAGCAAGAAAAAGCGCTCACTTTCTGGCTTTCTGCACAACTCATGCCTTATGTTAGTAGAAGTGACGCTGAAGTCAGCTCACGCCTGGTCGTGCTTTCTAAAAACAAGATTAGTAGTGGTGTTGCTGTACTTTTCTATGAAACTACAGAAAAACTAATAAATTTAATGAGTTGCCATAACTACCATATTATGTATAGGAATATTAGGAGTTGTACTTTATTGTATACAATATGATGGGTCATTAGTACTTTGCACGAGTTTTCCTATAAGATTATTATTATTACAACATTATTTTTGATTTTTTTAATTTCAAAACATATTATATATATTATTTTTATTTTTTTCCTATATGTGTGCTTTTTTTGTCCCGGGTGAACGTTTTTCTTTTGCCTTACGCCTAGGGAACAGGCGAGGACTCTGTGCCTTAAGTGTGCCTAGCGCCTCAGACTACTATCTAATTTACCCATTATCAAACAAATACAGCCTGATTGATCCAATTAATATAAATGTGCTGAAATTATCATCTACAGTCAAAATGAAAAAAAAAATCAAGTACATATAGAAGAATGTAAATAACACATGTAAACAATTAATCACCTTCCAGAATGGGTTTGGTCTCTAAATCAGAGATTTCTCGGGGGAAGAAACAAGGATCAGCATCTTGTAATATATGATTATGAGAATATGATTCTCCAATCCGGTTCTCATCCTTTTTGTCAACTAGGCTAGGATCCAGGAAGAATGCAAGTGCTGCTGATGCACTCTGCGCCAGAATTCTTTTTTTGGCAGCTATACCAACAACAATCCCGTTAACCACCTGTTTTCTCTTACCATTTAATGATCCACCAGGTGACCAAAATTTCACCCCTGCGATAGGTATATTTACACCAAACGATTTTTCTAAATCAGCATGTTTCATATCATACTCTACACCAGCATCCATGCAGTGGTGATCCTGCCAACGGAGTTTCTCGTCCATCAAAAAAGCATTTTTTCTCACAGCACCAGCACGACCATCTTCACCTTGTATTTCATTACTGGAAATAATATATCCCGTTTTGGCAGCCTCTAGAGCTGCATCGTCTCTTCGTCTATCCATCCGGGCTGCTGTTTCCTCCCTAGCAATTCTCCTGGTTTTTGTACGATTATCAATACCTTCTTCAGTGGACAAATGCTTCTGCAAAATTCCTCCATCAGAAAAGGGTATCCCTAACCAAGAATAATTTCTTTTTTGTGCAACCAACAAGGTAGGATTACACAAGACAGCATCAATTACAATCTTTCCCCTCCTCAAACTTGAAAAGGGCTGAACACGTAACTTGAGTGTGGGGACCTCAGCACATGAGAACTCTTCCTTATGAGGTCCGATTGCACATGACTCCAATGTAATGCCTAAAGGAGAAATACTTCTCACTTTACCAAAATGAAGGTCACGCTGGATATAATCGCTTAGTGCTGTACAAACTGAAGGTAAAAGCTTTGATTCTACCAATGTCTTGGCTTTTAGCTGCCCGTACCATAGCAACAAGCACACCCCTGATATCACAGCAAAAAATACAGAACACCTAAATACGCAAACCTTCCGCCCACACTGTGGACAAAGACCTAACGAGAGTCTTGTTTCTAGCGAAAGGCTCTTTCACAGATTTTACCACGAAACCACTTCTTGATCCTATATTCTTCCATAAAATTTCAACATTTTCTCCACAAAATCGAATCCCATGAGATATCCAGTCATGTTTCTTGGCATGTGGAACACAAGCTTTTCTGGGTGGTTTAGATTTGACAAGTTTGGTATCTTTTTGCTTGAAAGTGCATAGGAAAGGTCCCCCAAGAAACGGGTTATGAAGTCTACTGCTCATTATCTTCACTTAACACTCATGTCACAGCTTGCAGCTTAAGCATTGGGGGACCAAGAACTTACTCTTAGCCCCCATAACTAATACAAGGAATAGTAACTAGCGCAAACCATCAAAACCTGAGAGAAAATGAAACAAACACCCAATTCAAAAGTTATGTTTTGTACCAAGAGTAAATATGACTAGTACTCCCAATACGGAAAAGAAACAACTAATTTAACTAGATTTAGATGGGTACATGTTCAAACGGAATCAGAAGGGTAGTATAAAACAGTGGCGGAGCTTGAAAAATTTTCTAGTGCTGACCGAGAGTCATGTGACTTAAAAAAAATTGTCCCTATGTTTCGAGGTAAATGTTAGGATCCGCGATCCGGTTCGGGTCGGGTCAAACTATAAAAACTACAGATTCAATCAGAACATGAGTAGTATATTTTAATTTTTTCATATTGGTGTCATTCTTTATACAATTGTACATGATCTTTTTGGTGTCTAAATTTATAAATTTATAATATCAATTTTGGCATTCTGAATTGAAATGTATATGCCCACCATATGCTTACTATCAATCCTTACCATCAAGTTTGGCATTCTAAATTTCTAATATCAATGTTGACATATATATTCTACTAACATACAAAAACTAAGATGAAATTGCATATGATCATAGTAGAATGAACCATAAAAGGACATGAATGGAGCTCAACTAACCTTTCAAGAGGAGAATGATTAGCAGAAAGTACAATTCCATGGTTGAAAAAACTGTTCTTCTGAATACATCCACCGGCAACATTACTGAAGTAACTTAGATGCTTCAGCAAGTGCACTGCTACCTACAATGCCTTCGGTTCTTTCTTCTAATAGTGGGCCATGGGCATCTTGTTTCAGCTAAAAGTCATTATAAAATTAAATAACCAGTTAGTTCCAAAAATTGCAAGCAAATAATTCAAGCTCATAAAAGGTTTTTAAAGGGAGACATAGCAAAAACTCTTAACATTGTGATAAATGCCAAAGGATATTATAGGCAAACAACAAGTAAAAGAGCATCGTAATCTTATACAATCTAATAGAAATATATTCATACACACATTTGTTTCAAATGAAAAAAAAAGCTCAGCAAAATAACAGAAACCTATTAACTTTAATACTCTCACGTTTACCCCAAAAATTTAGAATTTGTAAACCCTAGTTTCATAATTTCTTTAAATCAACAACGAAGAAACTACTAAATATACACAAAATTAAACACCAAGATCACAGATTGATAGAAACTATCCAATTACCCCCAACAATTTCGAATTTGTAAACCCTAGTTTCATTGAGACTCAAAAGAAGATTACCAATGCAGTGACGGTCGTCGAACTGAACAGGGAGGCTCCTTGGTTTTCATCTCGTGACTCGTCGAACTGAGCAAGTAAGCAAGCACAAAATCAATAATGGAGTCTCGTCCTTCTCGTCGAACTGAACAAGCAGAGGTGTTTTAGAGGGAGGAGTGGGTGTTTACATAAACAAAAAAGAGAGGAGTGGATCAGGGATGGGTTTAGAAGGGAAAAAAACTTTTATAAATTACAAATTACGCCCTTTTAGTTTTAAGGGTAAAAAAAAAAACTAAAAAAAACGAGGATAACAAGGATCGAAATGTTGACCTTCGGGAATGGAACACGGAGCTTTACCAGTACCAACTGATCTCGATATGTACCTATGTTTAGATAAAAAAATATTTAGTAGTGACCGACTTAATACAAATAATTTTTTTTAACAAATTATACGTATACTCGAGACTTCTGAGCGAAAAAACAGTAGTGACCGAGGTCACCCCTGGCCCTCACAAAGTTCCGCCCTATAAAATACACTAATCTGAAAATAAGAGAAGAGTGTTGCACTTAAACTATAACCCAGGGCAGTAACAAAAGTTGTCAGAAACAACAATCAACAGCAATGAATCGAACTTTGTACATTGTTGCAGTAATTCACTAGGTTATGTAATTATATATTGTTGCAAGGAATTGACAGTTGTACATATAGAGGTCAAACTTTAACTATTACGGAGCAAATAAATATTACTCAACTTCAATGTCAAAGTTAATGCAAGAACTTAATGTCTTAATCATATGAAATCAAAGACCCGGATACAATTTTACAAAATATTGATGTCAAAATCAATATCAATTTCGCGTTTCACTTCTGTTTTCAAAGAACCAGCAGCATAACTGTACTAAAAATAGTAAATCAAACTCATCTCCAATAAATTTAGATACCATAGGCATCCTTTAGTCCAATAATTAGATAGCAAATGTAGGTTTACGTGATTTAATAACGCAACATCAAAAAGAAATGAAACCCGCTTTAAATGAATGAACCATTCTTTCGTGCATACCAATCCAAGAGCAAAAACTGAGAACCAACAACGAAAGAGACGCCACAGATTTTGATTACACACGCAAAGGTGAAAGTGTGATGGCGGACCCAAGATTTTTACCCCAGTCCTCTTATTTCTATCAATCTCGACACTAGAGTATTTGGGTCAGGTCGCCAGGTCGGGTGACCAAGAACACTTCTTAAAAGTCGTACTATATTTACAACTATAGACTAACACCAAGAACATCAAACTAACCCATCCTAACTCTTAGACATTTTATAGTTATCTTTACCAAGACTTATATGTATGTTGTTGTCTTCTAAAGAACCACTGCATGCCACATCAGCGGCATTGTCAATTGATAACAGTTAGATCATTCTTCATTTGTGTGTGTCCATTTGTTCTATGATATTGAATCAATGTCATCTAAGAGGCATTTAGTCCCAGAAGAAAATAACAAAAGATATAGAAGAGCATTGGTTCCTATGTTGATAACAAATAATTCATTTAAGATCCTTACAGAACTTCATAGACCACGTAGTCTACACTCTACACTAGTTCACCAATTGCCAGCTAAAGTGAAAACTCAAATTTTGTACTAACCTAATGTCTTCTTATATTTGGTTTCTAAATTCTAGCTTTCAAATAATCAAGTATCCAACCACGAAAGTAGTCTTAAAAGTTTCAAATAAGAGTAACAATCTGAAAACAAAATCGCAGGAATCTTGTAGCAATAATAATCAAGTCTATAAACTCATTCCTAATCAAATATCACGCATCAAGTTTCAGTAATCAAATATCAAAGCATCAAGTAAGTACTTGAAAATCTTACTCAAAAACCTCGCATACAATGTTACCCTACCCTTAACTCGGTGGGTTATTTATATCCTATTTCTACCGACTCTAGAAACTAGGAATTGTAATACAAATCTGATTGCATTATTAAATTAAGATTTTATCTCAAGCCATGTATCTTGCTTGGAGATTACGTATTTGACTTGGACCCCATGGAACTTGGGCCTCAAGTCTCGGTAATTATCCCAACATTCACCCCCTTAATTTCTGAGACGTGATAAGGAGGTCTTCTACTCTTATTAGGCTTCGCATTTCTTTGAACTTGATGCGAGCTAATGCCTTAGTCAATGGATCTGCTCTTTGCTGGTCACCCGGTACATGTTCCATCTTCACTTGATCATTTTCCACACATTCCCGTATAAAATGATAACGAGTAGCTATGTGTTTACTTCTTCCATGGAAAACTGGATTTTTGGATAACTCAATTGCTGATTGATTATCTACCCGAAGTATCACCTTTTCTTTGTTCCATCCCGTCACTTCGTATAAAAGATCTTGAAGCCAAATTGCTTGGCATGCAGCTGCAGTGGCTGCCATAAATTCAGCTTCGCATGATGACAACGCCACCGTGGCTTGTTTTTGTGAACACCACGTGATTGGGGAAGAGCCGAGAAAGAATATGTGACCCGTAGTGCTTCTCCCGTCGTCCGGGTCGACATTGTGACTGCTATCACTGTACCCGATCAATTGTTTACACTCACCCCTGCCATACTTGATTCCATAGTCTACCGTACCTCGCAAATATCGCAGAATATGTTTTATCGCCAAGCCATGCGATTCACGAGGGTCTTGCATGTAGCGACTAACCACACCAACCGAGTAAGCCATATCTGGTCGTGTGTGCATCAAGTAGCGAAGACACCCAACCACTTTTCTATATGCCGTAGCTTCGATTTGTGGTTCATCTTTAGCTTTCGAAAACTTCACACCTGGTTCCATTGGTACATGAGCTAGATTTGATTTTTCCATCCCTGTTTCTTTGAGGATTTTACGTGCATAACTAGCTTGTTTCACCAAAATGCCATCAACTTTTTGCTCCACTTCGATGCCTAGGTAGTACGTCAACTTACCTAGATCAGACATCTCAAATTTGGAAGCCATTCCTCTTTTGAACTCATGAATTATCTTTAAGCTTGTACCCGTAACAAATAGATCGTCAACATATACTGCAAGGATTAAAAGTTGATTGCCTTCGGTCTTGCGATACACAGATTGTTCTTTGGAACACTTCTTAAAATTCATGGTTGACAATATTTGGTCCAGTTTGGTATTCCAAGCTCTAGGTGATTGTCTCAACCCGTAAAGAGCCTTGGTTAGACGGTACACCTTACTTTCTTGCCCTTTTACCTCAAAGCCTTCCGGTTGCTTGACGTGAACCACTTCCTTCAACTCGCCATTTAAGAAAGCCGTCTTCACATCTAGGTGGTGTATTTCCCATCCTTGTGAGGCCGCCAAGGCTATTAGCAAGCGAACTGACTCGATACGAGCTACCGGAGCGAACGCGTCTTCATAATCAATTCCGGGTTGTTGCAAGTATCCTTTCGCCACCAATCGAGCTTTGTGCTTGTTCACTGTACCGTCGGCGTTCTTTTTTATTTTATAAATCCACTTCAAACCAATAGGCTTCATACCACTTTCGTAGTCAACCAGCTCCCATGTTTGATTCTTCTTTATTGAGTCTATTTCAGCCTTCATTGCATTCTCCCAAACTTGTTTACCCTTAGCTTCTTGGTAGCAAGTTGGTTCACCATTTATGGATAGTAATAAATGCTCAGATTCAAGCTCAGCTTGCATCACATAATCTTGAAACTTCTGAGGCAAAACTATGACTCTACTAGATCTCCTTGGGCCATCTTGAGTGACTACCTGGTTCTGAGTTTGGGCCTGAATAGTTGGCTGGGACGATGTTAATGACTGGACCGATTCTTCTAAAGTCGGCTCATCTGACTCGTGCACAACTGGGCTCCCATTTTCTGGGTTGTTATCTTCTGGACCTGCTTCAAAAACATAATCCGCTTCATGTTCATATTGATTATTATCTTGTAAGCTTCCCCAATCCATGACAGAACCACCTGGTGACTCCTCTTCGGTTACTTTGAGCGATTTCCAGCCCTTGGTTTCGTCAAATATTACGTCCCTGCTGACTATAATTTTTTGTGTCGTAGGATTGAAAAGTCGGTAAGCTTTGGAGCCCGGTTCGGTACCAAGATGTACCAACGGTATTGAGCAGTCATCCAACTTCTTTATTTGCGGATCTTGTACCTTAGCATAAGCCACACACCCGAAAATTTTTAAATGAGTAACATTTGGCTTCCACCCTTTAAAAATCTCATAAGGTGTTTTATCAACTAGGACCTTTGTTGGTATCCTATTTATTACGTACGTTGCATGATATACTGCTTCACCCCATAGATAGTTTGGAACTTCCATTGCCTTCATGATGCTCCGGGTCATCTCCATCAAGGTTCGATTCCGACGCTCTACTACACCATTCTGTTGAGGCGTATATGGTGCGGTGAGATGTCGGTTTATTCCGTTTTCATCACAGAAATCTTGAAAAATTCTTGAAGTGAACTCTCCCCCTCTATCCGTTCTGAAAGTTTTGATGGCACATCCGGCTTCCTTTTCAGCAAGTTTCTTGAACTTTCTAAACTTCTCGAAGGCTTGGCTCTTATCCTTCAAAAGTGAAATCCACATATATCGTGAGTAATCATCAATTAAAACAAATATGTACCGGTTACCTCCCAATGTCGTCGGTGTTATAGGCCCACACAAATCTCCGTGAATCAACTCCAATTTCTGCTTTGCTCTAAATTGTGTTGAATTTGGGAAAGAATGTCTTGCTTGTTTGCCCAAGAGACAGGAGCTACAAAGTTGATCTTGATGCTTTATTAATGGCAACCCTTCAACCATATCTTTAGCACCCATGTTTCTTAAAGTCTCGAAGTTTACATGTCCAAGCCTTGCGTGCCACTTCCATGTATTATCTTCGATTCTAGCTTGCAAACAAACCGGCTTTCCCACCTTGAGTTTGATCTTGTACAACCTATTACTTGCTCGTGTCACCCGCATGAGAAGTTTTTCTTTTTCATCGTGAACCGTTAGAATGTTGTTTTTCATACGTATGTCATATCCTATCTCTGTAGCTTGTCCGAGGCTTATTATGTTACTTTTTAAGTCCGGTATGAAATATACATCTTCCCATAGCATGTGATCACCTGTTTTGGTTTGGAACAGAATTGAACCCTTACCTTTTATTTCCACATATGAGTTATCACCAAACTTCACCGTACCGGTTACGTTCTTGTTTAAGTCAAAAAAATATTCCAAATTCCCGGTCATGTGATTGCTAGCCCCATTGTCGAGATACCACACTCCTTCTTCCTTTGTCTCGTTCAAGTAGTGTTTTGCTAACGGTTTGCTATCGTTTAGTAAGATAACTTCATGTATAAAGGCTGCATCTGCCTCCTTTGTTTCAACCATGTTAGCTTCTTGGGTTTTCTTTTTCCGATCCGGACACGTTGACACGAAGTGCCCAGGTTTGTCACATCGCCAACAAACCACATGGGATCGGTCTTTAGTCTTTTCTTTTTCCCACTTTGAGCTCGATCCCGCTTCTTGCTTCGCTTTGTCTCGTTCTTGACCCACTGGCTTTCTTTTACCCTTTCCACGAGTGTTCGATCCCTTTAATGATCCTTTACTTAATTCTGGCTTCTGAGTTGAATAGTAATCAGTCCTGCCATACATCAACTTGGATTGGGTTTCGTTGTGAAGATCGTCCCCTTTGACCCGTTCTTCGTAAGCTTTCAAACGGCCAACAACATCTTCG
The DNA here is from genome assembly GCA_039602395.1 of Deinandra increscens subsp. villosa. Taxonomy (NCBI): domain Eukaryota; kingdom Viridiplantae; phylum Streptophyta; class Magnoliopsida; order Asterales; family Asteraceae; genus Deinandra; species Deinandra increscens. The sequence goes on from JBCNJP010000019.1 coordinate 3,246,595, forward strand.
AAAGCCACAGTTTTTAGATCAAGAACCTGTTCGATTGAAGCAACGATATGCACAAACCTTCTTGGTACGCTTGCTAGGAATTTCTTGACCATCCTCGATTCTTCAATGGTCTCGCCAAGGGATGCCGATTTAGAGGCAATACATGAGAACCTGTTGGCAAATTCATCGATAACTTCTGTCTCTTTCATGCGAAGATTATCGAACTCGGCCAATAGAGTCTGCAACTTTGCTTCTTTAACCCTTTCTGCTCCTTGGTGACGAGTTTTCAAGGCTGTCCACATGTCCTTAGCCGTTCCCAAGTTGCCTATTTGTAATATTTGGTTTTCGGGGATTGATTGAAACAAGAGGGCGATTGCTACGCTGTTCTTTTCTTCATCGGTTGACCCTGGATCGATGGTCACCCAGACTTTATTAACAGTCAATATTACCTTCATCCTCATGGCCCAGACCGTATAGTTGGTCGTCGTGAGCATGGGACACTGCAGGGTTGTTTGGCGATCTTTAACCGTTGTGTCCATTATAATCTTTCTGTTGCCACGTTTGTATGTAGCTGGAGTTTTAGGCGATGAAACTGGTGTTGTTGTTGGAGACTCTTCCGATGAACTACTGGTCGAACCTTCGCTAGATTGCTTCTCAATATCCAGCGCTTATGTTCAGGCCTGTTCTTCCCAGAATCTTGATCGATGATGGCTTCTTGACTCAAGTGATCTTCGATCTTCCGCTCTGATACCAATTCAAGAGTGAATTGATATCAAACACAAAACGATTATCGGACTAACTCTCCAATATTATTGAATACAAGGAAAATCTTACTCAAAAACCTCGCATACAATGTTACCCTACCCTTAACTCGGTGGGTTATTTATATCCTATTTCTACCGACTCTAGAAACTAGGAATTGTAATACAAATCTGATTGCATTATTAAATTAAGATTTTATCTCAAGCCATGTATCTTGCTTGGAGATTACGTATTTGACTTGGACCCCATGGAACTTGGGCCTCAAGTCTCGGTAATTATCCCAACAGAGTTTCAATTTCAAATTTCACAAGTATAGTAGAACACTAACCTACCTTAGGGTAGCTTGAATCAAAGGTTTTATGATGACTCGAGTTTCTGTGACTCCCTTTCTGATCCGAAGGTGAAGAGAAATCCAGAGAATATTGTTTGAATCGATGATGAAGGATGAATAATATTGTTGTTGTGACTCGATTTCTACTAGTGTACGTTAAGTGAACCAAATTCAATTAAGTGAACCAAAGGCGGAAGCCACAGAATTTGTCGCTCGAGATACATAATACCCTAGATAGAGGTTTTGGATTTCTCTTTCGTAAGTCATACCGTTTCGAAAAACCACCTAGCCAAACTATTTTCAATCCGATACCCGTAGACTTAAACACAAATAGAACTTGCAATCCAAATGAAATACTGGTGGACTCTGTTTCTCAATGCTTGCAAACCAATAATATTTATCTCAGTTGGTGTGTCCGTGCTCGTAAACCAACAAACCAAGCATGCAACTCTTAAATCATAAAATTTGAGGCTTTAAAGTCAAAAGAAATAGGTGTAACTTGTAAGGGCAGTCTCCTGTGACTGCTACAAAACGTACAGCACCGTTGCCTGATTGTCATGATAGGAATTGCTGATGTGAAGCCTTGCCTATAAGCAATAAACAACAATCCAAAGTCCTATACATCAAAGTCATTTTATTGACAACGAAGGAAGCGAACATAGGCTTTATCTTAAAATTTATGCTCCTGTCAATAAAGCACCATAAGGGCCGACAACAGGTTTAATATAAACCGTATCCACACGTCATCTACCGAACAATAAGAAACGAAAAGAACAGTAACAAAGAAGGCATAACATTATAGACATCAACCTGCCTAACATAAAGTATATTACAAAGCCACTATTGATTGCCAAAATCATTATCTACCATATGTTTTAGAAGTTGTTTCAGACACGATGTTATAGCTATGAAACAGTAGTTCGTCCTATACATATCATTTTTAACAAACCTGGTAGTGATGCATAAAAGTCGGGCTTTCCTTCATTTCCTAGTTGGTGGCCTTAGAAACTACAATATTCTGAGCATGCTATGCTTCCAAAATAGTATGCCCGCCATATAGCAATGGACCTATCATTTGACATCTTTGCCTTTTAGCCTCTTGGCCAAGGCACCTGCATTTTTTATTTAGATATGGCTATATGAGTTTTAATTTGTAACGGTTAGCTATCTAATGTGACACAGCTTTTAAAAAAATTACCTAGCTCGTCAAGTAGTTTTCTCTTGGCATGCGGGTTGCTTTTTTCCTCGCTTTCAGCACTAGCGGTTTCAGTTCCCACGCCTACAGAGGTGGGTGTGACGCTTGAAGAAGAAGTGTTGTTACCCTATATGTTGAATACCCTATTGACCACAAATTGGAGGCTATTTTTGAATTTTTTTCCCAGATTTCTTGAGTTGGAATTTTTTTTTCATGCCTATAATTGCCGTGATCGGATCTGGTATCTGCATTGCATTGGAGTATCCCTGGTATGTCAACATGTCTGAACAGCTGATGGCAGCCTGATGCCAACCATTCCAGCCATAGCATGCTCAAACAGTGTGACATCTGCCAAGCCAGCGTCATCCTCGATAGTGCAGTTTACACAATACCTGTTAGCAATCCTATTAGTTTTGTATTTATATAAACAACATATGTATTTTCGATTGACACATTCTTACATAAGTTTCAGAAAGTCCTGGCCATGTTTAGCACATGTGTACTTGTCTACCTGCTTTAACAAAGTTTGCTTGCGACTTATACCATTAACAGACATGTCTTTAAACAGGACTAAAATAATAAAAGCCTAGGTAGCCTAAAATACAACTATAAACATAACAAAAGTAACGAAAGAACAATAATAACAGCAAAAAACACCATATGAAGAGGTACACCAAACAGTCGTCACTAACGCAACGAAGGTAACAAACACGCATAGAAACCCAGCCTAAGCAAGAAATGGCAAAGAAAAGCAGGCAAAACAGCCCTAGACCTAAAATGTCCAGAAACATAACAAAGGTAACGAAACAGCCCTAAGAACGAAGTAATAGGCAGAATAAACACACCAACTTAGAAACTGTGAATTAAGAACATGAAACTTACCAAGCGCCTCTGCAAATGGAAACAAACAGTTAGCAGCCCGCAATAACAATGAGAAGCGCTATGAAATTAACTTCAAAATTAAGGATTTATGCCAATCTCAAGTTATAATTCACTGTGGCAAGGCTATACTTTTCTTGGACATACTTTCAAATGCAATGGGCGCAAACATAATTAAGGTAACGAACAGAAGCTGTGAATAAAGAACACGAAACTTACTAAGCACACGGTATGCCAACTTTTCCGAATAGACGCTGCAAAGGAAAACAAACAGTTAATAGACGCTAAAAAAGAGTTAACAAAATGAAAGTAAGAAAAACATCAGTTGTTAACTTGATATTCCTGCAGAGTTCCTTGACTTTAGTTATGAAATCTCTATTTTCTAAGTAGCTAACACATATTCTTCTAGTATTAACCTATGCAAACTTTTTTCTATGTACCGTACATGCGCCTGCTTTTGTATATATAAATATTCACGTAAAGTTCATCCAGAAGTGCTTTCAAAGTAAAATTAGTTTGCCTCATATCTAAAGTGAATATACAATAACCTATCCAAAAGAAAATGGAGGTCTAAAAGGAAACATGATCACAAAAAGTCCAACTCATGTACATTTAAAAGTGACCAAAAAGTCAGCAACCAATCCTCTTAAAATAAATAAGACCACAAATTAAGAACATGAAAGTTACCAAGCACACGATACAATAACTCTTCCGAATACACGCTACAGGAAAATAGATAGTTAGCAACCGGCAATGACAATGAGGGACACCATAAAATTAACTCCAAGGGTATACTTTTGTTGGACACATTTTCAAATGCCTGCCTGTACATACTCTAAGAATCAAAAATATCAGGGCACACCATAACACCCCATTTCTATAATCATATGAAATAAAGAAAAATAAAAAAATGAATGAAAAATGAAAGTGGAGTCTTACACTACAATGACATAATATGATGGAAGGACGAAGTGACAAAATCCAGTATATATTTCTCAAACAAACACCAATTTCTCAAACAAACAATATATATTACCCAAAACTGATGCAAGATACCAATTTCTCAAACAAAGAGGCAATTAGATATATATTAGTATATTACCCATAACTCATGCAAGATTCAAATAAAGAGTAAATGAAGATGCAGTTGTTTATCAAACAGAAAACACCCAAAAAAGTGACTGATGGAGACGATTGTAGAAAGGCTTGAAAATCGTTTGAAATCAGAACACACAATGGAGCAGAACATAAATTGAGAGACCGATCATACAATAGATCACCGATCATACAACAAATTGCTAACGAACATACAACAAATCAAAGAAACATACCAATCATACAACAAATCGCAACGCATAAACCAGGAATTCGACGAAAGAGAAGAAATTCGAACTCACCGGTGCAGGAAGCTCAACGTAGGTGAAGGTTGAATGGCGTGCGAAGTCGACTATAAGGGACGAAAGACCCATATCTTATAGTGATTTATTTCCTATGCATCATACTCCCTTCTGTTCACGGCGTGGGTCTTTCACCTGCTATCTCTCCTCAGTTGGTAAAACAACGACTGACGTAGAAAGGAAAGTAGAGAACCGGGAAGGAAGAAAAGAGCGTATACACGTGTAAAGTGAAAAGCAATGGGTTGTACATTAGGCAAGAGAAATGGTACCATGAGCCTATAATAAAATGATGCAATTGTGAGTTGTACATCAGGGAGTGGAAATGGTACTCTAAACGATGCTACCCACGACACGCTGCGACCACAGGCCGTGCGAGTAACTAGGACCCTCAATGTTGCACATGCTAAAACCTCTGACTCACCTCTATAATTCTTCATTCATTTTTTTGTGTCCGGTGGGATTTGAACCCTTTAACCTCCACATTGGAAGACAAGGGTTGTATCCACTCCACCAAATGGTGGGAGATACGAGACATGATAGTTATGATCATCCCGACGACTAAATTTACAATCTACTCTTAAATATATTATCATAACATGTATTATTGTATTTTTTTTGTTTATCATTTTGTATCTTGAGATGATATTTATTCCCCTTAATTGTTGGCTCTCTAGTTAATGTGGGAGTAGCCTACTCAGTACAGGTTTTGTCCTCTTAGGTGGAAGTCCTGGTTTCAAACACAAACACCAGTGTAATTTGTTGTTGTATATATTAGTTTGTCGTTAAAAAAATTGTAGGGTCTCTAGTTCCAATGATTATGGATACATTGTTAGTGTTAATGAGTTAATGACATGTCGTGTTTGTGGTTGTTAGCAACACTCAAGCATTACAAGATATTTTTTTTTTTGAACGGCCAACAAAATTATATTAACAAGCTACAAAAAGTAGCGCAAGAAAAGAACATATACCCAAGAGTTACAGAAACCCGCGTACAATCAACTACATTCTACGTAAAATCAAAATTGACCCATTGCTCCCAAGTGACGCTTAAGCCGGAGCGGCTCTTTAGCCAAAGGAATCCCAGAATTCTTACATCCTCCAATAATTTTAATCTTGACACCGGGACGTTGTTGAAGACACACTCGTTTCTCATCATCCACACGCACCATACCACCGTTTGTATGATGAAATTCACAATCTTTTTTTTTCTGGCGGAGCCGGCATAGTACTTGTATGCGTCTAAGAGGTCTGAGATACCAAATAGAAAAAACCTTGGACAACGACACCATTGCGCAATCCCATCCCACACCGCCTGAGCAAAACCACATGATACAAAGAGATGTTCTGCGGTTTCCTCCACATCACCGCATATCGGACACATATTCGTCGAAATGTTTACTCTTCGGGAGCATAACGCCTGCCTGGTGGGTAATCGGTCGATATGCATTCGCCATACAAGATATGATACCTTTTTAGGGACCCAATTATTCCAAGGAAAACGATAATTCGGAGTTGTTTGGTGTAGCTGGTGTAATTTTTCCTTGATGCTCTTTGTTGAAAATTGACCCGATTCGTCGAGTGCCCATCGCCATGAGTCATCGCTGAGGCGCTGAATTCTATAACTGATCATACCTGCTAGCGTGTTTAATTCAGCATTCTCCACAGTAGTCGAAGGGATCCTTTTCCAACTAAAATTCCACTGGAAACCGCTGCTCGTAGACAAAATCCGTTCACTTAGGCAGCACCCTTTCTGATTTTCTAGAGAGAAGAGTGCTGGAAATTTGATGAATAAAGGCCCATCAGGTGACCAGCAATCTAACCAAAACAAAATGTCATCGCCATTCCCTTGTAGCGCCAATATTTCCTTGTCGATTTGAATCCCAAGAGCTTGAAGTTCTGCTGCTGAGTTTTTTATCTGTTTCCAAGGGCCCGGAACGGTTGCTTTTGCGGGAATAAAGGACCAAGAACGAGAGCCGCTGTGAATGTCCCAAACTATCTTCCGCCACAAAGAGTTTTTTTCATTCTTGAACCTCCACCACCACTTAGCTAGGAGAGCTAAGTTGGCTTCTTTTAACGATCCAATTCCGAGTCCGCCATATTTCTTTTCCTTCGAGATGTTTTCCCACGCGACCCAACATATCTTCCTTTGCTCGTCAGTTCCAGCCCAAAGGAAGTCTCTCCGTATGCGATCTAGTTTCTCAATCACCCCTGCAGGTACTTTAAAAAGTGAAAAGTAATATGTGGGAAGTGAGTTAAGAACAGATTTTATTAGAGTTACACGACCTGCAAATGAGAGGGTTTTTGCCTTCCATGGGGACAACCTTTGTTTGAATGTGTCAATAATAGGCTCCCAATGTTTGATCAGATTCATGTTAGCGCCGATTTGTAACCCCAAATGTTTGAATGGGAAGGATCCCTTCTTGCACCCCATGGTTTGAGCCATTAGATTTTGTTCCTCTTGCTCCACTCCAATGGCGAATAGAGTGCATTTTGACAGGTTAATCCCAAGGCCAGAAATCAGGTAGAAACATCTTAGTAACCTCCTAATGTTGCAGGCATTGGAACCAGACCATTCTCCAGTGAATATAACATCGTCTGCAAACATTAAGTGAGTTAGTGATTGCCCATGCGGTTGTGCTTTTAAACCATGAATAAAGCCCAAATCAGAAGCTTTTTTAATGAAACATGTAAGAGTTTGCATAGCTATTATAAACAAGAAAGGAGAAAGAGGATCTCCCTGACGTAATCCTCGTTGACACGTGAACTCTTGCGTGGGTGAACCGTTGACAAGGACTGAGGCTCTTGATGTTGAAATGATCGCCCACACCCAATTCCTCCATAGGGGCGGAAACCCCATCTGTCTGAGTACTTCCAATAGAAATTTCCAATTTAGGGAATCGAATGCTTTGTTGATATCCACCTTAAAGAACATGCCAGCACGCTTCTTATTCTTTAGGTGGCTGAGCATTTCATTAAGGATAAGGGGACCATCGAGGATGCTCCTGTTTGCTATGTACGCCGACTGTTCTTGAGAGACCAGCCCCGAGATGACACCCTTCAACCTGTTCACTAAGACTTTTGATATGACTTTATTAATAAGACCAATCAGACTAATCGGCCTATAATCCGCCAACGAACTCGGAGATTTTGATTTTGGGACAAGTGTGATGAACGCCGCGAATACATTCGCAGTCAATGAACCTGTGGCATGGAAATGTTCAAAAAGTTTGAGGAAATCCAACTGGAATGCTTCCCAACATTTTTTTAGAAAGTTGATGTTGAAGCCATCGGGCCCGGGCGCTTTATCACCATCACAATCCCATATTGCGTTCTTGATTTCCAAAAGTGAAAAAGGCTGAATGAGATTAAGGGCCTGGTCATGTGTAATTTTTACCACATCTGGGCACACGAAGGGCGGCCGATCTTCCACCTGTTCAGAAAATTTGTTAGAAAAAAATCCGTACACCTCACTTTTGATGGCGACTGGGTTAGTGTTCCACTGTCCATTCACCGTTAGTCCGTTGATGCGGCTATTGCTTATGTTTGCGTTAACAATCCCATGAAAGTACTTCGAATTCTCGTCCCCATCCATTGCCCATTTTCCTTTGGCCTTTTGCTTCATGTCCTTGAGTTTGATTTGGTCCATTTCCAATATAAGTTTCCTACAATCTTTGCGCTTTTGTTGCTCAACAGGAAGGAGAGCCCTTGAATTTGCTGCTGATTCAATTACTTCCAAATCAGATTTTGCTTGAAGGTACGATGCATCCCGGGCCCTACGTGCTGATTGAATCCATTCCTTCACCTTAAATTTTGCCCATTTTAGCTTGGTTGCCAGAGCTAGATCCGGCGGCCCATTAAACCTGAAAGAAGCAGCTTGAACTATAACAAAGTTTATGAATTCTGGATTCTTTAGCCAAGAATCAAAAAACTTAAAAGGAATCGGCCCGAAGTCCGTTGCTGACGTAGAGAGAGTTATAGGGTTGTGATCCGAATAAAGTCCAGGGAGACAAGCTACAGATGCGTTCGGCCAATGATCCTGAAAATCTTTACATACCAAAAAGCGATCAAGCTTGCTAGCTTTTTCGCCATTGTCAGAGACATATGTAAATAAACCCCCTCCCATATTATATTCAAATAATTCCCCTCTTAGAATAAAATCATTGAAAAACATGGCGTTGAGCCCTACAAATTGTGAATTAACCCTTTCTTCTGGCATCCGAACATCGTTAAAATCACCCATTAGTAACCATAAACCCGTTGATTCTTCCTTGATTTTAAGTAGATCCTCCCAGAGGGCCCGACGGACTACCGGGTCGTTTGGAGCATATACATTAGCTATGTTTATGAATTTTCCGGATCCCCCCAAGACTCCTTTGAGAACAAGGTAATATCGATTTTTTATTGACCCTGTTATGGTGAAAATCGCCGGATTCCAAATGCAAACAAGACCACCGGAAGCTCCGGTGGACTCAATGCATTCCACCTGGAACGCAGATCTACCCCAAAATTCATAGAAAGGAAAATTATTGTAATTAGGAATTTTTGATTCCTGAAAGGAAATAAAATTAATACCGACAGAAGCTTTCAAACCACGAATCCAAATAGCTTTTCTGGAATCGTTCATCCCCCTAATATTGATAGAGATGCAATTCATTGAGGAATCGGAACTTTACCCTCGTCGTTAATGGTGTCCACTACCTGATGTATGTGCTCACCGAGCGAAATTCCCACGCAGGCGCCGAATTGAACCGTGTTGAACACCTCAGTTTGTACGTCGGACTCCTCAATTTGCATTGAAGAGTTTGATTCCATCTGTGCGACTTCGTCAACTGGAGCTACCAGGGTTTCAATCACTGGAGTTTCCGCAACCCCTTCTTGTGGTGAAACCCGGTTCGAATTTGGGTCAGCAATGGTGTTAAAAGGAGCGACACCGGAGGAGATAGAGGAATTTTGCCGGATTGTGAGGTTGTCTAGGTAATTTACCCAAGTCCCAACTGTGTTGTCCTGGTTCTCCAAATACCGAGATCGTTTTTTGGGCCTATTTGGCGAGCCTTTTTTGGAGGATCCAGGCCCATCTTTTACACCCAAAAATTTGGTCTTGACCTTCCGTTTGAACTTCCCTCCCTTTCTCCTCGCAGGTGACGTCACCCCATTTGAATCTGTGCCAATTGATTGATTAGACATTGAATTTGGCGGCTGTTGAGGTGCCCCATGAGAGCCGTTTCCGGCTGTTGCTTCCGGGGAGTTTTGCCCGTCGATCGTGATTGGATCTGCCTGAGGGTTATTCGACGAAAGGGCAATTTCTGGGGACTCTGTTTCAACAGCAATCTCCCCCTCTTCAAGCTCTTGTGGTGCATCCGACCTTCTGGTGTTGTCATCCCCATCCCCCTTCTTCGGATCTGTAGACGAAGGTACTGCGGTATGTGATGGTGCAGTGGGTGGTGGCTTACCACTTGTCAGGAAGGATGGTACCCAAAAGTTCGGAACTTCGGATACACGGGTTTGGTATAGCTTACCGCACCATACAACATCGACAATATCGTCAATCCACCCAACATTCCCATTGACAAGAACACACAGTTTTGTAAAAGCCAAGTTCTTTTCCCATCCGGATTTTGCTGCGTTGTATAGCGTTCTGCCAAATAAGTTTCCGATTTGGTCAAGGGAGTCCTTTTCTTTTACTGCTAGAGGAAGGCCTTCGACTTTTAACCAAGCTAGTCTTTCCGGCACCGTATCTTGGCCATCCCAGACCCCAATCACGTCAAAGAAATCAAGAATTTCGTTCCGCTTGTCTTTTAGAAAAGCGTTAACGTCGTCCTTGCAATAGAAGTTAATGATGACGCTAAGACCACCCGAATATTTCACCGTGGTGTTGAATATTCCGATCCGAGGTAGCCACTCTTCCACATCATTTAGTTGATCTAGCCCTTTAACCTTTCCCAGTACCGCGTTCCCCTGCATATAGCAAACTTCCTTTGATATCCCAAACCCAATGTTTACTTGCTTCCTAGAGCCTGAGCAACTCGCGTTTTGACCCATGAGAGCCTCCCTGAAAGGGCCAGCCTTTGGTATACCCCAATTTGGCATCGGATTCTTTAGTTTCTCTTGCCATATCGGCATGGCCAGCTTGTCAGCCCCATTTCCTTCAGGAAGGTTGCTTGAAGGTATTCTTTTTCCATCCCTGTCAAACTTTGGAAAATGAATACCCACTATGGCATTCTGGATTCGTACCTTCCCCATTTTTATTCGGAATGCTTTTGGGTCTTTAATCCCTTTGAATCTGACGAAACCGAAGTTCGATCCAGATTTTGCCGGCCGGAAGGGAACGATAGCATCCACCACCTGTCCGTGGTTCTCGAACTCCCGTCGCAGATCTTGACTCATCACTCCTTTTGGGACATTGGAGATGAAGAATGTTGTTGCGTTTGCCCATCGGTCCTTATTCGATGTTCCCGTGTTCGTCGGTTTTTTCCGTCGCACTTCTGTCCACCCATCATCTGTGTTACCTCCTTCGCCGGCTGTGGAGCCGCCGTGAACGTCGGCTTTCTCCGCTAGGTTTCCATCGCTTTCTCTCTCCATCCTAAAAACTAATTAATAAATAAATGTTAAAATTTTATCCATTACAAGATATAATTATTTTTATATGTTTCCCTTTGAAATAATGAGTTTTATAAATTTTTTCATCAACAAGACTATCATTTATTAAATTATCTTTTATTATAAATAATATTATTAAGTCGTTTTATACCAAATAATTCATGTTTCTGTAATTCTTAAAGTTGAACGATATATTTTGCATGTGGTCATTGAGAACTGTCATGTTAACAAAGTACACCCAAAACATAACAAATTGCTTTTTAACGTGAATTATGAAACAGTATTCGGTCAAAGTCAATGAATTTAATCTACCTACTATTCTCCTCAATCATACATATTATAAAAATTTTATGACATCCAAATTTGAACTTTTTTTTTGTTGTCATATTGGCCCCTACTTTGCAATTATAGGCCTACTCTAAAATTAAATACAGGCCACAAAAGTCCCAATGTGTTTGGTTTGTTCAGAATAATAATATTATATTTGATTATTTAAAAAACATGGTATTTTCACTGTGCGTTGCAACTTGTAACGTAAATACAATATATACAAAAAACGATAAATAGATTTTATTGTATCATGCTAATTAGGTGGGGTTCTGCTTCATCGTAGTACGTAAAGAACACTTGATTATTAAAGCGCCAAATAGAACCAAAAGATTAAAAAAATTTAAGTTCTTTACGATAAAATTCAATTAAAAAATACATCCTATTAATTCAATCTCAATATTATACGTATCAAAGAAATGAGTAATAAACTTTTAAATCCAAAATAAAAGATAACTCTAAAAGCTAGATATGAACATGTGTATACAAATAGGTGCATGTACCATTAAAATCACTCATAAACAATATCACTACCTCGTTACTTCCTATATTTAAACAAATATATTTACTTTGTAAGAGAACTGCACTATAGACGTCTACATCCTATTTTCACACTAGTATTACTCAATTTTAGATAAATTATATCTTTCTTTGTTTGAACGCATAACTTTATTCACAAATAAAAACAAAATCAAACAAATTATACTCTCTTGAAACTAACGGGCGAAGTATTACACTTGAAGGTACCATTTTGTTGCATCAAAATCACATTTTGATCGAGAATGCTACTATTTGTTCAACATACGAACCTGTGGCCTCATCGTTATAAAAGGATTATGTTTTATTTGCCTCAATTAATTTTTTTTTTAACATTTCACAAAAAAAGAAGTATTTAAGATTAGAACACGAAATTAAAGTAAAGTAACTTGGATAGTTAAAAACAGTTTATGTGACTTCAAACAAAACATCAACCAAACTTTATTACAATCACGTGAAATTTTCTGTTTAGATTATATATATTATAATTACTTTACTTTATCAATTGATCTCTAGTTCAATTGACTAGAGGGAGGTACCCAAGACATTATCGGGTAAGTGGTGTAATGTCCTCATCAATGATCCAAATTTACCTTTAAAAAAAAACTTTATCTTAGAAAATGCGGTTTAAAAACAATGTTAGGTAGAGTATGGTTTGACTAAAAAGCTTTCCATGAATTCTAGAAAACAAAAATTAGAATAATGAGGTGTTGGGTGAATCAAAATCCGTCTGGCCGGTTTAGAAATTAAATAATGAGCATGGCCACCAAAACGCGGCTAAGTTACACTTCGAGTCCCTAAACTAATCATATATACAAGTGGGTCATAAACTTTAACTTACAACTTCTAGCTTTTCTTCTTCTTCTCTATTCCATCCTTTGAATTCACTAACAATTTTACTCACGACATCAATCTTTGATAACGGACTCAAACACTATGTTTGGGTTATCAGTTTGATAAAATATATTGTACTTAAGTTAACATGTTTTATCTGTTTAATTAAACACGTCATGTTTGAATTGACATGTTAAATTGTTTAATTAAACATGTCGATTTGTAAGCAAGTTTTAAAGTAAAACAAATTATATTTCATAAAATCAAGTCACCAATCCTTTTACAACACATCAACATGTTTTTACTCGTTTAAAACTTATTTATAACTCACCACTCCTTAGGGGAGTGAGAGTCATCACGTGCTCTTCTTCGTCTTGCCCACAAACCAAGCCACTAATATTGGCATTTTCTCCCTCTACTCTCACTAACACTCGGTGAACTTGATTAAGAAGTCTTAATTTTCGTTTTCCATGCCCTCCCAACGGTGCCCCTCTATATTCATTTTATAGATATTATTACTATTGGTGGAAAATAGTAATGTTAAAAAGACTAAATCCAAACTACCACCTACTAATATTATACATAAATCTAATTTCATCCTTTTAAATTAGTTATATTCATAACATTGATTATAAATGGTCCAACTTGGGTGATGTACAAGTCATGTTAATTTATTTCATTTGGACTCATCTTGATTAAGAACGTGTCGATATCATCAATAAAATATGCATAGGTTGTGGTGGCTAAGTGAAGGACCAGCCGCCACAAATCACATTACAAGAAGGGTTTAATTTCAATTCCAGGTGAATGTGGGGGGTATTTTGCATATTGTACATAGAACAGGCGTGAGACTGTAAATTAAAAAATTAAAATAATAATTAATTAATGCTGATTGCCAACAAACCTAGACTTGGACTCATCATCATGGTTGGCCAAGAGAGAGAAACTGAGAAACTGAAAAGAGAGAGAGAGAGAGAGAGAGAGATCTGAAAATGGTGAGGGCACCTTGCATCGACAAAAATGGCATGAAGAAAGGCGCGTGGAGTGAAGAAGAAGATAACAAGTTACGTGATTACATTGAGCGTTATGGCCACTGGAATTGGCGTGAACTGCCCAAATATGCCGGTATGATCCTTCTCCATCACCGAATTGAAGCTCGATCCGTAACAATAGCTTCTACTTGTTTGATTTGTATGTTAATTAATCTGTACAATTATTTTGACTCATCTCAACTGAAGGAGAAATTGATAACGTGAGCTATTTGATTTCCGGAGAGTTGTTTGTTTTTTTTAATCGAATCCGGATTCCGAAGTAGAAATGCAGGTTTCTATCGTTTTGCGCTAAATTAGGTCAGCTGTAGCATGAAGATGTTACTAATTTGTATGCAACTGTGTCGAGCGCTTTGATTTTTACCAAATTAAAGGAGAAATTGATATATAGATTCAATTTACGTAAGCTATAGAGCAAGGATTCATTTCGATTCACCAAAACTTTAGGATAAATTTATATCTATTATTCCTGCATTTCTCTAAAGTATTCTTCCAATTGATGTAAGTTCTTCAATGGAGGATCTGAAGAGTTTTTGAATCTGATAATACTATCTGTGTAATTAATTAATTAGGTTTGGCAAGGTGCGGAAAGAGCTGCAGATTGCGATGGATGAATTATCTTCGACCAAGTGTAAAACGGGGGAATTTTAGCAAGGAAGAAGAAGATCTCATCATCAAATTTCATCACAAGATGGGAAACAAGTAGGTGCTTCAATCATATCTAGCTTTGATTGGTTAAAATGTTAAATCAAATTTGAATTGGAGTCAGTTTTTTAATTAATTCTCAAAACCACTGTTTAGCTTTGATTCGATAATCCAGCATTAGGGCTAACTTAACAAATTGGGGCTAATTTTCACATCAATTTGCAGATGGTCAGCAATTGCTGCACAATTACCAGGAAGAAGTGACAACGAAATCAAGAACCATTGGCACACTCACTTGAAGAAACACGGTACTACGAAGCAAAATCATGAACAGAAAGATGAACAAAAGGTTATTAAGATCGAACGGATTATAAACTTTTCTGGTTTACATCCGAGTATTGTGTCTACGTCTAGCGACAACATAATTTCCAACGAATCATCGTCACAGAGAGTTTCTGATGATACAAGTTCAGGTCCCTGTGGGTTCTTATTTGATTTGAATCAAGAATATGTGGAGTCATGGGAGGAAGACTGCAATCTAAAGGAGGAGTTGGTGTGTTGATACAAATTATATAGGATGAAACAAAGATAGAAAAAATTGTTGTTTTAAAATAGGTTAAGTCTTTCTTTCCTTAATTAGAGGATTGAAAACAAAACTATCTAAAATGTTGTTTTGTATACCAACTCATATGTTCTCAAGTTTTGATATAAATTTGTTATTTGTTTCTTTTGTTACTGTCGATGTTGTTGGTATGTATTAATCAATAATTAACGTGTTTGGTTCACCAACCCAAAAGGCCAAAATGACAAAGGATTGACTTTACCAAATACCAAATGTTTATCCCTTTAAAATCTGAGTCTGTTGTTTCAGTTGGTTATTTCATTTTAAAGCATTTGGTAAAATTTGTTTTCACAGTTTCTTTTTTATAAATTACTTTTATTGAAAATAATTTTATTATGAACAACTAACAAATATACACTCCCATGTCCAACGCACTCCTTTGGAGACCCTCTTAGCTTAGGTGGTAACGCCCTTCTAGCATGTGGTGTTTGGGGTGATTGTTTATCGCATGTTGTCAAAGTGGGTGATTGGGCTTCCGCCTTTGAGTTTGACAACATGCGACACCATTTTTTTTTTGGAAAATTAGCTTTATTTAATTTTATATTTTGTCTATCGGTAAATTATAATCCATCTTTTGACATTGGTAACTGGCAGTCCCATGTTATCATCTATTTGTATCTAATGGTCCCTCCGTTAAAAAAAACTAACATCGTTAGTTTTGATGACATGACGAGTGATATGCATTTTTTTAATTTTTATATTATAATTTATCCAATCAGCATCTAGTCACACTCCACCATCACCGCCTGTGACAACACCACCGCCACCACCACAGCCGGAATCCATGGCTCTCGCCGGAAGTCGGTTTCCCCACCGGTCGTCATTGTTGTTTCCCCACCGGAACTGGGTTTCCCCCATGGCAGTGCATCACTATAACATAAATTTGTTACAAGCCTCCAAATTTTGGAATCAAAACAGTGAGCTAGGGTTTTCAACAGTTTTTTTATATCTCAACTCTTGTGTCAGTAGATCTAGAGGCGCCATTTTCAGGGTGAAAATCAGTCCCAATCTTTTGAGAGGGTTGGAAGAAGGGGGTCTTGGAGGGAGCGGCAATTTGAGTTTAGCGGCGACAGATGGCGAGGGTTTTGGATCTGGAATGGCATTTTCAGGAGGAGGAGCGTTTATAATTGCAGACATTTCTCTGCTGGCTTTTGGAACTAGCTTCCCACAGATCTTCTTCAATTGAAAAACCCCATCATCTTCATCGCCGATGTTGGCCGGAATTGTGGCCGGTGGTCGCCGGTCTAAGCCCCTCTCGGGTCTCTCTCTTTTTCTTTTCTTTCCCTTATCATAAACAGCACTGACGATCGGTGGGGAAACCCACTTCCGGCGAGAGCCATGGATTCCTGCGATGGTGATGGCGGTGGTAGAGTGGTGACTAAGATGCTGATTGGATAAATTATAAAATAAAAATTAAAAAAATGTCACATCACTCGTCACGTCATAAAAAACTAACAGCGTTAGTTTTTTTTTAACGGAGGAACTATTAGATACAAATATGTGACAACGTGAGACTGTCAGTTGCCAAAATCAAAAGATGGATTATTATTTGCCAATAGACAAAATACAGGATTAAATGACGCAAATTCTCCTTTTCTTTCTATCTCACAAATAATAATTTTTTTTTTTGAACGGCATTCAATAAAAACAGAAGCAAACAAAACCAGCGGGAAGCTGGCAATACAAAAGAGTCTCAAACAGAAAGTCAAGAAAAACAAACGAAGGTTAAAAACAACAGTTACAGACAAAACAAATAGCACTTCAAATGTTGGTCACACCGTGGCTTTCCTTCGATCACTTTAACACTTTATCACGCATCACTCCCTTTTTGGTCGTAGGGCAACCCTTTTGCTCGCAGTCTAGACCCAAGCAGCATCACTTCTTGTTGCACATTGCCCCTGTTCATGAACACCCACCCAACACCCCATCTTCTCTTTGAACCTACACCATTACAAAAAGTTCTCCATATTCCTTGGCCCCCCACCTTACACCAATCTTCCATTAACTTTCGAACACGTAGCCTTCCACCATCTTACTAATTTTACACAGGTTCTGTTCTTTCATTTAGACCCCCAACCCATTCTGGGAGCTATCATACAAAAAACACATCCATGGTAAGCCCCCCAACCATAATCTTGTTCCTCTCTTTTTTCGATCAACCGAAGCATACCAACTTAACAACAAAAAGTTGGGTTAAATAGTATAAATAAATATTTGGGTTAAATGTGGGAAGGATTGGTTTTTTAATGTTGGGTTAAAAGTTGCATGTGAAAATGATGAGCAAAACCTGATGTAGCATGTTGGTTGAGACTACATGTGGGAGGGGAGACCCTTAGGCCATCCGCAGTACTGTGGTTGTGTGATGGGAAAGTGATGCCACTCATGCACTTGTGTAATATTGATAAATGTGTGTAGTGGGTTAGTAATGATGTGAATATGATGTACCTGTTTAAGTGGTGGAGAAAGGAAAAAAAACAAAACAAACAAAAAGTTGGCAAATAGCCACGTGACCCCGTCACGCCACCACCAAAACTCCCCTAGGGGGTTAGCTGGCGTTTTCTAGCTATTACGACTAATCTATTTCTAATTGGAAAAATTGATTTTAATAATACAAGTTTCACCTAATTGGCCAATAATAATACGAGTTCTAAAATTTCCTCACAATAATATCAGTTTTATATGTATTTGATTATAACGATACACCGTTAGTTTTCAACTAACGGTGTTAGTCAGATTGCATACGTGGCAGTGTTTTGTCAGTTGCCACGTAGGAGAGAAAAGAGTCCACGTCATCCGCCACGTATGCAACATACTAACACCGTTAGTAGAAAACTAACGGTGTATCATTATAATCCAATACATATAAAACTGGTATTATTGTGAAGAAATTTTGAAACTCGTATTATTATTGGCCAATTAGGTAAAACTTGTATAATTAAAATCCATTTTTCCTTTCTAATTCTACTACTACGCCCAGTCGTCTACTATGAAACTTGAATCATCAACCTCTTAAAGTCAGATTCCCCATTTAACAACTTGATACAAGCCTTTGGTATTATTATTTGATTGATCTTTTGGTTTTTTAATACAAAAAATGTGATAATAATTCCTTACGTCCAAAATGAAAAAAAAAAACTAATCTAATGTTTGGTACGTAGAAATTATGTCTGAATGAAATGACTCATAATACTTGAATGAAAATATGAAATGTTTAGCATCACACATGAATGAAATAAGAATTGAGAATTACATAAGGAATATGTTTTTTATTTATAAGGATAAGGGATGTGTTTTTTAATTCCTTAAAAAGTAGAATGAATATTTTTTATTCAATATGATTTTTTCTAAGAATTCAATGAATATTAAATTTAAAAAATTAAAATAAACAAAAACTAAAATAAAAATAATAAAATTAAAAGTAAAATATAATAAAAAATAACAGGATATATTAATCCAATAAAAAAGATAAAAAATAATATAATATAATTTTAAATTAAAAGTTTTATAGAATAAAAAAATAAAATGGATGTTGCTATTTCGAAAAGAAATATATCTAGACTTGTATTTTATTCTTTTATTTTTACTACCGATCAAACAACACGATGTAATGATTCATTTTATCTCTAGAGAGTAATTAAACCGAATAATAAAATGATGATGATCAATTTTATACCGTTGACTATTTTATTCTCTCATCTATACTATTAGCTCCAATGTTATCGGAATATTGAGTATTTCTATTTTGGGTCTCGTAGTTAGATTTGGCCCAGCTAGTGTTGACAAACTGCGGAAGGCCCAACCCTAACTCATCTTGACCTGATAGCTTAACCATCCCAAACGGCCGAACTACTTTCGTTTGAACGGCGGGCCGAACTACTTATAAAATAAAGAAAAATTGGATTTTATTAATCCAAGTTATTACTAGTTGGCCGATATTGATCCCAATTAAGAAATTGGCCCATATTAATCCCAATTATCATGGTGTTGGAATTCGTTGGTCCTCCGTTAGTTTTTTATTAACTCCGTTAGATTTTGGTGATGCCATGTCAGCAAAATAGACTGCCACGTCAGCAAAATACTAACGGAGTTAAAAAAAAACTAACGGCGGTCCAATGAATGCCAACACCATGATAATTGGGATTAATGTAGGCGAATTTCTTAATTAAGATTAATATCGGCCAACTAGTAATAACTTAGATTAATAAAATTCAATTTTCCTAAAATAAATGTTGGAATACTATACATATTAAAAAGATAAATATCTGTTTTATGATTTTATCGGTGTAAATTTATCATAAACATTGACAGATGTCGATCTATATTTGCATTAGAAAAGTCCCTGTCCCCATATAATTGAGTTTATAAAGAAAATTAATCATGAACTAACGAAGAAAAAGGTCTATGAGGTTTATCCAAATTATAGTTTTCGTCCATAACTTCTATAAAGTGTAATGACACTTCATGTGTTAGCAAATCATTAAAAAAATTATCTATCAAAATTAATAGACAATTAAGTTTTTTTGTTAAGTAGGTGTAAATGACTAAACCCAATATTCCAACAAGAATTTATGAATCCATTTAATTGAAAGTTTGGTCTAAACCTCCAATCAAAACTTATCTTATTAAAAGTTAACTTTCTAAAAAACTCTCTCAAAAATTTCTATAGAAAGTAATACTTTCTACAAAATGTCTCTCAAAACTTAAAACTTTGTGTCGAAAATAATACTTTCAACAAAATTTTCTCTAAAAACATTATGTCGAAAGTAATACTATAAAAAAACTCTCTCAAAAATTTCTGTCGAAAAGTAATACTATTATACAAAACTTTCTCTCAAAACTCTCTTTCGAAAGTAATACTTTCTCCATAGACTTTGTCTCAAAAGTTTTTGTCGAAAGTAATACTTGTAATACTTTCTCCACATTCTTATTACTTTGTACACATTCATATTTTAGAAACTATTACCCAACAAACTTCATATAGTAATGGCATCATTTACAAGCATATCAAGCCAAAAACCCTTTAAAATGGGATCATAGAACTCACTTTATGTTGCTACACCAAAATCTTTGAAGAAAAATGAATACTTGAGGAGATTTCCTCCAAAAATCAAACTTTAACTTCTTAGGGTATTGGTAAGGGGGAAGGTATGAGGTCGGGTACCGCCTCGCGGTTCCGAGGATGCCGGGCGGCACACGCTGGCAACCATACCGGGTGATCCGGTTCTTCTCCACGGCTCCGCAATTTTGGTGCTGGGCGGTTCCTCCAAGCCTGCTTGAGCCGGGCAAATTGAGCCGTTTTTTTTTACCGTTGAGAGCCCAACGACTCTTTGCCTTTTTTTTTTGTTTTGTTTTCTAATTTCACTATATATACACAACCAAACATTTTATAAAACACACATCATACTCCCATTTCATCTCCAAAACTCTTTACCAAAAAAATTATAAAATGAGTCTTTACGATGAGGGAATTTTACCACCTCCCGAAATTCCGACTTCGTCGTCAAGCAGTTCCGAAGGTTCGTACGAGGACGCGATGCAGTATTTTAACTTATGTCTTAGCGTCATCGAACAAGACGAACAAGAAGAAGAAGAGGTTTCCGCTCCTGAACGGAGGAGACGTATATACCGTGACCGTAAAAACGGTCACCAACGATTGGTGGAGCTTTATTTCGCCGAAAATCCCCGTTACCACGAGGGGATTTTTAAAGACCGATTTCGTATGTCTAAACGGCTATTTTTGAAGATTGTTGACGACATCACAAACAAGTTTCCGTGGTTCACAACCCGTTTGGACGCGGCGAAGAGAGAAAGTTTCACGCCTTAACCGGGTTTTTGACCCGAATGTCATTTTCGAATTGCGAGATAGTGAGACGCATTTTAAACTGAGATTCGATATCACCGAGCATATCCAAAACACAATGGAAGTGTTTTTAACCTTGGAGGAGGTGAACGCAAATCCTTAGTCCTAGATTTGTATTTTTTTTTTTAAATAAAAGTTGTATTTTTTTTTATTTTTTAATGAATGTTGTTTAAGTTGTAATTTTATTTTTATTTTAATGAATATTGTTTACTTTTATTATTATTAATTATTTATTAAAAGTGTTTTATTTAAAAAAAAAATCGCATGGCTTCAAGAAGCCACACCACAACCATACCATGTGGTGTGGCTTCAAATGGCTCCAAAATCTTGCAATTTGAGTTGGCATGCTCCTATTGGTTGGTGGGCATGGCTTCTTGAAGCCTTGTGGCAACCATACCCCCTCCCCTAATGGTTTCCCCACTCCCCCATTTCCCCACTACATTTTTGGTGTCACCTCATCATTCCCCACCCCTTCCCATTTTATAGATTATGGTTTCCCCACCTCATCATTTTTGGTGCCACCTCATCATTCCCCACCCCTCCCCATTTCTCCAAACACTTTTTTATAATAAAATATTTAAAATAAAATACTAATAATTTAACAAATACATTTTATAAATAAAAGTTAATTCTAACATTACAAATTAAAAAAAAAATATCCTAAATTACTTATTAAATCCTAAAATTACTTATTAAATCCTAAAATTACTTATTAAATCCTAAAATTACAAATTAAAAAAAATTCCTAAAAATAATTCTTGAAGAGTTTGGCTCGAATTTTTTGAGCAACGGTTTTAGCCTCCTCGCTTTGGTCGCGTTCAACCCTATCGAGCTCACGACACATTTGCTCGCGTTCCATTAGTTCGAGTTGTTTCTCTCGTTGTTCTCGAGCTTGTCGTTGAGACGTTTGACCCGTCTTCCTATTTCGTTTGGCGGGCCTGCTTCTTCCTTTTTGATTGAGTGGGTTGGGTTTCCATAACAAATTCGGGTTGAGAGCATGGTTGAGAATCGGTTTGATTTGGTTGAAACTCGTCACGAAGAAAATCAAATTCGCCCCAACCGACGGGAGAATCCGCCATCGTCGGTACGTAACCGGGAGTGCCAAATGGGTTTTGTTGAGATGTGGGGGTTGGTGGGTTGGAATCGTTGCGGTTGGAAAAGAAGTTGTTGAAGTTGCTCATGGTGTAGGATGTGGGTGAGAAAGATTTAAAAAAAAATAGAGAGAAATAGAAGTTGGGTGTGAAAAGGGGTTGAATTGTGGGGTTTAAATAGGTAAAAAAATGTTAAAGAAGTAAAAAAAATATTAAAAAAAAAAAAGGAAATTACCGTTGGTGGGGTGGGGGGGGGCACTCCAACGGTCCACTCCCATTCAAACCCCCCTCGGTGGATCAACTAAGAAACCTTCTCCCGATCGGGAGCCCCGACCGACGGATTACGGTGTTCCTGTGATCCCGATCCCACCGAAACACCCTCCCGATCCATTCAGGAAGGGTATAACAAATACCCTTAGATCTTCATCCTTCTCTCCCTAAAGTCTAAACTTCTTTACACACATCTTTTCACCAAAACTGAGGAATGAAGAATGACGGTGGCGGATGCATATTTATGCACACACACGAACACAAATCTATATAGGTGTGTAACTTTTTTCATCAAGCCTACTTTAGTCTCGCATCTTTATACTTTACAAATATAGCCCAAAACTTTTATTAAACAAATAAAAAGTGGGGCCTTAGAAAAAAAAAACTCAAATCACATGGGAATATGCAAGGTAATAGGACTCCCTTTTAAGTCATTAACAATTCAGAGGCGAAGCTTGGGTCGAAAGTTAGTTAGGGTCGAAAGTTAGTTAGGGCCGAAAGTCAGGGGACCAAAACGGATGGGGTCGAATTAAGTATATAAAAAAATTTCAGACTGGACGGTATAAATTACACTATGGAGCGAAAAATTGGATGGGACCCAGGCTGTTTTGGCCCATGAGAAGCTTCGCCCCTAATCAAGTTGCAAATAAATGCCTTATGTTATTCATTTTATTGTTGTTTCCTTCCCCTAAAAGCGATTTGGACCACAATTTGTTCATAAGAGTGTACAAAAATCGAGATGCTCACTTCTTTGAATTCAGAGTTCATGGTAATCATAATGAATTGAACAGTTAACTAATCTCACAAGAAGCCGCTCAAATAATTATGATTTAGGTTCGTTTTTGTTACGTATGAAATAAGTTTAGGGGTCAAATGGTAATTGTTGAATAGTAGAAGGGTTAGTTTATTAATGATGGTTGTACTTAAAACAAAGTTGTTGAATGAAATGGGTATCTATGAATTTGGCAAATTAAATTAATTCTCATTCTCTAGGTTTCTTTAGGGTGTTTGTAATACCGCAAGTTTTCCCAAGCTCTCCCAAGTTTCCCAAGATCCTAAGTTTTTTTCAAGTAATACCCACCTCAAGCTTCTCAAGACCCCAAACCTTTAAAAACTAGGTGGGACCCACCATCACCACCTTTTCCCAAACCCTTCCCCAAACCCCTTTCCTCGGTGCCCCAGTCCCACGGGACTCTCCCGCGCCCCGATCCCGCGCCATCCTTCCTGGTGTTCCCGAGCTTCCCGAGTTCGGTATACCCTCCAATCTTAAGGTATTACAAACACCCTTATAAGATTCATTCTTCTATCACTTTAATTTTCATTTGATTGATATTAAAGGTATCAAAGCTTATCTTCCTCTTGACCTGTGAGTTATGACAATAAAAAATCGATTTCCTATTAAGCGATTGGTATATTGTTTATACTAATACAATGCTTTCCCATTCATTGATTCATTTTTAACATCAAGTCTTGAAATTACTATATAGAAGTTATCGTACTAATAATTATTTTAATCTTCAATTTGTTTCTTTTGTACGGGTTATTTAAATATTGTGATTTGTTCCAATTTTGATGGTTTTTAGTTTTTTTTTTCTTTCTGTTCTTAACATGTCTTTAAATTGTGCAATGGCCATGGAGTCATATTTGGCCATGGTTCTATATACTAAGGTGGTTAACGTTCGACCTCTTGTAGCCTTAAAAGTTAATCGCGACAACATTTGCGTTATTCAAAACTAAACCGATGTATGTTTGATGTCATTTGTATTTGAAATGATATGGGTCGAATGTGGTATGTCCGTATTACGATTTAGATTAAGATTTCATTTATATGTTGTATTATACACGCGAGATTTCCGTTGCAATGTGCTAGTGTTAAAAAAGCTAGTTAAAGTATAAACTTTAAGTTTGTAATGGTTTATGTTAATAAAATATAGCTTTTTTTGTTTTTAATCAATATATATACTATATATTTAGGCTGTTAAAAAGGTGGTAGTTGGGGGTTTGACGGTGAGGACGGTGGTTGAGGGTTGTAGATAGTAAGGGTTATTCAAAGAATTGAACACATCATGATGAATGAAGACTTGGAAAAATTCAATTCTTATAATAGAACAAAATTCTAAAAATGTTTAACTTCACATAAATTTTCAAAAAATGTCAGGTTTAACACAATTTCATTTATTAAATAGTAATAATAATTATAACAAATAAGTTATGCACAGAGCCGGCCGAAACTGGCTAGTAGCCAGTCCATACCACCCCTTAAACTCGTATATATAGTAGAAAAAAATATATATATATATATATTTTTTATGTATATATGTTACCCCTAAAAAAATTGTTACAACCTTTGTCATGCATGAATTATATAAGCTATTTTTTAGTTAAAAAAATATTCTTCTAGAGAAATCAAGTATATTACGTCTTAAAAAAATCTAGTTTCGTCCATCCACCAATTATATAAGCCATCTTTTTTAGTTATGCATGAATTATATAAGCCATTTTTTAGTTAAATAACTCGTGGGTTTCAACATGCCGACTAATATGCAAAAGATGACATAGTTGTGGAGAAATTAGTTCGTCAACAAATAAAAGATCAATTATAACAACGACGTCCCAACAGCAGAATCAAACTTTAAGATGTCAACTGTGACTACTCTTTTTAATTAATAATTAGTATTTAATAATTATCGCTAAATACCTTAACTACAACATCTATCTTTAGCTAGCTAGCTGTAGATCCTTAATATTTAATAATTCCATTGCGTTCACGAATGCAAACACGCTAAACAGGTTATAACTTATAACTCAATATGTGCTCTAAATTCAAACACGCGAAACACATTAAATATATATCACGGTACAATCAGCAACAACTATGTACCATTCGTTAATGCATATGGTGCAAGTCCATGATGCACATAGCAAATATATACAGTCTGTATTGATTTTTATATATGAAAAGACAAAATTGCCTAGTTGACTAGAATTTTTACCAATATGACCATAACATTTAGCCTTCTTAAAATGACCTTTGACCTCTCCAACCAATGATAATTCGACACATCAACGCGCGACGGCTAAAAACAGATGTCGTGTGTTCCAAACCAGCCACTAATGAGTCGCTACCTAGGACTGTCGGCTAACGACTGCAAACTTGGGTTTGACATGACATTCCATCCAATGATTTAAAATTCACTGGTCCCATCACACAACCAATCAGAAACTGCCACGTGTCCTAGCCGGCTAAGTTTGCTAGTGTGCGGTCATAGGTGGCGGCTTGTTAGTGGTTCGTTCCGTCAACGTGGCATATTATTTTAGCCGGCGCTGCTGACGTGTCCGTTTGTTGTTAGTTGGAGGAGTCAAAGGTTATTTTAAAAATATAAAATAATATGGTCATTTTAATAAAAGGACCGGTCAAAAAGGTCATATTGATGATTTTTACTTTTTAGGGTATGTGGTATACCCATGTGATGCAAATAAAATACTTATTAAACAATTTAGTTATTCTTATTAAATAAATTAAACAAATTAAATAATTGGTTCAATCTGATCACCACGGCGTGATATCTTCTACGCCATTTTTCACGCCTGTTGATTACGCAGGGGGAGGGGTACATTTGGCGCGGTGTATACCGCATGAGCTTATATACATATATATATGTTATACATGAAAAACACCTGAAAACATACGATCCTTGAAACTTCTGAAAGTATTTTTTTTGGTAACTTAATCCATCGAACATGTCTCCAGAAATTGACTAAATAATAAATATAATCAAGAAGAATGCATCTAATTACTTTGACCATATAAAATAAAACTTTTTTTTTCAAACTTTTTTTTTCAACTTTAAACTAAATAAAACTAATTAAAAACATTGAGATTCAACTGCAATCAATCCTGTTGCATCAATCAGTGTTCAAATACGTAGAATTGCTGTAACTATAGAAAAAGTTATGTACATCTGAAAACTATAGATCGATGATAAAGTAGAACGAACAAACGAATTCTGAAGATCTGAACAGACGAACCAAGGTAATTAATCAGTTAATCACTTGATCATGAGGTGCGTATATATATCTATAATTCTATAAATAATATTTCCTAATTACACACTTTTAGTATCGAAATAAGCCATGTATAAAATAAGTAACCAACTACCTGTTAGTTAGTTAGTTAGTTGTTCAAGTCGTTGGTTCTCGGGTTCGGTCCAGACGGCGGCACTGGTGCTCCTTTCGGAAGCGCGCTCAGAAACAAACTTCCGTAATTTCCTGCCAATTCGAATCTCTTCAGGAACGGAACTTCTCCGTTTCCAGAACTCATCGCACATGGAACAACGGAGGAGTCCGAACCGGTTCTCTCTGACAGAAATCCTGGAACAGCTAAGTTAAGCTCCGGCTTGATCGGTCTGGCGGTGGCGAGAAAATAGGGCGCGATCACGATGAGCGTGAGTAGAATGAGCGGGAGGTGGAAGGATGTCGGCATCGGCGATGTGTAGGGTTTGGGTGGATTGCGTTGCAAGGAATTGAGATTTTTTAGAGAAATAAAAGGGAGTATAGAAAGTCAGATGCGGCAACGGTGATTGGGGGTGGGTATATATATAGATATATTGGAGTGATGTAATAAATTAAAATGTAGTTTACAAATAAATAAAAGTTTGAAAAGGTCAGAACCGAATCTAATCCGCGCTTTTTCACACGCAGCGTCACCGTGGCGGTCACCACCACGTAACCGGGATAATAGGAAGTTATACAAAGATACCGGTTTATAAATATGTTTTTTTTTTTACAATTACTCCGCTTAAATTAAATGTATATATTTTTTATAAGCTCAAACGTAGGTGAGATTGAAGAGAGTCAAAGTTAGGCAATTGATGAGTAGATGAGTTTGTCGGATATGTCTGCATATCCGACCATCGGACATCTAAGTCCTCAAAATATTGTAAGTGGTTTTACAGGTGGATGCAAGGCGAGGATCTGAGTCAAGATCCGAGATAAGAGCCGGAGAAGTGGAATTAGAAGCCTATAAATACTCGAGATTAGATTTAGATTAGGGATACTTGTATCATCTCACTTTGATTTTGTAACATTCTCAATCAATAATCATCATTTTTCTCTCTAAGCTCAGATCTCTCTCACTTTTGTCTAACCTTCTTGATTTGGCGGTAAAAGTGCTCTTGGTGACACTTTTTCCTTTTTCAGCAATGTTATCGGCCTAACATGTTCAATACGAGGGAGGCGTGAAAGATGAAAACGACCTACTACAACGCCTCTCTAGGTGGTATGAGGGGCGATTTTAGCTATTTTTATAAATTTTTAATATTTATTCATAATATATTTTTTTGACAACGTACCATTAAACAATTTAGTGATTTTTAGAGATAAGTGAGTGAACATTTTCACTCGTTTATGAGTAAAGATCACCCACCCCATAACGCGGACATGTTAATGTCCAAATGGAGGGACTTACGTCTCAAAGTTGGGAAATTTAAATGTTTGAATGCTAATTGTAGTGGCGACAATTAAACGATTGTTACGAATGAAGTAATGGATGAGTATAGAAAATATTATAATTCGACTTTTGCTCATTTATCCGCTTAGAGGGTTTGATAGATAGTGTGCAGGCCCCTCCTCATCCAAACGTACAAAGATGTCAGCCACAAATGAATATGCCACTCCATCGCTTTTACCGATTCATGTCCAATAAACCTCAATGATGAATAAAAGTTACACTTTGTGTTTGCTTGTATATTTTGCTTA
Organism: Deinandra increscens subsp. villosa; assembly: GCA_039602395.1. NCBI lineage: Eukaryota > Viridiplantae > Streptophyta > Magnoliopsida > Asterales > Asteraceae > Deinandra > Deinandra increscens. Next base: position 3,274,727 of record JBCNJP010000019.1, read on the forward strand.
AATGGCCAACGAATAATACCCGGGTATTCAAGGTAACCCAATTATAAAAGGCACCACATATATCCATGAGTGTAGATAGTGTTGGGTAGCCCAAACACACCATTTGAGTTATTTCGTGGAAAACTCACAGTTATAAAATCCACTGTAATAAAACCTAGCTGGATGTGAGATTTGCTTCTATATTAAATACACTAGGTTAGTAACCCGTGTACTACACGGGTTGAATTTAGGTTCATAATATTAGCTAAATATAAAAAAAGATTAAGAAAAAATTTAAAAATCATAAATGAAATAATTAATTATAAAATATTAATTGATAATTTAATCCTTTAAAAATGACAAATTCTTGATTTGTTTCCTTAAAAAGACTCAAATTATTGAGTAATTTATCAAATCTATATTTTGTTTGCCAATTTTTTAAAATAAAAAATTTAGTTTAGATAAATTTGGTAATTAGTTTAATTGGTAATTTACTAAATTAAGAATTGAATCTGGTTTTGACATGTGGCAATGCTGATATGGACAACTTAAAAAAAGACATGTGGAAGCCATTTTATTGTTTTATTAGGATTAAGATTAATATGAAAAAGAGAAGATAATTTATTTTTTAGATGTCCGATAATAATACTTTCAAATACAAAACACGGTTACAACTCAACATGAAGTACAAGGGAGGCGGGCAACAAGCTGCGCCGCCAGCCCTTTCTGAATAGCAAAGCCTAACCGAGTGAAAGCCACATTCAAACCACTATGAATCGCCACGTTCCCATGCATAACCTTCTGGACCCTGCTCAAAGTTTCCACAGCTTCCGGGGCAAGGTAACCGAAGGTATCAAACGCGAAAGGCACAAACACATGTTAAAAACCTTCATGCCGAATAAATTCTAAACATTTAGTGATTAGTTTTAAAGTAGCCATTTTGATCTAGCTTTAAATGATTAAAATTAAGTTTGTATAATTTGAGTTGCTTCATATAGAAACTCTATCCGGTCATATCACAAATAATTTGTTTCACTTCCTGGTAGAAAATTAACTTTTTAATTATTTGCTAAAAAAAGAAAAAGTGAAAGATCCATCACCAAGGAAGTGGAACAAATTATTTGTGATATTACCGGATAGAATTTCTATCAAAAGCAACTCAAACTATACAAACAAGGAAACAACTTAATTTCATTCATTTCAAAATGGATCAAAATGGCTAAATGGCTAAAGATACAGTGAACGTTCCGGAATTATTCAGCCTTACAAAAGCAGAGTGTGACCTCATAACCTTTTAAAAGAGGAGGATGTCCTAGCCAGCCTTTTTTTTAGTATGGCAGTAAAATTATATTAAAGGTCATAAGGAGCACAAATTAGAAATATAAAATAGGGTTAATCAACCAATCGTTCCAGTGAATTTTAGTTTTGTGATTCCTAAAGGAATACCAAGAAAAAGAAATTAACACGATAGAATTAAAAATGCCTCCGTTTCTAATCTTATATGGTTGGAAAATGTAAAGGTTGCGAGTTTTCCAAACGATCCACCAAGTAGTGAAAATAATAGTGAGAATCACGTCCTTCTTTATCCTTAACAAATTGCCCACTTCGATAGCCTTGAAAAACGAGTGAGGATCAACTGGTTTGATCCAATCCAAATTTAGCCAAACTTTGATGCGGTTCAAGATCTTCGAGTATAAAATGCAATCCCCCAAAATGTGGTTGATGGATTCGACTCGACAGTTACAAATCGGGCAAAGGATGATATCAAGATCGAAGCCGCGTTTAGAAAGGTTGATGCGCGTGGGGAGGCGATCCTGAAAAAATTCTCCAAACCGTGATATTAACCTTTTTGGGAACGTATTTCAACCAACGGGTAGGATGATCTCCGACAGGGAGAAAAATCCGAACAATATGTTTCCTGATCGTCTTAACGTGGAAGTCCTGTTCTCCGTCTAAAGACCAACACCATATATCCAATTCGTTGCTTAAGGAAATATTAGCAATCAAATTTGTCATCTCTTCGAATTGTTCCGATTCAGCACCTCCACGAATGTCCCGACGCCAAAACCAAGACTAGCCATCGCCATCACGATAATTGCTAATCAGCCCATCTTTGTTGAGAGTTAAAGCATATAACCGAGGAAAGCAGACCTGTAAAGGTTGATCTTCGAGCCACACATATTTCCATAATCTTGTTTCATCTTCAATACCTACCTTTTTACGAATGACACTAGCAGGTAAAATATTAAATGCGTGGCAAGAATCGCAATTTCTAATACTCTTGCTAGTAAGGACAATGGTGGTCAAACGTGCGGAGTCAAATGAATATTTGTGATTATGAAATAAATAGAAACATATTATAACACATAAAAGACGATAGCGATTAGAGTTTAGAGCATTCATATCCCATTCGCTATATTTATGTGAGTATGGTCCATAAAATTTGAAGTTTGGTTGTGAGTGGAGGATAAATAAAAAGTTATTGTTCATCTCTATATTTGATAAAAAAAAATTGTTTATTCTCAATCACTTTTTAAAAAACTACTTTTGAAAAAGTAATAAGTCAATAACTACGTTTGCCCTAAAGCTCATTTAAGATTAATAATACAAGGGACCTAAAACAATCCCAAACACCCTCTTCATCATCGTTCATTTTCCTCATCAGGTGAGAGACAAATGTATTTGATGAAAAAGATGACAAATCACGAGAGAGAAACATGACACTTAATGAAAGAGATGACAAATAAGAATTGAAAAAAGAGAGTTTCGCTAAAAAAAATTCTTGCTATCCCTATTATGAGTTTGGCTAGCATATATCGTTAAAGGAGTATCGCAATATACTTAAATAATACTCCATGATTCCTCTACTTTCGACTTGACTTATTAGATATGTCTTGTTTTTCGCAAGGCTTTTCTGGATTTATTTAGAGAGCATGTAGTACATTGTAGAGAGGTTACATGATTCAAGTATCTATATAATTTGGTTAGGGATGTCATTTTTGACATATTCAGGCGTCCTGAGATTGTTACTAAAAAATTAGCACGTGTGAATTTCTTCAATCGACGCGTTGGAAGGAAGATTAACACTCCGACCTGTTGATATTTTGGTTTTTGGATGGATAGGAGGGAAACACGTGTGTGTAGATCTAACATGGGTTTCCCCTCTTGTGGGCTTTGAGATTAGTGGATTCACGGTGGGTCAAACTACTTTGGGCAAAGTGATCAAACACGAGGTAACGTGTCTTGACAATCAACACGTGTTTATAACATTTGTTTTTTTTTTTAATATTTTTGGATTCCTTGCGCCTGAGCATGTATAGGTATTTAGTAGATTTCAACGGGCCATGTATGGTAATGTTATGACCTCAAGATTTATGAACGTAGTTTTTAAAAAACTCAATTTGGCTATCCAAAAAGGGCTATTAACACAGCTTAATTTCCGTTAACCTTCTATTTCGATGTTTTAGGGAATCAAAGGAGTGAATAAAATTGTTTATGCACATGTGTTAAATTTTAACAACCAAACTGAAGGAAAAAAAAACATCCGTCTTAAACGTGAAAGCATGGTGTACTACTCGATAACAGATGTAGGTACCATATTCGACCGGAATGAATAATTCTATTAACATTACTTTATGCATAATATATAAAAAGGCAATCAAAAAAGATAATTACAAAGAAGTTAATTATAACTTTATTTTGAAGAACTTAACGTATTGAAAAAGAAAACAAATATGTTATTTCAATAACATAAAGCTTGGAAATTAAACGGTCAAAGAAAAAAATACGACTTAAGATTTGTGAGTTGAATAACAGATTAAGATAAAGTCGTTCATGACTTGCAATTTGGAATCAAGTGACATTATAAAAAGTCAATAATTGACTCCAATAAGTAAAAGTCGTCAACTCCTTTGCTTTTTCAGCAGTAATCGCTCGTTTTCATGAATTATTACTCACAGATACAATTCAAACTTACTTATATTCTTTTACAAACCATTATAAATAATATTGCTGAAAATATTATTAATTATTCCTCGTAATATTCTTGATCAAACGAATTGAAAGGGTCCTCTAAATGTATTTCGTTCTAAGTGATTGAGATTTAATTTCACATCGAATATTGATGTAGATTTAGCAGCATGTTTAACAAGTGAAAGCTAGCCATTATAAAGAAAGACATTTTAGATCAAATTTGGAATCAAAGAAGGTTGGTCTACTAATCTTAAGAACCGGAAATTCGTCAAAAATATATTATAAAATATATGGTATATTTTTAAGGAAAAAAAGTGACTTTGACTAGTTAACTATAATATGAATAGTGTAAAAAGAATTTGTGATTATCCTAAAATTATCTTCAATATAAAGTTTAAACATAAGAAAGAATTTAAATTTTAAAGGAATTGTCTAACATGTGCCCTAAGGCACACATAAGGTGCAATAAATGCATATTGAAAACTGAAAAAGTTGTCAAGATCTTTTTTGAAAATTGAAAAAGATACCAAGATTTATCTTGAAAAATGAGAAAGATACAAATATTCTTCTTGAAAAATGTATTTTTTAATTTTCGAGATGTATTTATTGCATTTTTTTTTAATTTTCATGATGCATTTATTGCATCTTATGTGTGCCCTTAGGGCACATATTAGACAATCCCAATTTTAAAATGTAATATAAAATGGTCATATTGCCATTTAAATTTAAATATAAAAATGTAAATGTGTCGGTACTAATAAGTATGCCATTGACTCTTATTTGCGTCTTTATAATTAGGTTTCGTAACATAAATAGGTATTAACCTGTCTAACCCGTATATAACACTATAAACCTGTTTATATATTTTACTTTTAAAATTATTTAAGTACTTGCTTATATTAGTCTTTTTTTTAAGTTTTTATCTCGAATATCTTAAGTATTGTTATTGAAAGATAATGTTATTATTATAATAGATTGTAATATTTTGTGACCTTTATTTTATCTTTTCACTTGTGAAACATGTTGCATAGGTCATGTTACTGAACATTTAGTATTAATCGTGTTAAACAGGTCGCTATCTCTAACACTTTTATAAACAGGTTCGTGTTTGTGTTTGAAGAAAATGACATGACTTGTTAATAGTGTCATGTTCGAGTTTAGTACCCGTGATAATCCTGTCTTGTCTGGCGTGTTTACGTTTAACAAGTTTAGATGTGTTTTGCTATCCTACTTGTTTGTTAACTTTTGATGATTATACTAGTGAAGTAATTTAAACGTAAAACATAAGAATGTTTATATGTTTTATCAAAATATAAAGCCCTTTACTTTATGACTTTATGTAGCATATTGTATAAGAAAAACATTCGATTCCCACATTTGGGCTTCGGCTCGTAATATTCGGCCCATGTATATTTGTCCTCGGATTTATGGGCAATCAAATAGTCTCCAAAAAGTTTGCTTCCCGGTTGATAAAAACTCAAACTTTACGGCAAGTTCGGAGTTCCATTTCTCGTTTCTTTTGTTTTGGTAGTCATTAGGTTTGCAAGCAATTCGTGAACTCTTTGACGGATAGTTCATTCATGTTCTTAATATATGATGGAACGTAAACAAAAAAATGTCCTGGTTTAGTTATACGAATAGAATGAACAAAGTACGAGTTTGTTTATTTGTGTTCGCAAACATTCGGCAAGGTGTCCGTAAATTTACATTTTTACATGTTTGTTTGCGAACACAAATAATCAACCAAATTAAACGCATAAGAAAAGTCCAGTGTGAGCACTGGTTTTCACAATTTTTAAATAAAACATACTTGGTAGGAGGATTTTCAATACTGGTCATTAACTTTAAGCATTCATCACAATAAATTTATTTAAAACCTACCACTAAGAGGATGGCAAGTAAGCAAAGCCGGATTAGAAGACTAAAATTGAATTGACACAATAAATAAAACAAAACACGTGGATTCAACCAAACAACAAATAAAAAAGTATCACATGTCACCGTCATCTAGTTAGTTCTACGTCGATACAGAAAACAAAGTATAAACTCAATTTTATTTAATTATTTAGAGACATATTTTACCTTAAAAATATTTAAAAAAAATACACATTTAAAACTTATATTGTAAGAGATTATGTAGATAAATGTTTTATAAACTAAATACAAGAAGTAGAACTAAACGTTCCCGTTACACATGTTATCTCCCGGTTAATTTTGAGCTTGCGTAACATGTATTCCCTTTTTTTTTTTTTTTACTATATTAGCTATAATAATAATAATAATAATAATCAGAGGGATTATTCTATAGAAAAATTATAGCCAAACCATCAACCCGTGTGCATAATTGCATAAAGACGATTCTAAACTAGACATTCTAATTAGATCATCTGTTTCCCACACTAAAATATTCATATTCCCATCTCATGTGACTTTTATGATCCACCATTGTTACAATAAGCAATTGAAACCCCCAATCTCAATTAAAACCATAAAGCTTCATGTTATTCATACACAACCATTATCTTCAAATCTTCTCATGATCTAAAATGGGGGATAGCTGATTTCTGTAAATCAAAAGAAGCTTATTACAGAGTAAGTTGTTAAAGTTGTAATCTTTTTTCTGTTATTTAAAAGTTCACATAATCATTATCGTTGATAAAGATTGGTACTTTTTGATGGGTTTGTTACTCTCCAGTCTCCACCAATTGATTAACTCATTGCTTTTATTGAAACCCAATAATTGCAGAGAAGACGACATACAGGTGACCCCCCCACCTTCATTTTCACACATTTTGGGCTTCTTGGAAACATTAAAGATCAATCCTCAAACGTTGAAGCTGTGAACACCAAACACGCAAAGTCAAGAGAGAAAATAAAGGAGATATTTTTGGTGAAAACTAAACCACGATTTGAGAGATAGGGCCCATGTTGCTGTCACGTGGTCTTGCGTCCCTGCCCTACAACTCCATAAACCATAACTTCCTCCTACTTTTTCTTTCTTTTTATGTAAAAAGAGAATTACTTTATTCAATCTTGATTTTCAAAGACCATCACTTTAAGGTAATTACTTACTTGATCATACTATACATTCATATGTACTGATGGATTTCTTTTTAGCATCATTTTGACAAAAATGAAGAAAAGGTTAATTAATTTCCTCTTTGATTCTAGAATCTTCCGTTGAAGTCTTAATTGTGTGCTTAATTAGGTTGGTGGAAGTTTGGTATCTATCATGAATTTTGAGCATGCCTAAGTGAATGACAAAGTAAAGTGGTCCTCAAAACAGCCTTGAATCTTGTTGACTCAGTTTTGGTGTGATTGATCTGATAATACCATACTGCAATTCTTGTTGGGTCATGTAAATGTTACATCTTTCTTTATTTAATCTTAGCTTTACATTGTTATTGCAATTTAATAATTAGGGGGAAAGCGAAATTAGTTGAATTTAATGTCTTCCAAATCCTATCTAATTCTTAACTAATTCATTTATTTAAGTTAAGTTGGCTGTATTTTTGTAGTGAAGGGTGTTTGTAAAAAGTAGCTGAACATTGGTTGTGATTTATTTAAGTGAGGTATAGATATTTTCTTTATTGGGTAAAAGAAAAAAGTTCAAATCTTTTTTTTTCTTTTCCTTCAAAGTATCATCTAATCAGCAGAATAATATTTGTCTTTTTCACTATATAATGAGTGGGAACTGTATTGTTTACATCAAGTTCTTGAATAAAGGTATGGGGCACCATTAACAAATGGGTCATACTCTCTTGAATCTCATAATGCAAGTGTAAAGTAGAAATCAGAGTTGATTTCATTTCATATTTCTTGTTTGAAAGCAAGAATTTCCTGTCACAATAAAAGTTGCAATTTTCATGTCTTTTGATTCATCAGAGATCTGCAGATAGCACTTAGTGGCTTCCATAATCAATTTGAAGGAAATCTGTGAAGCATGGATCTTGACAGTGGAAAATGTTGGCAAAATTCTAAGGTCTACCCAGTTTTTTTTCTTTTCATTTTCTGTTTAAAATCTTTGTTTGTTATATAAAATTTTACTGGTTACATGTATTTAGAAGGATTCTTGGAGGACAACTTTGCTGTTAGCTTATCAAAGTCTTGGTGTAGTCTATGGTGACCTCAGCATTTCTCCCCTTTATGTTTACAAAAGCACATTCGCTGAAGATATCCATCACTCAGAAACAAACGAAGAGATTTTCGGTGTACTTTCGTTCGTATTCTGGACTTTAACACTCGTTCCTCTTTTCAAATACGTGTTCATAGTTCTCAGAGCTGATGATAATGGTGAAGGTAACTAACTCAATTTTTTCTGTATCTAAAAAAATCCCAGTTAACTAAAAGCTAAGAGCTCTCTAATCGTCTAACTAATGTTAATTAGGTGGTACTTTCGCACTTTATTCATCGATATGCCGCCATGCTAAAGTAAGCCTGCTACCAAACAGACAAGTTTCTGATGAATCGTTATCTACATACAAGTTAGAGCAGTATCCAGAGAAAAAATATGATTCTAAAGTGAGAATGTTGCTTGAAAAGTATAAGTTTTTGCATACAGCTTTACTGATCTTGGTTCTTCTTGGCACTTGTATGGTAATAGGAGACGGTCTACTTACTCCCGCCATTTCGGGTAAAATATAATCTTGCTAAATTTGTTTTTTTCAAGTTTGTTCCAGTTTCTAATGATTAGAATAATTTTGTTCTTTTTTGGTTCTTTTTGCAGTTTTCTCTGCAGTTTCTGGCCTTGAGTTATCCATGTCTAAAGATCACCATCAGTGTAAGTACATTTTCAGTTTTCAAAGTCAAACATATCACTTTCCACAACTGTATAACTGTTATGGAGATGTATTCTAAGATAATTTCTATTTACAGACGCAGTGATTCCGATTACGTGCTTCATATTAGTGTGCCTGTTTGCTCTACAACACTATGGCACACATCGAGTTGGTTTCTTTTTTGCACCGATCGTGTTACTATGGCTGATATGCATTAGTGCCCTCGGATTATACAATATAATCTACTGGAACCCACATGTTTATCAAGCTCTTTCACCATATTATATGTTGAAGTTCTTCAAGAAGACCAAGAAACAAGGATGGATGTCTCTTGGAGGAATTTTACTGTGCATAACAGGTTTCAAAGTTTAATTCTTTATTACAGTTAGGTCAAATGCATTTACCCCCATCTTTAAAACTGAAACAGGTTCTGTAAATTGTTTTAATGTGGGAATAATTAATAAATTTGACATGAAAAGTCAAATTTGTTTGACTGTTGACCAACTGCACTTGCAGGCTCAGAAGCAATGTTTGCCGATCTTGGCCACTTCTCTTATGCTGCAATTCAGGTTCATCTGGCTGGAACTTAAACAGTTAAACTTGTATTTTGACACTTGGTGACTGATGATATTCATGGGTATTTTTTATTTTCCCATTTTGCCCTCGCAGATCGCGTTTACATTTCTGGTTTATCCAGCACTCATACTTGCTTACATGGGTCAAGCAGCCTACTTATCAAGAAACCACCAGAATGCCGATCAAATCAGCTATTACGTTTCAGTTCCTGGTATGTGTTTGACTTTTTACATGGTCAAAATGTGAATTAACAAGTGTTTTGACTTTTGACTCGAACCCATGCAATTTCAGAGAGTTTGAGGTGGCCCGTGCTCGCAATAGCCATTCTTGCTTCTGTTGTAGGAAGCCAAGCAATCATCAGCGGAACGTTCTCGATCATCAACCAAAGTCAATCACTAGGTTGCTTTCCAAGAGTCAAAGTTGTGCATACATCTGACAAGATCCATGGTCAAATCTACATACCCGAGATTAACTGGATACTCATGATCCTATGTATTGCTGTCACTATCGGTTTCCGAGACATCAAACACATGGGAAATGCATCAGGTACGTGACTACGTCCCACGACCACGATTGTTCAAAACTCCCGATTTGAATTCGACAGTTTCATGTTCAAATTCATTGCAGGATTGGCGGTAATGGCGGTGATGCTAGTGACTACTTGTCTTACATCTCTAGTAATCATTCTTTGTTGGCATAAACCGCCGATTATCGCTCTTTTTTTCTTACTTTTCTTCGGGTCCATAGAACTACTCTACTTCTCGGCTTCTTTAGTCAAATTCCGCGAGGGCGCTTGGCTTCCAATTCTATTAGCACTCTTTTTAGTGACCATAATGTTCGTTTGGCACTACACCACCATCAAGAAATATGAATATGACCTTCACAATAAGGTGTCATTAGAGTGGCTACTCGCCTTAGGTCCTACTTTGGGCATATCTAGGGTCCCCGGGATCGGGCTCGTGTTCACCGACTTAACATCGGGAATTCCTGCAAACTTCTCACGGTTTGTCACCAACCTTCCCGCATTTCACCGTGTCTTGGTGTTTGTCTGTGTGAAATTCGTACCCGTCCCTTTTGTCCCTCCAGCCGAAAGGTACCTGTTAGGCCGTGTTGGTCCTGCCTCTCTTCGATCTTATAGGTGCATTGTGCGGTATGGGTATCGAGACGTGCACCAAGACGTTGACTCGTTCGAGTCTGATCTTGTTCAAAGGCTAGCTGATTTTATCCACTATGATTGGTCCCGCTCACCAAGTACCGATCAAGGTAAACATCAAATATATCTCAAACAGGTCGATTTACTTTATTTTATCTAAACGGGTCGAACATATGAAACCTGCAGGTAACGAGGATCATGCGTCTGCTTCAGACCGTTCTTCCGGAGAACACAGGCTAGCAGTGGTAGGCAACACAGAATTCTCTAAAAGCCTGAGTTTCGAGGTGAACGAAAACATGCAACAAGCAAGTGTATCCTTCGGATTTCAAACAGTCGAAAGCATAGGTGACATCATCGAGATGAGCGCACCCAAAGAGAGACGAGTCCGGTTCGCCATTGAAGATCCTGAAAATCCAACTGATGTGCAAAGGAGGCAAGAACTTGAAGACCTGATGGCAGCTCAACAGAGCGGGACCGCCTTCATACTCGGGCATTCACATGTGAAAGCAAAACAAGGGTCATCAGTTTTTAAAAGATTAGCGGTTAATTTCGGTTATAATTTCTTACGAAGGAACTGCCGGGGCCCGGATGTCGTGCTGAAGGTCCCTCCGGCATCTTCGTTGGAAGTCGGTATGGTTTATGTTGTATAAACTAAACTTAGTTCTTTGTAGCTAGTTTCTGTTCATAATACAATAATAACAACATTATTAAGGAAACTGTATATGCAGAGATACAATACTTATTTCTTGCGAGTTATTGTAGTATAAACTCGCGATTATTGGCATAATAGTAACTAGTAACTACTCTCAAGTTCCACGAAGATGACGAACACGATCCTGAATCAACTTCCGCTCCCAATCTGCCACATTCTCAAAGGCATTTTCGGGAAGATTCTCAAACAGCTCTTTTCCAGGGTCGGTTTTAGCCAAATCATAAGTTGCGCCTCTTATCGCCTTCTTATTTGGCCCACAGGGTCTTTTTGCGGTAAGTGTGTCGTATGTTGTATTCAACTTTACATAAACATGTTTGAAGAATGTGTTAAAGTTCTATATACGAAGATAACTGATTAGTAACCGTAGGGGCGGAAAGGGTAACTTACATCCATGTCGGAAAACCAGAACATGTAAGCAATGGCGACAGCCGGAGCCCGACCTAAACCTGCGGTGCAATGAACATAAACTCTTCCTTTCCCTTCTGAAATTGCCCATTCTAGTGAAGAAACCGCTTTCGGTAACATGCTCCTTAAAGAATCGGGATCAAAATCTCTCGCCTGCACGACTCATAATATATCAGGAAATACTAAATATATCGATTTTTCATCTTCATTTTGTGGGTCCCGTTTCTGTCATCAGAAACGAGACCTACAAAGTGAGCTAGAGAATTCTAGCTTGTATTTTGCGTTATCAAAGATAAGTAGTCGGTTTGCTTACGGGCCGTCTCATGTGGCATATTCCAAGTTGTTTACATCGTTCAACAATCGACTCTAAATCTATATTCCAATAGGTAATGTCCCCATCTTGCTGCAAGTTAAGAATGTATGCAACATTTTGTTCCTCTTTAAGATGGTCAATATCTTCAGGTTTTTGAGGCTGAGAGCCAACAATCAGATTTTCTGTTATCAGATTATAATTCATGCCTGAAAACACCACATATATCTTGTTGTTAAAATACAAGATAAAAAGAGGGTGATAACTTACATGACATATATACATTTGTGTTCCTTCTTTTCAACTCTTTTAACACTTTGTTTATATTATTTGCATTTGATATCTATGTTCAGTAATATTGATGTTATGACACCAAGATCTAATTTAGTCTTTAAACAACGACTTGATTTTGCTATTAATAAAGGTTTAATTGCGCAGCTTTTATTTATTTATGTAATTAATTTTGACTTTTGGAAGTCAAGATTCAAAAAACAGTATTACAAAAGCCATTACACTTTATTCTTCTGTTCTGGATGGAAAGGCAGGCACACACAGAAATAATTAAGAAGCTTTCAGTTAATTTAAACAACATATCAATTAATTTAAAACCCTCGCCAAATGAATATGAACAAGTACAATAAAACCCACAAATCGTAACATGTTTCCAGAAATTCGATCGTTAACATTAACATTTGAGAGAGAGAGAGAGAGAGAGATACTGACCAAGATCATGGTGATACTCATAAGGGTTTCTCATCATCCGCTTCATGGCAGTGTTGTAATCTTCCATTTTGTGGGTTTTTGTTGAGCTTTCGTTGTTCTCATTTTGGGTTGTTTTGCAGGAAATTGCAGTTGGGTTGAGGGTTTTTGATGGGAGGATGAGATCCGATTGGGGTTTTTTGTTAAGATTTGGCAGGAAAGTTTTGATATCAAGCGGCGAAGATGCAAACGTGAAAGAGGAAGACGAAAAGGGAGCAAGAGACTTCATTTCTTTCTCCTCGATCTGTTGTCTGTCATGTATGTGTGTGTTGTTTTCATTTCTTTCTTTTTTTAATGGTTTTGGGCAAATTCAATTCCTACGTTACCATCCACTGGTTTCGGGGTTGAATGAATGTGATGAGCACTTTTGCATTTGGATTTGTACACGATAAAAATGATATCCACACATCAATTATTATATTTTTGGATGATTTCACAGATTACAAATATAGGAGGGCCAGAAACGATACATGAAACTTCCGTACAAAACGGGATCATACCACTTAAGCACGAGATTTAAAAAAAAATGTATATAAGACTATAAGACTGCTCGTAAGGTAAGGGGGCGTTAAGCCCCTATGAAAAGCCATCATACCGGAAAAAGGCTTCAGCAACCGCCCTTCCCTTGGCGTTTTCACTCTCTTTGGTTATTCCACCATGGGCATTTGCCTAAGTTTTATTTATTTATTATTATTTTTTCTAACCAATCAATTAATTACCCCTCAAATAACCACTATCACATTATCACTAATCAACTACAAATTTTTTTTCATTACCACACCATATCTTACGTGGCATCATGTGTGACGTGTTTTTAAGCTTTAAAGTTTCACACCACTATGGATGACTTAATGGGAAAACAACCACCAAAGCCCGGATTGAGTAAAGCAAAGTCACGATCGTACAAGACACCGACAACAATTAAATATAAATTGCAATTCAATTTATACAACATGTGTTACAAACCATAACACCAGTGTTCAGTGATGCAAAATCATAATACACCAAAAACTTACAACCTGCACAACATTAGACCACAAGCAATAAGTGACAGGTGGTTGATTATCCCGCTAGGAGTTGAGAAGAATAGAAATGAGAAAGGAGATAAAAGATGAGTTTATCGATTCTTTGATGAATTTAAAAACGCAAGTGTAAAGCGAATTTACAACCCGAGTTTCTAACATGGTGAATACAATATTAATGTTAAAAAAATTATATAGAGTAAATTGAGAATCTATATACATACTTTTAAAAGATATCAATCCAAGGAAAACTTCCCCATTCCCCCACCGCCTTTTCTCGGTTACAAATACTGATTGCTCTGTGTATCCTTCGAATCAAATTGATTTCATCCTTCAGTTACTTTGGGATTATAATCTCTGTGTAGAATCCAATTTACTCCGAAGGAATTTAAACATGGCGAGGAGATCAGTTTCATATTATGTACCCGCCCCTCAAATTTATTTGATTTCCTTGAAATTAAGGTTTGATTCTATGCTGTTTATGGTTCCTTGTGTTCTAATAATTTCAGTTGTTCCTTTCAGGATTTCATTTGATTATGCAATTAGGGTTTATTTGAGAGTAGGGACTGTTACTTTTCGAGCTTTTATTTGAAGTTAGGGTTTGATTCAGTGACGTTTATGAATGATTTCAGATGTGCTTTTTAAGTTCACCTTATTCTATGCTTTGATGATGTTAGTAAATGCAGGATGATTGTACAGTCTTCCTTTTCTAATGCACTGATCCTATTTGTTTTTTATTTCAGTGGCTGCTGAGCTTGATTATGATGGAGTCATTCTTGAAAAGTAAGTTCACGCGGCTATTGAACAAGTTCTTCCAAGACAACTTTAGGCTTTTGTTAGATAATGCAACACACTTTTGCTATTCGAATTTAAGGTTTTTTTGGTATTTTAATATTTTTATGTTTATACCTCATTGAATTATGTCAAATACACATCAATTTTAGTCTAATTGGGGTAGAGATTTCCTTTAGTAATCCTAGTTTGCTGTAAGGTGAAGCATTTTTGCCTTGTTTATGGAGTGAGATTGAATTATGTTGAAAAGAATACTATTTCCTATTGTTGGATTTACCATCGATTATATGTGGTTTTAAGTACCCTGTTACATGCTCTGATGATATTTCAGTGGCCTTCAAATCCCGAAGGAAGCAGATGGAATTTAGAAGAAGCATGAAAAGCTGGAAAGGAAATGAAATCAATCCACACATTCGTCGGTATATGTCATCTGCTCCTTGGTATCTCAATACTGAGAGACCGGTATGCTTATGTTATTTATCATCTTTGATATTTGATAAGCTTTTTAAACCCTAACTTTCATTTTATTGCTAAAAAGACATCACTTGTTGGGTTAATTTGGATTTCTAGAAATTGTGATAAACATGATGAGTCATAACCTAAAAATAATCATAGATGGTGATTAGAAAGACCGAAATTAATGGAATCCGTATACTTCAAATCCATGTTAAAAATCACAATGTGGATTCTGGAAAATCTCAATATGACAGATCAACTATTAGAATGCACGAACTTTGAATATTAAGTCTAAATTGGATTTGAGTATGAAACTATGAATGTAATTGCTATTTGAGATTTACTTTGACCCACATGTGGATTTTTCATGAAATGTTGTTTTGAACATCATCATTGGTTTGAAATGAAAGAAATTGATTGACCAAGGAAATACGGTTTACTCAAAGAATTAAACTTAAGTATGAAACTTGGTTGGTGATTTGGTTAAAAAAAGGGGGGATGTTCTTATGCCATTTTAGACTTTACTTGCTGAGACGGAATTTGAATGAGTTTTTACCGACTATGATTGATTCCATAATATCAAATATACATAATATTATCTGTTTGACTGATATAGGAACTAAAGATAACAGGGAAGTAGTCTAATGCTTATATTTTACTGAAATAGACAAATCAGTTGAGATGGAGGCTCCACTACTTAAAACTGCTAAAGTACTTCTCTGACCTGGGTTCGTATCATTGACCTTTTGGAACTAAGAACATTAATGTTGACTTTCTTTCCTATCGCCATTGAGATGATATGCTTAGTTAAAAAACCTCCATGTCATTATATTTCTTCAGGTTTACAGAATTTGGTGGGTTGGTACTTGGTAGTTTGCTACACGCTCAATTTCTTTTTATGTTAGCATTTTTGTATGATTCTATGTAGTTAATGTATGACTTGTATTTAGTTATGTCACCGATTTAATCTACTAAAGTTTTTGTTTGATATGTTCGCGTTAAGCTACTAAGGTTTTCGTTTTTGTTTGGTTTCTTTCAACAGTACAGATATGCATTATGAGGGTATTTGACATTCCTTACATATCTGATTATCTGTAATTGAAATGCTTAATTATTTTTACTTCAGTCGTATTTATGTTTTGAGTGGCGTATAAATATGAATCTGATTGAACAAAATATAAACTCTATTCCCAGAATGAAATAGATCACAATGATGTTTCTTATAATCACTGTTCATAATATATAAAACTTTTATCATTGCCCAATGTACGACATAAGGAGCACCATCTATTTCATTTGACCTTTTCTTTTCTGAAACCAGCTTTCAGTACTAGGTTACACTGTAGTATCTATCATCTTTATCCCATCAATCTTGTGATCAAATACACTTCACAAATGTGTATATGTGTTTTGTCAAATCACCAACACACTCCATGCATAAAAGGTTTTTTTTTTTTTTCTATTTTATTTTATTTCCGTTTCATCGCTGCCAAACATACTAAATGTAAGAAAATCGAAACCAACTTTTCCTAAAACAAGTTACTGAAATTTTATTATGTACATTTGATAGGTAACTGTTATTCAAAATCGAATCCATACAAAATCGAAAGATTTATAGATATAAATTTTTACATAGTTATTTACAAATTGCGGGTTTCATGCAACTTGAACATGGTTTGAACCCAGTAAATTAGCGACCGACATTCATAATAAGACACTGTTCTTTAATAAGTTGACAATGCTTTAATAAGACTAGTTATATATATAATGATCTTTCCAACTAAGTACTCAAATCTTATAGATCACTATTGCTTGTGACTGTAGGGTGGTTATATTATATGACTAGATGAACATTGAGCTTAATCAAGAGCTGAAATAAGTTTCTAGTTGATGACATTATGTTAACTTGGTTGTTTGAAGTTTTGGACAGATTTTGACAACTTAGTCAAAGTTAAAGGTCGAGGGACGAAAGTTATCATTTACAAAGATGTTTCGGTAAGGCTCATTCTAACCGGACACCCCTTAAATTTAATTCAACATCCCTATACGCACCGTATTGGGCTATACAAGGTGTATAGGAAAAAGACAACCCCTAATATGGGGTGTATTGGCCTATACGGGGTTGTATAGAAAAAGACAAACTCCAAAACGGGGTGTATTGACAACTATGGGATGTATTAGGCTATACGCCCCCATATAGCCTTAAATTTTATGTCAGATTGAGTTGTCTTTTCCTATAAACCCCGTATAGCTCAATACGGGACGTATAGGACTGTCTGAATACGAGGTCTCTTCGGTAATTACAGCTCAACGAATCTGTTAAATATAAAGGGTCGTCTTCTTCACCGAATTTAGGCATGCCTTGATTTTTCATTTCTTTTCCGAATTCCTTTTGAGATTAGCTCACGTTTGTAATCGTTAATCGTTTTGTTTACATAATAAGATTGATTCTGTCCAATTTCATGTTAATTTCTTTTGATCTTGTTCCTCGTGTTATTCCGTTATAATTCTCACAATTAGTATCAGAGCCATTGTGGCTCGATTACAAAGATATGACTCATAGTCGGCGAAGATTGAAGAACGGTTTCAACAACAAAATACGTTCAACTTGCTGCGAATCTGACACAAGAATTGACTGAAAAAGAAAGATAATGGCAAAAGCACTTAAGCACATAGTGTGCTTGATCTTTAGTCTCGGTGACAGGGTCCTTAAAGCTTGAAGTGTGTAGAAAAGAACTTGGGGTATATTGGAAAGAAGTGTACATAGCCGTTAAAAATCCTTAAAAAATCATTCAGGGTTATTCTTATCTCTATATATCATCCTATTTTTTAAAAGAAAACAAATGATCCCTTTAATTTAATATTTACTATTATTTATATTATTAGATAGTGGATATGAATAGAACCGAGTGGTATAAAAATAATAATATAAGGAAAATAAAGAAGTCTTTTTCTAATTGAAAGAACGAGATGTTTACCCACCCCGCGCGTTGTTGCGGGGTTTGAATTTGTATACTAAACGAAAGTAAAAAAAGGTTAAGTGATATAAAATGTAAAAGTTTAAAAGTCTCGTGGACAAAGTATAAAACTATAGAAGTATATTAAAAACGAAAATAGAAAAGTTAAAAGTTTCGTGCCCAAAGTAGAAGATAAAAAAAAACTTAAAACAAAAAAAAAAAACTTTAAAAGGTAGAGGATTAAAAAGTTAAAGAGTATAAAACGTAAAAGTCTAAAAGTCTTGTGGTGAAAGTATAAAACTATAAAAATATACTAAGTTAAGTGGTATAAAACGTAAAAGTCTAAAAGTCTTGTGGTGAAAGTATGAAACTATAAAAGTATACTAAAAACGAAAGTATAAAAGTTAAAAGTTTCGTGGCCAAAGTAAAAGATAACAAAACTTAAAACAAAAAAAAAGTTTAAAAGTTAGAGGGTAAAAAAGTTAAGGGGTATAAAACGTAAAAGTCTAATCTTGTAGTGAAAGTATAAAACTATAAAAATATACTAAAAATGAAAGTAGAAAAGTTAAAAGTTTCGTGGTCAAAATAGAAGACAACAAAACTTAAAATAACAAAAACTCTAAAAGTTAAACGGTACAAAACATAAGAGTATGAAACAATGTGGTCAAACTATGATAACTAAAAGTTTACTATTTCGTTAGAAAGAAAAAAACAAATCGTAAAAGTTTAGGGGTAGAAAGCGTCAAAACACCAAAGTCACGTGGCCAAAGTTTGAAAAACTAAAAGTATACTATTCATCATGAAATAAAATAACAAAAACTCTAAAAGTTAAACGGTACAAAACGTAAGAGTATGAAATAATATGGCCAAAACTATGAAAACTAAAAGTTTACTATTTCGTTAGAAAGAAAAAAAACAAATCGTAAAAGTTTAGGGGTAGAAAACGTCAAAAAATCAAATTCACGTGGCCAAAGTTTGAAAACCTAAAAGTATACTATTCATCATGAAATTTGAAAAAAAAAACAAATTGTAAAAGTTTAGGGGTAGAAAGCGTCAAAGCACCAAAGTCACGTGGCCAAACTATGAGAAACGAAAACATCACTATTCATCCTCAATTTCTATTGTATATATATATATATATATATAATAGATATAGAAATGATACGTAAGATTTATAGAATATATAAAATAAACTGAAAAAACAAAATAATTTTTTACTTAAATTATAGAGATAAAGCTGGAAAATAAGTTTTAAAGTAGCATCCTCATTGCTATCCCATCATTTTAGTTTAAAATATCATTAGTTTTATTTACTTTGTTTTCACGTCAAGTTCTCCATCAAGAATGTCATACCCTAAGACTATCCACATTGGTAATCTAGTCCAATCCAATCTTCTATTAAAAAACTAATTTCTCTCCCATCTACACAATCCAACCTAAGTCATTTCTCCACCCACATTCACAATCCAATTCAATCTAACATTTTTATTATATAAATATAATTTAGAACTGCTTTTATATATAAAGTAATTATTTTATTTTAAAGTAAATAAATTAGATTTTTGAAATGTATAAATATAATAAAATAAAGTTATAAAACATGTTTTCTGGATAATTTTTATCAAAAAAAATAATAAACCTATAGTATATAACACTTGATAAATAAGATAAACGGTGAATGTTTTAATATAACTTAATATTAAATATATGTTTTTCTTAAAACATCTTCATTTTTAATGGATTTTATACCGGGGTGTTCATAAAAAAAGCTAAACAAGAATATACGTTTAAATACTTTTAAAAAGTTAAATATGACAAGTTATTTAAAATAAATAACCTTATATGAGAAATTAATTACTTTGAAGGAAAAGGTAAAAAAAAAAAAAACAAATTATAATATGGCCACAAAGTAGTTTACAAAAGTGAAGTTAGATTGTATTCAGATTGTGTATCGTGATTTGGTTTGTTCTAGCGAACCGATCGTTGGTTTAATTGGATTTTTGATTATTTTTCTTATTTAATGTGGCCCACCAAAACACCCCAATCGATCACCAGTGTGGATGGTCTAAGTCATAAGTAAACTAAAATAAACTCTCAAATTTAAGATTGTACTATTCATTCTCGTATTTTGTTCCGAGTAATTATACATGAAAAAGGAAGCGAAAATAATAAAGAAGGTTAATAAATACAATTCAATGTGATATTTCTGGTCGCAATGGCTTGTAAACCCTCTATTGATGATGTAACTGTTTACTGGCTTTGGATATGTTAGCCAAGTCATTTGTGAATATAATTCAGCCATTCTAAAAAAGAAAAAAAGGTACTATGCAATAAAAATCAAAATGGATAGAGTGGTTATAATTTCGGGTTTCCCTATATAGAGGGACATCTTTGGATTATTATGAATTTATACCTTTTTGAAATAGATTCCCGAAAGTCACGTTTTATATGACAAACACTCGATACCTTTAAGTCACGTTTTGTTACAAACGTTACACCAACGCTCGCTAAATTGTTAATTTCATAATATCTTACAAACGTTCCTAGTATTTAAAATGATGACTCGACTATACTTATTATTATTAAATAATAATAATAATAATTACTCAAAATTTTTACCTAAACCTCAATTGCATTCCTACTTTCCACCACACTACTTTCCTTAATTACATCATCCCCCCCTACACTACCATTTCCATTAGTATTACTATTACCCCCCTTAACAATTCTAAACTTACTCAACCACCCCCTAACCCAGTCCCAAAAATGAAGCACCATGTACGTCCCAATCCCGCCGATTAACCCATACGCTATGGAGTACGTCAACGGCATTAATATCAGCGTCACGAACGCGGGAATCGCCTGCCGCATATCCTCCCAGTCGATCTCCACCACTGATCTCATCATCAACACCCCCACCAGAATCAACGGCGGCCCCACCGCCCACGCCGGAATAGACGCCAGCAACGGCGTGAAAAAGAACGCCAGCATGAAATACCCCGCCACCGTTAACGCCGTGATCCCAGTCCTCCCACCTTCTCGTATCCCCGTCGACGACTCCAGGTACGCCGTCACCGGCGAGGTACCGAGCAACGATCCCACCACGATCGCCGCCGCGTCGGACATGAATGCGAAATACTGCCCCTCGAAGTCGCCGTTTTCGTCGGTGAATCCGGCGAATCGGGCCATGGAGTATAATGTTCCGGTGGTGTCCAGAATGTCGACGTAGAGAAAAGTGATTAATGCTTCCCAGAATGACGGTTTATTGATGCTGGAAAAGCTTAATGCGCCGGCGGTTGACCGGATTTTATGCACGTCGACTATCTGTTTAAAGTACTGGTAACCGGAGTCGCCGACAGGAGTATTCGGAAACGCCGTGACTTGCGTGTTACGGAACCATGAAACCGCCGTTACAAATACAATGCCGTAGATCATTGACCCCTTTACGTTTTTAACCAAACAGTAGGCAATAATTACGAACCCTGCCACTCCGAGCCAAAACGTCGGGCTCTCCATTCTGTTCCCAACGCACATGATATCACCGGAAACCGAACCGCCAGGCACGAGCGAAACGGTGCCGTTTGGGAAAGCGGTTACCGGAGCGAGTGTGGCGCGTGAGGATTGGGGACACGCGCCTAACGTAACGAGCGTGGAGGAGCTGTACCCGATTAACCCGATGCCTTCGTTATTCTGCAAACCAATAAACGCTAAAAACAATCCGATTCCGGCGGAGGAGGAGATCCGGACCGGCTTCGGAACGATCTTCGCGAGCTTAGCGCGTAATCCGACGGCGGAGATTAAAAGGAACAATAACCCTTCGACGAAGACGGCGGCGAGTGCGCTTTCGTACGAGACTTTGCCGGAGCCGTGAAATCCGACGACGGTGTACGCGAAGTAAGCGTTGGATCCCATCGCCGGAGCTAAAGCCAAGGGTAAGTTCGCGAAAGTTCCCATGATAATGCACCCGATGAGAGAGGATCCAACTGTAGCAACAATTAGGTCTTTCCGAACTCGTTCGAGGCAGGCGGTGTAGCCGGGGTTGACCGGCGGGAACTTGCAGGAGATGTCGGGAGGGATGAGGCGGAGATCGGGGGCGGTGCAGTTGGAATAGTTGAAGGAGGGGTCGGAGCAGAGAGGGATGCAGTCAGAGACGGAGCAGGTGGCGCCGGAGTCGGAGAGGATGGTGGCGTTGACGGCGAGGATGTAGGCCATGGTGAGGAAGGTGGTGGTGCCTGCCCGGAGCTCGGTGGTGAAGGTGGTGTTGCGTTGGTTGAGTTTGAAGCGTTTTCCGATGCGTGATCTGCCGACGAAGGCGTTGAGGCGGTTTAACGGCGAGGAGGCCGGTACGGCGGTTGCCATTGGGATTGGGATTGGGAAGTAAGTATTAATGATAGTAGTGATACGTGGAGAGTTTGGGTTCTCACTTGTGAGTGAGTGATTTAGATATATATATGAAGGTTCGTTCGACGGGGTTGAGAGAGATTCCCATTGGATATAAAGATTGGTAGGTTTTATGGTAGTACCTGTTTTCAAAGATTTTATGATGATCAAGTACAAAACAGTATTTATTTATATTTTAAAAGAAAGGTTATTATGAATTACAGTAATTAATTAATTTATAAAATAAGTTAGCTCAAAAACAACTAGGCGAGGATATGGGTCATAGATAGGAGACGTGTCTTGATGATACGCTTTATAGGTTTAAAGACTAGACACAAATCATTAATCCCTTTGATCATTAATTTCAAGACTCCATTTCTGTTAGTGTGCTAACGAAGTTCAATGATGTTAACGAAGCAGCCGGCTCGTTCAATTGGAAATCCAACAAAGCTTTTTGGTGACGGGCCACTAAATTATTGATTACAGTTTTCTAATATCTATCTGTTGTTGTCGTCGTTGTTGTTTAAAAACATAAAGTTTCTGTTGCTTATAGGTTTATGCTCATGGGAAACAACTTGGTTGCTCTGATTGAAGGTTTCCGTTGAGGAGTTACTAGCGGCAAACTCCAGTGATATTTTTAGTTTCTAACACTAATTTATATCAATTTTAATTTTGCATTTTTCCAATAATAAACCAGTTTTTATTTAATCACGTTGAAAACAAAATACCACCGTTAAAATAAAACTAACCCCGTTAAAAAAATTACACTTTTTGATTATTGGACATCATGGTGACTTCTTCTGTGATATGTTTTTTATGTTTGTAAAGAAAAAATTTTAAGAAACAATCATACAAACACAAAATTCATCTACAAACCGGATAAAAAACAATTTTCATAGCAACAAAACATATAAAAATTATTATAAAAAAAAAACTATGTTAGAGCGCTGTCATGCATAAAACACATGACACTTATAACGTCATCGTAATGCCTAATCATCAAAAATTATTTTTTTAACAGCGTTATGTTTATTTTCAACATGATTAAAAACTGATTTATTATAAAAAAATTTAAAATACGGATCACCCAATAGACAACAATTAAGATTATTATAAACTAATTATTTAATAGTTAGATTATAATATATTAAGAAAGCAAACTATCAAAAAAAGATTCAAAAAAACCTAACTATTCAGTGAACCCCACGAATAACCTTTGATCTAATAAATTTCAATTTTGAAGTCCCATCAAAGACAAATTGTAATGTAATGATTATTTGCATTTTTGCAATTTTTTGTGCATGATACGATATAGTTTTCTCATAGAAACAAAAAGAATATATTTAATTTGATTATTATTTTTATCAGAGCATTCTATTATAATAGATTTGATCTAATCCATATCTTTAAAATTTAATTAAATATAACTACTTTCTAAGTTAACCTTTCATCTTTTAAAAACTGTTTCTCATTCCACATTTCCACCTATCTAATTATCTATCCTCATTTCAATTTTTTTTAACGGTAAATTTAGATCACCGACAAGAACATTACACCACCTACCCGATCATCTCTGATCCCCAAGGAGGAAACTCACCACTGGTGAGAAAACTCTCTGGCTCAACTTGTAACTCTCAATTTTATTTTTTTGTTACAAGTGGGACTTGAATCCAAGACCACATGGTAAACGTCATACACATTTACCACCAAACTAAGCTAGTGGTTGTTGTCCTCATTTCAGTTAATAATACAATTTTTTATTCTTTTTATTATATAATTTTTTCACATACAACCACACTAATGAAAATGAAGTTTGATGAATAATAGAACCTCAAATAAGGTCACCTTAATTTTCCGTATAATTTAAGATATAAGATATGATGATAGAAAACCTATTGTAAAAAGATAAAGAAATAAAATTGTGAATTTTCTTTAATTTATAGGGTTGGATGGAGGGGGGGAGGGGGGGGGGGGGGGAATCATATTGTGAAATGTGAATATTCTTGTAAGAAAGAAGATATAGAAATAGAAAGAGCCAAAGAGGTTTATGAGATGTCGAATGTAGTGCTTTTACGATGTGTTCCCGAGTTTATTTAATGAGGGAAAGAAAGGAAGGGAAGTAAGTTTAAAAAAAATTGTGTTCCTGAGTTTCACTTAAGGAGGGAAATGGAAGGAAACAAAAAAAAGTTGTGTTCCCGAGTTTCATTAAAGGAGAGAAGGGGGGAGAAATTTAGTTCATTTTCTATTGTTTTTATTTCCTTCCAAATCGGAAGGATTTGGAAGGAAAAGAATCACTCCCCTTCTCTTCCTTTCTCTTCTCTTCTTTTCTCTCTTTAAGTAAACTCGGAAACACAGCGTTAGTTTCATTATGCATTGAAAAACAACACTGTAAAACTAAATTAAAACCAGATAAAGAAAGGATTAGGATCTGGCTGCCACATGAACAACAAGTTAATATAACGAGATGCTTTAACCTTTGTTTGATATATAATAATAATAAAGGTTGTGAAAAACATTTAGTGTTAGCTCGGCGGTCGACTGAGGGTAGTGGATTAATCGACATTAAATCAGAAATTAATCGGCCTTGGCAGAATTAGTAAGTGTTTAATTGGTAATCGGTTAAAGGCCGCAAAACGATTAGTCGGCGGTTAATCAGAGGCTTGGCGAGATTTTTACAACTATAATGATCGATAAACCATGAGCTCAAACGTTTTTAGCCGCAAAGTGTTAGGTCACACCGGGTATCGGTCACACACAAGAGAAACAAACATAGTAATGAACACGAGAGTTTTAACGTGGTTTGATCAATATCGATCTACGTCCATGGGTTACCCTAGGATAATCAAGTATTACACAGGTTCTCAAGATTACAGTTACAATATGTGCCGGTATATAGACTAAGAATATGGTTAACTTGTGGTCCGGGCCTTAACATAGTGGGCCAAGCCCATGGGCCACTAAAAGCCTTCACAATCTAACAATCTCCCACTTGAAGGCTTGCAGTTCCCAAGAACAACATTCGTGTCTATCAGCTTCCCATAACTCCATCAATCTTCAAAACACATCTTCCAGACCTTCAGTTCCCAAGAACAAGCCAATACTTTATCAGAGTAAACATTCTTAATTTTTTTCCTAGTGCAACGACCCTATTCATCAGTTTTCTGAAAGGTCCGTTGAAGCCCCTATAAGCTCCAACACATCAGTCTTCACGGACCCAGTCATGATTGTTACCATCATCGACCCATTCACTGTCTCAATTGGTTTGCACACTCCACCTATTCTAGAGATACACCGTGAACAATTAACACTCTATAAGCTCAGCAAACTTTCCATAGGTGAGATTTTACTAGTCGGAATACTGGCCTTTAAAACCAAATGGCGACATTAAACTATACTCAGAACACGTCTCGTGCTCCCACTGTTCGCAAATCCCCTGGCCGTTTTAGACCTCCGAACTTGCTCAGCTGACATCTGCATGGCACCAGGCTTCGTGTTTGCAAAACACACCCTCTTTGCCGAAGATTCAGTAAACCAGACTTTATCATGCTTCGAGGGGATGATCATTCTTCCCCAGCACAAGGTACCTCAGACACCTACAGTGACCCCAGATTATTTCCCTGGAAAACCACTAGATTCCCAATAATTACCTTCCATTTTTCACAGCCAAACTTCACATCCATCCCCTTTTCATCCAACTGGCCGACGGAGATCAACTTCGTCTTCAGACGAGTAATCATCCAGACATTCTTCAAGGTCCATGTGGTTCCCAATGGAGTCTTTAGATTAACATCTCACATGCTCGTAACCTTAAGAAACCTGCCATTAGCAATCTGTACCTTCTCAAAGTCACCATCTTTACGATTCACCATCGTCTCTCCGTTGTGCATGGCATGAAACGACGCTCCGGAATCCATAACCAAAGAGTCCACACTACCGTAGGCACTAAGTATCAATGCATCATCATCAAACACATCCCCAGTCACAGTGTTCAAATTTCTATTCGGGCACCGACTCTTAAATGCCCCACCTTCTTGCAAACCCAACAAGTCACATACTCACATCACCTCGAGTTCGAGACAGAATTTGTCCCTGACTCCCACTGGTCCTGTTATTTCCCCGTCAGTCTAATAACAACTTTGGCCTTTATATCCTTATCCAATCTGCTTCTTTCATCTCCACCAGTTTCTCTCTCACTCGGAGAAAACAGGCGGAGGTGACAAAGACGAACAGATCGAAAAAAAAACCTCCGATCAAATAGCAGCAACACCAACGTTAATCAAATCGAAACAGATGCTTTGACCACCTCTCGAACGGCTCGGATTTCAAAACATTCACCTCGACCAGCAACGACAGCGGAACGAGAAATTAATCGAATGAAACAACCCAAATTCGAGAACCACGGCTCCGATACCAGTTGTTAGGTTACACCGGGTATCGATCACACACAAGAGAAACAGAAATAGTAATGAACACGAGAATTTTAACGTGGTTCAATCAATATCGATCTACGTTTACGAATTACACTAGGAGATTCAGGTATTACACAAGTACTCAAGATTACAGTTACACTATGTGCCGATATATATAGACTAAGAATTATGATAACCGATAGAGCCGGACCTTAACAATAAGAGCCAAATCCATAAAAAAACCTTCGCAACCCAACACAAAGAACTAGTACCTGTACCACACGCAACTTCATGTTTTAGCATATGCATAATGCATGTAGGTGTTAAAAAGTTAAATACCATAAAAAAGAAAAAAAACTCACCGATCCAAAAGAATAATATTGATGCCATGTGAATATGTAATCGCCTAATTGGGTAACCCAAAAGCAACTGTAATTATCAAGAATATAATATTTTTTCCAAAAAAGTTGTTTTAAAAATCGAATATAGTATTTAGTAAATATTTCTTTTATTGAACCACATTTTGTTTAGTAAATATTAATTATAACAAATTACCTGGAGGTCCTGGGTTCAAACCCAGACATTAACAGTTATTTGGTGATTTATAGGGTTATAATAGGAGTTTGTAATAGTTTAGCCGTTCAAAAAAAACATATATCTCTTTATTTGAATTCTTAATTACATACTTACCCAAAACACAATAACATTCTTATGATTTCTACTTAAACTTAAAGACAATTAATCTCTTACTAAAAAAGATTATATCAATTGATTATTAGGTTTCCAAAACTACTAATATAAACTATTATCTTTGTTTCTTTCATTTTTTTTTTTCAAAACTTGCTTGCTTTTCAACTAAGTTAACTATAATATAACAAAAATTACTAAGTGGTACAATACTAGACGTTCGATTGATTGATAATCACTGTGCACTACCTTTTTTTTAATATATTTTTAACCGGCAAAAGGCAACAAATTTTGTGCACTACCTATGGTGTGCCTACTTTTCAATACCTCTATATTATTCCTTTCCTTTTCCATCTTTTTATTCATTTTTGATAGCGAAGTAGTTACAACATCAGGAAACGTGGAAGTAACCCATTTAATGATGGTCCTGCTATTCACATATTAAATCATTTTTTTTAAACCACCTCCGACTACTCCATTTAGGTCTATCATTCGTATATAACCCATTAAATACAATTAATGCAGTTAAAATTTACTTATTTAATTTTTAAACCTTTAAAAATCTTAAATATGATATTATATATTTTTTAAAATTACATCATAAAAACAAATGTTTCATATCCTTAAAACGTGTATGGTGTTGTTATATATAAAAATATTTTAAAAAATCATTCTTTTGATTATGTATCATATGACGTAATATATGACGTTTCACATTTTTAAATACTCACAATATATGAAGTAATTTTTTTCCTTTTTAATAGACGTTCATACTTGGTTTAAATTTTAAAATACTTCCAATATATAACGTAATTTGTATTCATTTTTAATAGACGTTCATACTCGTTTTCACAGTTTTTAAATTCTCACAATATATGACCTCATTTTTATTCCTTATTAATAGACGTTCATACTCGTTTCACAGTTTTAAAATACTCACAATATATGATGTAATTTTTATTTATTATTAATAGATGTTCATACTCGTTTCACATTTTAAAATACTCACAATATATGACGTAAACTTTTTCCTTTTTAATAGACGTTCATACTTGACGGTTGCACCGTGGATTGTTGCTTGATTGTGATAAGATGTGGTATACTGTTCTTAATATTGTAAATCCATGAATGTTGGTGACTATGCGAAATTGTGTGCTTGCAGGTTAAAACGAGCTTAAATGAGTTGTTAGAAGACACAAGAAGATCAAGGAAAGTTGGAGCAAGTTGTGGCAAGCATTAAGCAAGAAAAACATGAGAGTTCTCCTGGGGCCAGCGTAAGCTATGTCACCACCGTAGCTTACGGTGGTGGCTAGCCCTCAATATGACCACCATAGGCCAGCATCATGCCAACGTAAAGGAACAGACGCCACCGTAAGCTACGGTGGCTAGCATAGCTTACGGTGGAGGTCGGTTACAAACTCGTAAAAACGTCAAAAAAAAAGTTTTTTGGGGTCTTTTCATATTCATTGGAGGAGGGATGGTTAGGGACGAACCAGAGGTGCTTGAGGGCGATTTTTAGAGAAGAGAAAGAAAATCTAAAGTAATTTCAACATCATCATCATTAGAGAATCATCTATGGCTTCCATCATCATCATCTTTGCAATCAAATTCGTCATGAGCGGCTAGTTCGTTGTGTTCTTCTCAGGTGTAAGGCTTTAATGTAAACAACAATTGATTGTGTATTTTATTTCTGGAATAGTGATCTAAGCATTCGATGTTTTTTCACTTTGATGTTTATGTGATTGATTGTAAATAATTCGTATTTCGTTTAATCTAGTTTGTGAACCATACATTCTTGGTGTCGTTGACAATCAGGATTTAGTGGGGAAGGAATTGGGTTGGCCTATATTGATTGGTTATCGGGTGACAACCTTGCGTTTGCAACCCAAGTACTTGGTCCCCTTTTACCACAACAATTACATTTACATGAATCATGTCTATGTGGTTCATTCCAGTTTACACGTTTATTGTTTGTTCACATGGAACCTGAAATCTGAGAAGATCGTTTTTGTTTTATTGTTAAGAAAATCAAAAAGTTTAGATTATCACTTAATTTCTAGTTGTTAATTTAGTATCTAGTTGTTCAAAACCAACTTATCAGCCAAAACTCTTTGTCACAATCAATTTCAATCAGTTTCAAGTTTTCAATTTAGTATAATTTAAGTTGAAAAAGTATCACATACTCCACAATCTCCCTGTGTTCGACACCTGTTTACCACTATCTAAATTAGTGTAATTGGGTTTATTTTTGAGCGGGACCTTGACCTCACGTCAAATCTCCCTGTGTTCGACACATACTCGTTTCACTTTTTAAAGCCACGTGAATGCCTCAACGCTGTATTTCTTAAGCCACGTGGAGGCCTCAACGTAACGGTTCGATCTCCACATTTCGTATTTCTTAAGCCATGTGGAGGCCTCAACGCAACGGTTCGATCTTCACGTTTCGTATTTTTAAGCCAAGTGGATGCCTTAACGTGACGGTTAGTACTTTTTTTTACATTTTGGTGTTTATTATAAAAAATAACCCGTATTCAGACATATATACACTGAGATACATGTATACATACATACATACATACACATATTTACCTACTTATATTCATATAAAAAAATTAAATAGATTAAATATAAATAGATTTTGATTTTTATAACAAAAAATAACCCCTGAAAAGTCCTCGTGTTGCAACCCCGTCAATGATCCATATATGACGTACAAAAAAAAATACAAAAAAAACCCTAAGTGGCAGATGGGTATAAAAGTTGTTATAGATCAAATATACATAGATTTTGGTGTTTATTAATTTTGATACAATTGAAAGAGGTGGAAATGTGACAAGGTGAACGGGTTCATCTTGAATTTAGTTAAGATAGGTATGAACAAAAAAATATTGTGTTTATTAGACATATATATGGATTAAGTACATGAGAAACAATTAAACTAATTTGTTTGTATGTTTTTAAATAACTTACATACAGTGGCGTACCTAGGTAGTTGGGTACGGGTTTGCCCGACACCCATGAATTTTTTCCGCGGTGTGTTAATTTTCCGATTTTTTACGAACCGAACCCCAAGAAATTTTATGACCGAACCCCATAGAATTTTTACACCGACCCACAACTTAAAAAAAAAAGTTTTTTTTAATCACTAATAATTAATAATAATAATAAACTAAAAAATCTATAAAAAAGCTAGAAAGAAGCCCAAATCATTATTAACACAAACCCAACCAGGTTCAAGCCCAAAAAAACTTTGAGAAAACCCAACTAGGTTCAAGCCGCCACTGACCAGAATCAAGCCGCCAGTGACCGGTAATCCGGAATTTGCGATCGACGCTTCGTGATTTCGCCGGAATCAAGCCTCGTCAGTCGCCAGAATCAAGTTACTCGGTTAGCCACAAGCCACCGACCCGACCCGACCCGAACCGAATCGGTCTAAAAAATTATTTGCATATAGGGTGGACGATGAAAAAACAAAAAAAATTGTATATAGGGTGGACGATCAAAAAAATTTATACGTCGAAAATTTCCGAACCCCATAAAAAAAATTTCTGGGTTCGCCACTGCTTACATATGATAGATTCTTACATATTTAATAATAACACTACTACAAATCACACATTGTAGTAAAAATGATACAATCGTAAGAGTAAAAATTTTTTTTTTATATAGCAACACTATACGCGTTTTAAAGATAAAAAAAAATGCTTGTTTTTATGGTGTATTTTGTTTAAAAAAATATTGTCCTGTGTGGAAATTATGAATGTTTAGAAAAATGGGAGGTGAATTTTAACTGCATTATTTGCAGTTGGTGGGTTATATGCTAAGGATATGCCTAAATGAGGCGGTTGGGGGTAGTGTGAGGAGAAAAAAAATAGGGTGTGAATAGAATGGGGCTTAATGATAGAGTCTATATCCTCTTAATTGGATGTCTTGAGTTCAAATCCGACATTAATCTAGTTGTGGTAATTTAATTTGTGAAGTAGTTTGAAAGTATGAGTAAGATAAATTCACTGCTAAAAAATAAGTACTTATAACATTGTGTAACAAATGGTAGCATACGTGTCGGACTAAGCGTTAGGTATTGGGGGTTAGGGTGTTTCCATGGGGTTGACATTGAGTATATGACTACTTTATATAACAAGATAGCTACTCAAATAATTACAAGTAAATAAAGTTTGCAATGTACTTAATGTTTTATTTTCTATTTGGATTTTGGCATGTTTTCATGGATTTTGAATGATTTGTGTGTAATTTGGAATCTCTATGATATTTTATATATTTCTTTTATAATTATTCATCATTCAGTATCTTTATTCAGAACTCTAATTAAACAAATATATTTCATCCAACACAAACTAGTGTAGAGGGTAAAATAGTCATTTCCTCTGTCACTCTGACGCCTAACCAAATAATACTACTGGCTTAGAGTCTCTTATCTGTTGAAATATTTTATTAGTTAAGAACTTAATGACAGAGAGTTTGTCAAAAAGCCCCTGAGTTTTTCAAATATGGTAAGGTTATAGGTTTGGAACCTGCTCTTCACATTAATTATACTTAAATTTGGTTCTAAAAATCCATTCTAAATAATATTTCCAAGGACGAGGATCGAACCTAGGTGCCTCCAATTCATATGCGTGCAATGTACCTAGACTTTTAAGGGTTGCACTCTTACCAACTGATCTATATTGTTCTTTGTTTCAAACTGGCTAACAAAATAGTATTTACGAGATAATCACATAAGAAAATTTAAAATTTTTTTGGGCCCTCTAAAAACCAAGCTATGAACGATCAACCACATTGTCCATGCTCAAGGGTGTCCCCACTTAAAACGTATTTAATCGGTCAACCCACAAAGAACACATAAAAAATATATACATAAAATGCTTGCATCTCAAACATAAAAACATAGCAAACGTAACTTATAATCAAACTTATTTTTTTATTATATACAATGTCAATTTTAGTAGTTAAGAGTCTTTTATCCATTGAGATATTTTATTAGTTAAGAACTTAACGACGAGGAGTTTTCCAAACAGCCCCTGACTTTTTCAAATATGGTAAAATCACAGGTTTGGAACCTACTCTTCACATTAATTATTCTTAAATTTGGTTCTAAAAAATATAGCCAAGGATGAGGATCGAACCTAGGTGCCTCCAATTCTTATACGTGCAATGTGCCTAGACTTTAAGGGTTGCATTCTTAGCAACTCATCTAGATGTTCTTTGTTTCAAACTGGCTAACAAAATAGTATTTACGAGATAATCATATAAGAAATTTTAGAAAATTTTGGGTCATAACCGAGTCGGATTCATAATTTATCGGGTTTGGACATCATAGGGGGGGGGGGGGGGGGGTACGGTTTGTTTCATGATGTCTTCATAAAACTTAGTTTTTCCTTCTTATGGTGGCCTATGTATGCTAGTGTATCTAGGTTTTTTAATGTTTTTTTAATAATATGTAAGTGTGTAGTGTACTAATGCTTTGAGCTTAACTTTTTTAGTTTAGCCTCCTCTTTTTGTGTTTATTTGTTTTTTTATGTGTCGAGCTCTAGGTTTTCAATTGCACTTTTAGCACTGTCTCGAGTCGAGGTCTCTCTGAAAGTAGTAATTTTATCTTTTTGAATAGAGAAAAGACTTGCCTACATCTACCTTTCTTAAACATCACAAATAGCTCTTATTTATAGGATTTTAGTGGGTTTGGTTGTTGTTTCTCGATTTATCATTATATCAAGATATGTATTCACAATTATTAAAACGATTTTGCATATTTATTTACTTATCAAACAAGTTCATCAATATTATTGTTTAAATGTTTTTGTAAATTGGAATCTGCATCAGCACTTTTTTAATAAAAAGTCGGCCGTTTAGAAAAAAACATATCTTATTAATTTATTTTCATATAGCTGGATCTAATGTAAAACATATAAAAGCCCGCGTTTAACCCACTTTGTAATGATGGGGAAGTGATATTGCTTTAATAATGAAACACTCTATGGTTAAGTTAATTGGCTCTTTCTTATCCTAATCAAACAATTGTCTCTCTAAACATGGACAAGAAAGGTAAAGGAAAAGACCTTAGAACATTGGGTGGGTGGGTTCAATGGTGGGGGTGGGTATCAATGGTTCTCAAGCACTTAAAATATGTCCTTTTCTTACCTTTTTAATCATAATTTTGTCTAGTCATGGTGAATTATAAGGTGACATTTAAGTGCAAGTTGTTACAAACATTTGTTTTCAAATCCCACTTTTGTTGGTTTATATTTGGTATGATTTTACATTTTTATTTTGTGGTTTGGTTTCATTGGATCTTACTAGTGTCCTGTTACATTTTCTCGTGGATGATATTTAACTTTTAATGAATAATAAAAAAATAATTATTATGTCATCATTCCAATTCTAATTCATAACAATTATAATCCTTCATGTTATAATTCCTTTTAACATATTCTAAAATGATACTATACAAAGTGTAACTTACGGTCTCCTTCCTATTCCTATTGGTTAATTTTTTTAAATTTGTTCAACAATCCTTTTGGTATTAAATACAATTGCTTTGTATTTAGAGTAAATTACACAAAAGGTCCTTTATGTTTTATTTAAAATTCGGGTTAGGTCCTTTAATTAAAGTAATTACGCTAGACATCCTTTGACACTAACGGGGTTAAAATGATCCGTTAGGTCATGGGTATTTCTGTCATTTTGTAATATCTTTTTAATAAAACATTAAAAATAAAAAACCCCTTTTAAAAACTCACTTCCGTTTCTTCTTCCTCATGGCGTCACATCAAGGATTCCCCCTTTCGAATTTGTTTCCACCGCAACCACAATCTATCGCCCTGCACTACGCCAACACGATCGTCTAACCAACTTCGGCCGGTTAATATCCTGATCTCACGGCGTTAAAACTGGAGTTTCTTCAACAAGGCTTGGATGTTTTGCTGGGATGTGTTTTCATTCACTTATTTATCGTTTTAATTCTTATATTGCTCGAGGTCATCATTGATTGAAACTTTCATCCCATTGTTGATCGCCTACCGATGTTTAGAACACATGATTCTGATTTTCCTACTAATGAAGAACGTATTTCACCTTTTCAAAATTATGTTTACCTTTTCTATAATAATAAAATTGACATCAGTATTGTTTTGCTTGTTGATTTGACGAAAATCATGCGTATTTGAGTTTTAAAAATATAAGTAAATGAATCCTGAACTCATAATTACGTTAATAAGTGACTATTATCTTAGCCTAAGATTTCGATCATTATTTTCAGTCTAATAATTCTGATTCAGATATGTTACTAGAATATTGAATGACAAAAGAACATGAAAAAAAAATTAAAAGCTATGGTGAGACCTTCTTAACTGATTTTGAGATCTTCTTGGAAGCTGAAGATGAGGGTAGGTGGATCTACATCCATGGGGGTTACTCGCTGGAGATCTGCAAGAAGATGGACGACAATCTAGGGAACGAACGTGAGTTTTTAAAAAGGGTTTTCGATTTTTAATGTTTTATTAAAAAAGTTATAAAATGATGGAAATACCCACCCCTAACTTAACGGATCATTTTAACCCCGTTAGTGCCAAAAGACCTTCTCTGAAACAAATATAAAACATAAAGGATGTCTGGCGTAATTACTTTAGTTAAAGGACCTAATCCGAAATTTAGGTAAAACATAAAGGACCTTTTGTGTAATTTACTCTTGTATAATAAACAAAGCCTTACTCAACGCAAATAGTTAGGATGCTGTGGTTCGAAACCCGTGGTTACCATTTTGTTTTTATAATTTATTTAGCAGATCCTTTTTTATATTAAACTAGTGTTATACCCGGCGCGTTGCAGCCGAAACATGAATTGGCTCCAAACTAACTTTATGTTACTTGACATTTATCCAATTTGTCTAAAATTTCAAAAAGTCACCACTCTCTAAAACACGTTCGAATTTGCTTATGTAACCCATTATTGTGATGATCACCTACTAAATCCCCTAAGATAAAGGGTCATATGACTCACATGATCAAAAGGACATAACATTCTTTTAGTTACTTACATCTTTTGAAGAAAATCCTTGAGGACTTGGGTGTGATCTTGAAGTGACAACTTGAAGCTTCATTGATAAGAACTATTGCACTCGAAATAATTAGCGTAAATTAAATGTAACGTTGAAAATGAAACCACGGTAGGGGATCATCGTCATAATAAGCGAAAGAGTAAATTACTATTTGCATCCCTGAGGTTTGACCAGTTTTGCCACCTGCATCCGATTTTCAAATTTTTAACATATCATTCCCTAACGTTTGCATTTCATTGCCATGTGAGTCCTTGAGACTAACGGGGTTAATTTTTTCTGTTAAGTAGAAGGGTATATTAGTCATTTACCACTTTAGGACTATTTTGCAATTTTATTAGTTACTAAAAAAAAAAGAATTGTTTTTACATTTAAAAGTCCAAAAACCAGAAAAAAACAAAATAATTAAAAGAGAAGGAAAAGAGAGAACCGCCGGCTGTCCTCCCCCTCCCTCGCCGGCTATCTAATCTTCGGCGGAGGCAGCGGCTACCTCTGTAAACTCCAGCGAACGGAAGACCTGCTCCCTCGTCTCCCGCCGATGGCTGCTTGTCGAAGGCCAGAGTCACCACCGCCTCGCCCTCAAATCCCAATCCGATCTCCTCCCCCTGATTCCCTCCATCTTCACTCGCTTCGATTCCGTCAGCAAACTCGCCTTCCGATTCGACCGCAGATCCGCTATAATAGGTAACGAAGGCCTGATCCTCATCTCCTTCCGGTGCCCTAATCTCACGATCCTCATCTCCTGCTACCTAATCTCACGCGCCTCAAGATGGGTATGGTTTAAATATATACATATATTGATATACATGCAGAAAGAATTTTGAAATTTTG
Organism: Deinandra increscens subsp. villosa; assembly: GCA_039602395.1. Taxonomy (NCBI): domain Eukaryota; kingdom Viridiplantae; phylum Streptophyta; class Magnoliopsida; order Asterales; family Asteraceae; genus Deinandra; species Deinandra increscens. Next base: position 3,310,973 of record JBCNJP010000019.1, read on the forward strand.
AAATTTTGGTAGATTTTAAAGATGTATTATATACCAGTTCTTTACCAAGCTCAATAGCAGCTTCTTGGTAACTTGGTTTCTTCCCTGAGCTGCTTCCACGGAAGACACATATTCTCTTGAATCTTGATTTCGTTTCACCTTCCATATCTCATTTTCTCTCTCTAAATCTCTAGCTTTCTCTCTCTAGAAATATTGGGGTAGAAGAAGAAGAAGTTAGAAGATGATGATATATATGGTTGCTTCCTGGAACAACCGGAGAAGAAGACGCAGAGGTCAGAGACAAACCTTAAGGCCACTGTAGCGTCGCCGAGACGCCGCTGCTCTTGGCCGGAATTTGGCGCCGGAAAAACAGGGAAGACCCCCTTCCCACCTAATCTCTCTCTCTCGGTCAAACACATGTGGTGTGGCTTGTTTGGTTGAAATGAAAGGATAAGAAATTTACAAAACTAGTCCCTTGTCTATAAAATGACTAATATGCCCTTAGAGTTAACAGAAAAAATTAACCCCGTTAGTCTCAAGGACTCACATGGCAATGAAATGCAAACGTTAGGGAATGATATGTTAAAATTTTGAAAATCGGATGCAGGTGGCAAAACTGGTCAAACCTCAGGGATGCAAATAGTAATTTACTCTAAGCGAAAATTCCCCAACTCCCCGACCCCCCCCCCCTACGCGGATGCAGGTGTCAATGCTCGAATCGACGACTTCTCGAAGAAGCCATCGGGCCACTACTATGCCAAAAAGCTCGATGGTAATTCATTACTCGTCGAAAATATTATATATATATATATATATATTAAACTCCATGGAAGAAGAATAGTGGTTTTGATATCTTGAAATATGGCCACCAACGTGTTATTTTTATACATTAGACACCAATTGTAAGGTTTTAATATTTTGAAGTTTGGCCACGAAAGACACAGATTTTTCAAATTTTGGCGAGAAATTTTATTTTAGTCTGCATAGATTTGACAACAATTGTTAAATTTTGATGTGTTAATTAAAATTTGATTATGAAAGTCTTAGGTTTTAGATATTAGTTAAGTTTTTATTATTTTGAAATTTGATCACTAATCTTTTAACTTTTAAAAATTAGACATCAATTTATGAGGACGTTGGTTTAGTTATTTTGAAGTTTGGCTATAGAACTTTTTATTTTGATAGGAGACACCCTAAATATACCGGGTTATTAAATTCTTTATAAGTGTTAACATGAAAGTATAATTAAGCTCGCTTTTATGTTACGATATAAACTTTATTTAAGATCCAACCGTATGAAGTTTAATTAGGTTATAGTTTTGTTTACACCGCCGCAACACACGTCAGATAAACATTTCTACTTATTAGTAGTTTATAAATTAGGAATAATTTTATATATACTCTTACAAGCTTAGAAAATATATATAATATATATATGAAAAGATTGGATGCCACATGGCATCACCACAACAATCCATTTTGTGGTTTTCCCGCTCAAATTTTTTCCAATAAATGAAATTTGACTTTCATAATATAGTTATGATTATTCAAAAATAGAAAGAGTCTAATTACAAACTATATAATTACGTCTTTAATTATATTTCAAAAAAGTCAAACACATTTAAAGACTGAATTATATATCGTAAATGATGGATTTGGATTTGAAAAAAAAAAGTCAATTTTAAATCCAATGAGCCTTAAATATTGTAATTTCAAACAACTAAATCAATTCTTATGAATTTTAACAGAGATATTATCACTATAATTGCATTCTTAATTTTATTATTTTTACAAACAATTATTTCTTAAATAAATATAACAATATAATTAATATCAATAACTTTTTTTTTATTGTTTAGTTACACAAATTCCCAAATATATGTATCATAAGGGTGTCCTTGAGTGGTGCTTATGACTACTCTTAGATTAGTCATGCACGAATGCACGATTATAATCAAATGGCTTTGTTTTTGTGTTTGTTTTTATAATTGAAGGGTATGATACAAACTTTAATTTTCTCTTAAGTTTTAGAGATTACACTAATGTTTATATCATTTTTATATTTTATTAGGAAGTGAAAGTGGCTCATTGTAGAAGAACCATTGAAACTTTTAACTGGATATTTCTAATAAAAAAAATTCTTTGATGATATAAAGAATCATTAGTACATTTTAGTTTTGATTCTTTTTAAATACCGTCGTACGATGCACGGGTTTCAATTATCGAATTACATTTATTATATTATTTAAATTGTTGGATTTATTTTTTTAAAAACCACCCGTGCGTCGCACGGGTATCAAAAACTAGTATCATATATACCCAATTCATATTACAAATAAATATATTTTACATGGTTTTTATTTTGAATTCTTTTGAGAATTTGATGGTGGGATGTTGATAAGTGAATGATGGATTCGGTGACATCCCAATATCTCGAAGAATAAATTTTAGACAAAATCTTATATAGAAAAACTAAAACATTAAATTTGTAAAATTAATAAAATACTAAGCGCATGCGGTATGGGCGCGTGGTGGGGGGCGTTCAACGCCAAAACGCCGTGGAACACCGCCCCCCACCGGCGTTTTGGCTTGGCGTTGTAAATCGCCGTGGAGAACTCAACGGCGTGGTGATTTGGTTGTTTCGAGAATTAGACCGTTAAACGGTCATAAAAAGAGCCGTTGGCCATTTAAAAAAAAAAAAAAAAAAATCTTTTTAATTTTTAAACCTATTTAAACCCTTCTTTTATCAAAAAAATCTCACACCATCACCATTTCTCATCTTAAAAATACCATCTCTCATCTTAAAAAAAATGTCTTCATCCATTTCCTCCTCTTCTAATCCCGACACTTCTTCGGACGAATCATCCGATCGCGCTGCGGAAATGTTTTTTCAGATTATGGTTCATCGTCATCAACGTCGTCTCAACGCTCGAGCGAACCGCGTATTAACTCGAAGTGCTCGTCTCAACAGAAATCGTGAAGAGGGTCAACAAATGTTGTTGAGAGATTATTTCAACGACGATTGTGTTTATCCACCGCATATGTTCCATCAACGTTTTCGTATGAATCGTTCACTATTTTTAAGAATAGTGAACGATTTAGAGCGCGAGCATCCATGGTTCCCACAAAGGAGTGACGCAAGAGGTCGGATTGGTTTTACTCCTTTGCAAAAGTGCACGGCGGCCCTACGTATGATGGCGTACGGCACAACGGGTGATGGTTTCGACGAGTATTTGAGGATGTCCGATCGCACACTTAGGTCGTGTTTGCAAAAGTTTTCCAAAGGTATTATTTAAATTTCATTATCATATATCATTATTTATTTTAGTTATTTATTTTAATTACTATTTTAATTATTTGTTTGAATTAGTTATTTTAATTATTTGTTTAATGGTTTATTTTAATTATTTATATTAGGTATTTATAGATTGTACCAGAGGAAATATTTACGACGACCAACAGCGAGCGACATCAGGCAACTCTACGAGTTTCACGAAAACAAATGGGGTTTTCGTGGAATGCTCGGCAGCATTGACTGCACACACTGGGAGTGGAAGAATTGTCCCAACGCTTGGAGGGCACAATTCATGCGTGGTGATCATTCTCATCCTACAATAATGCTCGAAGCTGTGGCGTCATATGACATGTGGATATGGCATCAATTTTTTGGAGTTGCGGGAGCCAACAACGACATCAATGTCATGGATCGGTCACCCATTTGGGATGATATCGTAGAGGGTCGTGAACCAGACTCGTCTTTTGAACTACGAGGTGTCACTTACAAACGTGGTTACTATTTGGCAGATGGGATATATCCCGACTATTCCACTATTGTCAAAGGATTCACAGCTCCCATTGGTGAGAGACGTAAAATATTCACCGATGCTCAAACCGCCGCTCGAAAGGATGTTGAACGCACTTTTGGTAGGTTAAAAGGTAAGTGGCACATCATTGCGAATCCCGCACGTATTTGGCACCAAGACAAGATAGCAAACGTTATGCGGGCTTGTTTAATTTTACATAATATGATTCTCGAGGATGAGGGCAAAGCGATTTGTCAATTTAACGAGGCGGAATTGGATGCGACATACCCAGAAATTAACGAAGAGAAAAAACGAGCTAATCGTCAGGAAATACGAGATCGAAACATCCATAACCAACTTAAACAGGATTTGATCGAAGATATCTACGAGCGTTCTCAATGATTTTAGTTTGTGTAATTTCGTATTTTCTTTTTTTGTCAAAAAATGTAATGTTTTATTTTTATGTTGAATAAAAATATTTTTAAATCATTTGGAATTGTTTATGTTTTATTTTTTATTAATTAAAATGTTTAAGTATTATTTAAATTTTTAAAAAAAGTAAAAAAAAAATATTAAATTAATCTTTCAACACCACACCATGTATACCACACATGGTGTTGAAACATGGTGTTATCCAGTCATCGCCTACGTGGCAGTTTCAACACCATGTTCAACACCATGTATACCACATGCCCTAACATACAAACATTATGAAGTTATAAAAATGGATCTGGTGATATCTCATGGAATTAGGATTGATGCTAGAATTAAGGGAGTTATAGAGTGGAAGTTATACAAAATGGATCCGGTGATATCTAGGGAAGTAGAATTGATGCTAGAATTAAGGGAGTTATGGAGTGGAAGTTGAGACAAAAGTATGGTAATAACAAATATACCCCTTAATCTTTTAAATTTTAATGTTAAAAGACATTTTTGTTCATGTGAAATGCTTTATATATAGTATAGATATAGATATAGATGCTTTGCCTTTAAGGCTATGTGTAGTGGATGGAGTCTCTTGTGGGGGTTATGCGCCATGTGACGTTCATGTCGGCAAAAGGGCTCCATAGAAAAAGTGGTGTAGTGGTAATTTTTTTTATAACCCCCCATAACCCCCCCTCTAATTATTACCCCATTATTATATATTAATTAAAAAGAAAAAAAAAACATAAACCAATTAAATCTGGAGAAAAGAAAGGAAACCATTGAGAAATTAGGGGGAGGGGCATGATATACATAACGCTGTTGCATATTCTATCAAACATGGCGCCTAAGGGGGGGGGGGGGTGGAGGAGGGCGCCATAGGGGCGCTATGTTAGGAGTTTTTGTGGAGATGACGCCCGCTGCAGATTGCCTAATAAAGAAAGAATTCCCAAGTAAATGGTAAGAAAAAAACCTTGTCATTATTGTTTTTCTTTTGCATTTTTCTTCATCTAGAAGCACTAATATAGGCAGCTCTTCTTTGCTTGTTGAGTGAGTTATAAGTGGAGTTGAGCAATGTGAAAGCTTTTTCCTTTATTATATGTGATGGGTATGGATTGCTTTTAGTTTCAACTTTATAATGAAAAGCCAATTTCCAAAGTAACATACAATCAAAGGCACTTGATTAAGGAATTTGGACCACATTATAAAGTTGTTCATGTGAGATGGAAAGAGTAGCTATTGGCTCAAGAAAGCTCTAAATTTACAACACTGGTTCATATATACATGCAACCATGAACCATAGCTTTAGTTGTTTTAAGTAAGTAGGTGTGGAATGATCAATAATTTTGCAATGTTTATAACCATAAACATGCATCTTTTTTGTGTGTGTGTCTTAAAGCTATTTACTTTTAAGGGTCTTTTTATTTACATCCACTTAAAGTTATTAAAAGATAGATAAATTATTGGTGACTAAGAGTTGCTATATCATGTCCATTGGTTTGGAGTATTGAATCTTGGCTATCAAGTCAAACCTTTGACTTTGTCTTTAGAAAGACAAGGATGGATGGCGATTTGAAAAAGAGAAAATGACTGAATCTTGCAATGGTTCAAGAACCAGTGAACCACCCACCCACACACCATGATTATCACTACAAATTCAAAGTCCCCATAATAAATATTCATCACTCCCCATTAACAAAATTCGAAGGACCAAATTTGTCTTTGATTTGTTCCTTTTTTAGTCGATTGTGGCCGCAATTGACGGTACGGATGAGTCGTGAGTGTGGGAGGGGCCAAAGCTCATTCCAAGAGGCCATGATATGGAGGCCAGAGTGGTTTCAGAAACTGAACATAAAGATGTTAAACCCAAGTATGTTATAAATTGACAACTTAGTATTCAATTCAAATACTATTTAAACCTTAGAACATATGGATTATTTTGTGTAATTAGCTAACTTAATTAATAAAGATAGAAAACAGATATCAGTGGTTAGAATCTTTGAGCTACACTACATAAGAGATACTAGATTATATTAGAATTGATATTCTAATATTGAACACTTAAAACTCTGTTTACAACAATACCATGACCAAAATTCAGTATGTACTTACCTCCCCCCCCCCCCCCCCCCCCGTCTCCTTCCTTAAAATTGTCAAAGCCCCCCCCCCCCCCCCCCCCTGAAAATTAGTAGCCCGAAATAGTTCTCAAAAAATCTTAAAATCAATTTGTTCTCAAATGAAACTAACCTGTGATATATATTCTTTAACCATGTGTCCATGTCCACAATTCTTCAAAGTCAGCCTGGCTGAGCCCGGTGGCCCATGGATCAAAGATTTGAACAGCTTGTACTTAGCCATCGAGGCTGTGAATTTTTCAAGTACATAAAGATGATCGTATATATAAGTATACATACATATGCTAAGCAATACCTCCTTCCTTAAAATTGTCAAAGCCTCCCCAACATATGGAACCCATTAATCTACAGGAGTGAATTCCCTCCTTTACTTTAACAATATCAAAGGGTATGTCATAAAATAAAATTAATAACCTGCAAACATAGTCAACATGGTCGGAGGCTAACTTTGATGCTATGCATCGTATTCTTAATAATTTTTCGATTTTTTCAGGTCTCAAGATTAATAATGCCAAGTCTAATTTGTTTGGCATTGGGGTCACGGATGGGGATGTTTTGAAGATGGCAAAATCAAAAGGTTGCATGAGTGGTACTTGGCCTTTTCGTTATTTGGGCATTCCAATTGGTGAGAAGATGAATACGGTGAAAGCTTGGTCTCCGGTCATTGAGAAATTCAAGAAAAGGCTTGCTCATTGGAAGATAGGTCTCCTTTCCATCGGAGGTAGAACTACTCTTTTATCTTCAGTTCTCGGAGCTCTTCCCATATATTATATTTCTCTATTTCGTCTTCCGAAAAAAGTCATAACTATTTTGGAGGGCCTTAGAGCTAAATTTTTTTGGGGAGGTGGGGACAATATTCGTAGAATGCATTGGGTGAAATGGGGTTTGGTGTTAGCCGATAAAAACTTGGGAGGCCTTGGCATTGGGAGTATTAGTGCGTTGAACCAAGCGCTTCTCCTTAAATGGAAGTGGCGGTTTCTTTCTGATAAGGATCAACTTTGGGTCCGGGTTATTGAATCGATTTATTTGGATAACGCGGTTGCAGTGGGGAATCGATTAAAAGGAAAGGGTGGTTGGAGTAGTATTTGTAATTCCAATAATGAGCTTCATCTCAAAAATATTGTTCCGGAGAAGGCTTTTAGTAGACGGGTGGGGAAAGGTAACGATACTAGGTTTTGGTTGGATCCTTGGATTGGTGATGTTTGCTTATCGGATAAATTTCCTAGACTTTTTGCGTTAGAAACAAACAAAAATTGTTTAGTGATGGACCGATTCCAGGGTGTTGATGGGGTTTGGGAGTGGAGAAGAGATATCAGAAGCGGTGTTGAGGAGTTACAGTTTGCCCGTATGTGTTCCTTGTTGGGGTCGGTTAACATCAAGACAGTGGAAGATTCTTGGTGTTGGGATTTTGAGGGTAAAGATGAGTTTACGGTTAAGAATGTTAGAAAAGGTATAGAGAAATTGACTTTGCCGGGGTGTTCTGAAAAGTCTAGATGGTCAAAGTATATCCCTAAAAAAGTGAATATCTTTAGATGGCGTTTATTGAATGATAGTCTTCCGGTCCGTAGTAAATTATGTGAAAGAGGCATCCCCATTCCGGTGGTTAGTTGTGTATTTTGTGACAATCCGTTAGAGACTAATCGGCATCTTTTTGGAGAGTGCAAAGTTATTTTAGCAACTTGGCACAAGATTAAGGTGTGGCTTCATCTGGATCTTCCTTCTAATTGTGCCCCAAAAGAAGCACTTTCTTGGTTAGATGGCTCTCGGCTCACGAAAAAGAAAAAGAAGATTATTGATGGTATTTTTGCTTGCACTTGGTGGTTGGTTTGGAAATGGCGTAATGGTATTGTCCATAATCATGAAGATCTTAATAAAAAGTGCATATTCGAGTCGCTTCGTCAAGTGTCTTATTCCTGGATAACGGCTAGAGATAATAGTATTTACATGTCGAGTTCGTGTTGGTTTCAAAATCCTTTAAACTTTGTGTAATGTTTTGTTGTTGGTTGGTTAGGTTTTTCTAACCTTCAATGTCTTTTTTATTTAATCTCTTTGCCGTTCAAAAAAAAAACATGACAGGATGCCAAAAAAAAAAAACATAAGTAACACGATTATTATTATTATTATCAGTTATCAAATAAAGCACATATGTTAGTTACTCCATCAGGCTTCCATGGCTGTAGAGAAATGAAATCTCTACAACAAGATCTACATTCTCTGATCTATTTTTCACGAAAGAATAAGGATACTCCAATTCTCACACATCATGTCTTGATAGCTCTGCGTCAATGAAACAAAACAAGATACAAAGTTGAAAATACCCGATATGCATATATACCTTGTGGTATATACACTTAAGTAACAATAAATTATAGAGATCGAATAGTATTGGAACAATTAAATAAATAAAAAATGTAGTGATATAATGATAGGTTTACGGAGAAAACCTACAAACTCCCGATTGATATACCAGTAGAGTGGGTTTGACTCCAAATAACAAGATAAAATAAACTAGACTTTTGAAACATTTTCTTCACCAATTTTTATTCAACCTCAAACACATTAAAATACTAAAAGGGAAATCCTAAACTACTAATGCAATAGTGCAGTACGTAAACATGTGTACATGGGATAGGAAATTAGAACATGGAGTAAAATGCAACAAAATTTTAGGAGAACAGTTCAATCTTCACGTCTCTTGGGCCTGTTGCTAGTGTTAGGTTGATTCATGGGCTCGTGTGAAGTAAATCGGGTCGTGTCATATAATGCCTTAGTTAATGTACTAAAATCCTAATACATATAGAACAAATGGTCCAATTGGGAGCAAAAGTTTCCATACATATCTAGAGTATATTATAATATTTATAAGGAGTAGTATATTATAATGCTTATAAGGAGAACAAAATTGTTAATTATTTAAAAAATTAAGAGTTTTAAGGGGCAAAATGGTCTTTCAAACAAGAAATTAGTATCTCTTTTTCTAATGAAAACTATATGTACTATATTATAATGAATATAAGGGTAATGGTAATACCCACCCCGCGACCCCGCGACCCCAAGCATCCCGAGCAACCTCCCCGAGCAACCTCCCCGAGCAACACTTTTTACCCGTCATGGTGTTCCCGAGCATCCCAAGACCCCAAACTCTTTAAAAAGTAGGGGGACCCACACTTTTTACCCCTCTCCCGAGCTCTCTTCTCTCGGTGCCCCAGCCCCGAGCACCTCTCCCGCGCACCTCTCCCGAGCACTCCGTCATGGTGTTCCCGCGATCCCGAGCCTCCCAAACCCTCTCCCGAGCTAGCTCGGGGTGGGTATTACAATTACCCTAAGGAGCACACAGACAAAGTTGTCAATTATTTAAAAAGTTAAGAGTTTCAATAGGATAAAAATAGTCTTTTAAACAAGAAATTAATATTATCTTTTTAATAAAAATTAAACAATTTGTTTAATGATCATTAACATTTAATGATTTATATAAGTAAGTAAATAATAAGACAAATACGATAAATTGTCTTTAATATATAGAAACAAGTACCATTTTGTCAAATTGTTACTGCCGCTGCCGCAATATCGTGTTGGTTTCCGACTAATAGATGAAAAATGGTCCAATAATCTACTAGGAGCAAAAATTTATACAAACATTTTGCTCGTGAGCAACGAAAGTGCCATGAAACGAGTTATTAGTAGTTTTAGTGATGGAGCAGAATATTCATCATATATGCCTTTGGGTTTACAACAACCTACTACCGTCGAATTGATGATCTTTTAATAATACCTTTTAAAAACTGATTAATTTACAACGATGAGCATAGAAGGTACCGCGAGGCGTGAGCCACTTAGACTCATGGAAACACGACTCTCCTTAACTGTAAGAGCATCATGAGAAGGTCACACATTAATTAACTAATTATTTTATTAGAATATCAATTACATAAATAAAGAATACAATGTTGTTATAGCATTGGGCCTTGAACTAAGACCCAAACCGTGGGCTTGAAACTGAAACCCTTGAGTCAACTCATCTGTCAACGGAACCGAATCAACATAGAAAAGTTTTATATGAAATTATGGATTATTATACGATTTTTTCGTAAGTATAAAGTCATCAAACAAAATGTCTTAATCAAAGCCTGATCTTAATACTTTTTAAATATGATTTTTCCCTGGAATGGAATCGATGACTTCCAAAAAAGGTGTTCTTTCTCATTTGGAGGTTAAGCCTCAATCGACTTCCTACTGCAGATGGACTCGCCATGCGTGATATTATTCTTTTATCGAACTTATGTCCGTTTTGTGGTGATCATGTCGAGACATCGAGCCATATTTTTATTGAATGTGGTTTTGCTCAAGCAGTATGAGACTTCATAAGTAGTTGGTGCTCCATTCACGGAAAAAGGAAATTAACTCAAAAACTTATATAGTTATATATCTTTAGTTTTTTTTTTTCTTTTTCTTTTTATGTCAAACAACATATAATATTAGAAAAATAGCAAGAAAGGTAACCAGAATACATTCGCTAGAAAACAAATAAAGGGATGATTGCCAAAAGGGTGTCATTAAATGTACCCCTTTTATTTATTTATTTTTTTTAACAGCCCCTTTTATTTATTTTATTTGTTGTATCTTTCCCCTCAAATTCTCAGGAATATACAATTAAACTTTTTAATTTTATATTCGTTTCTTTTAAACAACATTGTATTTTTTTTTATGGAAACATCTCGGTCTAAATCAAAAAGCCTTTAATTATAGTTTTTTTTTTTTTTTTATCATATATGGGTGAGTATAAAAAAATATTTATCTTACATAATAAAACCTTCATCCATAAAACATAAAAAAATAAGGATAACCTTTTAATATAGAACACAATCCTAATTGATTAATATTATTTTTTACTACTAATTAATGGGTTAAATTGGAAAAAAATAATGTTTTTATAAAACTTTTATTTGACTATAGTTGTTTATCTTATTAGAGAAAATGTGTTTCTTTTAAAGATTATATATTTCTTGTTTTAAGAAGACATGCTTTATTTTTATGGAAAAAGGTTTGCAATTTTTTTTATAGTTTTTCGATAATCTGTTTTTTATTTTTATAGAAGGCTTTTATTTTATTTAAAAGCAAGGTATTATGTACCGGTTTTACTTCGAAAATTTTCCTTTCAAAGCAAGTATGTTTTTTTTGAACAGCAATAATATTAAAAACAGGAAGGCAAAACGGGACTAGCAAGGAACTAGTCCGCACCCCCCAAACGATTACAACATACAAGGCATATCCCAATTAATCGTATTAGTACTCCTATTTTTACACCATAAACGACTCCAACATTTAATGTTACCAACTATTTTACAAATACTTGGCCCCTTGCCTTGGAATACCGCCTCGTTCCTCGCCCCCCAGATGCTCCAACACATAATATAAATCAAAGCTTGAAGAATCTCCCGTTTACCCGGAGGAATTCGACTGTCATTATGAATCTCCACCAAATCGTTAAGAGAGACCAACAAGATAGGAGGAATATTACACCAATTTAACACCCATTGCCAAACCGCCGCCATCATCTTACACCCCGTAAACATGTGGATCGTCGACTCCACATCCTCACCACACATCCGACATTGGTTCAGCAACCCCGTAATTCCCCTTCGCTGGAGAGCATCGACAGTTGCGATTCTATCTTTATGCACCCTCCACATAAAAGAGTTTATCTTGAGAGGAACCAATTTATTCCACATGAAGTTGGACTTCTCCAAGGATCCCCCTCCACTGTTTAGAATAATATGACGAACCGCAGCAGCCGAAAACGTATTCTTACCACCATCAGACCACTCCCACCTTCCATTAGCAAACCTCATAAAATTGTCCCAATTAATCCCTTTGTCCATCAAAATTTTTCGAGAGGAAATAATGCCCTTCCAAACCCCTGGAAGCGAAAGTTTGCACGGGTACATTTCATTCCTCGAGTTCACAGTATGAAGCGCCAGGACCACCCGGTTCCACAATTTACCTTCCTCCATTTTCAATCTCCAAAGCCACTTTGAGAGTAAACTAACATTAAAATCTTCCAAACTAACCAAACCCAATCCACCAAAATCTTTTGGTTTACACACATCCGATCGTTTGACCCAATGTATCTTCTTGGACTCTCCCGATCCACCCCAAAGAAAACGGAATCTCAATCTTTCCAGCACCTTAATAACCCCTTTCGGGGCTCTATACACCGAGAAAAAATATGTTGGAAGGCTATCGAGAACGCTTTTAACCAAAGTGAGTCTTCCCCCAAAAGAGAGGATTTTGGCTTTCCACCTAGCCAAACGCCTCTCAAAAATCTCCACGACACCTTTCCACGACGAAATCCTATTCATATTTGCACCGACCACCATACCCAAGTAGCCAAAAGGGAGGGAGCCTGCCTTACAGTTTAAACTTCTCGCCAAGTGTCTTGTCTCCAAATCATCCACTTTAACACCATACAAAGCACATTTCTTCATGTTCATCTCCAGACCTGAAACGAGGAAGAAAACACGCAGCAACCGGATCATGTTACGAGTATTCAGCTCGTTCCAATCCCCCATTACCACCACATCATCAGCGAAAAAAACATGAGTTAATATCGGGCCGTTTTTGGGCAAATGAATCCCTTGGAAGATACCCAGAGAGCAAGCCCTTTTTAGCATCCAAGCAAGTATGTTGTGTGTAGACTTGCTACTCTCTTTGTGGGTGAATTGTGTCTACGTATACTCTTAGAAGTAAAAGCTCGTTGGACGAGTGAGAGCGGGGTGGGGGCTACTTGGACTTCATTTTTTAGGTTATTCAATGATTGTTTTTCCTAGATTAATCTTATTGATTAAAAATATAGAAGGTAACTTTTATGAAAGTTGTAAGTCAATAGTCATATTTTAGAAAATGGATGATTAAACGTGTAATTTTGTTGATTTTCTGAAACAAAAATTGTGGGGTGGGGTGGGGGGAGTGCCGCTTAAACGCACACACAAACCATCTACAGGCTACAGAAGTCACCCGCAACAACCGCTCGAATGTGTAAATATATCGTTAGAACGTGCTTCTTATCAGTATTTTGATTTAAAATCAACTTTGAGATAGATTAATATGTTTTTTTCTTAGGATGGGCGGTATGTATGTCTGGTAGTGTGGCTCGGCTAGTAGAGATTTTCGGGTAGTGGGCAGCTACCACACCCTCTCCATCGGGTAGCGGTAATGGTATCGAGTATTGGATAACTACCCGACTAGGGTAGTAGTTGCCGAAACTAACCGATAATTTGTAGCTTTGGTCTTCAACTACACTAAACTACCCTAAGGATACCATACCCCTTTTAAACCTACCATAAAACCAAATTTTCATCTCACACACTTAACATGCACTTATTGGATAAAAATTAAATAGCCTAAGGATATTTATACCCATACCATCCATCCTTATACACCCAGTTAATGGAAAAAAAAAGTATGAAAGAAACAATTGCTACGAGTCCTTATTATTGGACCACGTGGATACTTGTCATATTTATGATATCATTAAGTGCATTTTTCTTATCGACCATACTTGCTACACATACCTAAAAAAATCCAACAAATATATCTTCATAAAATGATGCCACGTCAAGTAATGGACCAATGAACTTTGAATGGTTATGCATCATACTTAATTCGCAAAGCCCATTAGGGGTAGGTGTAGTGTGTACTGGTGTAGAGTTGGGAGTTAAACTAAGAGATATAGTCATATAGTTAAAAAAATACATATTAAAATAGTGTTTTCTTTTTTTCTTAACTTTTTTGTTTCTCTCTCGTATGCTTGTTTGATATATTTAAGAAAATACTTGAATAATTTTTTAAGTTCATTTAAAGATTATTTTAAGTTTTAATTCTTTTAAATTGATTTTTTTAGTTTCCAAAAAGATATTTTAAATTCTTTTAAAATGTTTTAAAAAACATAGTTTTTTAAAATGTATACAATTTTAAAAAAAAAGTCTTTAAAGTTTTTTAAAAATGTTTTTTTTAAATAGGTTTTTAAAGTACAACTTTTTAAACTTTTTTTTAAAAGGTAAATCTCATTTATTTCTATAGCAGCTTATAATAAGATAAGTTTATGTGAATTAAATAATATTAAAAACTAGAAGTGAGATTGAAAAAATATAGTGAATATATTAGGGTATGAGGTATATATACCCTATGTGGTATGACTGGACTCCCTTGTGTGGTTTTAGTAGGAGGGGTATAATGGTGTGGTTGTGTTATGTGGTGTGATGTTATTTTTTATTAGTTTAAACAAAAAAGATTAAAAGAAATTATGTTGAAAGTTTTGATTGGAGGACAGCTACCACCCATCTCATCTTCACGCCGTGAAGATCTTCACGCACCTCCACCACACCACCACAACGCCAAAGGGGGCGGTGTCTGCGCCGTGAAGTGGCCCTTCCCGCAGTGTATACCGTATGCACTTACAAAGAAAAATTGTAAAAGTAATAATTGATTATGTGAAGCTAAGATAACAGGAAAAATACGAGGTTAAAAAAATATGGGATTGAAAAAAATACGGGATGACCATTACTATGTGTAGTATGGGTTATGGAGGGTTATAAAGCTCCATAACATCCCAAACAGAGGCGGACCTATATAGGGTCTAGGGGTAGCACGAGCTACCCCTTAAACTCGTACGCGAAACGGAAAAAATTTTAATTTTTTTGATTTTTATCATTTTATGTACTTGTGATACCCCTTAAATACCTTTTGTTTCAACAATGTAAACATATATTGATTTAGAGGAGGTGGTAGCTGGTCCTTGTTTTTACTTAGAGGTCTTGTGTTTGAATTTTGGGCCAAAAATTTTCTGATCTTTTCATTTTTTTTCTAGCTTTGTTTCTATTAAAATAAACAAGGCATTACCCAAGACTTGAACTTGGGTCAATGTATCATCAACACTTAAGTTTGGCTATGCTAACCACCAAGTGAGATGATCTTTATTTAAAACTCTAAACAATAAAACTTATATGAATTTTTTTTTTGTTGATTTCATTTTCATTAAGCAATTGATTTAAAAAAAAATTTATTGGGGACGCTACCCCTGAACTACCTCCAATAAAAATTTGTGCTACCCCCTAAAAAAGTCTCTAGTTCCGCCCCTGATCCCAAACACCATCTCCTATGGGTGTCATAGTTTAACTCTTCTCAAACTTGATTGGTTCATCAATTTTAAAAGATTAAAAAACAATAATTAGATAATAATAATAATAATAAAAAGAATGTTATAAGTTCTGACTAAGGCCGTCCGTAGTGAGGCTCTATGGGGCGCCATGGAGCCCATAGCGCCCCATATAGCGCCCACACCCACCCCCCGGGGCGCCATCTTAGCCAAAATCGTGAGGAGCGCCATGTTAATGGCGGCGTGTAGGTGGGGAGGATTTTAAAAATCCGACCGTTGTCAACAGTCATTTCCTTTTTTTTAATAATTTTTTTAACCTAATTTAAACACTATAAATACTACCTCATCTCTCACTTTTTATAAATTTCCTCATACCTACAACAATCAAAATGTTTCCTCGTGGCGGATCTTCCTCAAACTCGCCCTTCCAAGCCTCGCGTCGAACAAACGAGCCCGAGCGACAACCGCGCGACGATGGTTTGTTCACGTATGTTGCGAACATGACGCCCCCGCCACAAGCCTTCCCACCTTTCCCATACCAAAACTTTGGCTCCATTTCAATCGAGCCAAGGTTATTCACCGTACCAACCTTTTCCATCTCCTACCCCACCTTCTCGTCCCTCTTCACAAGAACCCATCGCGGTTTCTCCGGACGAACCCGAGGTGGTTCCGGAGACGCAAGAGGAGGAGGCGCCGGTCGGACCAATTTCTCCGGACGAACCCGAGGTGGTTCCGGAGACGCAAGAGGAGGAGGCGCCGGTCGGACCAAGAAAACGGCGATCTCACAAGAAAAAAGAGACCACCGAACCGAGACAACGGAAAATGGTGCAACATTGGACCGAGGAGGAGGAGGTGGCACTAGCTCGATCGTGGCTTGACACGTCGGAGGATCCGATCCACGGTAAATAATACACTTTTTAATTATTATTTTTTATTTTTTAAAACATTCAAATTATTATTTTTTATTACATTCAAATTAAAAAATTTAAAACATTCAAATTATTAATTATTATTTTTTAAACGCTAGTAATAGTAAAGACTTTGTCACTTTTTGGTCGGAGATTCGTCGAAAGTTTTCCGCCGAGATGAAAAGGCAGCCGTACCGAGCTAACGATTCGTTCTCGGGAAAATGAACGGAAATGAACAAGCGGATGAAAGCCTTTTCCAATGTATACGGTCGGATTAAAAGTAGTCGACCGAGCGGTGTAGACGACCAAGACATCATCATAGCGGCAATGGCGGAGTATCGAGCAAACGCGCCGGCGTTTAACAACCTCAAGGCTCGGCAAGTGGTTCGAGATGTACCAAAGTGGTTGAATCAATCGGACTTCACAAAGCCGACAAGACGCAAAAGTAAAAAATCAAAAACGTCGTCTTCTGCCGCCGCCGCCGACTCCCCTAACATGTCCGACGCTCGGGCATTTGATTTGAACGATTACGACGAGGATGTCGAAATCGAGCGGCCTAGGCGGCCGGGGTAGGGACAAGGCAAAGGCGAAGGTGAAACGAGCGACGTCCTCATCGGCAAGTCAAGCACCATCCTCCGACTATTCCGTCCGCCATGAAGAAATGCGCGAACTTTTTGATGATTTTTTGACACTTAAGAGAGAACAAATTAAATCAATGCCGTTAAAGCGAATGTTGTAAGTTTGTTTTTTTTTTTAAATCTTCTAGTTTTTATGTCTTGTTTTTTTTTTAATTTTAGTTTTTAATATGTTTAATATTAAATTATATAAAAAATGATTAAATAAATAATTAGGTAATGATTGCTAGGGGGTTATATATGGAGCCCCACTACACCACTTTTTGTATGAAGCCCCTCATGCTGACGTGGACGTCAAATGACGCATAACGTCCACAAGGGGCTCCATATATCCACTACGGATAGCCTAATACGCTTATATTATGGAAGGCCAGATGTGGGAAAGAGTTTAAAAGTAAAGATATTCATGCAGGATGGATTATCGGCGAGATCAAGTCTAACTCTTTCTTGTAGTTGAAACATAGGGCAAAACAAAATGATTTACATTGGTCACTAAGGTGTAAGCATGTCTTGTAGTCCTTTTTTTAATCTTTGTATTCTTTTCTAAATTTTTGCTAGTTTTAATAATATTGCCGTTAAAAAAATATAATATAAGGTTATGTGTATACCCTTAAGTGTGTAGGCTATTCGTAATGGGGCGTTACTGGGCCCTTTAACGCCCTATAACGCCCCTTATAACGCCCACCCCACTACGCTTAGGCGTTATGGGGCGTTATGGACGAAAAAAATTTCTTGGGCGTTAGCCAGGTAACGCCGAGAGAGGGGAGAAGTGAAATGATTATGGGGCGTTATGGGGGCTTTATCCACTACACCATAAAGCATCATAAAGCTCATTGTCCAGTCACCGTCCATATGGCGGATAATGCCCCATTCGAAACCTTATGGGGCCTTATCCATTACAGGTAGCCTAACTTTTTCATGCTCACGGCTCACCTAACTTTTTTTTAAGAGGAAACCTTTCACATGGCGACACTTATATTAATATCATGTCCTAACTACGACATATGTATTAAATAATAAATAGGACATGCATAAAATGCATCCAACATTTTTATCTTAAAACAATGTGTCGTCAATGTCCGGTTCAGGTTGAAAATCCTAGCTCCTCTAAACAGCTGGTTGATCAATTATATATCAAGGCATCATTTATTGTACATGCAATTAATTTTAAATCACATAAAAACCAAGATAGTTTCTTAGTCTTTAAAAGTTACTTTGATTGTAAAGTGTGAACTTTAAAAAAATAATAATTTTGAATTCAAATTCTATAAAGTATAAACTCAGATATGATAATTTTAATCACTAAAGAAACTATAAAAACCATAAAAGAACTCACTAGATCCCTCAAGGAAGAATATATATGTGATGACGAAGTTGGCGAAAAATGATACGTACGAAAATGTATATTATATATCTATCAAAGCTTGTATTAAATCGATGGATACCAAGAAAACGTATGTAAATGGACAGAACTCACAGAAGGACGAGATCGATATAAAAGCTTTTGGGAATTTAATAAATTGATAAATAAATTGAGGAGTTTGGCCTAGCTTATCAATGTGTTAAAGAATGATGTTAATTATTAGTTAAGGTTATAGTTAAAGTTATGGATATGAAACTAAGTAGAATTAGTATAGATTTAGATTAAACGTTTTAAAAAGTTAAACTTTTTTTTGAACAGCAACAATATATATGTCATTAAAAAGTTAAACTGATATCAAAACGTACATATATGTCATTAAAATTTGTTATTTTATAATTATGAAAAAAACAACTGTGTTTTAATTTTCTTTAATTTCCTTTGTTCCTTTTTAACATTAGTTTTTTTCACCAAAACGGCTAATCTTATAGTTATAAAGACTTCATATGAAAGCATTCACAAATAATTTATCTTCATCCATATAATTAACTAAAATCGTTGTTTATGAAACTAAACTTTTATTTTCTAAAACCTCTCATATTACATTGAGTCTGCCTATCCACACAACGCATTTACTAAATCTACATATCTTCTACGCCGTAGGAATGCCTACGGCCCAAAGGAATTCTTTTTTGTTTTTTTAAATAAAAAATAATATCTATGAATAAAATAACACCCCCTGAATTTTATGTCGGTCTCTATGGTCATTTGTGAATTTATTTTCTTCGAGATTTCATTGGGCCATATAGGCCTCTACGGCCCCTACAAATTATGTAGGTTTAGTAACTTGTTTGTGTGTATAGTAACACCCATTACGTTTCTTATCCTTATCCTCTTATTCCATTTTAATTAATTTTTATCTTTATATTTCACTTTCAATCTTAACAACTAACTATTTTGTTTTATTTAATATTTTTTAAATTAATTATAAATAAATATTAATAGAACGGTTTTAGGTCAAGGCTGACCCACCTAAAACAATGACCTTTTGGTTCAGGTTAGGATGGTTCAGCTTAAAAATATTAAAAATAAAATCTTGATTTTGCATGCTTATATACAGAATAAAAGGTCAACAATAAGTTGAAACAAAAGTTAAAGAAAAAAAGTTCAAGAGAGAGCTAGGAAGGGGGATGAGATACTAAAGTTATCTTCAATTTAGTTGGTAACTATAAAGATAAGAACTAATTTTAACAATGGATTGGAGTAGTAAATTTAACGAGTTTTTTAAATAAACCATGAAATATGGATTGGAGTAGTAAATTTAACGAGTTTTATAGATATAGCATAAAATATAAAAGATATGATAGATTTTATGAAATAAGTTTTGAATAAGTTTAAAAATGCTCTAAACTAATCTAGAATATGAAGCTATTAGCCGGGATTGGCGCACATCACCATAAAATCACCGACTTTTACATGACATCTTTAATTTTGAAAGTTAGCATTTCAGATGAAATTGATTTTATATTCAAATACGTGGCGCAACTTTTAAACACATGCATGAAATAAACAAAAATATACAACATTAAAGTATCAAAGGGCACGTTAATGTTCTTCTAACTGGTTAAAACTATATTTTTATATTTATAGAGGTTTACCGAGTTATTAAGATGTAAATAAAGGATATATATATCTATAAACGTAACACCATCATTTAGTAGAGACGCGTAACATTATCTTTATATTTTAGCTTTAGTCCTTCTTCGAGCATATATATATTTTTTGTCGGTAACATTGTTTGTCTTTTGTTACTTTATCTTCTTGGTTTCTTTGGTTTTAATGCCGTTCTGTTGCATTTATGCATTGGTTTTTTTTGTCATTCTCTCTATTATATTTATTTAACATCCTTGCATACTTGCGTAATTTTTTTATACGTACGTTTCTTTATATTACGTTTTACCAGTACAAATATTTATACAGATAGAGTTATACTCTTCACAACCCACAAACAACAAAATCTAATAGTTGAATAGATTATAGTGCACGATTCAAGGAAATTTCAAATTTGAATTCAAACTCAAGTTTCAATATTTTATCAACACTTATCATACACCGGAACGAGCCGAAGTATACGGTTGTACTATTTGAGGCAAGACTTGTACGCAAAGTCAAACAATGGACAAACATAAGGTTTTAATAATACTTGTACCACATGCATAAAAACTTGTACATGTTGTTGCATATATACCGCACCACGTTTTAAAAGTATCTATGAAATAGTATGATAACCGCATAGCAAACCTACCGCCCTTGGATTTCTCTTTAAATCCACTCCTCGTCATTATCTTTGAAAGCATTATTCAAACTGTTCAGGGTAGTACAATGCTTCCAGCGAATGGTACAACACCCAAAGCACAACAGAAAGAAGGAACCAACAACAATAATAATGGAGGAGGAGTTGTTGGCGAATCATTCAGAGTGTTGTACTACGGGAGTGCATCGGCAGGATCTGTGCCGTTCATGTGGGAGTCCCAGCCCGGCACCCCTAAGCACGCACTCACCCAATCATCTCTCCCTCCACTCACCCCTCCGCCCTCGTACCAACAATCCAACCAAAGGTACAACTCGTCAATGCAAGTGACCAACCACCACTCTTGGAAAAAAAGATCCGGTTTTTTCCGTAACTTTTTTCTCGATTCCCCTCGGAAAAAAAGCACGGCGGCGCCGCCTCCTCCGGCGTCGCCTTTATCTGGTTCGGTTTCCTCTTCCTCCTCCTCGTCGTCGTCGGTGCATTCGTGGCGGTCAACTCCGACGAGTAAGACGGAGGTCCGGCGGGGGGTGGTGGCGGAGGATGGTGGTTCGCCGACTTCGACGCTGTGTTTGGGTGGTGGGGTTAAGAAGAGTAATAGAGTGAAGAAGATGAAGAACGCAATGGTATGTTTTGTACGTAATGGTAGGAAGGCATGATAATTATTAATTAATTAATTCAGTGAGTGATTGATGTATCTTTAGTTTTCTGGGTAAATTGTTCATCGGTTAAATGAACTTATGAACATCTGAATGGTCATCATAAATCATTGTAGTTTGTGTTTTTGCATTATGCAAAATTTAATGGGAAAGTTCATATCTGTAGAAATAAATTAAATGTGTTTTTGACGACAAACTGTACTATTCTTAACGTACGTTGCATACATTGATATAATGAATGATAAGGTAATATGGTATGGAATGCCCCGGGCCCGTCTGTGTTTTCACGATTTTATGGAAATGACAAAGAACAAATGTAAAATATGGAGTCGGTAACTTAGGTTAATTACAATACCAACCTTTCACTTTTCATCCTTTTACTTATTTTTTAAATAATAAACTTCTTAAATAATAGAGTTACGTTAGGTACACCATGATATACTCAAGGTTAGATACACCATGATAAAGTCAATGTGTAATAATAATAAGTGTAATCCTATAAACTTTAAAAATTGTGTTTTACAATTTGTTAATAAGGTTTATTTTTTCTCTCACTTATTCTAATTGAATAAAAACAAGTTTATACTTATATACATCATTTAAAAAAAGTTAAAGAAAGTTTTTTTAAAGGTTATAAATAATATATTTTGTTGTACATGATATTTTTTTTAAAAGGATTTTTTTAAAATTGTTTTTGTTAACTTTTTTATGAAATGTTCTTCGATATATAAATGTTTCTCAATAAATATATTTCTCTACATATGTTTCTTATAAATGTTTTGTTTTGAAATGCTTTTTATAAATGTTTAATAACATGTTGTTAAAATAAAAATGTTTTATAACATAACGTTTTAAACAAAATCTTTTATAAATGTAATAAGAAAACTTAAAAAAAAACCAAGGTGTTCTTAATGCATTGAAAAATTTTATACGTTTTCAATCAAATTTTTTTTTTTAAACCATGGTGTTCTTATAAATTTTATATAAAACTTCTACTTATAAACGTTTAAAGTAATAAATAATTTTTTTGAGAGATGTTTAAAACGTTCTTATAAACATTCTCTAAAACATTAGGAATGTTTTCCTAAGTAAGATTTTCTATATCATTCAAAAAATGTTTTTGAAATCTAAATAAAATCCTTTTAAAAATTTATCTTAAAATTTGTTTCAAAATTGTGTTCAACGTATATAGATAACTTTTAGAGAAATTAAAAAACTGTTTTGCGAAAACAAAAAAAAAATTCTATCTAAAAAGCATTATATATGAAGTTAAAAAAAATTTAGAAATTAAAATTAAATAAAAAACTTTTATAAGAAAAATATTCAGATTATTATTTTTAAAAAACTTTATCTTTAACTTTTAAAAGCCAAACATTAAATACATACTATTTTTTATCCAATATAAATATTAGTGAAAAAAAAAAGATCTTTAAAAAACACCATTTAAAGGCACCATTATTAGATACACCACTCCATGTTAATCATTGTTAAGTACATCACGATGTACCCAAATTAGATACATCATAGTGTCCCTAAAATTTACATAGTAATTAATATCTTGGTTTGAGGACCTCAAATCAATTTACATATGGCACTTAGTAATTATTTAATTAATGTCTTTTGACTCATTTCAAATCAAGATTTCGTAGCGTGGAGGCAGTTGGATCTTGTTTTTTAAATCGTATATATTTTTTTGTTTTTCTTTTATTAGTAATTTCACTAATTTGTTAATTAAGATTACTATACGTGAGTAATATTAACAGAATTTATAACCTATCACCTTGTATTCTACTAGTAAGTTAATTGTCCTCTATAAAAATGATAAAGGAAATTAATCTTTAGTGAAAGATAATGATAATGGGATGATAAAATTGTTGTTAAAAAGAATAAAAATTAAAAGAAATACAAATTTTATAACCAGAACTCATAAGATTATACAGTTTCTAACCACAACTTTTTTTACTTCTAGATACCATTTAACATTTAATTTATACAGATTTAAAACCTCTTTATTTATTTAGCGAACTATCCCGTATCATTATTATAAAAGAATTAAGATAAAATATTTATTTGTTCTTTTAATTAGACAATTAGGGTATGTTTCGGAGTGTTTACTTGAGATCAAAAACACTTTTGGGTAAAAATGCTTATGGTCTTATTAATTTTTTGATTTTTTTTTAAAAGAAATGTTTGGATTAACTTTTGTAGTGTGAAAACTATATGTGTAAAATGACCAAAAAGGACATTCTTTATTTATTAATTAGGTAGGTCATGTGTTATTATGGTGTAGTATGGTAATTTTGTTGTCTAAAAATCAAATGAAGTTTTGAAAAGTCAAATGACTAAAAGTCCCGACCGTCTGGCCTCGCACTCTCCAACTCAACCGGCTCCTCATCATCATCAGTGTCATTTAAGTAAATGTTAATGTCCGAGCGTCCGACCCAAGAGACTGGGACCTGCAGACGAAGTCGTTCTGGTTTTTTTTGTGGGTCGTCTTGTTCTTCTTGTGATTTTTTTGTGGGTCGTCATGTACTTAACGATTCAAGACCGATGAAGGACACGTATTAGGATGAAATCTAAGTAGCATCAACCAATTATACTTGCAACAACACAACACTTAAGATTAATGATATAAACCAATGAACGTCAAGTGTCAATTGTAACCATGGATACTAAGTCTTTTAATCACGAACAAACATAGAAAACATGAATCTAAACTCTAATTACCGATATATCTAGATAATCAAAGCCAAATTCATATGTGAGAAGTGTTTACATCAAGTTGAACATGTTTGTAAATATGAACAGAGTACACGGAAGTGATCACGAGTGATTTACCCTCTAATCATGATGATTATGGGAGGAATTTGATGTTTTTCGATAGTAATTTTGATGAATTGGGATGAATTCCACTTGTGCTACTTCAATTCCTTCGCCCCTTTCGTCATTAGCACTCCCGAGTATGTTAGAATGAAGTTTTTTCTTGAAAAAACCTAATTTAGTCGTGAAAACTTGCTGAAAACTGTCCAGATTCGTCGGTCTGCCATATAGACTACGATGAGGACCATAGTCTATGACGCCCCCTACGGCCCTTTTATGGCCCTTGAGTACTGGACTACGACGCTCCTATTTTTTCCTCCTGACCAACATAAACTACGGTCCTGACCATAGTCTATGGCCTATTGCTTCCAAACTTCATTATTTTGCTTATTTTTAAGCTTCCAACACGTACGTGTCTCTGTTCAAGTACTCGAAAGTCCAGAAATGCATATATTCCTTTAACATTCACCTATAACCAAAAACATAAACAACATAACACGTTCCACACAATATTACAAGCTAAAAACTTCATTTAACCATTTTTTACACAATCATCAAACTTGTACATTAGTGTCACACACAACACTTTTGTTTTTTGTTTCTCTTATAATTTTTAAAATATGTTGTTTGATAAAAAGAATTTAAATATACCGTTACAACATGTTATTTTTTTTTTATCTAAGTTTTGATTTAAATTCTATTCAATATAGAGTTGTCATGATAATGTACAAACAAAGCATGAATATACAAGCTTTTAAACCGTTTTGACATATTTTTTTTTTGCTAATGGTGCTACCAATGACTCAACGAGGAAGCCAAACATGAAAAATATCCATAAATAGCTGCCTAGATAAGGATTTTATTTAATATTATATCAAAACTCATAACTGAAAGAAAACAAGTAGAATTCATGAAAATTTATCGAAAAGCAATGAATTAATGCACGAACAATAACCCTTTAAAACTTAAAAGATACCCATTATACGTGTTAACCAAAATTTCAATAACTATGACTAGAACATTTTTTGCTACGACCCGACATATACATGAAAAAAAAAGTATCAAGTTTGTATTAGCATATGTGCTGGCCGTTTAAAAACATGTCATATTAGTTAAACAGGGATACGACATATTTTTTAAAGGGGCCAGATATACTCACCACCTCAACTAACACACTTAGAACTTGCAGAGTAAGTTGTAGCCACTTTTGTAAATATCCATGATTACAAGGATAGTAGCGAAAATATGTCTAGAGGGTGTAACTATATATTGGTATGTTAATGAATGAGAAAGCTAAGGGATTGAATCATATCCTAATAGTTTTCTACATGAAAACTTGATTGACACATTTAGATAAATGGATTTTAGGTTCGTTTGAGTAACACAATTTTAAGTGTGTACAGTTAATTTTTACATGAACAAAACTTTGAGTCGTATTTGGATTGAACAATAGAGCCCTCTAAAAATTACCCATGAACCCGACACAATTTGTCATATAATACGTAGATCTGATTAATATTCGTAGATTCTATTCCGACACCCTAAAATTTTATTTTGACACCCCAAACCGCCCCCGTTTGATCAAACTGCCCCAGTTTGAATAAAGACAAACCCAAACCGCCCCGGTTTGATCAAACCGTCCCGGTTTAACTTTTTTTTTTTAAATTTTTGATCACAAAATGAAATGAAATTAAAATGAAGTGTGTACGATTATGAAATATGAATGACGACTTGTTAGTTCATCGTTTGCTTTACTCTTTTTAAAATGGAACCATTTGTCTTGTTTGTTTTTTTGTTTTTTGACTTGAGATTTTAACTAATCCATATTAGTTAAAATATAATATAACACAGAAATAAAATAAGTAATACATTTATTTTTTATAAAAAAAAAACATTGTAATATATAATAACAATTCAGAAGAAAAAATACCAATAATGCCTTTTATAACTATGTTTCATGAGGTCCTAGTAAGATAGAAGCTAAGTTGAGTTAACATTGTAACATATAATAACAATTCAGAAAGAAAAAAAGAAAAGAAAAGAAAAGAAAAAAAAACTAAACCGCCCCGGTTCACTCAAACCGCCCCGGTTTGAGCCAGTCAAACCTCGTATTCCGGGTTCTGAAATAGAATGACAGTTTTGTTTTATTTGAACAGGACCGGTTTGCCTAAACCGCCCCTGTTCGGTGTGTGAATTTTGGTAGAGGGGATTTAATAGTCTTTCCAAGCAATTGTACCAGAAACATGTTTAGAGCCCATTTTAAAGAACTAGGCCGATAAGAATATTGGGCTTAAATGTGCCTATAGCCCTCTAGAGATACCCGCAGCGGAAATACAAAGTTGAGGAACCAATATGATATGATGACTATAGTTTATAGTTTATCATAAATATGCCTATAGGCTATAGCCTTCTAGTTTATCATATAAATTAATTCTTATTTTGGTGGCTATTTATGTTTATTTTTCATGTTGGGCTTCCTCATTGGTAGCTCCATGCCTCCATTGGAAAAAAAGAAACGTATAATCAGTTAAACTCTTGTATATTCATGCTTTCATTGTTTTTACATTATCATGACAACTCTTTTTTGAATATAACTTAAATCAAAACTTAGATAAAAAATAACATGTTTTAACGATGTATTCAAACTTTATGAGACAACATATATTAAAAATTATAAAAAAAATGAAAGTGTTATGTGTGATACGTGTAATCTTATGGTGTTAAAGAAACATATTCTTTTGAATTTGTCATAATTTTAAGAATTGGTTGACACTTAGGTTGTAGCCTAGGTAAGTGGTAAAGCCTTTGTGGTGGACTGGTGGAGACTAATGTTCAAACCTTGGTAATGATAAAATTTGGTGAAATAAAAATTTGCTGTTAAAAAAAATAAAGGAATTGGTTAATTTAATTATAATGATAACCACTACCTCAGCTTATCATTTTTTTTCAATATAAGGCCGATAGCGTTAGGGCATGTGGTATACTTGGTGTGATAACTTGGTGTTATCATGCCACGTAGGCGGTGACTGGATAACACCGTTTGATAACACCAATTGTGGTATACGTGATGTGATTGTGTGGTGTGATGGTGGGTTATTTCTATTGGTTTAAACAAATAAATAAATAAATAATATGTGGAGCAATTTAATTGAAGCAACCCCCAACCACAACCCTCTTCCACGCCATGGAAATTTCCACGTGATGATTCACGCCAAGCTTTTAACACTGGAGGGGGGTGGTTTCACAGCGTGAAGGAGGTGCCACATTGACATCACGCCACTTGATAACACATCATACCGGGTGTTCTTATAACTTTTTATAATATTTTTAAATATTATAAATCTAGCTCATTTATTTTTTTTTGTTTGAATTAACTGTCCTGTTCTTCAGAGGCGTAGCTTTTAAGGGGCGGGAAGGGGCGTCCGACCCCCGGAATATTTTTTTTTGCGATGTAGGGGGTATATAATTTTCTAGTGGAAAATTTCGATATTACTCCGGTTTCGACACCCCATTTACCCAAAAATTGGTGTTAGGAAAAAAAAATTAGATACCGATCCCCCACTTAATATATTCAAGCTTCGCCACTGCTGTTCTTTTAACGTTCATTTTCATTAGACTATAGTTTTTAACATAATATTCTTTTAAATTTGAACATATTCTTACGACGTGATTATTTTTATATAAAATTTACCTTCTGCGGACCGTGAGGAATAACCCTGCAATCTATTACAATAACTGTATGCACACTTCGAAAATTTGATTTTATGTTATTGAAAAAGATATTTGTATTATAATGGCAGCGGCTAAATCTACATGTGGAAGTGATAAAAAAACAACATTCTCACGATCGTTTGGAGAAAAACGATCGTTTGGAGAAAAACGATCGTTTGAAGGGTCGTTTGGAAACAAACGATCGTGGAAAAAGGAAACCCCCTGAATTTCAAGGTTCATCGTCGCGACACGTCAACCATTTTCGATGCAAACAATCGTTTACTATCAAACGATCATGGAAAAACTGTGAAAATAACAATTTAGGTTGTGTATATATAATGACCCATTATAATCTAGATATCTAATTGATTTCAGTAATATATACCCACCAATGACTAATAATAAGTCGTAAATACATTTTATGATCTAAACAAATCATTTACACAAATATATTTTTATACCCATAAATAAATCTTATAAAAGTATTATTATGGAGAACAAACAATTAATTGGGCGACTTAGTTGCCTTAAGATACGGGTCAAACAAGAAGGCATTGTGTGTTGTCATTTCCTTTCTTTTTAAGCAACATTTTTTATATATTTTTATTATATGCTTATTAATAACATACCACTTTTTATTCTTAAAACAAGAACTCAACAGTATGGTTTTTTTTACTGCTTAGTCAACAGCACTGTGAGTTGTTTGTCAAGCCCCTTGTAAAGTAATCACATATACTTCCTAAAATATTTAATCGAATCAAACTTTAGCTTTAATTAAACATTATTTATTCATAAGAGATAGTTCTTGATAAAAGATGACTTTACTACAAAAAGAAAATTATGAATTGAAATCGTAGAAACTGAAGGTATAATTATTTTAACAATTAAAAAAATTAATCTTATTTAATAAACAAGTTCAAGCTTCGTATAATATATAACATCCGGTGCCCGACCGACCAGAAGGCCCGTTGCGTCTTGCTGCCAGAACCGAGTGACCCGACTGTCCTAACGCGTCCCCGCCTACCGGATTGGCCTGACAGGCCCACATGCATATGCCGTTGCTTGACCCACCGAACCGACTCGATGCTCCCCATTACCCCCATTACCCGGTCCAAGATGTGCAACCACACAAACTCATTTTTATTAGAGATTTCAGCTCTTTTAAATTTTATTTTGTATTTTATAGATTATAATTTTAATTCTAGTTCCAATTCTTTGAAATTTCAACAAATTCCAGGAATCGAATGTCAATACAAATAAATATATATATATTTATTCAATAACCGATTTTCATGCTTTTAAATTAAACATGCATAATTAATAAAAGTTGCTAAAGCTATTATGGAAATTAAAAATATTTGAAATTTAAAACCAGACCTCCGGCCAATCATATGATCAAATTGGGATGTAGAGTTTGTCCAGGCGTAATTGGTATGTTAAAACTTACATGTCTATGTATACTCATTCTAGATATCATAATTTTTTAATCGTGTTAACTAGCGGCAGGTCTAAGTTCTATAACATATATAACTTACTACATAAATAATAAATGTCGTTTATATATATGGGTGAACTATGTTCATCTTGTCGCTACTTGAGAGATCCACTCATCACGCTATCCTATTCTGAAAGAGCGGGATGATATTTTGTTCTTTCACATTATCCTGAAAAGTAATATCCTTATTTAATCCTATAAAACATTATATAATTTATGTTAATATAAAACGGTATATATATTTTAAGTTAGGAGAAAATTATTTTCAAACCGTCCGGATGAAATTTATATCTACTTTATAATTTATGTTAATATAAAACGGTATATATATTTTAAGTTAGGAGAAAATTATTTTCAAACCGTCCGGATGAAATTTATATCTACTTCTTGCTCCGAGGCATCACCCACTTCTTTGCTTCGTCTTCAAATCGGGTGTGTCATCTCGTCTTCAAATGAGCACGATATTTCAATTAAAATTAAAAAGTGACCCGTCTCGATGTTTAATTAAAGGAAATTAGTCACCACCAATTCAATTAAAAATGAAACCGTATTCTTTTGTTTTGCTTTCCCTCTACATTATCCATTCACCCACTTTGATAATCTATATATGCATCTTCAATTCCTCAAAAATTATATATTTTTTAATGACTTTTTTTAACAACAATTTCAATATTTTTTTAGAATACATATTTTATACTTACCGCCTCTAGATACATGTTACACTGGACAAGCTTCAAATGTATAACAATAACCAGAGTTGTAGCCAATTAATTCGTTACGTAAAAATACTATTATTAAAGGAATCATGCAATAAGGGAGGG
>JBCNJP010000019.1:3341683-3478831 GCA_039602395.1 Deinandra increscens subsp. villosa
GTTTTAATTTTAAATTTTTTTTATATTATTGTTTTGAATTTTTTTATTGTTGTTTTAACGTTATTAATTCTATATGATTGTTAAAATTTTAGTTTTTTTAACTGTCTTAACGTTTTATATCCTTTTTTTTAGTGTTTTATACCTATATTTTTTTAAAGATTATTTTAACTTTTTTGAGTCTATGTTTTAAATTTTTTATTTAATGGAATCGCAAGGAAAAGGTTTTAAATGAGATTATTTAACTAAAATTAAATTGTTAAATTCTTTTTTAACAAATTTTTTTAACGTTTGATTCTTGTATTGGTGATGCAATATGAGATCCCATACAATATTCAAATTTCTTGTATTTTTTTTAATTATTTAGAGAAAGTCGGTTACGAGACTTAATTGATTTTTATTTTAAAAAAACTCCGTTTTTAATAAAACTTAGGTTAAAATGTTCAGAAAAAAATTATAAAGTACTGTGTATTTAGTTTCTTTTTTAGAATTATAAGATGTAAACTATTAACCAAAAACATTTTAAGGTGCTTAAATAACTATAAACTATTAAAATAATTAAAAATAAAACATTACACAATTCAAATCGCTGCTTATATTCTCTCGCGCCGAGAATCCTCGCTACTTTTCAAGTCAAAGACTATTTTAGAATTTTATCAAGTCAATGATTATTTTGTTAAATCACACTTGGTTAAGGGCCATTTGAGTGATTTTCCTTAAATTACAATACACAAGTAACCGGATCCACTTGAAAGTCAAGGGAATCTACAATGTCAATGTAGTTCGAGTGGCATTGATCAACATAATTATGCAATTAAACATGTTTTGTTGATTAGACACCCGGATGATAACAAAACATGACATGACTTATATATCTACTTGACTTCTATTAATTTCTTATATTATACCAATAACCCATTTTTATTTAAATAAATAGATAATATTAATCCTTAAACACATTTTTAACATTATATCTTTTTAACTTTCTTTAAAAACTGGCGACATGCGGTTAACTTTGAATGATAATATTACTTTCTAGACGTGATCACAAATTATACATATGTATATATACTTAACACATGATATGACAATTATATATATTATCAAACTAATGACATGTCACAGACTCACATGACTAAAAAATATGCAATATATATTAATTACAACAAATGAGCCAATTGTATATCTGAAAATTAAGGAATTTGTGATGTAGAAAACGATGGCGGAATCTGCACGGAGCATTTAACTTTGGTTGGATCCAAAACGTGTACTCATTTTTGAAGAATGTGTTGTTGAAGTTGACAAGAAACTACCACGAGGTCGGTTTCAATTCATCAATATTAAGGTCATGTTTATTCTTTCAATTCTCTAGCTTAGCTTTTAACCCAAATTAAGTGTACCAACGAACCAATGACCAATCCTTAGCCCAAGTTGTTAAAGTAAGTTCAAAGACATAAAAAATTAAAAAACCTTGAGTTTAAATCTGATTACTTCTGGTGGACCAACCCGAAAACCCATGGCTTGTTCGTCAAACAATGAGACTAGACTGACTAGGTGTTTGTTAGGGAAAAAAATCACATTAGATTTTACATATATAGCCGTTTGTTAATTCGACGGACAGCTATCCTTTCGCTTGGTAATTCGTCAAACAACCATTCATGTTCAACTTGGCGTAGTGGATGATTATTGGCTCAGATGCTATAAAGATGTCAAAATATGAAGTCCCTTTTGAGTTTTGAAATCCAAAGATGTAGTGGTTTTATCGAAATCTCTACGATGACACGTCAGGTAAGCTAGGAAAACGAATTCCATACGCGATCAACAAGACAAGTCACATTCATTCGATCATTCTTCCTCGTCAAAGCAAGCAAAGCAAAAAAGAAAATGTCAATGAATGAATTGAGCAATAATAATAAGATACGCTAACTTATGTTATTATTATATTACATAAAGTTAATAAAACAGTTAATTAATGGTAGTAAGCTCCGATCCACACGTGAGAATTGAAACAAAGGAAGTGAGAGAAAGCCCAGCCAGCCAAGCTCGAATTCGCACAGATATTGACAGTCATGAAAGTATCTGGTCACCTGCTGCTCCTGCTTATATATTACTATTACTATATATATATAAACACTCTTGCTTAATTTCTCTCTCTAAAAAGTTGCTTGTTCAGTATCCGTTGATGAAAGATTCATGATGCAGCTTGCTCCTCGATAGAAACCAGACGGACTACTGATGAAAATATGATGTTTGCAGAGACTTGAATCGAATTCGAATCATCATAGTATACTATGTGGGACTGAATCAAATCATTCGTACATCATTAACAGCTAGCACTACGTACTACTGTCCGTCTTTATTATTTGTTTTTATTTTACTTTTAGGTAATTTCCATATTTATATTTCTTTTCCCCTTTTTCTTGTTTTCTTGCCTTTTAAGCACCTCTTCAAACCCACCCTCTTCATTTAACTACTATTTCTTTCTTTCCTTCATAACCCCTCTCTTTCTCTCTCTCTAAGCTCGATCTTCTGCTGATAGTATGCCTGAATGTCCAGAGAAAGGTCTCTCTCTCTCCCTCTCTCTCTCTCTTTATTTTTTGTAATAATTAATTTCATTGATGACCTACCCTTATAGGTAGCTAATCTTTTTTATAAAATTTGTGTGTTATATTAATGTTATAGGGAGAGATTTGAAGAGATAGGGAAGAAGATCAAGAGAGATATCGATGCATCGTTTCAAGTGGGAAGGAGATCACATATGTTGTTAGGAGGGGGAATTACCCTAAACACCATCACACCTTGTGCTGCGTGTAAACTTTTGCGCCGTAGATGTGCTCAAGAGTGTCCCTTTTTCACCCTATTTCTCCCCACATGAACCTCAGAAGTTTGCATCTGTTCACAAAGTCTTTGGTGCCAGTAATGTCTCCAAGTTGCTAATGGTATAGTATCATACATATATATGCCCTCACCTCAATCTTTACTTCATATTATGCTTGCATGATATATAAAACCCTAATTGCTTTCACCAACTTTAGTTCCACAAAAAACCCTAAATTTATATTTTCAAGTGATATGATGATACTCATGTCAGACTAATCTAAAGATTCTTAAGTTTAATTTGTGAAAGCACAAATTAATCTGTTGGGTTCTTGGGTGTATATTTTTGTTCATTAGTTTTCTTAATCATATTTGTTGGCTTCAAGCTAGCAATAGCTAGTTTCTTGGTGATAAAGATCCATCTTTTTATGGGTGGGTAAATGTTCTTTATTTAAAATTTGATCAGAACTTATGAAGATAGCTAAATAGTTTTTTTTTTAATTAACAATAATTTTATTACACCACAAACCAACAAATCTTACACTTTCAAGAATTTGAACCATCATGATCACCTTACTAAGACGGTAATAGTTTCTTGATGATAAAGATTTACTTTTTATAGCTATTTTTTTTTACAGTGATGATTGTTTAGGAAGCTAGTGATATATACTTTCTTGATGAAATATATTTAATCTTTTTTATGGTGTTTTCTTAGGAAGTACCCGAAAATCAAAGAGCCGATGCCGCAAATAGTCTTGTTTACGAAGCCAATGTAAGGCTAAGAGATCCAGTTTACGGATGCATGGGTGCGATTTCCGCTTTACAACATCAAGTACAATCTCTACAAGCTGAATTAAACGCAGTTAGAGCTGAGATTTTAAGATACAAGTATACTGATCATCATCAAACACACCATGATCATAACATCAATATTCCTACCGCTCATCATTTAGCTTTATTTTCTACCGCCACTATGCCCGCCACAACACCGCCACCTCCTCCACCACCACCACCGCCACCGCCACCTCCTCCTCCGCCACCTCCTCCGCCTGCTTCTTCCATGTATACCCCACCACCCACTGCCAACACAGATTACAACACCATTGGCAATATTACCAACGATGATGATAATATATCTTACTTTGGTTAATAGATATATGGTTAATTTCTTGGATTACATATATGATGATCCATGACGAATTAATAATACTAGCTAGGTGAGATGGATGTTGTTGAGTATATTTATTATTAATTATCATATATTTATGACCGATTATTAATCCATCTGTATCATCTTTAGATTCTGTTAATTACTTAATGACTTCTCATTTTATAAATATATATTTAACCTGACTTTTAATTAATTTCTGCGTGTTGTTGGGTTATAAAACAATCCTTGACCAAATCATGTAAATCTTTATGTGTTTTCATGTTTATTATTTTTGAATTATATGTTATTTTCGTGTGCATATACATCATCTCATGATTGTTAATTCTTAAAACATTTGTTTACACTTGTTTACCTTAAATATATACATAACGTATACTCTTCAACCAAATCATCAACGATAAGATCTTGAATAATTTGTCTTTTTTTATTAAATAGAATCTTAGAATGAAGAAAACAAAAAAAAAAAATAATAATTAATTCATTGGTCTTTCTTCATGATCTACCTATCTTCTGTTTTGTCTTCATTAGTCCTTTTGTCTCTTCTTATTCAGAAAACCCTAACGATAGCGATGTATCAAATTCGATCTGTTTGCATTATTTTAACGTGTTCTCTCTTTCAGAAGCTGTGAGATGTGACTGAATTTGGTCTGAGGTCATGGTTGCTTGAAATATTGGTATCTTAATTATTTAATTAATTTCTTGTCCTTATATTCAAATGTTTTCACTGATTTCTTTAGGACTAATTTCAGATTCCATAAATATTCCCCAAATTTTCCTACCTCCAAGATAGCTAGCTAGCTAGCCTCATCTTTTACCACAACAAGAAGCCTGATTGGATCATTATTTAATTAATAAAAATCTAATTAGTCTGGTGTATATATATATATATATATAGAAATATGACTTTAAGCAAAAACATCAAACTTTTCAATCTATAAACAGAAGGCACTCCATACACAACTAGTAAAAAGATTTGGGATCTTGCTAAACAGGCTAGCTGTTATTTTAGAGGATATATCTTGTTGGGCATTTTATGAAATTAAGGTAGTGTGAGATTAGGTGGTATAATGAACCCTAGAATGTAATATGAAATAATTATTAGACGATATTATAAGTTGTAATTATGAACTAATGATGCAAGGAATAGAAAGGGAATTATGGATGTAGAGAAATAAGAAGGGGTAGTGTGTTGTGGTTGGCATGGCATCACTATCGACCTTGTCTTGATAACAACATTTACTGGTATTTTCTTGGTTTCATGAAATGTGAAGAGTGTATTCTACTTCAAAACAATTTGATCATGTGCAACCTAAATTTCTTCAAAACCAGACGGTGGTAAATTGGTTGCTTACTAACTTAAAGGTTGTAGCTATTAACCAATATATGTATTAAGCAAAGTTGGTGTAGTGGTTAAAATTCTAAGCTTGTGGTTGAAGAGACCCAAGTTCTAGTCTCACTCACACCACTTTGTGAGATATTGGTGGGCAATGAAGGATTGAGCTTGCTTGATCCTGAGTCACAAGGGAGGGTTTACGGGCTTGCCCCGATTCCCGCCCGATGGTGCAAATGGAGGGCGCTCTCGAGTTACCTCGCTATGAGGTTTGGACTCGGGACAGTGGGTAGGTCCAGAGTAACCAGTCCTGATATATCGCTGAGCCAAATTGCCGTTAAAAAAAAATATATATCACAATATATGTCAATAGTTACGCAAGTGTTATGTAACTTTGGTAACTAAAACCTAAATTAATAATAAGAGTGAAGAGTGAAAGTGAGGGATAGTGAAGAGTTCGGGTTACTATAAATAGTTTTATTTGTTTTCAAGGGTAAGTTGGTAATTAAAACCTAAATTAATAATAATGTTAACCCCCGTTAGATTAAAGGGGCGTAAAGTTATAATTTACTCGATTTGTTTTTAAATTTAAGAATTGAAAAAAATAAATGTCCTTTACATTTATATAAGATTGCACATTTCTGTTAGTGTTTTGGTTAAATAGTTAATGATTCAGTTAACTAGCCGTTAGTGAAGTTTGGGTGTAAACTGTTAATTTCAGTATAGTTCAGGGGTAAATATGAAACTAGTTTGTTAAGCTGTTATTCCTAGCTGTTTAGTATAACTAAGGACGGGTGTTCATACCCTAATGTAATCGTTTTTCTCCATTCCCTGTTTCTAATAAAATTCCTCCCGAATTCATGTTGAATTTGTGTTCTTGATTCTGATTTAGCTTTTCGTTTTATCAATTACAATTTCAATTGGTATCAGAGCGATACCAGGTTGTGCGATTGCTCTCAATTCGTAGCTGCGATCTCCGATTTTCAGAAATTAGGGAAGATCAGTGATCTTCCTGATTTGAAATCAAAATTCACCGTCTTCTGAATTCACCCCGAAGGTCCCCTGTACATTCCCCTCGAAGAATTCCGATTGAAGATACTATGTCCGGTGGAGGAGGAAATGGCGGTAACAACAATAGGCACACGAAGGAAATTCCCTCAATACCTTTGCAGGTGCCTGTCCTATCTCAAACCAATTACACTATATGGGCGGTGAAGATGAAGTCTATTTTCATTGTTCAAGATCTGTGGTAGGCGATTGAACCTACACAAGGGGCTGTTGTTAGTGCCAAGAAGAATGCTGCTGCCACAGCCTACTTGTTTCAATCTCTACCTGAGGACATGGTCCTGCAGATTGCCAACTTGGAAACAGCCAAAGAGATGTGGGAGTCCATTAAAACAAGGCATGTTGGGGCAGATAGAGTCAAGAAAGCCAGGCTGCAAACTCTGAAAATTGAGTTTGATGGCTTGAAAATGAAAGAATCCGAGTGTATTGATGATTTTGTGGAAAGGATAACTGCAATTTCATCAAGATCAAGTCAATTAGGGGAGAACTATTCAGAGGCAGTTCTAGTGAAGAAACTCCTTGATTCAGTCCCTGAAAGATTTATACAAATTGTTGCCTCGTTGGAACAATTTGTTGATCTTGACACTGTGATGTTTCAAGA
The DNA here is from genome assembly GCA_039602395.1 of Deinandra increscens subsp. villosa. Lineage (NCBI taxonomy): Eukaryota > Viridiplantae > Streptophyta > Magnoliopsida > Asterales > Asteraceae > Deinandra > Deinandra increscens. The sequence continues at coordinate 3,348,665 of JBCNJP010000019.1, forward strand.
AGTTATTGGCAGGTTGAAGGCCTTTGAGGAAAGGACAGGAATGAAGAAGAAACAGTCCTTTTCAGGCAAAGATGATCAAGTTCTCCTGACATACACTGAGTGGCAGGCAAAACAGAAGGATGGCAAAGCAAAGGGAAAATGGGACAAGAAACAGAATTATAGAAACAGTGATGAAGGGTTCAAGAACATCTCAAAAGGGAAAGGAAGGGAAACAAGTGAAAAGGGCAGTAAGAAAGGTGATAGGCCAAAGAAGGACAAGTCAAAAATTAGATGCTTTAAGTGTGATAGGTTTGGGCATTATGCAAGTGAGTGCTCCAAACTGCAGGGTAGTGCAAATGAGTCACACTTAACTCAAGCAGAAGAGGATGAGGAGCCAGTCCTGTTAATGATTTCACAAGATCAAACCAAGAAGGAGGTGGTGTTCCTGAATGAAGCCAAAGTGCTGCCAGGAAGGTTCTTGTCAGAATCACAGGAATACCAAGAATGGTATTTGGATAATGGTGCCTCAAACCACATGACAGGTCAGTTATCTCACTTTGCTACCTTAGATAGAAATGTGGGTGGAACTGTGAGATTTGGTGATGAGTCCAGTGTAAAAATTGAAGGAAGAGGTTCTGTAATATTAGAAGGGAGTACACAGAAACAAAGAATTTTGACAAATGTTTACTACATACCACAGTTGAAGAGTAGCATAATTAGTCTTGGTCAAGTAACAGAAGGAGGGTGTGAGATCAGGATGAAGAATGATACATTGTGGTTGTATGAGAGTAATGGGTCCTTGTTGATGAAAGTGAAGAGGACTGCAAACAGGCTCTATAAGGTTAGGCTGTCAACAGGCTCACCCATGTGTCATCTAAGCAGTGTTGAAGATGTAAATTGGAAATGGCATGGCAGGCTGGGACACTTAAATTTCAAAACTTTGGAATTAATGTCTAAAGGGGAAGTAGTGGAAGGCCTACCTGTTTTGAGTAATGTCACTCAGGTTTGTGAAGCCTGCCTTGCAGGAAAGCAGACAAGGGAGTCATTTCCAAAGGGCACACACTATGAGGCAAAAGGGTTACTGGAACTTGTTTCCATGGACCTCTGTGGGCCCATATCTCCTACAACTGATGGTGGTAACAGATACTTCATGTTACTGATGGATGAGTTTTCAAAATACATGTGGGTATACTTCATAAGCAACAAGAGCCAATCACTTGATATCTTTAAGAGGTTCAAAAGGGATATAGAACAGAAACTGGGTCAAAGGATAAAAGCTCTCAAATCAGATAGAGGAGGAGAGTTCACATCAGGAGAATTCAATGAGTTTTGTGCTAGTGAAGGCATAGAAAGGCTGCTTACTGCACCATATTCTCCACAGCAAAATGGTGCTATAGAAAGGAGAAATAGAACTATTTTGAACATGACAAGAAGCATGTTAAAAGGAATGGAGGTGCCAGACAAGTTTTGGGCTGAAGGAGTTAGACACTCTGTGTATCTTCTCAATAGAATGCTAACAAAAGCACTGAGAGAAAGTAATACTCCTTATGGTATTCTAAAAGGAAGAAAACCAAAACTGGGACATCTAAGAGTGTTTGGCTGCATTGGGCATGTGAAAAAGGTGCAACTTGGGTTGGGAAAGCTAGAAGATAGGAGCAGTCCCATGGTCTATTTGGGTACTCAGGACGGATCAAAAGCTTTTAGGATGTATGATGTTGAGAGAGGAAGAATAGTGGTTAGTAGAGATGTGAAGTTTGAAGAAGGCAGAAAGTGGGATTGGTCAAATACAAATGCTAAAGGGAAGGAAGTCATCAATGCTTGGGAGTTTGATTTTGAGGGTCAAGATAATGAAGCAGGCTTAAGTGATGATTCTGAGCATGAAGAGCATGGAGAAGATCAGATTGACCAAGGGATGCCTGAGGAACCTTTGGGTGATACCAATCAAAGTTCAAGTACTCTGCAACCAAGTTCAAGTCAAACCAATCAAAGTCAACCTAGAGTCAACCAACATGGCACTGTTACAAGGTCAGGTAGAATTTCAACTGTGCCTAATAAATTCACTGACTATGTTGTTGATCCCAGGTTGAGGCAAAGGACTCAAAACCAAGAAGAATTGGAGCTGGTGGAGTTACTGCTAACACAAGAGGAAGAGCCACTTAGATTTAAAGAAGCAGTGAAATTTGAAGAATGGAGGCAGGCAATGAAGGATGAATTGCAGGCAATAGAAAGGAATAACACATGGGTTTTGACTGATGCACCAGCAGGATGTAAGCCCATTGGTTTAAAATGGTTGTTTAAAGTCAAGAAGGATGCTGCAGGGAAGATTGTCAAGCATAAAGCTAGACTAGTGGCTAAAGGGTATGTGCAGGAAATGGGAGTTGACTATGAAGAAGCATTTGCTCCTGTGGCCAGAATAGAGACCATCAGATTACTTCTAGCTTATGCAGCACAAATGGGTTGGAAAGTGTACCATTTGGATGTAAAAGCAGCTTTCTTGCATGGAGAACTATTGGAGACAGTTTATGTAGCTCAACCAGAAGGATATGTGTAGAAAGGGTGTGAGCATAAGGTTTACAAACTAATAAAGGCCTTATATGGCTTAAAACATGCTCCAAGAGCCTGGAATATAAAGTTGGATCAGGTTCTCAAGGAAGTAGGCTTTACCAGGAGCAAGCATGAGCATGCAGTTTACACTAGAGTCAAGCAGAATTCTAGACTGATCATAGGGGTCTATGTGGATGATTTGTTAGTCACTGGTAGTGATAAGAAGGATATAGATCAGTTCAAGGAACAAATGAGAAGTAAGTTTGAAATGACTGATTTGGGATTGCTTACTTACTATTTGGGAATTGAGGTTAGGCAAACAGATCAGGGGATATACTTGAAGCAAAATGCTTTTGCAAACAAAGTTGTGAAATTAGCAGGTCTTGAGGGCTGCAATGAGACCAAGGTACCTATTGAACCAGGAATGAGGTTGAATAGTGAAGATGGTGGTGAAGATGTGGATGCAACCCACTATAGAAAGCTGGTGGGATCACTCAGGTATCTAACACAAACTAGGCCTGATCTTAGTTATAGTGTTGGAATTGTGTGTAGATTTATGCAATCTCCTAAAGAGATACACTTGAAAGCAGTCAAGCATATAAGATATGTAAAAGGAACACAGAATTATGGACTGTTTTACAAGAAGAATAAAGATGGGAGCTTGATTGGTTTCAGTGATAGCAATCACTCAATGAGTAATGAGGATGGAAAGAGTACATCTGGAAATGCATTCTTCTATAATGGGAGTATTATATCCTGGATGTCACAGAAGCAGAAATCAGTAGCTCTATCCACTTGTGAGGCTGAATTCATGGCTGCTACATTGGCAGCATGTCAAGCAGTTTAGCTAACAGGTTTGATAAAAGAATTGACTGGAATAGAGTTGGGAGCAGTGACATTGTTTGTTGACAACAAGTCTGCTATTGCTTTAATGAAGAATCCTGTTTTCCATGGTAAATCCAAACACATTCACTTGAGGTTTCACTATATTAGAGAATGTGTGGAAAAGGGGTTGATCAAAGTAGAGTTTATTGGAAGTAGTCAGCAAAAGGCAGATATTTTGACAAAAGAATTAGCAAGAATCAGGTTTGCTGAGATGAGGCAACTGTTAGGAGTTGCTGATTATGATTCATAAGATTGATAGCATAAATTTGGATCAAGGTTGTGATGGGATAATCACATTAGTACATATAAACCCAAATGGGTCACTGATGTGCAATGCTAATGGTTACTCATTATGATTTTGGTTTCAGAATTATGCTGATTGGATACATGAAATTAGGGGGGAGAATGTTAGTGTTTTGGTTAAATAGTTAATGATTCAGTTAACTAGCCGTTAGTGAAGTTTGGGTGTAAACTGTTAATTTCAGTATAGTTCAGGGGTAAATATGAAACTAGTTTGTTAAGCTGTTATTCCTAGCTGTTTAGTATAACTAAGGACGGGTGTTCATACCCTAATGTAATCGCTTTTCTCCATTCCCTGTTTCTAATAAAATTCCTCCCGAATTCATGTTGAATTTGTGTTCTTGATTCTGATTTAGCTTTTCGTTTTATCAATTACAATTTCAATTTCATCAGAACTATTAAAAAAACATGTTAATTATTTTTTAATTCAAAAAGACAAAGTTACCCTCGCACAAGATTAAACTTATTGGAGAAACTAACACTACAAAAAAACCGGGTCACTATACTAGTGGCGACCCCGGTAGCGGGAACATTGGTTAATAGCGTCCTTCAGTTTGTTTCCCCATCTTTCAAATAGATCTAACCATATAGCACTGCTTTCATCGTTCACAGGAATTAGTGGTGACGGCAATAGCGGTGACATTTCGCCACTATTGCCCTAAAATTTTAGCAGGACGATATTCCCTTGTACTTGTCGTATGTTCTTCATTTCTCTCAAAGTCTCTCAACCATAAACTCTAACTCTCTCAGCTTCAACTTCTGGTCACTACCTCGTTGTTCCCGACACCTCCGTTCGTCACGGCTATTGCTTAGATTTCATATGGGATAGATCTAATGGTTCAGCTTTCATCGCTCACAGGAATTAGTGGTGACATGTCGTCACTATTGCCTTAAAATTTTTAGAGGGACGTATCTTCGTCATTTCCCTCACAGTCTTATAAACCTAAACTCTCTCACTCTCTTAGCGATTTCAGGTCACAACGTTCCCTGTTGTTTCCAACACCTCCGTTCGCTGTCCCTGCTTAGATTTCATCCACGCCGCAGCCATTGCTTAGATTTCATCTGTCATCGTCGTCGTTCAAGGTCTGGTCGGTTTCATCCCGAGTTTCTTGTGACGCGTGATTTGGTCCAATTCTGGTTCGTTCTTTGCAAGCTCAATGATTCTGATATGTTTTGAACTTGTTGTGTGAATGATTTTGAGTTTGATTTGTGTACCATTGTACCATAGTGAACGATTTTGACTTTGATTTGTATAAAGTCAACTATGAATGATTTTGACTTTCATTTGTGAATATTTTGACTTTGAAGTTTTCTTAAAATTTGATTTGTTTACATTAAAAAATTAGGCTAATTAGTATGGTGAATATTATGAGTTTGATAGAACGGTGAATATTATCTTTCATTCTAATAAAGCAATAAGTTGGGTGCCACATGTCATTTTTCTAAGGCCTTCACCTAAGCTTGTCCACTTGTCAACACCACACTTAATTTTAAATTTTCCTCATTTAAGAATTCAAAATTTCCAAATTTAATATTTCAACTTTTAAATCTAAAAGTCAACATTACATTTAATTAAAATTAATTATAAATAGTTATTAATATTCATTAAGTATATATTTACATAAATTATTTATTAACTAACTTACCAAATTATAAGTTATTTGAATTTTCTAATATTAAGAGATGTAACACTCAAAATTTTAATTTATAATAATAGTTACTATTATTTATTAATTAAAAATATGATATATTAGGATGGTTGATTTATTTAATTAAAATATTAAAATGTCAAACACCCTTTTATATTCTGAAATATAACTTTTATTAGTTCAAGTATCATATTCAACATGTTTTAATTATCATTTAATATTCTCTGAAAATTCAAGTATAATAATAATAACTTTTATTATTGTAATTCTCAACATATTTTAAAGTAAACCATTAAACAATTTATTTTCCAACTACGATATACAAAATACTCTAATTTATTATATTCTATAAAAAGGGTACTTTTTACTTAACTACTATAAAATAACTATTGGATAAAATCTCACAGTTATATCATTCTTAATTTTTAAATCTCATATCATTTTTTTTAAGTTATCTCATATTATGAATATTTATTCAACCCGTGTAATACACGGGTTACTAACCTAGTGAGTTAATATAAAGATAGATGTTAATAGAAATGAGATTTTGGTATGTTGTTGTTAATATATATGAAGATAGATTTTGAACAAAAATAGATTTTCTTTTATTTTGGATAATATGAACATAGTTGTTGTAAATACAAATGAGATAGACAGAAATTGACACTTCTTGTTAATACAAATGAGATGCACAATAATAGATACTTTTTAATATGAAGATACTTGTTTGGAAGAAACTAATTGAGCATAGAGGGTATCACATGTAGGTTTGTCACACTCGATTCATGAATTTGTTAGTGTATTTGATTTTATTACCATGTGAGGATCAAACCCCTAACATCTCAGCCAAAAATCTAATTTCTCTTAAATACCGTTGAAACAATTGCTCATAATAAATCTATACTATTATTGATCACAAAATTAAATCTATACTATTATTAATCATAAGTACCATTTGACAAAAGGTCAAAAGCTCTTCCACATTTTAAAAGCTAATTAATGAGAATTTTAGTTTGCTGCGAATTAACTCCACGTTAGGAGTTAGGTCGTATCTAAGACAGTAGCTACATCGTGAGATTTGAATTTTCTAACCTTTAATATATAATTACTTTTTTCTAGGTATAAACAGATTGACGGGTTGACTCTATAAAACGTAACTAAACTTTATTATTTTTAAACCAGATTAAAAAAAGGTAACGGGTCATCTTCTTAACTAAATGGGCGTGTCAAACAGATTAAATGGATGAACAGTTCAACTCAACCTAAACAAGAAGTGTTTAGTTTACATGTTAAAAATGACATCAAACTTTATTATTTTATAACATGCTATTGTTGTGTTTCAGGTGTGTTAGTAGTCTAAACCCATTATAAAACCATAGAAATAATGAGGCCGGACTTTTGTTATTATTAATTTCATGAAAAAATGTATTGAAATCTAGTGCATTTTATAAAACAAATAAAATATCATAGAAATTGTTGGTGTTATTTGGATATGATTAAAATCGAAACGATGGTCTGAAGTGGTCCCTGTCCTGTTTTTATTGGGTTTTATTGTGATGGGCCTTGTTTCTTGAAGCCCAACTGGATATTTTGTATGTTGTGAATTTGTGATCATTAATATAATAAAATATATTTGCTTTCCAAAACTATATCATGGTTGAATGAAGATAACACAACAATGGTAAGCAAACTAATAGGTTAAAGTGACCAAATACAATGTTGCACAAATTAGTACTCAAATATTTTTCACATGAGCTTAAACAGTAAACATTACGCGTTATCGGAAAATCTTGGTTTTTCTTTGGGGTTTTCCTTTTAAATACACTGAAGAGAACAAGAAACCAGTCCAAATACAATGATCACAATTCCAATAAACCAAAATGTTAAAAGAGTAGCAGGAGACTAGGAGACTTTTCCAGAAAATTATCTAAAATCATATGGATTTACCGCTATAAAATGTTTGCTTAAACAGTAACATATAAGTGTATACCTTGTGGATCGTGCAGACCAAATTGGTTAGTGATGGATACATATGCAAGTGTGACAACACAAGAAACTGAAATATATGAAATTAGTCTACCTACCTACATGAAGAAAGATATCACTCCACTTCTTCCACATCTAGTTCATACTCATCAATTTCTTTGAAGTAAGCATTTTGTTGGTCAATAAAATCTTGTGGCGTTACAACCTTTTTAAAACTTCCTTTTGATGAGAATCTCCTTTTCTGCAGAAAAGATTATGACTGAGAGAACTTATAGAAACAGTATACAAGTGGTTCTGTTGACTTATTGACTTGATATTCACCAAGTATAACTTCATAATATTTAGCATTATATATGTTAGATTACTATTTGTAGCATGATGCCAGTCCATAAAATCGCTAGTAACATTATAGAGAAACATCAAATAAAGAAACCTTATTATTTGGAAGATGATATGCTGATGACTTGATTTGCAATTCGTCTTCTGCTCCTTCAACTTCACTCCTACCAAAACACAGAATCACAAAGATTGTTAAAAAATGTTACCAGGATTTAACTGAACTCATTGTGATCATTCAATATAGTTGTGCTTCTTCTCTTGTCTTTCACAATGGTCAAGAACATGTTTATCAAATTGTATGTGTACCTGGTTCCTGATAGAGGCTGGCAACTACTTCCTTTAGCTTTCTTCAGAGCACCACAACTGATAGGGTTAGGTGTAACGACATCTTTCTCTTCGTATTTCTCAGAAAGATTAACCAGAGTAGAACCCACAAAAACCGCCTTCCTCTTATCTTTAACCACCTTCCCTTTTCCATTCATCTTCCCGGTAGAATGAGGTTTACTAATAGCCTTCACATGTGTGAAATTAAGTGGCATAACAATTGGTAATCCGTTGTCATGTATATCATCTCCATAAAGTGGTATTTGAACAATTTCCTTGACATTCTTTGATTTCTTAGTGTCACTCTTTGTTTTCTCAACATGAATAGTAGCACCCTTTGTCTTGCTTCTGGTATTCATGATTTTCTGTGTTTTACAAGTCATACGACTCCCATCACCCACCCAATCATCTATGCAATACAAACAATTCAGTTAAAAACTTAAAATCACAGTAATCTATATATAAAGCAGTGATGATTCACTGAGTCATAGACTCACAGATTCCTATACAATGTTTAATCGCATAACAGTTGAAAGCAAACATACAGCAGCCTGGACATTGTTTGCACACTATATATATACAAGTAACAGTTAATTGTGTATCAAATTATCAGAGAGATGAAGCCGGTGAGGTATAGGAAAGCCCTAATAATGGTATATATCATATGATTTAGAAAACATGGACCGAATTTATCTAGAGTGATCTAAACATTCATTCTGATTTCTTCGAAAGGAAATTGAATTGAGGAAATTATGCCTATAAACCAAGCAATGAAGCGAATTCGATTTCTCGATACGATCTAATGTCCGCACTTGTGTCTGTGAGATAGAGAGAGAGAGAGAGAGAGTACCTGGACTAGGAGTCCGAGGAGTCGCCGGAGAATGTCTGCCGGCCGGAACGGTACTTAGGTATTGGAGACGATTACAATTTTTGGTGGATCCGGTGGTTGAATGATCGGACATGTATGGATCGACGGCAGCGGCGGATGAGATACGCTTCCTGGATCGGGAGAATGAAATAGGGGTGAGATTGGAGAAGGAAAAGGGTTTCCTCTGGATTGAAGGTGGAAGTAGCATTGGTATTGGTGGTTGTTTCCGTGATTCAGCTTCCAAATTCTGATTGATATGAAATGTGTGTGGTTTTACATAGAAACGTAGTTTCTTAGAGAAGCCATAGCCAAGCCCATGGCGGGAATGTGGAGGAAAACTGAATAACCAGAGGCAGGGTGGGGTGAATTTGTCACACTTAGACGCACTAACTAGACTTATTTATGGGTGTAAGTTTCATAAGAGGGGTATGGTGGTGTATGTTATGTTTTATAAGTTGGTATTATTTTATTTTAATTTAATATATAAAATAAATCTTGGAATTTTATGATTGGATGTAAATAAACTCACGTTATTGATTCCCTCCGTTGTAATTCTCCTAGGAAAAACTTACACCACCATTCACACTATAAGGGGACGGTGTTTCACGTGTGAGTATGGTGTGAGTTTAGTGCCAACTAAGACTCACGACGTGACTTTGTGGCTATACCGCATGCACTAAGGGTGGGGTGTGTCATCAGGGAGGTGACGTGGCTGCCTTTTTTTCTATGGGAAAACAACGCCTCACCTTTTTTGGGGAGGAGTTGGGATCAAGGAGAGCGGCTCTGCACCATCGATCAACTAGTTTCTTTGGTGGTGGTGGTGGGAGGATGTGGCTAGTTTAGGATAATCACCTTGTTGGGTTTTACAGCGGTATTCCGGTTACCCATTTTTTTATCAAAACCATTTAACATAACATATTAAAACAATTTAGTCTAAAGTGATGCGCAAGAGAAATTAAATAACCTGAATAAAGTAATACCTACAGAATCAAATTATCATGAACACGCGAATACTGAAAATAAAATTACACCTAAATGAGTTAGATATACCTTTGTGGTTTCTTGACAACCGTTCAAGACATCGAGATTCAACACGCGATTACTAGAAACAAAACAAACAAAACAGAGAGGTCGAGTGCAACTCTCGTTCACGGCGACAGTGTGGCCGCGGTAACAGGCTGATCGGAGGCGGAAGTGCGGCGGTTGTGTGGGTTGAGCATGACAACGGCTAGGTGCGGCAGTGTGGCGGTGGTCGCTAGCCGGAAGGTGGCAACTGTGAGTTGGTCAACGGCGGTGGTTCGCAAGGGGAGGGGGCAGATCAAGTATTATAGAGGGGGCTAGGTTTGTATTTTGTGATCACCTAAAACCGTATTATTGAGATTTGTTTATAAACGTCAAACAACACTAATGTGCTCGTTAGACCAAAACTCTAAAGCCCGTTGGTCTGGATTTAGTTAAAACGACCCACTAGACTAATCACTATTAATCTATTATTTATTATTATTATTATTATTATTATTATTATTATTATTATTATTATTATTATTATTATTATATAATAAAGATAATTGTTCCGTGTTAATGTCGGTTAATATAGTTAAGCGGTCTTAAGAATCGATTATGTTGGCCTGTATTGTGACAATGACTTGCCTCCAGAGTGCGTTGGTTTCATTCATGTATCTCCAATACCATTTTGCTAGCAGAGATAAATTTGTAGACTTCAGAGAGCCAATACCCAGCCCCCTTTATTTGGAAGCAATAACTTGAGACCACCTTATCCAATTTATGTTCCTTTTTTCATCACTTCCTCCCTAAACTACTCTCCTCCGAATGCATTCTAACTTTTTGAAAACGTTGTCCGAGGATCTAAACATGGAGAAGTTAACGGTATCTTAAGAGGACAAATTTAATGAGTGTTAGTCTTCCTCCCATGGATAGGATCTTGCTTTCCATATAGACAACTTTATCTCAAAAGCTTCAACAACTGATTGCCAACAAAATATTAATGTAGTAAATTGAATACAAAATATTTTTCTGAAATTAGGATAACCAACTTATCGACTCGTGTTATGATGTGAATCGTTAATCATCCACCGGTAATGAGTATTTTTTTTTTAACAATTGAATCGTTAATCATTCACGTGTAGAATTTAAACCTCTAATTTTTTATTAAAAAGTCATATTATTATTAACATGTCACACTTTACTATTAAATTATCATCTTAAAATTAAAAACGTATAAATATTATGGAATTAATTTTTATCAAAGCGCCCATCTTTATAAGCGAATTATCTCCTTTGAACTCTCATATTTTAATCTGTACTTCAGATTCAATCGAACGAAATAAAAATGGTACATAAATATACCTGTAATGAAATTACTCTTTGTATGTTTGAAGGATATTTCAGAATTATCATATTTTATATATTATTTTTGTTGGAATCGGTTAAACAAATGCTGATTTTGGATACCCATGGTCGGTGTTGTGAAGGAGATAAGTGGGGGACAGTTTCTTCATTCGATGTAGGGGGGCCTTCTCCTTTTGAATGTGAAAACCATTGGCATCTTCCCAAGTTTATTTTAATTGTTTATTATATGTTACTTATAACTTTCCCAAGTTTATTATATGTTACTTATAACTTATAAATTGATACCCATTTTTTTCTTTATACATCGTTCTCAACTGCCCTATATAGGTCTATTCGTGGAATATGAGGGCATTTAACCCACTAATTATAATTAATGTAGTTAAAATTTACTCCTATATTTTTAAACATTCATAACTTTCACATAGACATTATTTTTTTTAAAAAAATACCCAATAAAAACAAACATTTTTATCTTTAAAACACGTATAATGTTGTTATATAAAATAAAAAAAATTTACTCTTTCGAGTGTATATTGTTAGTATTTAAAAAAGCGTTTTAAAGAGTAATTTTTTTAATTTTTATATATGGCAACACTATACACGATTTAAAGATAAAAAACGTTCGTTTTTATGGTGTAATTTTAAAAAAATAAAATAATGTCGTATGTAAAAGTTATAAATGTTTAAAGGGGGAAGAGGGAGGGGAGGGGAGAGGGGGATTAAATGCCCCGATATGCCACGGATAATAGCAGGGCCCTTATAATATCGCCGTGATCCGTCATTGTTATCTTCGGTATAAATTATATCAAGAAATGGGTCCTTTACATTTGGATATAAATATTATTGTGTTAATCTTGTAAAATTAAATAGTTTAGAGATTTTTTAGAGATTAAATTGTTAGTTACTTAGTTAGGTATTTCTATATTTGGTAATCAGATTTAATTAGGAGAATAATTTGTTTTTAGGTTTAGGTTACTTGTTCTTCAAGTTTGGGATTATTATAAATATGGTTCATATGTGTAGGATTTATGTACCTTCAACTTTGTTAAGTAGGATTTTTTTTTTCTTGTGTTTTACATGCATTTGATTCGAACGATAGGTAAGAACGACAAGGTTTTGGTTATTCAAAAGGCTCTGGTGATTCAATAGTGATGTGAAAGAAACGATCAGTGGGTGACTAGGCATTCGTTTGCCGACTCAAAAACAACAGCTGTCTAGTTTTTGAGTTTTCTTTTGGTAACATCGGAAGGAGCAAACAAATATAAGTGATCAAAGATGTGTTATAGTTAAGAAGAAAGTGCACGGGAGTGAGCATTGTGGTTGTGGAGACTCAAGCCGGGAAGACTTTGAATGTGACCAGGGTAAAGGTCGGGTGTCCGGGAGATGGTAGTCGGGTTCCACGGAATAAAGCCACGGTAGATGTTACAAGTGCAACGAGCTCAGGCGTAATGTGTTGGAATGTCCAAAGTGGGGTTGCAGATTTGTGTTGGTTGCAGCAAATGTGTTGATACAAAGTGAACACAGGAGATCGTGGATTAAGGTAGAAGAACTTCGAGTCTTACTCGGTATTCAAGACCTTGGAGGAACAATTTAGGGATGGCAATGGGCCGGGTATGGGACGGGTATTGATAATCCCAGTCCCATACCCGAAATAAAAAATGCATCCCATACCCGGCCCGTTACCCATCGGGTATCTATCGGGTAATTACCCATCGGGTATCAGGTAAACCCGCGGGTATCGGGTATACCCATTAGATTGTTAAAAAAAGCTCGTTTGGATTTTAATGTCGATAAATACGCAATAAAAAACATCAAATCTAAAATATATAATGTTTCAGGAATATAATTTCAAAATGAGTTATTGTCCGCTTTCATATATTCAAAATACATATAAAGATATACGTTCATTTTCTAAACGAAGACATTAGTTGCTTCAACTTTTTATGGATCTACATGTTATGTTGATTTGTCATGTCATTCTTACAAAAAAATAATAATAATAAACCATCGCTAAAATAACAAAAATATAATATTTAGGACTTGGAATACATGTACCTCGTAACAATTTTCATAGTCACGCTCAATCGTTTTATCAAAATAGATATGTAGGACTTGGAATAAGTTACTAAGTTTACAAGAAAATAAAACAAAAATAATATATAAAACTAATGGAAAAAACTTGTATAAGAAAACTAAAACAATATATATATATATAGGGTTAGGTTCAAATGAGAACTTTTTGTTTTGAGAATTTTTGAGAACTAAATCTCAACCACAAATTTCAGGGGGACCACTACAATTCATGGGAGGGGGGATACATGTAAATAAATTTGTGGCTCAAATTAGTTTTTTTTAGTTCTCAAACCAAATTGGTTCTCAAATGATCCTCTCCCTATATATATATATATATATATAGGGAGAGGATCATTTGAGAACTAATTGGGTTTGAGAACTAAAAAGAACTAATCTTAGTCACTAGTTTATATATATGGAAAACCCCCCCATGAATTTGAATGCTCCCCCCTTGAAAATTAGTGGCCCAAATTGGTTCTCAAAAGTTCTCAAAGAAAAAGTTCTCATTTGAACCTAACCCTATTATATATATATATATATATATATATATATATATATATATATATAGGGAGAGGATCATTTGAGAACCAATTTGGTTTGAGAACTTTTGAGAACCATTCTAAGCCACTAGTTTATATATATGGAAATCCCCCCATGAATTTGAATGCTTCCCCCTTGAAAATTAGTGGCTCAGAATGGTTCTCAAAAGTTCTCAAAAGAAAAAGTTCTCATTTGAACCTAACCCTATATATATATATATATATATATATATATTTCGGGTATTGTTTCGGGTATTTCGGGCCGGGTAACGGGCCGGGTATCGGGCAGGTGTCAACAAATCCCATGCCCGTACCCGGACCGGATGACTCGGGTTTCGGGTATACCCGTCGGATCTGGGCTTTTTTGCCATCCCTAAGGAACATTCGAGTCTTACTCAGTATTCAAGACATCTAACCGAATCGAAGACATAGTGAACAGATAACGAGATCTAAAAGTAGAAGAGAAACCAGGCTTGTGTTTGACACAATTCCATTAAATAGATTCGTACGAACCTTGTGTTTCGGAGCTGCATTCGTGTCCGCAGGTCGTACGCCCAAATAGCTAAATCTACTGTTTGATTAAGTTGAAGAAACCTGGTTTTCAACAAATATTACTTAAAATCGAGTTGGATAAAACATGATATTTTTGAACATATTCCTTTAAATAGACTCTTGTATTTCTTAGTGTTCAATTGCAAATTGTACCAAATTAAATTACACTAACGCTTTATAATTGGACTATTACCCACGAATAGTACTAGTCGAATACCACCTGGTATACTTTTTAGGCGGATGACATTGATTTTGTAAGAAGATTGATTAAATCTGTTAATTCTTGTTAACAGAAAAGTAATTGACGCATTTGACAAGTTACCTAAATTTGGAGGACCAAATTGGAACTATTTTAATGAAGGATTTAGGCGTGTATAAGTTTGGGTAGAAACTGCATGTTTGAGAGAAGTTGAAGGGTGGTAGTTGTAGTAAATGTGTTAAGTTTAGTTTACCGTTGTAATTAGTTGTTATAAGTTTGTTTAGCTTATTGTAATCAGTTTAGAGATTTTTCTGCTTCGTGTAATTCTCATTCTTCTTAATAAAATTTTCTCTCGTTCTTGATCGATTCGTGTTGTTGATACGATCTTGGTATCCAATTTGATTTGGTATCAGAGCTTGCTATCGAATCGATCACCTTCTTCATCAGTTTTTGCTGGATTTGGGGATCTCTGATCCTCGGCGCTAATTCCAAAAATTCACCGATTCATCCTATCTCCTAGAAGACCGTCACCAGGAAAAACATCAAGGCCTGCAATGGCGGACGGTGGTGTCAATCGTGGCAACCAGGTGATTAGGGATAACTTCACTACGATTCCTCTTCAATGTCCGGTATTAACTTCATCAAATTATTCTATATGGTCTGTCAAAATTAAGGCAATCTTTAATGTACATGGGTTGTGGGAAGTAATTGAACCAGCAGAGGGTGCTGTTGTAGATGCTAAGAAGAATTCTGCAGCCATTGCTTATTTGTATCAATCTTTATCTGAGGATTTAATATTACAAGTAGCAAGTCTTGATTCAGCCAAAGAAATTTGGAATTCGATTAAGACAAGACATATAGGAGTTGATAGGGTTAAGAAGGCTAGGTTGCAGACATTAAAAAGTGAATATGAGGCATTGAGAATGAAAGATAGTGAGAATATAGATGAATTTGTTGGAAGGTTGAGTGCTATAGCCACTAAGTCTGCTGATTTGGGTTCTAAGATAGAAGACCCCACCCTTGCTAGGAAGTTGCTTGATTCTGTCCCTGAGAGGTTTGTTCAAATAGTTGCCTCCATTGAGCAGTTTGTGGATCTAGACACTGTTTTATTCCAAGAAATTGTTGGTAGGCTAAAAGCTTATGAGGAGAGAGATTTTTCTGCTTCGTGTAATTCTCATTCTTCTTAATAAAATTTTCTCTCGTTCTTGATCGATTCGTGTTGTTGATACGATCTTGGTATCCAATTTGAGATTTCGATACAGGTTCAGGTCCTCCGGATAAAATTTTGTCGCAAGCATAGTTTCAACAACTGCCCACTGTTTTCACTTTACCTTGAACTTATAAATAACCTCAATCAAAAAAGTTCCGTACTTTATGAAAAACGAGTCAAACTCAAGGGTCCACAAATGTAAATACTCAAATTCCTTGAAGCGCTATGAAAATAAATAAAAAAGAGGAGATGCTTTATTGCTTTGTCCTTCCAAGGCACCGGTTTTTCGAGAGTCAGTTGGTAGTCAGTACACAAACTTTAGTTGGTTATGTTGCATGTTTGTAAATTCTAGGGGCCACAGTACAAAATAAATAAACAAATAAAAACCAGACCCCCTGGGGTTAAATTACCTAAATACCCCCATTCATCTCCCCCTATATATACCAACTCCACTCTACATACTTTGCATTCACCCTCAAAACAACAATATACACACATACTTATCTCAAGAACTTAATCGAAATGGACGCCTTGCAATCTTGGGTCTCAGAACATAAGCTTACTAGCATTGGTTAGTCTCAAACTTTTATTCTTAAATTCATCGCCAGATTGCTTTTTTTAACTGCTAAATTATTACGTCTATATTTTGTAAGATTTGAAACCTTTTAGTTACACAACCATCATTTTACCACTGATAGTTATTTTTTTAGTCATAAATTATTATATTAAACAAAGTTCAATTGTCCAATTCATACAAAATATATAATGAGTAACAAGTTTAGTTACTTGATCTTTTTTGATAGCAAAACTAAGTAGCTGTTAATAATTCGTTTGTGTAGGGGCAATATGGGCAACAGCAATTGGGACATCAATGGCGTACACGGGGTCTAAGAGATCTGCACCATTCAAGCCTAGCCTAAGGCTCATTCATGCCAGGATGCATGCACAGGCTTTGACGTTGGCCGTGTTATCTGGTGCGGCGCTGTACCACCATTATGAGAAGAGTCAAGCTGATCACCACCATCAGAACTGATAAGAGACTGAGGTCCTTAATTGATCCAATGGAGAAGACGCTACTAGTTCTTAATTTATAAGTCTACTATCGTTTCTAGAATAATGCACTTATTAAATGCATCCCTTTGCTTTGTAAATTTTATTAAAAATATATAATATATATATATGATATCAATCTTTATATTTGTTCTCCTCCTTAACAATTACCGATATGATGGAATTTACATATCGGTTTCTCTCTTTAATTATAAGATTGAGGGTGTGTTAAAAGTAGAATTAGATGAGTGTGTTTTTAGACTTTTAGTAAAATGTAGATCAGATTAACTGAGGGTCTGAGGCCAAGGGTCATGATCAGTCTGTGGTAGAGATGTACAAATCGGGTTTTTTTTTTCTTTCTCAAATCAGTTCGGGTTGAGTCAAAAGAAAGTCAAAAACAGTTTTACTGAAACTAAATTTTAGGGAAAATAACCGGGGTTAATAAAACCATTTCAGTTTTGAAACCGTTATATATCAGTTCAGTTTGGGTTATACTAGTTCGAAACTAGTTTAGTTTTGGTGGAGCCGGGTTAAGAACCGACTAGAAGCTGACGGTTCGGATTCGATCAAAAGTCAAAACCTGTTTTATTGAAATCAGTTTCTAGGGAAAATAATCGGGGTTAATAAAACTGATTTGGTTTTGAAACCGGTTTTACATCGGTTCGGTTTGGGTTATACGAGTGCGGAATTGGTTTAGTTGAGCCGGGCTAAGAACCCACTAGAAATTGACGGTTCGGGTTGAGTCCGGTTCGATTTCACATGTATCCGGGTTTGAAAACCAAACCGGTTTTTCCCATCTTGGTCTCGAGCAAAAAATATTTAAGCCCATTTACTTAGGTGCTGTTTGTTTTTGCTTAATACATCTTCAGGAGAGGTTATGTCTGCAGGCGCGCAGACATATGCCTTGAAAACTGTTTTTTTTTCTTTTCTTATGAAGATCTTATTTAAGCTTAAAACCTCTTTAAAAAAAAGACTTATAAACATTGCTTATTTCATCTTCACACTATAACTCACAAGCTTAAAAACAAAAGACCCACCACCTCACCATCCCCCCCCCCCACCACCACCACCACCACCACCACCACCACCACCGCCACCACTGCCGCCGCCGCCGGCACCACCCTCGCCGCCGGCACCACCGCCGCCACCACCGCCACCACCGCCGCCGCCCCCACCACCACCGCCACCCACCACCACCGCCACCACCGCACCACCACCCACCACCACCACCACCACCACCACCGCCACCACCACTCCACCACCACCATCACCGCCACCACCCACCACCACGCGTCCCACCACCACCACCACCGCCACCACCACACCACCATCGCCACCACCACACCACCATCGCCACCACCACCACCACCATCACCACCATCACCGCCACCACCACCACGACCATCACCGCCACCAACACCACCAACACCACCACCATTACCGCCACTAACACCACCACCACCACCACACCACTCCACCACCACCGCCACCACCACCCCACCACCACCACCATTTTACTTATGTTTTTATGTTATTGATATTTGGTTTTATTATTGTATTTATATTATAATTTGAACGTTGAATGACTTTAATTTAGTAAGATAAGTTTGACAGTTATATATTTTTCAGTTTTTGCAGACTGTGTCAAGTTAATAAAACAAACAGTCTTATATTTTCAGATTACAGATCTTCAGACTACATCTTTAGCTGTAGACATAAAATCAGATAAAATCAGACTGGAGACAATTTTTGTCTGCAAAAACAAAGAGCACCTTAGGTCCTTTTTGTGTACCTCTTTTTGACTGGGCTTAGGCCCAATCTTGTCTGTCCTCTTCAAAGTCTAGTGTTCTCAATCTACATCACGGCTTCTTTTGGGCTTTGGCCGTTCGGTGCACAAGTTTCAACAACACGGCTTATTAAACCCGTATCCCCGATTCAACAACACGGGTGAGTGGGCCATATTCATATAACTAGTTTAATAAAACGAATCTTATATATAGTTGGTCTAATCATTTGGGGATCGTTTGAAGTGTACAGGCTGGATTAAAATGTTTATATTAATCAACAAGGGAGTAATTATATTAAAGACGTGTTTAGCTTACCACATGTTTGCTGGTATAATGCTGGGATGTCCTATCCCCCCTATCTGTTTAGCTTTCTCTTCTCTAACCCATGACACTTCATTGATATGATGGACCCACCTTAACCCCCAATTTTACAACTCTACCCTCTACCAAATATTATTCCCTTGATACACTCTCTCTTTGTTGGAGAATTATAGTTGACAACTTCTTGATCAAGTATATATGTCCCTTTGATTATTACGCGATACGTTTAGAAGCGGATCTAAATTGTTGTCATGTGATTTGTAGGATTACGAGTTTGAGTTTGAGTAGTTAAAATAGTCTCGTTATAGAGATAAAGGCTTGAGTGGCTTACAAGTTACACCCCAAAACACACATATGAAAGTCTCATAGTTGTTTTAGATTTGTACTACAAGGGTTGCATTGTAATTCTATTCTTGCACTTTATCCAAATATAAAAAAAGTTAAGGAAAGGAGGAAATATGCAATAAGAGAAAGGGTACCTTTTAGGTAGATAGCCTTGTGTTTCCAATAGTGAAATATTAACTAATTATTGTGTAATATTTAATAATTAATTATATGCTTATAACTAAAGCAATTTTTTAATTGCTTCCTTTTGTAGATTCTTACATATATAACTTCAAAAGGCATCCTACAACAGTACAACACACTCATCTCTTAGACAATACTTCTCCTTCTTCTTCATTTTTATTAATCGATCAGTTTTTCTTCTTCATTTCCTTTGGGATTGTTCTTCATCTCAAAATCTTGATTTCAAAGTTTATTAATCCAAATGATGGATTGTTCGATATGTAGCGCGATGCCATACAACTTGAGGCCTCCTCGGAACACCATATGTGTAGCTTGTTATGAAGGTGCGAAAAGTATTATCGCCATGACAAGCAAGACCGATGATCATAAGATTTCTGGGAAATACTTAAACGATCCTTCGGTTCCTAATTCTTCCAAGGTAATTAACTAACAAACTATTATTCAAGGTTTTATTATCATTTTAATAACTATTATGAACTTTAAGCCTTTTCTAATTAGATTTATAGATCTTTTACCATGAAAATACTAAAAAACCATGATTAGCAGTTAATTAATAATTAAGCTGATAACTTGTTTTGAAAGTCAGAAAATTTGAGATGATTAAATTAATTAAAGAAATCCTGAAAAATTTCAGGGTTTCATGAGTTGTTTAAAATGGTTGAAGGAGATGAAGAAGATGGAAGAAGAAATGAGTCAAAAGTTGGGATTTTTAAGTGGTTTTAAAGCTGCATTTAAAGATCAAATTCATACAGATATTCTTATCAAGCCTGGTGATGATGCTCCCTCCATACCTGCACATAGAGCGTTACTGGTACCATCTTTATAACTTTAAGAAAATCTAAACTATTTACAAGATATATATTTCAAAATAGCATTTTTTTTACATATATTTTAATTTATTTTGCAATATAATGCAGGCAACAAGATCGAACATATTTAGAAACATGCTAGACTCTGATGGATGTAAAGCTGCACCAAATGACAGTATTACCCTCCCTGAACTAAACCATGAAGAACTTGAATCTTTATTGGAATTCTTATATAGCGGTGAGTTAGCCAAAGAGAAACTGGATAAACATCTGTACTCGTTAACGATAGCTGCAGACAAGTATGAGATCCCGTTCTTACAGAAATTCTGCGAAATCCGAATGCTTGAGATCCTGGGTGTAAATAATGCGCTCGACATTTTAGAGATTTCGGATACGACGTGTAACCGAAATCTCAAGGAGACTGCATTGAGTTTTGTTGTTAAGAATATGGAGGATATAGTTTTTGCAGCTAAGTTTGATGTGTTTGCACTAAAGAACCCACATTTGACTGTTCAAATTACAAGGGCGTCGTTTTTGGAGATAAAAAATCGAAGAAGTGATGTATGATGATGCATTTCTACATATTTATCAAAAGGAGATCCGACTATGTATCTTTTTTTGTGTTTATATAATAGAAGTAATTGCCATGAGTGTAAATCCATAAGAAATAAACAAAAGTATACTTTTTATGGGATGACATATGTGGGTGTGAGTCATTTTTACTACTATAACATCTTTTATATCAATACAAGATGGTGACCCGTCCGCGCGTTGCGGCGGGCCACCATTGGCTATGTAGTTGTCGTTGTCATAGCAAAAGCTTCTGATATCGATAAGCATACTTGTTTTACAAAATGAGGTTTATTTCCCTACTATATGGGAATGTACTGTTTTACTACCATCAGCATACTAAACACATCAGCATACTAAACATACATCAGCATACTAAACATTTACATAGGATGTTGTTTCCTAACTACCCCTGGAAACATTGTTTTTTAAGACTCGTAATACGTTTCATATTAATATCCGAAGTACCTTAAACTGGTAATTAAATACAGCTAAACTAAACTTATTTATTGGCGAAAACCTAAAAGTTTCATTAGAAATAGCAATAGATAGAACCAAAAGTGAATTAACCTTTTATCATTCTAAGAGTCATACCTGAATCCTCGAACAATCTTTCTCCTATCTGCAACTAATCTTGCCACACCCTGTATTAGGTAACTACAAATAAAAATGTTGACACAAACTGCACTTAATGTTTAGTTTGTAATGGCATATCATGAAGAAAGGTAAAAAACAATTCAATACAAACATTAAAGGATAACGACATGATAGAAAATGAAAACATGAATTTAATGTTTAGTTTCTGGATATACCCTTTATTGGAGCAGGAGTGCTAGAGAAACCACTACTCATATTGTAAGTGAGCGTAATAACCTGCCATACAGAAGTATGAGGTACACATTATATGTAAGCAATCGACAACCTGGCGTAGACTATAATTCTCAAATGAAAGCAAATAAAGATCGGAGTACAAAGCGAACTTGAAGAAAAACAACTTGCCTTTATAAGCTGCGAATGACATCTCCAGGTCGATATATAACGGTTATCCAATATCCCCTACTATATTCATTTGTATCAGGTACTACCTATACGCACACACATCCATGGAAAAAAATTCATTAAGCCAAAAAAAAACACAAAATCAAGGTTGAATTTGAATAGTATGTCGTAACTACCTAACTCAATCCAAGTAGAAGTAATATGTTTTACATCCGGGTATCTGTAGAACAACAAATAATCAATTGACATTATCATTTTAGGGTAATCTAATGCAAAAGAACACTACTCGTTGGATAGATGTGTATTGTCCATAATGATTGTACTCACACAGTGCCTGTTTATAAATCAACACATGACATAATATATATAGAAAAGAATGAACACTTATCCACTGAAAAAAAATGGCTTAGATCTGTAAAATCAAGAGTCTTATTGAGCTCAGATTCTGAAAGGATCATCACAGTCTTAAAGACTAAGATGATACAAAAGACTGAGGTAAAACCCACGGCTGCGATAAACAAAGGGTTTATCGCCACGCCGCAAAGGCAACCATCAAAGAAGAATCATCATCGCTCGTTCCAAAATAATAAGTCACCTTTCCTCCTTTCCCAAAAAAGGGGCCGTACCTAGGATCATCATAGCCAAGAATCGAGCCAACATCTTAAGACAACATAAATCAATAATCAGATTGCAACAGAAACGGAATTCAGCCCACACTATAGATTCGAAAATAAGCATAATAGAATCGAGGCAACATTGTTGACAAAATATATAAATCAGAAAATAAGCACACACCGTCTAGACAGCAATCGAACAATGAAATTGCCTCAATAACCCCAAATCAATCAAATAAACCAACATTAGAATTTTTTAAAGCAATCGACAGTATTTTCACTTGAAAAACCTCAAATCAAACAAAAAAAGTGTCATCTGAGTATCTGAAAACAAAGATCATCGTCATCAGAAAAAAATGACAAAGGCAACGCCTCAATAACCCCCAAACAAATATTAGGGCTTTCCAAAAGAATTCCACAATGAAATGGAGACAATAACCCCAAATCAAACAAATAAACCAACATCAGATCAGATTTCAGCAACAACCAAAACATGCACATCAAACCCCACTGTTCCAAAGGGAAACGTAGAACGATATGTCGCATCAACGCCCGGCGAGTAAGCCGCCACCGACGGCCCGCCGATGCCAGAATCGGAGCGACAGTGAGTTTCCAACAGCCAGAAAAGCCCCATCCTTAAAAAACGAACTGTTGGCGCAAAGACCACCACCGATCAAACGAACGGCAAAGTAGATCGCCGCTGATTCAACGGAGCAGCGCCTTAACGGCAGCCGCTTCGACGTGAATCAACGTCCGACAACATCATCATCACCGGCAATGGCGATGGATTTGTAAGGGAGCGAGACAACCAGAGGTGTAAATCGTTCCGGCAACATCATCGTCACCGCCATGGTGATGGATCTGTAAGAGATAGAGAGTAGAGAAGATAGGGAGACATCTCTATTTGATATTTTAGGAAAATAGGATGACAGATAATGCCCACAGGAAATAAGAAACCGGTGAAGTAAGAAACCATCTTGGGCCGTTCAAAAAAAAAAAAAAAAAGAAACCATCTTGAATAAAGTACACCGCCCTTGAAACTCACTAAAAGAAATGCGACAGATGTCAAAACACAAATGGCTAAGAATATAAATAGTAAAAAACGTGAGAGGGACCATCAATTAAGAATGTAATATATATAAATGGGACTAACTTACTTTTTAAGGGAGGTTTTGTCCTCTTAATTTGAGGGGTCCTGATCAATGTTTTAAAAACCGGTTTTTTAGTTGAACCGGAAAATCTTCCGGGACCGGTTCGACCGGTCGGACCGGTTAGACCGGGTGGTTGAACCGGTTAGGGGATTTATATATATTTTTTTATAAAAATGCTAACAAAAATAGTTAAAATACAATTATAATCCACTCATAAATAATATCAAATATGTATTTCATAAGAAAATATAAGTTTTAAACTTTAAAAAATAATTAAAAAAAGTAAAAAAAAAAAAAAAAAAACACAGAAAACCGGTTGAACCGGACCGGTTGAACCGGAAAAAACAGGACAAAACCGGAAAACCGGCCGGTCTAACCCGGTCCGGTTAAACCCATAAAACCGGATGTTAAAAAACCGGCTAGGTGGCCGGGTGACGGTTGAACCGGTCGAACCGGCCGGTTCGAACCGGTTTTTAAAACCTTGGTCCTGATTCAAACTCTGATATTTAGTATAATTTAGTTTGTAAACTGGTTTAAGAGTAAAAGCATAATAAATTCGTCGTTAAAAACCATATTATAAAATCTGTATTAATTACTAAAAACATTAGTAAACCTTAATGTTTTCTTTTCTTTCTAAAAATCACTCAAACCGGTAAAAGAGTGAAATTTGAGTTTCATCATCATTGTTCTAGATATTCTAGGGGTCGTTGTAAATCTTGTCAAGCTTTGATATCTTTCGCCTCACCACTTGTACGATATTGTTCATCACGTCCGGTTACATTGTGAGATTGGATACTAATGTGGTTCTAGAAAGTAATACGTTGTGGGTGTGCAATCCACACTCATACCAATACAAGCTTCTCGATCGTACTCTATTTTCATCTTGAAAGGGGGTTCTAGTTCATGTTTGTTGAGTTAAAATTTTGGAGAAAAAGGAGGTATTAAGAATCAGATGAGATCCTATGTTAAAAAAATGTGTGATATATATGGGAAAAAACCGTATTTCTGTTTTTACCCATAACACAATGGCTCAATCATTGAGCCTTCACTAAACTTTCAAAATAGACTAAAGGTAGAGCGATATTCTTTTACGAGAAAGTCATGGCACCTTAGCTCCCGGGTCTCCCCATAGCCACTCCCATCCAGTGCCGGTCTTGAGAATTTAGAGGCCCTGTTCGAGCTAAAAAATAGGCCCCACTTAAAAATAAAATTGTAAATAGAAGATGTTCTTAAATAAGACAAAAAAATAAGTTATAACGATAATCATAAGAAAATTATGATTTTAAAATGACATTCTAGGTAGTTACCGACAAATTTTACAGATCTCTTAGCATTTTTATAGCAAATTGATTGATAAAGTCTTTAAGTTTATAATATAGATAATTTTTTTTTTGAAAATATGGTCCCTCGAAAATGATAGGCCCTGTTCCATCACACCTCTCGCACATGCTCAGGACCCTCACTACTCCCATCCTAGAGTTTTGCCTTTTCAAATCGTTTGGATGGATATGGAGATCTTGAAAATGTAAACTTCTTTTTGAACGACAAATATACATACACTTTCTACTTTGATTCTAACATCATCACATTTATACTTCACATAATATAAACCACAACTCTTCGGCTAGAAATTCACTATTTTACCAATGCGGTGGCTAAACCTGACCATTGCAAACAATCAAGGGGCTTAGATTGTAACTATATTGGGTAAAAGGGGATCCGAGAACATCCGTCAAATACAATCTTTAAGACCCGCCTCCAACTAGCTTCCTTCTCCTAATTAGGGTTTTACAGAGTCCCGTTGGCGGCAACACCAATTGTTACGCTGCTGCAATGGGGAAAGCGAAGAGCTCAAGGAAAGGGAAGAAAGCATGGAGAACGAATATAAGCACACAAGATATCGACGATTTCTACGAGAAATCTACCAAAGACGCCCTTTCCGGCGGTTCTCTTACCCAAGTTCCTAGCGATTCTCTCTTCTTCGTCGACAAGTCCAGAGGTTAACATCATCTATTCACCTTCCTCATAGAACCTGTTCATTAATTTCTCTATTTTTAGTTTAATTTAGTCTGAGACGGTTTGTTCGCATCCAAAATTAAAATTCGTGGTTTCGCCTTTTCAGATCTTTCCGCGAAACGCAAAATCGACAAATGCAGGGAGAAGATACTCCGTGTCGATAGCATACTGCAGAAGAACTCTTTTGTAAAACCTATACCGTCATCAACTACAAAAAAGTCGAAGAAAAAACAGAAAGAGCTTCAGACAGGAGGAGCAAGTTCTTCTCAGGTTTGTCTAATTGTAATAAATAAAGCCAATAATATTGGTTCCTTCCTAGCAGTAGTTCTGAAATCTGTGCGTGATTGATGTCTGTTATATATCTATTCCAGAAAGATGGCTCCACAGATATGGTTGATATATGGAATGATGAATGTGAGCATGCTGTGAAGAAAAGAAAGGTAAAAAAACTTTGTGTTTAGTTTTGGTGTTTGGGATACATATGTATATGTGCATGAATTTGGCTAAACCTACAAGGCTTTTTTGTTTATGTGTTTGTTGGTGTCACTTGGCAGTTGTAGACAATGATTTAGATCTTGCATTGGCATATCTATTGTTCTTCCTGTTTGTTGCTGCAATTTCTTTTTAGTTAACTCGTCTATATGTTATTATTAATGAACTTGGCAGGTCTCTAACAAGGCTATTGTTATTCCTGCTGTGGAAGTTGAGCCACCTGGATGCTCATACAATCCAACATTTAATAGTCACCAGGTCACATGGTTACATATTACTTAATGATACGCTCTACATACTTTTAATATTTCAGCGGTATGTTAGTTATTCACCCCTTTTGTTTATTTACTTGTTCTTATCGTCTTTTGTTGTGTTTCTGCAGGATTCATTGGCTCATGCCGTTGCAGATGAAATGCAGAAAGTTTATACAAAGGAATTGCGCCCAGCACCTGTTCCTTTAACTGTTGATGGGGAGGCTATTGAGGAGGAAGATGTCGGTATCTTTATTTTTTGAATTTTATCTTGTTTGGAGTTATGTTCATCAAGATACCCACAATTGCATCCAGCATCCCTAATGTTAGAAAACTTTACAGAAATATTTTCTTGATGCGGATATTGAGAGTGAGGATGATGTTGAAGGGAAGGATGTTGATGAAAACGGTGATGCAGACCTTGAAAAGAGGTAGGCCCGTCATGTTTTATTATCATTTATGAGTAAATGCTCCCAGAACAAGCTGACGTGATTTGGTGACAATGGGCTTTAATTGTTTTGTATATTCCATTATGGAGTTTGTTTAGGGGTTGGGACATAGGAGATCATCTTAAAAACAAAAACACAGTTTAGCTAACAAATTAGAAGTTATATTTCTGGAAACGGAGCATCGGTTTTGAGAGCGAATAATCCTAATGTATAAGCCAAATAAATGCTTCAACTATTCATACCCTTTCCTATCTTAGTATCTGATCAAATTCATACCCATAGTGATTACTGAATGCAAACCAAATGCCATCTAAGTCTAAGTCCTCATATGGGAACACCTAAGTTTTATATCATTTATTTGATTTCTTTTTTGTATTTAGTGTTGTAATTTTGCTTGACCACATAATGTGAATAAATGTTTACCATCACATGTTTAACACAAAGAAAAACAAGAAGTTTAAAACATCTGTATTGACAGAATGTTTGGACTTGCTAACCAGGTTCGAAAAAGGAAGATAGATTTGTTTAGCTGAACACTAATCTTCAATCCTAATTTCTTTTTTTAACACTCACGATATTTTGTTTAAGTTGTACCGACTTTGATCTATGATGCAATTTTACACTCTTCACATTTGTTTCTTGTTAAGTCTCAACTATGAGAATTATGACCATGCAGACCTTTCAAAACAAAGAGGGTAACACGAGTACGGCTGAATAGGAGGGCTAGAAACAGAGAAAATATGAAGAGGGAAGCAGAAGCAAAAAAGATAAAGAAGTTCTCTAAAGACATTGACAAGTTAATAGCTTTTGCTTTTCATTATTAGCTGTTTTATTCTCTCACTTTACTTACTTTTGTTTCAAATATTCTATGCAGTTTACCAGATATAATTGATGAAATAGCCAGGGAAGATGAAGAAAAAAGCGACAGACATCTTCGTTGTGTTACTGCTAAACAAGAACGACTAAAATCTTGTCCCCCACGTTTAGGAAGGCGCAAGTGAGGCTTCCTATTTTTTTTTGAAGATAAAAAACATATAATGTAGTATCTGCTCCAAGTTTTTGGTGCGAAGTTGATGGTATCTTGTTTGCATTATTTGACGAATTAAATTTCAGATTTGAGGCGGCACCTGTTCAAGTGTTGTTATCTGAAGAAATCACTGGCTCTTTAAGGAAGCTGAAGGTATGTAGATTTTTTTCAACTTGAGTTTGCTTTTAAATTCTGTAAAAATAAAATGCTTTATGCAGTTGTGAATAATTATGTTTTCATTTCATATTTTAGATTACTTTTACCTTTAAACCTTCTTTTTTCACAAAGTGGAATGGCTGAAGTTATGACGGTTGTTTGTTGCTAACTACCAAAGATTTTCTTTTGATGTAGGCATGTTGTACCCTAGCTAGAGACCGATACAAGAGCCTGGAGAAAAGAGGAATAATTGTCCCTACAGTTAAAAGTGGCAGGTATTGTACTATTATCACATATTGTTAAATGATCAGAATCTATTAAGATTTCTTGAATCATACCTTAATACAATGATAAGAATTCATCCCTGCTTTATTTTGTGGATTTTCTTGTTTAGATCATGGCATTCTGCAGCCTGTTTTTTGACGCTTTGATGAATTTATTTGTGCAGGAAATAGAAGTATGTCTAAAAACTGCATGGATGGCTGGCAATTAAGAGAGAAAAAGAGACGAACACGCTAGTCAAAGTGATGGAAAAGCGACTGGATCTTTCTTTTCGGCAAACAGTTTTGCATTTTAGTTCATTTATTAACTTCAAAAGCTATGTATGTTTTTCTTATTTCTGGACCTTATGTATCATTAAAGATCTCAATAAACTAATTGCAGTTTCAAAATATCTTGTACATAATGTATAGATAAACTCATATACACATATAATTAGGGGTGTTCAATAGTTCAGTTTAAGGTTTATTCGATTCGGTTTAAAGTTTTTTTTTTATGATAACCATAACCAAACCAAACCGTATTGAAAATCTTACAAACCGAATCGAATAACCATATTCAATACGATTCGGTTTCGGTTGAGAACCGAATAAATCATATTCAAACTGTTTAAACTGTATGTACCAAATAACATATTTTGCGTATATTTTTGCTAACAAAAAAAAAAATAAACAAATAACAAACATCTTTAACATATCCATAGAGTTTAACACCATAATCTGATATACAACCAATATATTTCAAACCAAAATACCTACAACCAAATACCTACAATGAAAATACCCACAACCAAAATACCTACAACCCAAATACACAAAAACAAAATACTTACAACCGAAATACCTACATACCGATAGAGTAAACATGGATATATGGGCGTATTTAGTTGGATTGTGGATTAGTGGGCTTAGCTTAAATGGTTAAATAGTTTATAAATAAATATATATATATTCTCCCTATATATATATATATATATATATATATATAGGTTTCGGATCAAATGCGACACCAAGTTTTCCCTAAGTCCGGTGCGGCACATTTTGGGCCTTTAGATCAAGTGGATGGATGGATAAGATTGAAGGAGATGAGAGAGAAGGAGTGGAGGGAATCTAAAAACTGGAAGGGTAAATCTGGAAAAACATATTTATTCAAGTTCCCCCCCTAATTTTTAAACGACAATAACTTTTTCATACGACACTATTTTCGAAAACGAATTTCACCATAATTCTAGTCGTGATTTTATCTTTAATTTGAGACTAGGTTTGCTCGATTTGGAGAAAAAAAAAATTTCACGTTTTTTACGACGTTTTTCAGAACGTTTTTTTTTTTTTTTTTTTTTGGATTCTCCTAGTAGCGATTTATGACCCTGCAAATTTTCAGACCTTAATTCGAAGTGTAGGCATTTTTTTTTTAATTTTTTAGTTCAGTTTTGTACACTGTGCTGGTCTATGTTGGTCAGTGCTGGGTCAGTGCTGTGCTGGTCATGCTGGTCTGTGCTGGCTGTGCTGGTGGAATTGTGCTCTTGTGCTGGTCTGTGCTGGCTGTGCTGGTGGATTTGTGCTGTTGTGCTCGTCAATGCTGGTCTATGCTCGTGTACACTGTCAATGTTTTTAAAAAAAATTAAAAAAAAAGATATCTACGCTTCGAATTAAAATCTGAAAATTTTTAGGGGCCTAAATCGCACCTAGTACTACTCAAAAAAAAAAAAAAAAAAAAAATGGAAAAAAACCCGGAAAAAACGTCAATTTTTTTTTTCTTCAAATCGAACAAACCTAGTCTCAAATTAAAGATAAAATCACGACTAGAATTATGGTGAAATTCGTTTTTGAAAATAATGTCGTATGAAAAAGTTATGGCCGTTTAAAATTCTGGGGGGAAATGAGTAACTAACAAATATACTTATGGGGGAAGAAATCTGGAATTTTCCTTTATTACCCCCTGCCGCACCGGACTTAGGCAAAACCCCCTGCCGCACAGGAACCCCCCTCTATATATATATATATATATATATATATATATATATATATATATATATATATATATATATATATATATAGGGAGAGGATCATTTGAGAACTAATTGGGTTTGAGAACTAAAAAGAACTAATCTTAGCCACTAGTTTATATATATGGAAAACCCCCCCATGAATTTGAATGCTCCCCCTTGAAAATTAGTGGCCCAAATTGGTTCTCAAAAGTTCTCAAAAGAAAAAGTTCTCATTTGAACCTAACCCTATATATATATATATATATATATATATATATATATATATATATATATATAAGGAAAGGGAACTAATAATAACTCCTTCTAGGAGGATTAACCAAATAACTAAATCTTAATGGATAAAGCTTTTGATCCTAAGGCTTAGATTCATCCGATCTTTTGTGAGGTTGATATTAGTCCAAGGATACAAAGGTAATTTACTCTTCTGATTCCTTTTCTTTTAGATCAGATACACACCTCTCTCTCTTATCTCATTTCTAATTGTCTGCACTTCCTCATTTACCTCTCTCAATTGGGTAAGATGAGAAGGATAAAGGAGTAGATCCGTGCTCGAATCCGCCCCATTCCGCTGCTTCGATGATTTTACCAGTGGATGTTTGTTCTCCCTGGCGACCTACTCCGATGCTACCACCGCCACTACCCTCGCCGTTACGGATCCCTGCTTGCTACGACAACTACTATCCCGACGCCACAGATTCGTGCTTCCTTTCGCTGTTTCAGCCGTCTCCGTCTTCGTCTTCCCTTCCGCCATTTCAGATGTAAGAATCTGGAGGCACAGTTTTGGGTTTTAATTAAAACGTTTACTTTTTACAAAGCATAACTTTTTAGTATAAATTTTCTTTGCAGATTTTGAAATCGAACCCAAAGTGGGTTTTATTAAAATGGTTTACTTTAAATGTATTACTTTACAAAACAAAGCAAGATCCACCCAAGTTTGTTTACTATGCTCGAGATATTGGTTTACTTTAATTTTCGTTGCAGATTTTGAAATCAAACTCATGTCTTCATGATAGCACCGATTTTGTTTTTCTTTTTCCTCTTCTTTTTTCCTCTTTCCGATTTTTTTTTCTGTTCCCTTTTTTATTTATCTTTTTTGTATGAAAATTTAAATGATGAAGCGACGGATGGCTATTTTGTGTGAATGATATGACCATAATGGATCCCATTTAATGTTTTTAATTTTTTGATGGTTATTTTATAAGAATTTCTTCATGTAAATAAGGAGTTTATATTATATGTATTTTTAAAGTAAACTTATGGATAGATTTTGAATGATTTATTTGTATTAGTGTTATACATATTGATGCATTTGTAGGTTGTAATATATAGCATTAGTGTTTTATATGCATATTGATGCATTTGTATGTTGTAATATATGCATATGTGGTTGTACCTAAGTAAAAATAATGATGTTAGTGGTTGTAACACTAATGCTACATCGTACGTCTGAGATATTGATGCATTTATAGTTTGTAATATATGCATATGCAGTTGTACCTAAGTAGAAACAATGATGTTAGTGGTTGTAATACCAATGGTATATCGTACGTATGAGATATTAATACATTTATATTTTGTAATATATGCATATGCAGTTGCACCTAAGTAGAAACATCGATGCTACCGGTTATGAATGTATGGATGTAATTTTATTCTTTGTTAACAATTATGACAATGATGTTAGTGGTTCTAACACTAGTGCTAAATCTTACGTCTGAGAAAACGACAATAAAAAACGTCGAGACTATAACAAAATTAAAGATAAAAATGCGACGAGTTTAACGGTGCAACTTTTATAAAAAACCGACGAAGTATAAAATAGTTATGGACTTTTTAAAATGAAAGGGGGTTTTTATATGATTATGTACATTGACAGTTTTGCCCTTTTGAAATAAAAAAAAAGAAATGACAAGTGTCATAATCTAGTGAAATCTGAATTTTTTAAACCATTAGATGTTGGTTAGTTAGTTATTGCTCTAAGACATGGTTAATATCTATCCCTTCCCCTATATATATATATATATATATATATAGGATGTGGTTCAAGAGAAAACCAAACTAAATCTAGAAAACCAAGAAAACTAATTACAACCAATCTCTTCCTTTTTATATTTATTTAAAATAGAAAAGGTTAGTAATGTAATTTGACCACTACTCTAATTAATTAATAAATTAACTATTTAATACAAAACAGTTTCCTAATTTGTCTCATCTATCTCTTCTTTCTTTCCTGCTCTATCTTATGTATTATTCATGTATTACTTGTTTATCTTGAGGTTACATATATGTATCTGCTCATTGAAGTTATATGTTATCAGTTATTATCCGCCAAGAGCATCACAATAAATGAGTCTATAGGTTACATATACGTAACCACTTATAATAAGGTTTATAATCTGATTTTCATCAGGTTACTTCTATTACTATCTCGTTGTACTATATATGTAATCATGTATCAAGTTTATCATCATGTTTATGTAAACATAACCACTCATTAGAGTTTATCATCAAGTTACACTTCATCTTACATATATGTAATCATAAGTTTTCTTGGAAAATAAGAATTTATACCTTTGCAAACATGCTTACATATATGTAATCTTATCTTTTATGTAGAGATTAGTATTTATAGCTTCTTAGTTATGATTAAATATATATTACATGTATGTAACTTTGTTAATATATGTTGGTTTGTAAACTATACAATTGGTTTTTACGTAACCACTTATAATCTTACGTATATGTTATCAATTATTATCCGCCAAGAGCAACATAACAAATGAGTCCATCTAAGGTTACATATACGTAACCACTTATAATATGGTTTATAATCTGATTTGTCATCAGGTTACTTCTTTTATTATCTCGTTGTACCATATATGTAATCATGTATCAAGTTTATCATCAGGTTTACGTAAACATAACCACTCATTAAAGTTTATCATCAGGTTACAAATTATCTTACATATATGTAATCATAAGTTTTCGTTAACAATAATAATTTATAACTTTGCAAACATGATTACATTTATGTAATCTTATCTTTTATGTAGAGATTATAATTTATATTAGTATTTATAGCTTCTTATTTATGATTAAATATTGATTACATGTATGTAACTTTGTTTATATATGTTGTTTTGTAAACTATATAACTGGTTTTTACCTATGTAATTACATATACATAATGCGGTTAGCGATGTGCTTACATACATGTAAGCATGTTTACATATGTCTGTTACGATTACTTAACTTTATTCTAAAAATGATGAAGATGAAGAAAACAAATGAAGATGATTGAATTCTTTTAAAAACGTGTAATTTATAAGAGAGGGGAGAGAATGTAGAAAATTATTATGGAGTTTTTTAATTATGAAATTGTTATCCTTTTTACCAATTTTGCCACTTACATATTTATTGTAATTAATGTGAGATTTTTTTTCTTTTTTGAAAATGACATATAATCTTGTCCATTCAATTTTTAATCAATGGCAATTAAATGGTTTCCTTGGTTTTCTAGAATTGAGTGGTTTTCTCTAGAACTCTCCCATATATATATATATATATATATATATATATATATATATATATATATATATATATATAGGGAGAGGATCATTTGAGAACTAATTGGTTTAGAGAACTTTTGAGAACTATTTTAAGTCACTAGTGATATTTACATATACCCCTCCCATGAATTGTGGTTGTCCCTCACTGAAATTAGAAATTAGTGGTTTAGATTTAGTTATCAAAACAAAAATTTCTCATTTGAACCTAACCATATATATATATATATATATATACATTTCTCAAAAGTTCTCAAAATAAAAAGTTCTCATTTGAACCTAACCCTATATATATATATATATATAGTGAAAAGTTCATTGTAGACACCTCCATAAGTGTAGACAGGTAGACACCTTTTTTCATCATTATATCTGTTGATATAATGGTTATGATTAATTTTTTTTTTCATTTTTCTCATTGTTCAGAAAATTTCACATGTGAGATAGAGTGTCTATCTGTCTACACTTATTGGGGTGTCTACAATGAACCTCACCCTATATATATATATATATATATATATATATATATATATATATATGGATTGGGAACAATTACTAACCCCTTCCTATAGCATTAACCAAATAACCCCATATCACCAATCCCCTTATTACAAGTGGCAATGACTCATTTCTACTCTGAAGGGTAATTTCGTATTTTCTCCCACACCCACCCTCTCCCACCATTGACTTTCTTTCACCCCTTACCGACGGCACCCTGCAAAAGAAGAGAATCACTGTATCAACCTAGTACTTACATCGAGCCTCCCATATTGTACTTCTCCCTCCCCTTTACGTCTCATCTATCTCACCAAAATCTTCATCACCTTCATCCTTTTCCTATAATAAGCCTAACAAACCCTAACTTTCTCCAAGAAATCCTTTCCTCAGATTTGTTTTTCGATTTTCTTACCAAAAAATCCCCCAATTTCCGACTGAAATTAATGGGAGGCGGTGACCATCCTCCAGATATCGGCGATATGCAAATCGTAACATCAAATCTAGTTGTTCAAGAAGAGGATTATCACGCCGATGTAGATGAAACCATGGATCATCTGATGATCAACCATCCGTTAAACTATGTTGGAATGGACAAACAAGGTATTTTTTCAGGAAAATTACTATTTTTTGTATGTTTTTTTATCTGTTTAGCATCTATTGTTCTGTTAATGCTTTGATACACAGATCTCTTTTTTTGTTTCTTTTAACAAGTTATTAATGTGTACACGGATATCTTTTTGTTTACATAAGATCGTAGATATATTTTTTATAGGACCACTGTTTCTATAATTGAAAAGCCGTCTTTGCATATTTATGTTTCTTAACAAGTTACTAATGTGTACACAGATCTCTTATTGTGTTTCTCTAAAAAGTTATTTTGAAAAGCCATCTTTGCATTTTTTATAGAAACACTGTTCTGTTTTTGTTTACCCAGATATCTTTTTGTGTAAGAACCCATTTTCAAGTACATGTATACGTTTACATTTTAGAAGATATGATTTTATGTTTTTGTTTAGATAAGATCACAGATATATTTTTATGTTTACATCTTTATGCTTTTTTACATTAACAGAATTATACATTCTTCACCTAACCTTTTATTTATCCACTTTTTTATTTTATTTTTCATGATGTTTATAGTTTTTTATAAGTTATTTTTCAACATGTTACAGATGATGGATGATTTATACTAATATATGAATTTTAAACACACGTGGCCTAGAACACATGTTTCATATTTTTTTGCATAACATTATATTTAATGACAAGTCTATCATATTTTTCATTTAATGCATAATTCCATTCCATCATTTTTTTTTACAGGAACACATGTTTCATCCCTTTATCAAAGTCCAAATGGATCAAAGTATTGGGCACCACAGGTCTCCCCCTGTTTCAAACCAGTAGTTGGAACGCTTTTCAACGATTATGAGGAAGTGGAGAATATGTTCACGGCTTATGCTGAACAATCTGGTTTCTCTGCTCGTGTAACTGCCTATAAAAAGGTGAAAGATGTAATAACTCACAAAGTTATGGCATGTTCCAAGTGTGGCAAATCAAAAGCCAAGCCCATCGACACCTTAGACACTGCAACTTTGCTTAACACTAGGGCTAGTACATCCCACTGTACAGATTGCCCGGCGTTGATTAGATACAAGCTGATTAGGGGAGACTACAAAGTTCTTCTTTATGCCTTTTCTGAGAATCACAACCATCCGATGGTGCCGTCATATAACATGGACCTTACTCGCAAAGGCAAACACCTAAACTTTGACGATTACCAATTCGTCCATTCCATGAGTATAAACAAGGTTGGTCCTCAAGTTGCTCACCGTTTACAAACATCATTAAAAGGCGGGCATCATAATATGCATGGTACCAAAAATACCTTTAAGTCTGCTGCGCGAGAGTTAAGGCTTTTCATCGCTGATCGCGACATGATGCTTGTTGCACAGAAGCTAAAGGATCGTGCTGAAACCCTTCCAAATTTCTCTTATGAACTTTATCATGAAAAGGGTGAGGTGAAGTATATTTTCTGGGCTGATGACTTCTCGAAGACAAGTTACAACAATTTTGGTGATGTACTCGCATTCGATGCCACATATTCCACCAACAAGTTAGTTTGTTACATCCTTAATCTTACCTTTTTACATTTAAATAGGTGCATATACCATTTACATGAAACTTTAATTATTTTTTTACAGTTTTTGTTAAGTTATTATGAAGTTCAGTCTGATTATACTTTTTTAACATTATACATTGAACCTCCCCGGTGTTATAAGTGATAACACTGGTGTTAACAGTAAACCCTGTCACCAGAACTATATTGCTATTTGTTTGATTTTTTAATATTATTATTATTTATTCTTTTTCTAATTCTGGAAAGTATATGTTTTTGACAGATACAACATGGTCTTTGTGCCCTTTACCGGAGTTGATAACCACAAACGTTGTGTAACTTTTGGCGCCGGCCTTTTATGTGACGAAACAACCGAATCATACATGTGGCTGATTCGCGCGTTCCTTAAAGTTCACAAAAGGGAACCCGCTCTTGTTTTAACCGATCAAGACCCCGCTATGAAGTCTGCAATTGACAAGACTTTTGTTTTTGCAATCCACTGATTGTGCATGTGGCACATAATGAAGAAACTCCCCACAAATGTTGAACTTGTCTATAATCATATATATATTTTTTTATATCCTTATGTTTTACATAATAATCTCACAATTTCATATTTATATTGTTCCCTTTTTTTAAAAAATTATTAGTTACTGTTTTTCTATAACTAAACATGATGCAAAAAAAGTTTATATTACACCAGTGCTACAAATTCGTGTACTTTTTTATTCTAACCATGGTTATTAACATAAATTTGTATTATTTCTAGATTCTTGTTGCTTTCATTTTTTACTTGTTCCATTCCTTTTGTAGGTTCATGCTGATGTCCTTGAGAACAATGATCTTAGGCAGCGGATCCACAAGTTGGTTTGGAATATTTACCTTACTCCAGAAAAGTTCGAAGATCAATGGGCTAGTCTGATAAAGGAATTTAAATTGACAAAGTTTTCTTGGTTAAGCGACATGTATGCGATAAGGGAAATGTGGATTCCAGCTTACTTTCGCGAAATCCCAATGTGCTGCTTAATGAAAACAACTTCCCGCTGTGAGAGCTCCAATGCTGCATTCAAAGTAAATTCTAGCCATGGCAACACACTTGTTCAATTCCTTATGTGTTATGATTCCTCAATGGACCAGCAGCGTTACAATCAGCGTATCCTAGAATTTCGTGATGCCAACCAGCTCCCTGTTATCCTTACAGGTCAAGATATTTTAGACAAAATTATAATCATTTTTAACACTGTTGCTAACATTTTATGCGGTCACTGTTAAAGTTTTTAACACTGCATGACATCTACTAACACTAACTCTAACACTATAGGAACTTATTTACCTTTTTACCAGAACACAACACAAACCAGGATTTTACATATCATCAGTGTAATAGTTATTAGAAATATGTAAAATTTTGAAAACATAATATAGTACTATCGTTATTAACTAATATATATGAGTTAAGACTTTTTTATCGTTTTACAGGTGAAGATATTGAAAAGCATGCTTCTCAAATATACACTCTTTCAATGTTTGCTGAAGTTCAGAAAGAAATCATCAGAGGGAAGAATCAATGCTACATCATGAATGTCGATGTTGA
The DNA here is from genome assembly GCA_039602395.1 of Deinandra increscens subsp. villosa. NCBI lineage: Eukaryota > Viridiplantae > Streptophyta > Magnoliopsida > Asterales > Asteraceae > Deinandra > Deinandra increscens. The sequence continues at coordinate 3,386,766 of JBCNJP010000019.1, forward strand.
CGATGGCCACACTGTTTACGATGTTTCCCACATGAATCACCTCTCGGTGTATATTAACACCTTCAAGGTAAGTTAAATTATCTTCTTAGAACTCTTTTTTATAAATTAAGTTATCAAATGAAAACCTCATATTTTGATGCAAAACATTATTCTGTAAGAATGGTGTTATATATTGCACTAGTAATATACATCAGAAACTATTTTTTTATTTAAATTAATCAAACTTTTTTACTACCCATCCAGATGTTAGAATTTCTAACAGCCTGCAGCCCACTTAGGTAACACCATAGCCGGCAGTTTAAGTTTATTTTCCAATCCTCTTTTATTATTAACATTGATATTATATTTTTTTTACAAGGTACGGCTGAACAACTTAGAGGATTCTTATGAATGCCCTTGCTTGGGATTTACTCGTAATGGTTATCTCTGTCGACACATTTTCTCTGTTTTTCGTGTTAATGCCGTCAAAGAAATTCCTGGCCGCTATATAAAAGACCGCTGGCGTCGACAGATTTTACCACCCCGTCTTTATGACATCCCGTCTAGACTTTCTGTTGAAAACAGTGACTTAGCTGTTATGAGGAGTGAGGTCATGGAGTGCGTTAGTGTTTGCATTGATCGTCTTAGCGACAGTTTGGAGGGCATGCAACTTTTTGCTGCCGATATAAATGAGCTCAAGAATGGTGTTGTCGCGAAGTATCCTGGGAAATCTGCTGCAAACAAGAGGGCTGGTATAATGGAGGAATTGATTGGGAAAGTTGATGATGTTTCGCTTGGCCTTACCCCCCCCCCCCACAAGGCATACGTAACAAAGGCTGTGGCACAAACAAGAGGTTGGTTGGACCGGGTGAGAAGGCTGTTGAGAAGTCCAAGAGGGCCCCAAGGCTGTGCAGGAATTGCAACACATGGGGTCATCACGATTCCCGCAATTGCAAAAAACAGGGGAATAGGGAGGCCTCATCTTCCAAGTAGCCGTATTTTAGCATTAAAAATCCCATGAATTAATTACATCACATTTTGACTAGGATGTTGTTTCTTAAAAAAACAACCTTCTCTTTTGGGAACAGTCATCTGTTGACACCCCCCCCCCCCTAGGACGTTGTTTACTAAAAAACAACCTTTTTGTTTTGTAGGGGTTTTTCATATCCTAGTGTTATTTTAATGATGTAATCCATATGACTATGTAATTCTATGGGATCAATATATAAATATCAGCTTTAGGATCCATATCATTTCTTTTTGTATCATTTTTTGATGACCCCACTGTTATTTTCCAAGTATTGGTATATTCAGTGTAAATAACTTATTATTCTACATGTGATTTAATTGTTAATTGTCAACATAAAATAGCAGTGGGGTTATCATACTATTATGTTTTGTTTAGACTCATTTTTAATAGTTTTAACATAAAATAGCAGTGGTGTTATCAACTATTAAATCTACTTCTAAGTATGTACTTGATTTCTTGACAATAAATTCCATACGGGGCATCACCGATAACATTTATAAACTAGTTGGTATATGTAACACTAGTGCTACCAATGTATAAAAAGGGCATGATGTGTCGTTTTACGCCTCTAAGATCTGGGTTTTTACATCAAAAGTTAATTGAAAAGCCATCTTTGCATATTTATGTTTCTTAACAAGTTATTAATTTGTAAATTTGAGGTCAATAAGTTCAACTAACACCAGGTTCATCTCTTAGGGGTAAGAAACATAATAATAGTATAATTATGTAAGGGGAAAGTTTACAATTTAACCTTTGCAGATTTTTCCCTACTCATAAGCTTATTATAAGTAAAATTACTGAAGAAGGCACAAAGGTAAAAAATAATATATTCAACTAATACCAGTGATAACAACTTTTAGCGTTATTGTTATTAGTTTTAACATTATTGTTATTAGTTTTAACATATTACATTCTACAACACACCAGTGCTATCATTTTGATAGAGTTATTAGTTTTAACATTTTATACAGTAAGCGTAGCGAAATGATCATGTTAATAGTATATTAATGTAAATGTACCACTTTTGTCATCTTGTCCCCACCCAAAAGCTTTCCCTCTTCAGAAAACAGAGAAAATATAAAAGAAAAATATCTGGAAGCACAAACTAGCACTGGGGTTATCACCAATTACAATGCTGCTAATAGTAATAACCGCCTCCATATATCAAAAGGTAAAAAATAATATATTCAACTAATACCAGTGCTAACAACTTTTAGCGTTATTGTTATTAGTTTTAACATTATTGTTATTAGTTTTAACATGTTACATTCTACAAACACCAGTGCTATCATTTTGATAGAGTTATTAGTTTTAACATTTTATACAGTAAGCGTAGCGAAATGATCATGTTAATAGTATATTAATGTAAATGTACCACTTTTGTCATCTTGTCCCCACCCAAAAGCTTTCCCTCTTCACAAAACAGAGAAAATATAAAAGAAAAATTTCTGGAAACACAAACTAGCACTGGGGTTATCACCAATTACAATGCTGCTAATAGTAATAACCGCCTCCATATATCAAGAGGGTTGGTGTTCACATAGTTGTACACCCAGCAGGAAAAGTTCGATACAAAATACAACATATGATTAGACTGTCCATAATCAGTCCCCATGCTTACATACAAAATAGGAAATCTTGAACATACCAATCAACCTACTTTGGGATACCCGTTACCATGCAGACCATTTCCTTCCTCATGTTGATGTCAGACAACAGTATACGTGTTGCATATTTTTTCCTAAGCGAATTGATTCTCATCTTTACTCCATCGCCGCGTCTTTTCCTCTTAACATCTTTCTCCAACCCACACAGAAACTTTTCACGACTGTAACCCATGAACGTCTCCATATGCCTCATCGTATATATTCCACAATCCTTCACATTCCCCCGGCTTGCACATTCCAATACCAACCTTCCAACCTTTGCCACTTTTAATTTTCCAGCCTTAGGATGTTTCCACTCGTCAAGATACTATACAAAGAGGTCTTTCTGCAAGTAGGTAAACATCCAAAGTTAATAACTTTTTTGTGGAGACACTTTTCAATCCATGTTAAGTCTAAATAGTTAACCCATAGTTATTCCTTACCAATTTATACCCAGTATCTTTTTGGTGAAACTCCTCTTTGTCCTTACATGTCACCACCGTCTCATCAGAATGCATATTATCAATTAGATAAATCTCCGGGTTTTTCAATTCAAAAACAACTAGATAATAATGCGAGTTTTCCAATATTGGGAAAACTACTAAATCAAAACATTTCATCCCCCTTCTACTTTCAACCTTCCCCACATTTTGAAACATCACCTTACTAAACCACTTTATACGAGCAGAGTTATCCACATCTTTATCTTCCCACATCTTATCTCCCTGTACCAAACATAAGTTATCACATATAATTTAATTTCCACAACTTTTCTATATAATCAATAAAAAACTTAAGCGCACCTGTACCCTAAAAGCCCTGTAAAACAACCTATGCGGCGATTCACAGCTTCTTCTTTTTTCATCATCGTTTAAAATTTCTGCCCAGCAGTCGATTATCTCACACTGCACATTTTTCCCCGGTACCAAAGATGTTAGAAGGGTCCAACCAGTACCGGGTCCAAAACTCGTCACAAAAAGTGCATCCCTTCAACAAAAAAAAAAAAATTCTCTGCTATTAGGAAATAAAATAACTTTGGATGAAATTTATCTACTATAAATAACATGCCAGAATCATTAAATCTATAGTTCTGTTTTACTCACACGTTCAATTTAGTTTTTGAAGACGCATTTTGAACCTCGTTAAATTTAGCAATCCTTTCCTCGACCCTGTAACAATCATAATCAATCTAGAGACTACATTAATATGCAAATATTTCAAAATAAAGGTATAGAATATTTACGCCTTTTGGTCTTCGTTTAGCATATCCCAAATAGCGTGTTCCTCCTTTGTGTATCGGCATTTTATAACCACATCTTTTTTGAAGAAAGGTGACTTCAAATCATCCGCAACCACAACCTGTCTTTTACCAAATGGTTCTAGACACAACACAAATGCAGTCTCATTTAATGTATTTGGCACCACCATAACATGCAGTAAAACATGTTTATAATAATTTTGTGCAAGCCGACATAGTAATTAACTTACCAACATCATTGCCAACGTCTGCTATTAACTCATTTGTAATTTTGTTAACCACTTCAGCTGACTCCACATCTCCTTTTAAACACAAAAATATAAATTATTTTTATAGAAAATGATATTTATATAGATAATTAACTATCGAGACATACTCCTACTTGAAAAAATTTCCACTGCCAGTTCCTTGTTTTCCAAACCACATGCAAAGATCTTATCTGGACTTTTAGGCATTTCCCGACTATTAGATTCATGTTCACCGATATCTGCAGGCCCACCAGGCACACTGTCAGCCCCTATTCAAGGCATTAAGATAACTAATCAATTTAAGTATCATATGCATAACAAGGAAAATAAATAATGTGATAAGCAGCGCTTAATGATAAAACACCATTGCAACCCTCTGAAACAGCTAGACCAAAGAAAGAGTATTCAAATAACCACTCTGATTGTGGTTATTTCTTTTCAGTTATTTTTATTTTCTAAACAAGGGGCTGGGGATATTTTTTTACCTAGTCCAATTAGCACCACTGTTAAAAGTATTTATAATTAGTGTTACTAGTGCCATCACCCACACATCTAAAGCAAGCACTCGGGTTATCATTCATGACTGTCAAGAAACTAAGTTCTAAATTTATGTGAACTAACACGCTAACCATTATTATAGTTATTGCTAGTAGTTCAAACAGGTACCTGGACATCTCTATTTTTTACCGACACCAATTAGAACCACTGTTATAAGTATTTACAGTTAATGTTAATATTTCCATCACCAATATAACTAAAATTATCATTGGGGGCTTTCTATTACACATGCCTGTCCAGAAACTAAGTTCTAAATTATTTCTTTTCAGTTATTTTTATTTTCTAAACAAGGGGGTGGGTATATTCTTTTACCTAGTCCAATTAGCATCACTGTTAAAAATACTTATAATTAGTGTTACCAGTGCCATCACCGACACATCTAAAGCAAGCACTCGGGCTATCATTCATGACTGTCAAGAAACTAAGTTCTAAATTTATGTGAACTAGCACGCTAACCATAATTATAGTTATTGCTAGTAGTTCAGTTCCATTCTCAAAACAAACAGGTACTTGGACATCTCTATTTTTTACCGACACCAATTAGAACCACTGTTATAAGTATTTACAGTTAATGTTAATATTTCCATCACCGATATAACTAAAATTATCATTGGGGGGCTTTCTATTACACATGCCTGTCCAGAAACTAAGTTCTAAATTATTTCTTTTCAGTTATTTTTATTATCTAAACAAGGGGGTGGGGATATTCTTTTACCTAGTCCAATTAGCACCACTGTTAAGAATACTTATAATTAGTGTTAACAGTGCCATCACCGACACATCTAAAGCAAGCACTCGGGCTATCATTCATGACTGTCAAGAAACTAAGTTCTAAATTTATGTGAACTAACACGCTAACCATTATTATAGTTATTGCTAGTAGTTCAGTTCCATCCACAAAACAAACAGGTACCTGTTATAAGTATTTACCGACACCAATTAGAACCACCGATATAACTAAAATTATCATTGGGGGCTTTTCTATTACACATTCCTATCCAGAAACTAAGTTCTAAATTATTTGTAACATACCCCCCCCCCCCACCCCCTTTGATGTACATGTTAACTAACATTAATGCTATCCATTATTAAAGTTTTTGCTAGTAGTCCAGTTCCAATCACAACATAAACAAGCACCAGTCCTTCAGTTATTGCTACTAGTAATAACAGGTATACCTATATTTTTTCCCCTAAAAGGCATTTTCATGTGTTTCTATCGACCAAAGTTTAAGAATATCTGTACACTACCTTTTTCACCTTCCTGACTCTGTCCAATCCCCCATCTTGGACCACCAAAACTGTGCCCCACCAAATTCTTTGAGCGAGTATTCTTTGATGCTTTCAGTATATCTTTCATAGTTCGTTCTTCACCTCCTGCATCCATAAACACATCATTTTTGGCCCGGGGTTTTGGGTCTTCCTGCGTCAGATTAAGACTAAATGGTGGTGCCCCAATACTCTCCATCCATTGTCTATTTGTCATTGCACCAACTAAACACAAAATTAAAATATGGTGAACATTTAGTTATTTCCAAAGGACCAACCTGATACAGTTTATAATATTAAAGTTTACCTTCCCTACCATCATTAACTCCCATCATCTGTGTCGTCACTGTCTCCTCATCACCCCCATCATCTGTTTCGTCATCCTCATCTTCATCACAATATGTACTTTCACTCCCATCATCACTACATGACATTTCTTCATTCCCACCAGATCCCGGACTGTCTTTAACCGCAGCATCATCATCCTTACTATCCACCGACCCCCTTGTAGCGTCTGCCAATTCCGAACATATCTGAGAAATGTTCTCATTAACACTTAATGGTGTTTCCTTCTGCCTAACTTTGCCCCTCTCATGATCAATTTTACCATCACTGAACACCTTATTGTACTTCTTAGCCAGCCCCTTTACCAGTATGTCATCCTGGTTTTCAATAATCAGATTATCTATTATGCGTGCCAACTCTGTTTTTTTTACTGATGCAATATCCAAAACATAATTAACCTTCTGTATCCTGGCCTGAAAAAACATAAATCAAACAATATATTCTTTTAATAATCTATGTGGTTATTTTTGATTTGGGTTCATCCAAATCACTGTTATTTACCCGAAGAGACAATCCTTCAAAGGTCAGATCTACAGGGTTCTGATCATCAGTGCTATTTGAACTAGATTGTATCGAAGGAGCACTGCCAATAAACTTGCCCAACCCCAAACCACCTGCTCTAATCTCCAAAATCTCCAGATGTTGCATTTTTTCCAAATCCCAGAACATCATAGTAGGAATAGAACGGTCAACATTCATGACATTACAGTCCACACCATCAAGATACAGGAGCTGTAAACAGAATATGAATATGTTAGCATAATTCTTGTATCATAATTCAACATGATAACTATTTTATAAAAATATAAAGGGTAATATTGATATTCACCGTTAACAAAGCGATGGGCCCACCAAATTTCATTTGGGTGCGTCTTTTCCATTTATCTTTACATTTCATCATGCTCCCCACCACATAGTTACACCAATTGATGTTTGTTAAATCTGTATCATTTGAAAAATAGTACAAAATGTCCATAATGCACCGTCCATTTGTAATACACTCAACCATGGTTGCTAGAAATAACATTATCCAATCTAGTTGGAAATCAAACCCACATCCAACATCAAACAGAGTTATTTGGTCCTCAATATCCTTCGGAGTTATAAAGTCTACAATATACCTATCTCTCCACTCCTTTACATTTTCACACAAATTTTGAGTTGGGTTAATAGTATCTAAACGAACCCCATTGTTCGGTAAACCAGTCAAATTAGATATAGCTTCCTCATCTACCTTAATAGACCCACCTCGCACGTGTATTTCCATTGATGATTTACTAAAGTTATCCAAAACAAAATGCCCTAGTTTCTGCGGTATCCCTTGTATATTAAACTTTAAAAACTTTCCAAAACCCATACTTTTAACCACTTCCCTTTGTTCCTTTGTCAGACATTTAATAGTTGAAACTAACTTTCTCGGTGAACACCTATTATTAAGGGGATACCACACTTCCTTAGACAAATCCTTACCCCCTATTTTCCTCAATATCTCTTTTTTCGCAGCAGATTTAACCACCTTTCTTCTCTTTCTTCCCGGTAAAGATTTTTTCACGACATTAGAATCAAATTTCTCATCTGTCGTTAACCTAAACTTTCTTTTGTTAAATAATTGTTTTCCAAAGGTTTCCTTACCTATGGCAGATAAGTAATAATTCAGTAATGCTCTCTTAACTAGTTGTTTTGTTCAGATCGTACCTTAATTAACAACTAAATGAAACATAAATATGACAAAGGCACAGTATCATTGATGCTACAAGTATTATCAGTATTACTTTTAAAAGAAAACATACCAGCACCGTCCTTTAAAATATGATCATGATCCTTGTTTTCAGTTTTCACCCCCATATCTACCTGCTTCTTCAGTAAACCTACATATATTCTTATAAAGTTAATAGTTGTCATGTAGAACCCTTTAATTCAATTATCTTTTATCAAAGTTCAACGAACACTTATAATCTTATAAAGTTAATACTTAATACAAAAGTATAATTCTCATACATTTTTTCTGTCTCAAAGTCATGAGCACCTTCTTTCTCAATGGTCTTTCAGTATCATCTCCTTTCTCCTCTAAGCAGAGACATCAAAGTCAAGTAGTTAGCTTAACTCGTAACATTTTGATGACTACTAGCATATTTGTACCTTTTAGTAATTAATAGTTTTGTACATTACCTTCAATTGAAATACCTTTTTCGATATCCTTAAATGCTTCTTCCTTCAACTTTTTTATAGTTTTTGACATACTCTGCCTCTTGTCTTTCAGTTGTAACATTACAGTTCAAGAAAGACACGTTTTGGTTAGAATATGAAAGAACATTTTTTCTTGTGGAGTTTATTATAAATTTAGGTTCATAATAACTTTCATCATTTTTATGTACAACCCATTTATACCAAGTTGGTTATCACTTCAAATGTCGTACTTTTCACTTCAAATGTCGTATGACAAATGAAAAATAAGTGTAATATCAGGCTTATGTCAAGATAAGCGTAAGAACAGGCTTATATATATAAAGTTTATTTGACACTAGAACGGCTAACCTGCGCAAAACTTATTCGATAATTCTGGTGTGGGGCTGTCAAGGTCAACCGCAGTTTCGATAGTGTTTGTGAATCTTGACTTTCTTTGGTTGGCTATTCTTGAACTTGAACGCCCTGTTATACAATTCAACATTTTATAAACGGACCTCTTATAAGAATTTTTAAATTAAAATCAAGAGGACATACTTGGTGTAAAGCCTGTCTTAGATGACATTTTCTTTGCATAAGCTTCTCTAATCTCCTTTTTTGTAATCATTTTAGGATTACAAACCTTATTTTAGGACATAAATTCATCAAAACATGTAATGTAAAGTATCACTTTGATGTCAAATTCATAGACATTACAAATTTACAACTAAGAAATTAAATAAAATATAAAATAAAACCCTTCAACAGACTCAATACTATTTGCCCAAATCCATCTTCTTTTAACCAGATATCAACAGACGGTGATGAAGGGGGAAGACAGATACATTTAACTCCTTCAAATTGACACAATCATCGATCTTTTCCGGTTAGTATTCTCGACCTAAATACTAACCCTAGATCGAGACACTACCCAGATCAATAACCATGTTCGTTTTATAAATCAACACCTTCCCAGTCTTCCCCCTTCATCACCATTACACTATATAAAGACGGTTCTTGAATATAAATAAAAAGATACCCATAATCAAGGATGAACTCGACTGTACCTGCTTAACTATTGACAATTATTTCTTATATTGTTTCTCAGGTTTACTTTGAGCTCAAACATCATGGTCCACAACTAAAGAAAATCATTGATGAACAACATGCTCGATTGCGTGAGGCACAACAAAAGTTAGCAAAAGTTGAAGAGAAGCAGGAAAAGTTGGAAAACCGAATAGATCATGCAATTCAGACTCATGGTTTGTTAGAAGAACGATTGTCAAATCTAAGAAAACTACCAGGAATCCACAAGAAACCATTGCCAAAAGCAGAGCGAGAGTTCAAGATGGAGCTTGGTAAGTTGTCTTCAAATAGTATGGTCAACCTGTTTAGCGAAGTTTCTTTTTTCTTCTGTTTGACCAGTTTTAGATAATCTCAACCTAATTTGACCCATCCATGATCCATAAGCCCCTCTAACTTTCAGTATGGTTGATGGTTTGCTTTTAAATCTTGACATTGTGGATATTATATGTTATTTGAATGCGGTTTTGTTTGTTTTGTGCAGACAAATTTAGAGGATTGGAATTAGACGCGTTACGCACGACTATAGAAGCTATAAATGGTCGAATAAAAAGAGTCGGCTACCGTACACGATTAGAATATTCGAAGTTGCAGCAATGTATGGCCGTCTAGGTGTGGGATCAGAATTTTTGGTGTAGGATTAGCACGAGTGGTTATATGTTTGATTAGTTAGTTAATCAGTTAAATACCAATGACCTCTAGCTCAATTGGCTAGAGGGAGGTACCCAAGACATTGTAATGGGGAGGTCTTGGGTTCAAGTCCCACTTGTAACAAAAAATAAAAACTGGGGGCTACATGTTGGGCCAGGGGGTTTTCTCATCTAAAGGTGAGTTTCCTCCTGATGGGGATTGGAGATGATCAGGTGAGTTCAGTGATTCAAATTTACCGTTCAAAAAAAATAAAAGTTAATCAGTTAAATTATTGTCCTTCTTTTTGTAATAAAAATCTAAATTTTAATTTTGATGCCGTGAAATCTGCAAGGGCTTGTTGATCTGGGCAATGAACTACCTTTTCTTGTGCTTGACTTCAACTTCTAACTGGATCTGCAAAACCGAAACTGCGTTAAGGATTTTGAAGCTATTGAAAAGGAATATAAATATTCGATTATGGATTTTGAAGTAATAATACGAGGAATGTTTGAAGTATTTTATTGGTGGTGATGTTTTATCGATCTATCAAAGACTTGTGTATATTGTTTTACACCCCTAGTTAAAACTTGTCGTGTGCCTCATTCTAGGAGATGGTATCTCCTATAGTATAAAAATGTTAAGTTACTACCATGTTATCGTCCTAGCTATTGTGTCAAAGTAAGTATATACTTAATGCTTGCTAAGTTTCTATGATTATATCCCAGCTTCAAAATTTTGTTTTGTAATTGATTATTAAAGTTAAATAAAAAACATCCAGCTAGCTAACAGCTAGCAGAGGATCACAAAATTTGTAGTGTCTAATCACTAATTATTTGCATTTACAAACAATACGCATCATCTGATTATGAATAAAATACAATGTCTAACATGTAGAGTTTTTCCTTACCTTGCGGTTGTAAATGGCATGAACTCTCTCTGATCCAAAGTTGTCGAGTTTAACAAAGCTAGGGCGATAAGTCATTATCGTAGAATAGGAACTCCACAAACATGGGTTTTGAAAGAGGATCTTATTCGTTTCGAGACAATAGGCCACCAGTTTTTTTGTTCCCATATCATGGAGCATCAAAACACTATTGCCTTGATCTTCTAAAGCACCTATGAGGCACAAGGGCCTCCTGATCCCTACATTTAATTCAAGAAAAGGGCTTATGATAGCTATCTCTTTACGCCAATATACCTGCTTCTTGAACACCCAAACCTCCAATCCTGACGAAGTCAAAAAAACGCAACTTAACCTACCTTTTAGGACTCCCAACATTGGCCAACTCAGAGGCGGAGGGGATGGACATAACTCAAACATCTCCGTATTCAAATTAAAATCGTAAATTTGATGAAGGGGAAGCCAATACACATGACCATTCAGATACAAACCACGACCCATGGACATTGGTCCCCTAACGTGGTTGTAAGGGATATGTCTCACAATTCTCCATTGGTTCGTGCCAAGAGTGTAAACCTCGATTTCAAGAGCATAGGTTTTAGGTGGATATTTACAACTAATACGTATCACTTTATATTCCCCTGCCCTTGAAACTCCGAAACCATGACCTACTTTCTTAAAACTACCTGGTGGTATAGGGAGGGTTATATATTCATCCAAGACAGGATTGAATATGTAAACGAAATCACTAGGATCCCAAAAGGAGATCAAGCCATTCACTGAGCCCACTTGATGTGTCCAGGAAAATTTTGTAGGATGACAACGCTCAAGATCAAAGCTCTTAACAGGATTAAGGCCGCCGCCGCCGTCGTTATCGATCTCTACCCACTTTTGCACAAAATCCGTAGGCTCATTCAACATGAGAGCGTGATCATCACGTGATCTCGAAAGATGAAGACGAGCAAAGTAAGGATCCGAAACAATACCCCGCCACCTTTTGCACACGCACTTGCAACGAATGATCGTTTTGACTGGAAGCCTTGATATAATGTCCAACATCACACTCTCTGGCAACATGTCTTCCATCGAGAAAACAAAACTACGTACGTACTAACTAGGGTACTTTGGGAGGTTGTCGACTTTGCAGAAGAGATCGAATGAGGGTTTGTTTGATCGTATTTATATATATATATATATATAGCTCATAGCTGGGCTAGGCCCAATAATGTACGTACGGCTTTCAGAAAATTTATAAGTCTGCTAGAGCTTAGAGTCTTAGACCTCGTTGCCCCGGCCCATGAGACCATTCTAGAATTAGTGTCACTTTTACGAAATACCATCCACGACTTAATTATAAGTTATAACTTTGACTTTCATCCACCTTGGACGATTGTATTGTGAGCAAATCATAACAGGCCACGTGTACAACACGAGCGCGCAGCCTGAGTTGTTTAATTTTCACGAACGACCGCATTCCACTTCGTTCTGTCACGATCGTCAACCGTCATAATACTTTTCCTTAAAAAAAATAAACTTAATAAAGAAGTGAGCTTCCGACCATGCTCACGTTTGCGGTTTGCCCGATGGCGTCCTGCGTGAGTCCGACCGTACTCATTTATCGAGGTGGCGACCATGTTTTTCTACTTGGATATGACCGTCCGACTATGTTTACACACACACGGTTTAGATGATTCTGGATTCATTCAACTATATGGATTGATGGTTGTTGTGACTGGTGAGTGATCCTAGAGGAAATGATCATGCTTAAATTGGGCTTTAAACCGGGTTTACAACGGTTCGACTTGAGTTGACCAGGTTGAAACCGGTTTAGGGGTATAGTTTTAGGAACCAATCTCAACCTAACAAGTCATGTCGGGCTATGTCTAAAGTGAAACCGGTTTGGGAGATCGGGTAGGGTTTGAAACTGGTTTTGGTTTCAAACTTTTTTTTTTCTTTTTCATTTGTACATCTCTAGAGGAACATGCATGTCGATGTCGATTTGAAGATAGATGGATTCATGGATCCCAAACAAAACATTTGGACTCAAATATATAGTAAAATTGGCTTCAATGACTGGCGATATGAAGATGGATCCAACAAACAAATAACCAAAAACTTTGGAATTAAATAGCCACTGGGCTGTTGTTTTTCATTGGGCCAAACTATAAGTATGATTAGTGATCCAAACTAATCGTAAATGGGGACAAGTGAAACTGCACATGTTCAAGTGGGCTGTCTCCTACGTTTGTGTCGAGAGACCTAGACTTAAGTGGAACGACAAAGTGTCATAAGATAGGGGTGTGCTTTTGTAACTGAATCCGAAAGCTGAGAACAAACTAAATAATCTCATCTTCGATTTATCAAACCCAAATCTTATGTGAAATCGAACCCGAATCTATCATTTGGTCTGGAAATCCGGATAACTTTGAGATCGGCGGATTAATCTGATTCTGTGTTTTAAAGAATACCAAGATTTTCAAGGTTCAAAATCCATTTCACTATATAAAAGTTTAGAGGAGCCGAATTCGATTAGGGCTGATTTTACAACAACTAATTTATATTTTTTTTTAACAGCTCAAATTACATACTTTTGTGACAACGAGATTTAAACTCACACTATATAAAAATATTAAGCCTTATTCAACACCATAAGGGTGAACAAAATAGGCACGTGACGGAAGGGGAAGGGTGTTGATGTGGCTGTTGGTACCCAACCATAATACCGCCCCACCCCTATAATGAGGGCACGATATCAACAAATTAAATGACAGATTTTAAAGAAAAAAAACCGTTACCGAACATGAAAAAGGGATTCATGTCATGCCAGAACACCACCCCCATCTTCTTTGACAGGGCCGTGACGGACGATATGACTCCATCCATCCTAATATCAATTCTATTTATTAACTTTTTTTTGCTATGTGTAGTGGGGCGTTATCTTGCAAAAAAAAAAAAATACAAGATGGCGTCCCTATAACGCCCTTGTACCACCCCCCGGGGCGTCATCTTCGTCAAATCCCCCTCCAGACGTCATGTTCTTAACGTCTCATCTCCTGTGAAAAAAACGAAACCATCGAACGCTACCCACTACGCTCCTCTCCACCGGGGCGTTGTGTAGAGTGGTGGCGCCCCACCACTACGGACGCCTAATGTTATCTTTTTAAGTAGTTTTACATTTAAACCTAAAATAATGGTGTTGTTCGTCAATGCCGCTGCTTACAGTTTTAGGGTATGTTTGGGAGTGCTTATTTGAGTGCAAAAGTGCTTTTGGTAAAACTAATTATTAACTTATGACTTTTTGAAAAGCAGTTTAAAAAAATGTTTAGATTAGCTTTTATAGTGAGATTACTTATTTTATATGTAAAATTACTAAAAAGGGGTTATGGGGTTGTAAAAGCATTCACAGTCCATTCTCTATCCTTATCCGTATAATTTATATATTTATTACTAGTTTTTTATCCCCGTGTGTTACACGGGTGACTTTAAAAAAAACTATAAATACAATCATAATTTACGACAATTATGTATTTTTATATCTTTAGTAATTAAATAATTGGTTATTAAATAATTTAGAAGGCAATAAATAAAAAGTTGGATATATATATCCATAATTTTTTTAATAGAAATACGAATTACTTCCATAATTAGGAGTGTGAATGTCTATTGGCGGGAAAAATTATTGAGGATGAATATGGTGGTGCCACATGGCAAATTGTGGTGCCAAAAACTTTTCTTTTACACGGGTGACTTTAAAAAAAAAACTATAAATTCAATCATAATCTAAGACAATTATGTATTTTTATATCTTTAGTAATTAAATAATTGGTTATTAAATAATTAGAATGCAATAAATAAAAAATTGGAAACACAAATCGCTTCCATAATTAGGAGAATTGGCGGGAAAAATTGTTGAGGATGAATGTGGTGGCGCCACATGGCAAATTATGATGCCAAAAACTTTTCTTTTATTATATATATATAGATTATTTTTATCTCTTTTTCACTCACAACCACAATTAAATAATACTTTTTAATACATTTACATATTTACTAAATTTTTCCTCAAATATAGGGATTCATCAAATTTTTCCTCAAATATTGATCTCTCCTCTACTCACAACCACTCACAACTACATCTCAAATTTTACAGTATACCACCACACTTATTATAGAGAATGGACTGTTAATGCTTTAAGGTTAGATGAATATATGGTTAAATAATGGTATATTAGTAATTCTTCTTTTGGGTTAATAAAAAAACCTTCTTCTCCAAAAGTTGTTTTAAAAAATGCTTTTACACTATTCAAATATCTTTTTTCCTTATTAACTTTTTAAAAAGCTAATAACTTTTTAAAAAGCTAATAATGCCAAACATTCATTAACCTTCAACAAAAAATTTGTAATGCCAAACATTCATTAACCTTCAACAAAAAAAAAGGGTGGGATCCCCCACCGGCGATTTGAACATCACCAAAGTAACCTACCCCAGAGAGAGAGAGAGAGAGAGGCCGAAAGAGACCCCTGCGACTCTTGAAGGATGAGGTTCAATTTTGATATACCGGAACCTAGCAGCAGAGAAGCCCTAACGCCACTGTCACAGCCACGCTCGCCGCCGTCATCGACCTCTCTCTAAGAAGCCGTATCCATATATCTGATCTGCTCTCTCAAAAGAATCGTTTTTTTGTTTTTCAGATCTGGGGTCGTAGATCTTTCTTCTCTGTGCTCTATCAAAGGTAAAGAACGCTTTTATTCTTCACCTAATCCTTGGATCGCCGTCGTTGCTCATGGTTGAAGACATTTGAAGCAAAAAGAATTTTTATCTTCATCAACCAAATTGTTGGTCTGCTTTGTATTTTTGGATCTCTGCAGTTTCAAAATCTTTTTTTTTTGTTGATTTAGGGTTTTAACTTTTTCGGTGACCTCCAATGGAGGCTGGCATCCCTCCCGACACGTTTTGGGGGGTTGGGGTTATGCTCGGCGGAGGATGTTTCTCAATATGCTTTTGTGGCTTCGAGGGCGCAATCTTGGAGCTTGCAGGACCATATCCTTCGGGGGTGTGGCATTAATGGGATGGATTCCGATTTTGTGTGCGCGGTTGATCACTTACGCACTTCACTTCCTGATTTTGATCTTGGCGGTTTTTCTAGCAAGGACACCGCCCCCTCTAAATCTCAGGATACTCTGGCGAGTGCCCTTTTTAGTAAAATTGTCCAGAGTTTGGAAGTGGAATTTGCCCTATCCCCTCGCCAAAAAGCTGTGTTTGCATGTCTTCGTGCTCCTCGGGCCCAAGATTTCCTGAACGTCATCCCCATCGAAGGTTTGGGCCAACATATGTCAGCTGTGGAATATCGGGTTATCCTTAAGTATAGACTTATGATCCCTATCTTCCCTGATGATGGACCTTGCCCTGTGTGCCGCAAAGCTTGTTTGGACACTTTTGGCGAGCATGCTGTCCATTGTAAGGAACTGCCTGGGTTCAAATACAGACATGACTGGGTTAGGGATGTTTTGTTTGATGTTCTGAAACGTGCGGGGATCTCTGCTAAAAAGGAGGCCCTTGTGAACTTTTTGACCGATCCGTGTGAGGGGAGATCTACTTTACGACCGGCTGATGTTCTTGTGTTTGGTTGGGCAGGGGGGAAACACGCATGCGTTGACCTTACCGGTGTGTCCCCTCTTGTTGGGCTCCGGGACAATGGGTTTACTGCGGGACAAGCGGCTTTGAAGGCGGAATCCGGCAAAGTTGCTAAACACGAGAAAGCCTACATTGAAAATCAACACGTGTTTATCCCCTTTGCTTTCGACACCTTTGGGTTTCTTGCTCCGGAGGCAGTTGAATTTCTACGCAGGGTTCAACGGGTCGTAAATTGTAATTTGTCGTCGCCAAAGGCTCAAAACTTTATTTTCAGTAGGATTGGTTTCGCTATCCAAAAGGGGGTTGCGGCGCAGCTTGTTGCCCGGCTACCCCCCACTTCTTTGTAATTGCTTTTAGTAATATTTATAATATTTATGTCTATTAAATTATATTTTAGATGAGTCTTCGGATATCGCTTAATTGCTGATTCTGATGCTCTGGTCATGGACCTACTAAGTGTCTCAGACAATTTTGGGGTAACTTGAAGGTACCGAATATTGTCTGTCAACATGATTGAACCTTGATTTTGTTTATTTGTACATGAATCTGACTTAAATGGAGTTTTAGGGTTTTTTTTCTTTTTCTTTTTTCATCTATATATTTCGTATGCAGTAGACTTTAGTATACATCGATTTTCCAGCATCCCTAAATTTAATCAGGTGTTAAAGGTTATCAAATTGAAAAAGCTGATGGATTTGCTCGCGTCTTCCCTGGTATGTTCATTCTAGATGTGCTACAATACATAAATATTGGAATTAGATTTTTGTTTTAAATTGCAGTTTTCTTTTGTATAGTGAATCTGGAGCTATCTTTCTTGCTACAAGGATTTACTCATGAGGTATATTTTTGCTTCATATATTGATTTTATTAAGTGTGTTTATTTTTTCGATATTGTTAGTCATTGTGTGTTTTAAATCCTAATGTATGTACCAATTTGTGTACTCTGGGTGTGTCTTTCTTGCTGCAGATTTAAGTGGTTTTGTATGTACCAATGCGAGTAAGGTAATTGGGAGTTAGTGACTTGAAGAGTAGATGTTTGAATCATAAAATTATATGGTGGGTCATTTAGTTGTATCAATAGCTTTTGAAGTGTATGTTTCAGTAAGCCTCCTAGATTAGTAGCCTGAAAAAAGTATACCAAAAAGATAACTTCGATCAGCATTCATTAAAATTGCTGCTTCCGAAGTAATTTAGAGTATGAATTCTCTAATAATTTGTACCTTGCTACATGTTTATAAAAGGATAGTGTATGCATACATCAGTCACATATTCATAAGTTTTCTTTAAAGTTACCTAATTATCAAATCAATTTAAAGGTGAGTCCAGTATCAATAAGGTTTTTTGCTTCTTGAATAATTGATAGTATGGATTTTGTAATAATTTTTTATTCATGGTGTACGTGAGGTAAATCTGATTGTTTTTTTTTTTTTGGCTTTTTTTGGTTTTTTGCTTCTGAAAAATTCTATTTTTAATGAATATTAGTTTTTGTGCCATTGCTTTTCTTCTGATTTCTTCTTCAATTAATATATGATTGTTGCATCATTTGAGAAGGCAATAGTTTCAGAATATATGGCACTGTTGAGTTATATTTATATGTCAAGCCCAACCATTATATTAGTAGCAATTCGGCCCAGTCTTAGTTTGGCATCCAACAAGTTCATATTTATCATTAAACTGCTTAAAATTTGCAATAAGATTCATTTGAGTAATATTGCGTTACATTTTAGTTATTAGGTGACGAATTTTGGTGGTACAGCCTTACATTTTGTTTTCTTCTTTCTGTTTTGCAGGTGAGTATAAAGATCTTTGTTTGCACTTTTGGTGCTTAGGTGAGTCTTATTGCCTTTTCTATTTGTATTGTTGTACAAGTCTAACCCACGCTCAACAGTGTCGCACGGTGCTTCCCCTATCTACACTTCAGCTCTCTCTATTCATCACCGTCACAGTTCTGTCTGTCTTTCTCAAAACCCTGAGGCGGAATCGTATTCTGGATCTCTCTCTCTCTCTCAAAAACCTGAATCGAAGTCGTATGCATCTAAGTTGGTTTTTGTGCTTTTAATTTCACACACAACCCTACATCACTGGTGTTTTCGTGGCGGAGGCTTGCCGATTCGGCATCGGTTTATCAGATCTGGATCTCTCTCTCAAAAACCTTAATGCGAAAGGATCAAATTCTGGATCTCTCTCTCAAAAACCTTAATCGAAGTCGTATGCATCTAAGGTGGTTTTTGTGCTTTTAATTTCACACGCAACCCTACATCACTGGTGTTTTCGTGGCGGAGGCTTGCCGATTCAGCATCGGTTTATCAGATCTGAAGAGGATAACGGTGAAAGGATCAAAGGTTCGAAAGAGCAACAACAAAACCCCTTAGAAATCACTTTCTGCTTTGTTTGATTCAGATATGGATGACGCAATTTATGTTTGTAAGGTCATTAATTAATCTATTGATTTTGTTCACTTTCGTTTTGTGATTTTGTTCCACTTTCGTTTTATTTCATAAACGGAGAGATGTCGTTCAACTACTGAACTTAGGTGACGATGTCGTGGAGTCGGATGTAGATAATGCCCAACATGTCTTCGAAATCGAGGTTTTTATGATTGATTCTATTCCTCCCTATTAGCGATTCAATGTTCAGTTTGGACTTGATTTTTAATTTTGAGTGTATTTTATATTTTGATTTGTAGGATGGTAGTGATGATGATGACGACTTCGAGGAAGACACAGGTTTTGCTGCAAAAAGTAAGATCAATTTTCTGATTTTCATTTGCATTGTATGTATGTATGTTTCACATGGTGTTGCTGTAAAAGTTCCACTAATTGTTCTTACTGTGTACAGGAGAAATTGGTCTATCTATATTGTTATGCTTGATTGCAAAAAGTAAGATCAATTTTCTGACTTTCATTTGGAATCCAAGCATGGTACATTATTTTTCTTTGCTGCTCTATTTGATGGATGCAACCCTAAGGGTCCTCATGGAAAAGAGTCCATGTTGCCTCCACCAACCATGCTAGTGTGGGTCATATTCAGAAATTGGCCTATCTATATTGCTATGCTTGATTGGTATTTGGATTTTTCGGATGTTCCAGATTTAATATTTAGGGTTTTGGTTTTACTGAAGTGCAGGTACCCAAAGATTAGCCTTATCTTCTTTTGGATCCTGCTTCGGTGAAGGTCAGGTTTAGTCAATTTATGATTTCATCTAGACGGTATATAATTCATCAATATCACTCCTGTTTTAGAGTGTTGCAACTGTTGTTGATGTAATCAAAAGGGAATAATAGTCTTTGTTGCTTATTCAGTGACTTTGTCAAGTAATAAAGTTAGCAAAGTCTGTCCTTGGTTACTTATATTCAATGTCTATAATTTATTGTTTTTGTTTTGCTAATGGTAGTGGCCTAAGAGTTCAGATGATTGTTAAAGTTTGTGTATGAAATCTGTTCATATTTGAATTTGAAGATTAAGGTGGGACTTCCAAACGTCAAAACAAGATGTTTTTCTTTTTCAATTTCTCATGTGTTATATGAGTGTTTTCTATTAAGTTAATTTTGTTATGTTTATGAATTAATCCAGGAATTTGAGGTGGCTTTGATTATTGCAGATTATTGTATGCCTCCGATGACTGGATTTGGACTTTTCAGAAAGATCAAGGTGAGAGACACTGCTGCTTCCATGGTCAGTCATATGTGTTAAGTTTTGCCAATGTTGGAAGAGAACATAAACACTACTACTGACACGTATCATGCGTTTCTTTAAAAAAAGACACCCCTTTTAAGAAAGTTTTTAAATTTTAGAACAAATGATGAAATCTGGAAATGGTCCAAACAGAATGCTTTCTAATTCATGGTAAGCTTTTGTAATCAAATGAGCCTGAAAATTTGTGTGAAATGAAAGAATATTAAGTCTCACCTGAATCTGCACATTTTGTGATGATTGTGGAAGGGTTAGTGAAGCATGGTTTATTAACCAAGGACAGGGACTTATATATAGTGATGATAAGTGACAAATAAAATGGTAATAGATATTTATTTTAATTTTGTTAAAAAAATTCTTAATATTTGGAATTGTTTCATAGCTTTAAGAAAGTGTTTAGTAATGCAGAAGGAACACAAACCAAACCAAGGTAGATGTTTCAAATCCTAATCCAAATGTGACTGAGCTCTTCAAATTCTCCTATTGGTGATCCATCTGTATACTTTTTCTTCTTTGGGGATGGATTAGGCATACATTATTGATCACATGAATGAATAATGCGCGTCTCACAGTAATACCTTACATATGGATTTTTGTTTTGAATATGTTGTGTTCATTCCAATTTAGTACAGAGATTCCCTTGGAACTGTGCTATATGCAATGAAAAGTGAAGTTGTGACTTTGGTGAGTGCTTTCTGTTATCCTTTTCCATGTCTTTTTGTTTGGAAACCATATGTTCTATTTCTATGTGTATGTAGAATTGTTTGACTCATTTCTCAAGCTTTCCTCAAATGAGACTTATGTTTTTCTTAAAATTATGCAAAGGATTTGCATATTCACTTTTAAAGCAAAATTAGTCATAGGCACTCATTTTGTTTTGATCTAATATATAAATATATTTGTGAATATGGTGACTTCAAATGCAATAGCTGAAGTTTTGTTGCGGCTTTCCAAAATAAAGTATGGAAATAGTATTTTGAGGGAGTTGCTCTATGTTGAAATGCGTAGAGAATATCATAATTCTTACTTTTCAAGAGGTAAATTACATGTCTTGCTTGTATAGTTGAGAAGATAAGGTACAATAAGGATAAGGAGTAGAGAAATAGTCTGATGGATTTGATCGTATTTGATTTTCATTGATTTCGATTGTTTACATCAGCAGGAACATCTTCGATTTTGAACAGCTTCAACACCTCCATATAATCTCTTCACCTTTCACTGTCCGATTTCCTTGCCACCATCGGGTATGTTTTGTTGTGTTTCTTTTCTAAATTTCGTTGTAGATTCGCTGTTGGATATATCCAGTAACCTATTTGAAATTGACCTTGGGTTTCTTGCAGGAACTTTTATTCAAAGATATAAAGAGAAGGCCATAGGTTTATTCAATTGCACGTACATAGATTACCTGCGACGAATCCAAATTAGACTTTGAAAAGCATTTGAGGGTACATGTTTTTAATGTTCAACGGAGAATAACTTCCAAATCTTAATAAAAATTGTGATATTCTAAATGTTTATGTTACTTGCAGGTTGATCTTGAAGAAGCAAAGGGACAAGAAATCACAAAGTTGCAGAATGCATTGCAAGAAATGCAAGGAAAGTTGGATGAAGCACATAATCAAATTATTCATGAGAAAGAAGCAGAAAAATTTGCTATTGAACAAGCTCCACCAGTTATAAAAGAAGTGCCAATTGTAGATTATACCAAAGTGGAGGAATTGGAAAATCATAATCATGAACCGGAGGTATTGCCAAAAAAATAACAAGTTTCTATCTATTTATTCCAATAATCTTGGTTATGTGGCTGAATATATTATATTAAAATATATATACTATTGCTATATGTGCAGGATGAAATTGTAGAGCTCAAGAAGAGAGTTAGAATTTGAGCAGAAGTACAATGAGGTTGAAAATGAGAGCAAATATAGATTTAAAGAGTTGGAAGAATCACAAGCTAAAATCCCAGGACTTCAGGAAACCATTGAAAGGTAGCTAAAATGCATTAATCACACACACACACACACACACACACACACACATATATATATATATATATATATATATATATATATATATATATATAGGGTTAAGTTCAAATGAGAACTTTTTGTTTTGAGAACTTTTGAGAACTAATTCTCAACCACAAATTTCAGGAGGGACCACTACAATTCATGGGAGGGGGGATACATGTAATAAACATGTGGCTCAAATTAGTTCTTTTTAGTTCTCAAACCCAATTGGTTCTCAAATGATCCTCTCCCTATATATATATATATATATATATATATATATATATATATTACTGAGTCTCTGATTGTATCCTCACCTCTGTATCTTTTATGCACATAATTAGGTTAGATGCAAACTTGTCCAACCTGGAATCAGAAAATTAGGTTTTGCGCCAGGAAGCATTGGTTGCTTCCACAATCGAAGAACTCAATGAAGAAGCTAAACAGTAAGAGTACACATAACATTATAATTTTCTTATTAACATATCTAATTATTTAAGAAAACATGAATATTCCACCTTCTTTCAGCCTCAAAACCAAGATCAATGAATTAGAATCAGAGAATGAACTTCTGCGCAACCAACAAGTAGTTTGTGGAGCAAATAACCACCCCTGTAAAGTTATTACCGCAGCTTCAGGTAAATTTGACCATGTCGGTTTCCTTACGTAAGGACGATTCACAATAAACATTGATCTTGTATGACTTTACAGAGTTTAAATAATGGTCAAGAAACAAAGGATGATTTTGAAACACCACATGTGGAGCAAGAAAAGACGAAGGTAATATCACAAACCAAGATTAAATTCGTAACAAATTTTATAACCTTTTAATGTAGTATTACAATGTTGAATGAAACAATTTCTACAGGAGTTGGACAACAGCTTGTCATCTCTAACAAAACAAAAATAACTGATAGACAGACAACATGTATGGATTTAGAATGTAGAACAGTCTTATGTTTTTAAACTACAAAAGAGACTAATGAATTTCATTTTTAAGCAAAACATGCTGAATAGTGCCTTCTTTTTTATTTGTGTCAAAACACAATGGATGTTGTTTAATAGGATCTATACCTTTTTAATTTGTAATTATTGTCTTTTATGTCCAATATTGTAATATTGTAATGTTATGCTATTTCTGTAGCTTATGTTGATTGGTTTGCGTGGGATAATGCTAAGCATCCATCCACTCTCAGATGGCCAGAACAAAAAAAGCGTTTTATTCTTTCAAAATGGGAAGCCAAAAGGTAAATACATCCCTGTTTTATTGCTTAATATTTTCTTAGTATCAAACAAACATACACTTTTTGGAAAGAGTGCCTGGAAGAATGCGTGTCTCGAGAAAATTAAAGTATATTTTGAGTCTCAAGACTACCTTTTACGAGAAATTAAAGTAATTTTGAGTCTCAAGACACAAAATGACAGCTCACATAAATATTTAGAAAAAAAAAATGCTTACTTACCTCTCTCCTCTCTCCAATGTGACATTTCTTTGACTCCCATCTTATATGAGTCTCACTCTTTTCTTCCTCTTACCTCTCCCGCAGCTGTTTCTCTTTTTTCAACTCTTTTCATCTTCTAAAGAATAAAATGTTGCCCTTTGTTAGTTCCTTGGCCTTTGGATCTCTTTCTTTTCTCTGCTTTTCTAGTTTATTATGGTGGCAGGTGGCTTACGAGGCTTACCATCTTCATCACAACGAACAAGCAAGTCTTGTAGTGGTTCTCAGTCCGATCAAATGTTGCCCTTTGTCAATTCACCACCGATTAGGTATTTGAAAAACAAAATGTATTGTAACAACCAGAATACCTAAAATGCCCCTATGTATTCAAAAGGGGCCAGAGAGCGGGTAACAAACCGTAAACAATTTTGTCACCAACTTGTTTTTCTATAACACAGAGTTGCTGTTAGCTATGGCATTTCGTTACAAACCGTGTGTATCTCAAAGAATGACAATTTTGTATATTTCAAAGTAATTTGCTATAAATACATTACTCTTTTTTTTGCAGACTAACTGACCTAGAAGTTATGAGGCTAGAAAAGGGGTATTCTCGGGATAGGACGGAGTACTAGGGTCCTGAAGTAGCAAAAAGTGAAGGATATACTGAGTATGCTTTTCCAATAAACTTCTACTTTTTTAGTCTTAACTTATTAGTGTTTACATTTTTTTTCCACCGAATCTGGGACCGTAAATGAACAACTACCAAGAATCTTAGAGGTCATCCCTTTCTTAACTAATTGTTGTGGTACTTATGTTTCCGAAGTCATGTTGTGTGATAACGATTGCCTTTGCATGATTGAGTTGTTAGCCATGAGATACACAATTATATGTCATGTTTTGACGTAGCCCACATTAGATTTCTTAGGTTCGGGATAATACGAACTGACCCAAACACGATTTTGTCCAAAACATCAATCAAACGAATATAGTTTGCCAAATATCTTAGGTTCAGGATAATACGAATTAAATTCATGCTATTGATATGATTTGTCACCGAGACACCTTCACCCATTCTTGTGTTCACCCTTGTTCACCGAGACACCTTCACCCATTCTTGATTTGTAACGGCTTTTCATACATATTAGACAGAGCACTCATTATGCCCCCAACTGTCGTCTCCTTCAGGATGTTAAAAACGCACATCCTTAGACAACGTCAGTCTAAAAACAACTTTGGCCTTCTTATCCAGACTTACCCAATCAACTCCCTTCATCTCCTCTGGTTTCTCTCCCAAAACAACGTCTAACCCTTTCTCAACCAACAAGTCCTCAACTTGTATCTTCAACCAACTAAAGTCTCTACCGTCAAACTTCTCAATCCGAACTTTCCCGTCTTCAGCCATGATTACACATGACAAACAATATTTTCAAGCTCTAGAGAAATTAAACAAACTTTGTCAAATCGTTGAACCCCGAGAAACTACAAGTTAGCCTATCTAACAATAAACTCTAGCCCACCTCGAAAAATCCCGATCACAACCGACTCCGAAATAAGGTTTTTGAACCTCAAAAAAATCCCTTCAACTCAAAAATCTAGATCAAATTTCGATTAACACTAGCCCAAACTTCGAAGTATCAAGACCCGAGTCTAATTCGAACGAGTTTACGAACTTTAGATTTATAAAAAATCAAAATTCAAACTTCAGGACTAAGGTGTCAATGTAAATACTATAAACTTGAAGGTTTAATTTTGAAAATCCACAAAATGACAAAAAAAAAATAATAACTTTCTTGGAAAAAACAAAACTGTTGACCTTTTTTTGTGTTTCTTCGCACCCCGTCGCAAATCATGCGGCGACCCCCCGTCTTAGTCGCCGACAACCGACACACACCGCCGGACAAAGCCAACTTCGCCGGCGACCCTTTACGCCGAGAACCACCTCAAAATCTCCTTTTATCCGGCGAAAAGCACCCGGAAAAACACAGATCTGGCGAACCACGACAAGAACCACTGCACACCACCGACGATCCTTTTCTTCTCAACAGATCTGTAACAGATCTACACAGATTTGCCCTCAAACATAATAGATGACCGAACAGAACCCAAACCTCACGAACGACTTAGATCTGAAAGAAACTCGCCTCGACTGGCGACGGCAGCGGAAAACACTCAGATCTATCGAACGGGACAACAAGAACCACGAATCACGGCTCAGATGCCAGGTGTTAGGCTACATTGGGTATCGGTCACACACAAACACACGAGAGAAACAAAGAAAATAAAGAACATGAGAGTTTTAGCGTGGTTCGATCAAAACCAATATACATACACGGGTTGCACTAGGAATATTTTCAGGTATTAGAGGTACTCACACAGAACTACAAGATGCATATGCTCTATTTATAGAGCTCAATCTAGGGTTTACAATGTGCCGGACCATAACAAAGTGGGCCAAGCCCATGGGCCACTAAAGTCTACATGTGGACCTAAAGCCCATCACAATTGGCTTAAAGCCTTCATTTTAATAACGAGAAGTTTCGAATCGTTATAATTTAAAAAGAACGATCTAACACTTTAATATTATTAAACTATACGTTCTGAGCAACCCTAGCTTAGTCTTGGGTCGTCCAACACCAATGAATTTTTGTCGCGGTCGAGTACATATCTAATTTTTTCTAAACCGAAACCTTAAGAAATTTGATATCGAACCTAATAAAATTTTTATACCGATCCTAAACTTTTAAAAAAAGTTAAAAATATTGTTGAGTTCATTAGTGTCGGATCATATTTGTGAAACTAGATATTAATTTTTATTATACCGATAATCGGTCTCGCTTTCACCATCGGAAGCGAAGATGTTAGTACTAAGAATTATAACAATACTAAAAGCAAGGAAGGCAGTAAAAGAGAAAGGTAATGAGTAATTGGTTGCCTTAAGTTCATTGTTGGAAGTAATCTTAATAATGCAGGGATAGATGTGTGTGTTTCTTATAAGAATAAAGGTTTCACAGACCATGACCAAGATTTGGTCAAATGTTAGCTAGCTTGCTTTAAAAATATAATTTTATTTAATTTTAATTACATTATTACATGTAAAGTATCAAACTCTAAAATTTGATCGCAAAACTTTCAAATTAAAATTTTATTTTTATAGTAGATGACAAAGTTCAAACCTCATTCTGATAGATTTTTTTTAAATGTAGAATTATAGAAATTAATTTTGCACTTTAATATGTTATCGATACAATACACACTGTAATTTGACCTCTTTATCATCAAAAGATGGTTGAAATTACGGGTCAAATTGCAATGTGTATTTTATCTGTACGAGAGAGATAGGGCCCCTTAGTGTGTTTGGGGTTTGAGTCTTCATGTTCAGGGGAGAAGCTTGGTTTAAAACGGGGATAGGGCCGGACTAGAGAGAGACGAATATGGCCGGACTAAGTATATATATATTTTTTTTACTGAACGAGTATAAATTTACTACTACGGAGCAAAAAAACGGACCGGGCCGGGGCTCGGGGCTCGGTCTGGCCCCTTAAAAGCTTCCCCCTTGTTCATGTTATAAAAGTTGGTGGTGGGTGCGGTTTAAATGGAACCAAGAGGGAGATGGGTTCGGGTCTTGGGCCGAGATCAAGAGGAAGAGTGGAAAGGGTGAGGTGAGATGAGAGTTGGCTCTTGAGTGTCTAAGTTTAGATGAGAGGTGGGGTTCCTTGATATCTTGGAACTATTTTAGGCTAAAGGGAGATAAGGAGCTAGAGGGATTTTCAAATAGATGTTGTGGATTAACAAGCACATTAACCAAAGGGTAATAGAAATGGTGGCTAAGGGGAGAATCTTGTATAAAGTGGATGATGGTAATGTTTTGCATGGTTAGGAGACATGGGTAGGAGGGAACAGAAACAGGCCGTTGGGACTAGATCCGTTACCGTTTTCCTCCATGGAACAAGAGAGCTTGTTGCTTCTTGGCAAAGCTTGTTGCGAAACGAAATCAATGAAGAACATTACCTTCAGATCGATCTCAGTTGCAAATTCGGATAGAGACATGTTAATTGATAAGTTTAACTAGATAATGATACAAATCAGTGTTTTAAAAACCGGTTCGAACCGGCCGGTTCGACCGGTTCGACCGGTGCCTCTAGCCGGTTTTTTAAAGGCCGGTTTTTTGGCAATAACCGGACCGGGTTAGACCGGCCGGTTTTCCGGTTTTTTCCGGTTCAACCGGTTTTCTGATTTTTTTTTTTATTTTTTTTATTATTTTTATTTTTTATTATTTTTTAAAGTTTAAAACTTATATTTTCTTATGAAATACATATTTGATATTATTTTTGAGTGGTTTATATTTGTATTTTAACTACTTTTGTTAGGGTGTACAAGTTTATTAGCATTTTTATAAAAAAATATATATAAATCCCCTAACCGGTTCAACCACCCGGTCTAACCGGTCCGACCGGTCGAACCAGTCCCGGAAGGTTTTCCGGTTCAACTAAAAAACCGGTTTTTAAAACATTGATACAAATTAGGTTTTCCATCTCAGGTGTCTAGTTATAAAAAGATGATTAAGAGGTGCATAATAACAACACCAAAAACCTAGCCATTGTCTCCATCTCTTCCTAACTTTTCTCACCAAATCTCATACATCTTAAGGGGAACCAATGCAAGGCGTCATCATTTTCAACATGTCAGCTATATCATTTTCTGCAAGATCGAAATTCATAAAGTTTTATTGCTTTGAGGTTTGATTAATGTCTCATGATTGAATTGATCTTCGATTCACTTTCATATGTTGATTGTATTCTCGAGTTATAATCAAACATGATAGAGATATTATAATTAGTCTAAAAACATTAAGAAAATAGTAATATAGATATATCTTATAAATATGCAATACGAAATAAACTGCATATAAAAGCATTGACGGAGTCACAAGTAAACGACCAACAACTTTTTTTAAATGACAAACTCTTATTAACATATCATGGCTATTAAGAAACTAAAAATCCGAAAAAGGACAAACTAACACAAATAGACTAAACATCGGCCGAAGCAGCAAGACAGAAAATGCAACAACAAACATTACAAATCATTAAAATCACACCAACGACTAATGGACAATCAACTATAAATGCATATGATGAGTAGTAAGTAGTAACTAAGATCCGTGCTAGATTTCTTTGCTTTTTCTTTATTGAAAAAAAGGTCAGATCTACAAGAAAGAGATAGAAACAATGGAATGATGTCACTCAAAAACAAAACAAAAAAGTGAAGAAAATACGTATATAAAATAGTCAACAACTCACCTCAAATATTTTGTAACGTATCCAAAATATGTTGTAGTTCATGGACAACATTTTCGATATTCATCCGTTGTGGTGGAGAATCTACTGAACACAATACTCCAATCTTCACAATTGAAGCCAAGCTTTCTTCCATTTTCATTGCATCTGGTGTACTAGTTTGCATAGCACTTGCATCCTCTTGAAGGAAATTAAGAAGTTCACTATCAATAACATTGAGTACATGGTCCGGTAAGGCCATATACACAAATTTATGAAGGTTGAGGTCATCATTAAATATGTCGTTTGTAGGACTTTTCCGTGTCATTACCTCTAACAATAATATTCCAAAACTGTAAACATCCCCGCTAGCTGTCATTTCGTTCCCAAGACCATACTCTGCAACTTATAAACATTTAATTTGAACAAAAGGTAATTTTGTAAGTAAATATGAGTATTTAAATACATGAATTAAAATTTTACCGGGAGGTGCATAACCAACTGTTCCTTTAACACCAGTTGTGGAGTTTTGGTTTGAACTTGTTTGAATAAATCGAGTTAAACCGTAGTCTCCAACATGAGCTACCATATCATCATCAAGTAGAATGTTGCTAGGCTTCAAGTCCCCATGAACAATAGTTGTCTCAGAATGGTTATGAAGATAATCAAGGGCATATGCGACATTCACAAGGATATTCACTCTTTGAAGAAGATTCAACCGTGACGTTCTTGTACTTGAATGCAACCAATCATGTAAACTCCCGTTAGGCATGAGCTCATAAACTATGGCTTTGAAATCATTTCCTTGAAAATCAATGCTAGAACATGAAGTTATTATCTTCAACAAGTTCCTATGTCTAATACTTCTCCATGCTTCACATTCCCTCATAAAGCTTCTTTGTGCTTCTCGATTTTGAAGATGTAAAACTTTAACAGCAACGTATCTGTGTACATGATCAAGATGTCCTTTGTAGACAGAGCTGAACCCACCCTCACCAATCAAATTTGCTTCAGAGAAACCATCGGTAGCCTTAAGAAGTTGATTGTATGAAACTTTCAAGAATCTTTCGCTCATCTCTGATTGTGACGCTTGGCTCTTTCTTTTCTTCTTACACCAAGAGTACACAAAACATGATATGGTGAAAAGTGTAAATATAGTCAAAATGACTATAACAAACACGGGAAGCCTTATTTTGTGATTTTTCATCTCCTTGCATTTGGGTAACCGAAGTTCAACCAAGCCACCACAAAGCCTAATATTCCCCTCAACTGAAAATGCACTTGCATTAGAGAACAATCCTAATACTGGTACTTCACCCTCAAAATCATTAGAAGATAGGTTCAAATACTCTAATGATAATTCTTGTAGGAAATGAGGAATTCGACCGGATAAATTATTTTGAGAAACATCTAGAAGCACCATTCCTCTCAAGGAACGTAGTGATGGTGGTATCTCGCCTTGAAATAAGTTTCCACTGAGGGATAAGACTGAGAGGCTAGTGCAACCACCAAGACTACTGGGAATGTTACCTGATAAATTATTATAGGATAAATCCAGCACATCCAACATCTTTAGTTCTCCAACCTCTAATAGAAGCGAACCAGAAAGGTGGTTTTGAGAAAGCTCTAATGCTATGGATAGAGATGAAAGTTTAAGAATTTCCTTAGGTATTTTGCCATTGAGTTTGTTATTATAAAGCTCCAACTGTAATAGATGGTGCAGATTACCTAGGCTTGATGGAATGTAGCCTTCCAAATTGTTTGAATCTAAATCTAATTCAATCAACATTGATAAATTCCCAATTTCATCTGGAATTTGCCCTGAAAACTGATTCTCGTAAAAGCTAGCAATTTGTAAGTTA
Source organism: Deinandra increscens subsp. villosa (assembly GCA_039602395.1). NCBI lineage: Eukaryota > Viridiplantae > Streptophyta > Magnoliopsida > Asterales > Asteraceae > Deinandra > Deinandra increscens. The sequence continues at coordinate 3,417,787 of JBCNJP010000019.1, forward strand.
TTAAGCATACCAATGGTAGAGGGGATTTTTCCGGTGAATCGATTGGTTGCTAAACTAAAAGTGGTCAAGCCAACTAGATTACCTATACTTGAAGGGAGGTTTCCATGTAGCTGATTTCCATCTAAATGTAGAAATGATAATTGAGAAGAAAGATTACCGATTGAACTAGGTAGCACACCTTGAAAATTGCAATAACTAAGTTCCAAGAGCTTCAATTTACTAGAGTTTTTCAAAGAACCAATAAACTTCATTTCATCAACTTCTCCATGTCCATAGTGGTTTATTGAATTTATCTCTCTTAGATTTGTAAAGTCAATTGAGATCTTCCCACTAAAACTGTTGTTAATCATTTCAAGAAATTCTAATTTTGAGCAATTGGATATTGATTGTGGAAGAAGTCCACTTAGTTGATTCACGCTTAACTGAATGATGACAAGATTAGGGAGCATTACACCAAAGGCCAGAGGAAGACTACCAGTAAGCTGATTCTCCGCCATGGTAAAATCACTTAGGAGTGAGAGGTTATAAATGGAACGAGGGATTGTTCCATTTAAGTTGCATCCACCAAAGTAAATTCCTTTTAAGCCTTTCAAACAACCTAAGGTGTCTGGAATGCTCCCACCCAACGGGTTCCTTGCAATCGAGAACAATTCCATTGAAGTGATATTCCCCATGAAAGGTGAGATTCCACCTGTTAAGAGATTTTTATCTAGTGCAAGAGTATTAAGTTTTGAAAGGAAACTGATCTCAATTGGTATGCTTCCAACTAACTTATTATTGCCTAGATCAAGCCTTTCAAGCTTGGTACAACTAGACAAATTAGTTGGAATGACTCCACTAAATTTGTTTTTATTAAGATAGAGGGCACGTAACCTAGATAGATGACTCACTTCATGAGGGATGGTTCCTTTAAAGCTATTGTTAGTGAGAAGAAACTCACGAAGAAAGCTAAGGTTCCCAACATGAGGAGACAAAGAGCCTTCTAGGCCTTTGGAATTCATTTTTAAAGCGGTCACTCGTTTGTGTCGCTTCCCACATGAAACACCATCCCAATCACAGAAAGGAAATGACTCGTTCCATGAGGTTAGAACTCCATATGGATCTTTGGTGATCATCGACTTAAACTTCAACAAAGCATGATAATCTGTATCATTGTTTCCGCCATATGTATAAGAAATGTTGGAGAGGATAAAAAATAACGTAACAATAGCAATTTGAAAGGAAGATATTGTTAAGCAAGTCATTCGTTGCCTTGACATCATTTATTTTGGGAGATAAATTTATGATCTGAAGACTAGTTGTTGGCCTTTTATATATAACATGTATGTAGATAATGAATGAAGTGAATACAATCCACAAGTTTCTTAGCACCTTCACCAAGAGAAAGTGGTTACTACACTCAGCCTCAAAAGTCAAAAATAACTCAAGATGAAAACTAATACAAATATGTCTATAAATCAACATATTTCCAAACTTATGTCCTTGGTCATAAGTAGTCAAAAATGTGATTGGTAGCGTTTTAACATGCATTCCACCAAGTTTGCCATTTAGATGAAACATCATGAAAGAACATCACACAATCCCAGCCTTCGTGTCAAGATACCACTAATATGAGATAACTATAACCTATTATTAATCATAGGAGCTTTCAAATGACTTACGGAAGAGAAGACAAAAAAACTCGTTTTTAAAGGCAAACTCACACCTTATATCACTTTATTAACAAGTCTTGAATCCTTATAATTTAAAAATAACAATGATCTAACACATTAAAAAGAACTATACGCTATTCTATAGAGTAATTCTTCTATGGTATACACTTAATGTATTTTAAGTGGACTTGTAAAGTGGAAGACCATAAACCACAAACTCACAAAGTCTTCTAAGCCTTTTTTGGTTTAGAAAATAGAGGGAGCAATCATTAGTTATTAAGACTCTTTTTAAATGTCAATTAAGCATGCGCATAATCTTTGTTGGTAGTGCTAATTGTGATTATGGTGGGTTTTATCTTGAATCTTGTGATTACACACTCATTATTATTTTTTTTAAACATCAAACACTTAAACATCTGAAATCAACCTAGCAAATGGATCACCCTTTTGTCAAATAACAGATCGTGAAGACCCGGTCCACACTGTTGGGTTTCGACAGTGGTATACGGGTGCCCGGTGACGAAAAAAAAAACTTGACCGTTTAAATAAAACATTACCGACCGGGTTTAGTGAATTAAGAGTTAAAACGGATTAAACCGGTAATCCGTTTACGCAGCGGAATAAATAAATTTACTAATTTTATACGCGTAAACCGAAGGTGTCGAAATCGTGTCAACAGGATCACGATCACCAAAAATATTTAATCACGCAAACACCATTTCGCGGTAAACATTTTAGCGCGAAAATAATAACGATTACATTAATCGAAATTAAATATCTAAACTAAAACCGGAGTTTAGATATACCTTCGCGGTGTTCTAACAAACGTTAGAGACACCGAGGGTCAACAAGATGACGCTAGGGTTTCACGGAAAAATAATCCGAACCGGCGGATTAAATCGTTTGCAAATCGCATACACCGTCTCAAACGGATTCGTTGAGAATAGCAACGATTCCGTTTATGGTGGTGACAAGCGAGCACAAGTCGAATCGAGACGGTGACGGCGGCTAGGGTTTAGCCGGGCGATTACCACGATTATTACGACGAGGGCTCGCACTCGTAAAATCGTGACGACGACGATTGTACCGATGAGTGGTGATGGAAACGCGTCGTAGTGAAACGGAGCTACGCTAGGTCGCGACGGCGAGCTAGGGTTTGACGGCGGCGACGGCCCTATGAAAGGGGTTGGCGTCGCCTATGGTGAATCATGGGACGATGGTGATTGTCTTACCTTGATCAATCACGCGAAAGGGATCGTCCGGTTGCTTCTCGTCTAACACCGTCTTCTAGGGTTCCACCAAGGAAGCAAGACGACCAAGCTCTAGATGAGGTTGGTTTGCGTGAAGGGAGGGGACGAGGGAGAAGGGAGGTGGCAGCACTAAAAGTGGCGCAGAGAGAGGGGAGAGGGTGTGGAGGAATGAGCAACCAAAACTCCTCCCCTAGCTCTCTATATATAATGGATTGATCATGGGCTTTATGGAAAACCTAAGCCCATGAGGATCCAGTCCATTAACCCTTCTCCAAGTAATTTAAAATTACAATTAATCCCCTTTTAGTTTGCGATTAATTAATAAAACAACTTTATTAATTTTACAAGTCGCAAACTACGAGAAACATAAATAACTATTTATTTATTTCACCATAAAACATTAATCAAATGTTTTTCTCCGTTTATTTAATTATTTCAAGAATAATTATTTGTAATTAATTAGGAAAATTGGATTTTAATAATACAAGTTTTGTCTTGTTGGCGGATAATAATACGAGTTTTAAAATTTGCTCACAATAATACCAATTAATGAGGTAGGTGCTTATAATGAAATGCCGTTAGTTTTTAACTAACGGCGTTAGTGGTTTGCTGACGTGGCACTCAATGTGTGTTTCTTTTAACAATTATCATAATATATGGACTGGTTTGTAATATCTAATACTTTATTTTTTAATTTTCTATAAAGATATAAAAAAAAAAATCATCGGCCTCCCCCTAGCTAGGGTTCCGGCAACCAGGTTCCCTCCGGTGACCTCTCACTGTGGTTAGCCCCCTCCATCTCCGACGACGCAACCAGACCAACCTCCGGCGACCTCTCACTGTGGTTAGCCCCCTCCATCTCCGACGACGCAACCAGACCAACCTCCGGCGACCTCTCACTGTGGTTAGCCCCCTCCATCTCCGACGACGCAACCAGACCAACCTCCGGCGTTCGCATGACCCGGAACGTCAATTTCTCACGACCTGGAACGAATCAAACAAAGTCAATTTCTCACGACCTGCCCCTTTTGCTTCCAACGCAGCCAAATTAGGGCTGAGATGAAGATGACGGTGAAGCCGCCGTCAATTAAGCCGCCACCGATGACGGAATCGCAGGCATTGGTAGCACGTAGACCAGCGCAATCTTCGACCGGAGCGATGGAGAACAAGAAGGAAACAGAGGCAACGACACCTCGGTTTTTGGAGAAGAAGAGCGAACGCCCGTCGGAGCTGGGGTTCGCCAGAGTCGCTAAGTTCGAACGGGGTCGTCGCTGATCAACGGGAGCGAGGTCGCCGGAAGGTCGCCGGTGCCTGATGAAAGTCGATCGGAGGGGGAGGTCGGCACCGCCGACCCTCTCTTTCTCTCTTCTTCTTTTTTCTTTATAAATGTTTATTGAAATTACATAATTAGTCCCTCAATTATTATAACTTTATTAAAAAAAACACATACAATGCCACGTCAGCTGCCAAGTAAGCAACATAGGTGCCACCTCAGCAAATCACTAACACCATGAGGGATCAACTAACGACATTTCATTATAAGCACCTACCTCATTAATTGGTATTATTGTGAGCAAATTTTGAAACTCGTATTATTATCCACCAACAAGACAAAACTTGTATTATTAAAATCCAATTTTCCAATTAATTAAATGTTTATTTCATGAATAAACATTGAATTAATTATATATATTTCCGTAAATTACCGGTTAGCCTAGTAAGCGGATTTTTATCTCGTTGCCCCCAGTGTAACTCTTTACGTGTCTAACCGGGTCGGGTTCTTGGTGTTGTCGGGTCTGGACATCCAATATCCAACACACACTACCCGGGAGGAAACTCACAACTGCAAAAACCCCCTGGTTCAACCCAAAGCAAGTGTCCCAGTCGAGACTTGAACACACAACCTTCCGTATGGATAGTCATAGTCTCATAGAGGTACCATTGGGACAAAGCCTCTTTGACAAATGCTCATTAATTGTCGTCTTGATATTGCAACTTGACATTGGCGCAAGATTGAAGTGGTTTTAGGTGCACGGGTGAATGATCGGCTATGTTTTAGAGAGACGGCATCTCGTAGCAAGTTTTACAAGAAGTTGAGGCAATGCATCATTCTTTTAACATTATGCTTTAATGGAAAGCTATAAATAGTAGAATCTTCAACAATATGAAGAGAGGGCTTAAGAAAATACTTGACGAGATTAAAGCGGGTTCTTTGTTTGGCTTAAAGTGAGAGCAAGAGATTTCATTTGTTAGATTGGAAGGATCGCATGACTTTGATGTTCACTTGTAATTCTTTATTTCTTTAGTCTAGCTCTAGCTTCTTGCTAAGACTGTCTTTTTGTTAAAGTTTATTTGCCAACAAACAAATAATTTTGTTGCGTCATTCAAATCCAATACTATCAATACAATATAAACAATTTATGTTTTAACGTGCGAAGTGAGAACTTGCTACCAATGGGACGGAATAAAATATAGCTTGAAATAGGCAAAGAATCTGTAGAGTACCAAAAGATATGAAGGAAAATTGGTTGCCAAAGATCCAGTTCCAGATTGTTGTCTATCCGCTAGGGCCGGCCCATCTGTTAAATAAAAAAGACCCAAATACTGTAATCTACTACAGTTAATCAATAAATTAACTTCATCTCATCAGCTTCTCCGGTTCCAAATAGGTTATATTGCAACAATATACTACTAATACTAGGTTAGAACCCGTGTAATACACGGGTTTGAAATAGTAAAATCGATATAATTCATAATTCTCAATATATTCTTATATTTTTAACCGTACAATGAAACAGTAGAAGGATACAATCATCTTATGTAGCGAAACTTATCACTTTTAAATAATAACTTGTAAATATTTTATAATAAAAATTACAAAGTACATTAATTACAATAAAAAATATATAAAATAATAATTTTTACTTATAAATTTATAAATATTTCTTTGTATACAGCATTTAATGTTTTATTGGTTAAATTGTTATTTTTATCAACGATCAATAGTTTAGTCCAAATGTACTCTTCACTATTGACAACGTTACTTACAACAACTTACTGAGTATCTCTTTATCAACGATCAATAGTTCATGTCACACTCTCTGTATTTAATATTTCACAATGAAACCGGAGGAGTCGAATCCGACTTGATTTCGTTTCCGCCGCAAACAACTTGGGCCCACGGAGAGGGTAAACTGTTTCTGACGGAAGAGATGTCGTCGCTGGAGCGAGTAAGGGTGGCGATGGATGAATCGGTCGTCATGGAATGAATGAGGGGAGATTAAGATTGATGTAGGGTTTGATTTAGTATAGAACAACAAACATGATGAATGGTGGAAAACCTGTAGAAATGAAAGCTAGAGTGATCGAAAAGAAATATACTGTAAATTAAGATAAAAGATTAGAGAAAAGGATTAGGGTTTCAATAGTCGTCAGCAACCAAGATGCTTACTTGAGTGTTTGTTTCATCAAGATTTTGCGTGAGAAAGGGTCATGGAAAAGTCGAAACGGTGGAGGGTTTGTTTGGTTTCTCAGGGTTCGATTTTACCCTTAGGCCCATAATCATGAGTAGGGATCCGTGTGTGTGTTAAATGGGTTTTAGAGAGAGCGGGAAAATTAGTATGAGGTTTATTGTGAGAGTGACACGTGTCAATAATTGTAATTGTTTATTAGAGTAGGAAGATCTCTTAGCTTTGAAATATCAACCATTAATTTCCCGCTAAAATTGTTGTTATCCATTTCAAGGTATTGTAATTTTGAACAATTAGATATCGAGGGTGGAAGATTTCCGGTTAGACGGAGGAAGACTACCAGTAAGTAAGCTGATTATCAGACATAGACAAAACAGATAGAAGTGAGTGATTATAAATGGAATCCGGGAAGCAGGCTCCCGAAAAGTTACATTCATGAAAGTAAATTTCGGTTAGGGTTCTTAAACGGCCTAAGGCGTCTGGAATGCTCCACCAAGCGGATTTCTTGCAACGGACAATACTTTGAGTACGTGGTTAGCAGGAGCAGCAACACACACAACCGAGCAGAAAATAACTAACACAAATAATTTAATATGGTTCGGTCGATGTGACATACGTCCATGAATTGCTGCTAGCTAGAGTTTCTCTTTATTATTCACAGTGCTACACTACTACGAATCACAAGTACAAGCATGTTACTTTTAGGGATAGATAACTTCGGATAAAAGAAAGTGTAATTTAAGCATGAAGTCGATAGTAAAGATGGATAAAAGAACAACGAGAAGAATACCCGTTCGTTTGGTCGGTTGGCAACGGGTAACATGCAAGGAGTTGAAAGGGTCGATGAACAAGTTAAAATCAAAATCTGAGTTCTTACTTTCATAATTAGTTCTGATTTGGTATTCCGTTGGAATTGAAATTATAGGCCTTTGGGTATGTCCTTATAGATTTTTATGTTTTTGATTAATGTTATGAACATATATATGATAATGAAACTATTAATGTTATTGATCATATATTTGATAAGGAACCTCTAAATGTTGACGATCCAAGTCAATAGTAGTTAAGAGATCAAATTATAGATAAAAGCCCAATTAGGTTTCATAATTTTAAAGGTCCAAAACTAAAGATATGCAAGAAGTTTTACTTCTCTTTATACCTCACTTTGCACCCTTCCTAACCCTCTTATTGAATCTCAGACATCTTAAAGGGAATCAATTCATGACGTCATAATTTATACGTCTCAACAATTATTTCTTGCAAAAAGTTTTATTGCTTTGATGTTTTTTAAAAAAAAAACAATAAATACAATCATAATATACGATAATTATGTATTTTTATATCTTTAGTAATTAAATAATTGGTTATTAAAATATTTTGGAATGCAATAAATAAAAAATTGGAAATACAAATCACTTCTAGGAGAATTGGCGGGAAAAATTGTTGAGAATGAATGTGGTGGTGCCACATGACAAATTGTGATGCCAAAAACTTTTCTTTTATTATAGATATAGATATAGATTTCATAGGGTTAGTTTCACTTGCAACCCCTTTTATCCTAAAAACCTAAAAACTCTTTTTTTTTTAAATTAAATTTCTTTTTTTTTGCTCTATCCTCAGACACGTACGTACAAACAAGCGACCTACCTCCCTCTAAGAGAGATCTGAGATCTGAGATCTCGAAGGCGACCTCCGACTGCCTCTCCGGCGACCTCCGATCGCCTCTCCGGCGCATCCATCATCATCTGCGATGTTTGCAGCATCGCTCAACACGTCTCCAATTCTCTTTGGATCCTCACCCATCGGAGCTTTCAGATCCGTTGTCAGGAACAACAAGTTCAACAACAATGGCGCGATACGGCGGTAACGGAATGCTCCGCCGTCCGTCCTAATCCGCCGGAAACCATGTATATCTCTTTTCCTTTAACTTTCGTGTCATCTTCTGACAAATACAGTGTAGTTATAGGCGGCTATGACGGAGGAAACTGGGGAGTTCATTTGCCCAACGAATTTGTCGATGAAAGCTTCGATCTTAGGGTTTGGGGATTCGGTTTGTCTCTTGACTGGAATTCATTATTCTCTCGAGGTATTTGTACACACAATACACACTTTTGATTATGTGTAATAGCTGTTCTTCTAGTTATGTAGATTAGAGGCTATATTTGTGTGTGTGTTTTTGTCTCATACATAAATTAGAAGTTTCAGTAATCAGTATAGCTTTCCTTTTGATAAAGTCATAATATTTTGACTTGTGAGTTGTTCTTAAGGAGTTAAACCTTATGATCATATATAACATGTGTACTAATTGTTTGGGCTTGTTTAGGGATATTCTGTTGTTTTTGCTACATTTGAGTTTAGAGTATGACCTACTTACAAAGAAAAGTAGGGAACTTGTAATGAATTATGAAAATGATTGATATTATCACACATAGTTTGTAAGTAATATAGCATTTTGCCTACATTCATGGTTATTGTTGTGATCTTTATGTTATAATTTGTGAGCTGGTAGTGCATACACGATGATTATTCGGTACGCCATTTTAATTCCTGTTTTTTTTTCTTTGTGTTTTTTTGAGCATTATGTTGTTGAGTGAAATTGAAACCAATACTTGATTAGTTGATGTTTGTAGCGTAAATATCTACGATTGTGCTCTAGAACGATGTTAAAACCCGCTATTTCAGACTGTTAGAAATAAGTGCTAACTTTGTGAAATAAGTTACTTCTTTCAGTTAGAATGGTAGCATTCATGTAACTTTGGTAGCTTATATTGCAGTCTTCATTCTTTTTGTTTCGGTTTTTACTTTTTATGATGAATAAGTTGCAAGTAATTCTCAAATTGTGCATGCTAAAGTTTTTTTTTTTCTTTTTCAACTTTTAATGAGTTGTGCATTTTCCAACAACTTTGTTAGGTGCCAATAACCAGATGTGATTTCTTATCAACTCAAGGTTGCACAGGAGATGTAGTTTGGTTTTACAATCGTGAACCTCTCCAAAGAGTTTTGGTATTGAAGGTTGAGGCATGAGATTCAGATATTAAGGCGTTGCTCTATATACAACAAAATAGGTTTTTTTTTTAAAAGGGGTTAAAAGATATCATACGGTGCTCGACCACGCTAGAATGTTGATGATTAGATTCTTGGAGTAACGGGGCATGGCGTTTTCGCCCTGGTATTGTCATATATTTTTATGTAGTACTTGCTTTTCCTTTTTGTAATTTTGTCGTGCTGTGACATTTTATGTATAGTTGTTTTATTTAAATATCTGTTGCAAAAAATGATGTATTGATGTGTACTTCTGTCTGCTGAATGGGATGCATGAAATAAATTGGTGTTAGTTTTTTTTTTTAGTTTATAGTTGGTTGGATTGAGTTTAATTTGAGTATCTCCGAAATGCTAAAATAGCATGTTGCGTATATGCAGAATGCAATGTTGCATATATGCAACATGGTATGTTGCATATATGCAACATGGTATGTTGCATATATGTAACATGGCAAACTAAAATTTAAAAATAAGTCATGTTGCATATATGCAACATACTATCTATGTTGCACATACGTAGCGTGCTAGCGATATTGCATATATGCAACACAAGGGGGGGGGGGGGGGGGTTGTATATATGCAACAATAGGTGGGGAGGGGGGTGCGGGTTAAGGGTTATATATATGCAATATAATTATGTTGTATATATACAACACGGGGTAGGTGAGGGTGGGGAGGGGTGGGGGGTTAGGGGTTATATACATGTATTATAATTATGTTGTATATATGCAACACGGGTGTGGGCGTTGGTGCCGGGGGTGGGTGGGTGGTCGGCTAGAGGTTATAATTATGCAATATAATTATGTTGCACATATGCAAAAGGGGTGGGGGTGGGGGGTTACATACATGCAACATAATTATGTTGCATATATGCAGCATGGTGGGAGGGGGAATATGGGTTATATAAATGCAATATAATTATGTTGCATATATGCAACACGGGGGGGGGGGGGGGTTAGGGATTATATATATGCAATATAATTATATAATTATGTTGCATATATGCAACACGTGTAGGTGGGGTGGGGGTTTTATACATGTACTATAATTATGTTGCATATATGCAACACGGGGGTGGGCGTTGGTGCCGGGGGTGGGTGGGCGGGCGGCTAGTGGTTATATACATGTAATATAATTATGTTGCATATATGCAACACGGGGGGAGGGGGATTAGGGATTATATACATGCAACATAATTATGTTCCATATATGCAACACGGTGGTAGTGGTGGTGGGGGGGGGGGGAGGGTTGCGGGGATGGGGGTGGGTGGGGGATTATGGGTTATATAAATGCAATATAATTATGTTGCATATATGCAACACGGGGGGTGGGGGTGGGGGTTGTTGTAAATATATGAAACTTAAAGGGAGTGTGGTAGTGATAATATTAAAAATTAAGTATTAAATTACTTTACTAACCTTCATTTAAGTGGTTTTTAGGCTAAGGAGGGGTTTTCACATGATCTTTACCCATATTTCATAATAAACAATACGAACTAAATTGTATGTAAAGTGCATTGACCAAGCCACAACTAAACAACCAACAACCTTTTTAACAACAAACTTTTATTAACGCATCCAGCGAGAAACTAAAACCAGAAAAAAATACAAACAAACACAAACAGATCAAACACCAACCAAAGCAGCCAGTCACAAAATGCAACAACATGCGCTACAAAATATCAAAATTACACCAAGAACTAATGGACAATCAACCATAGATGCATGATGAGTAGTAACTATGATCTCTTTGCTCTTTTTTTATTATACGAGCACAAACGCTCAGGTACCTACAAAAAAGCAAATCGAAAAAATGTCAGACTTACAAAGCAGAGACGGGAACAAGGGAATGATGTCTCAGAAAGAAAAAAAGAGGTGAAGAAAATACTTAGATTAAATTGGTAACAACTCACCTCAAATATTTTGAAGCATATCCAATATATGTTGTAGTTCATGGAGAACATTTTCGATATTCATCCGCAGTGGTGGGGAATCTACTGAACATGACACTCCGATCTTCACAATTGAAGACAAACATTCTTCCATTTTCATTGCATCTGGTGTCCTGGTTTGCATAGCACTTGCATCTTCTTGAAGGAAATTAAGAATTTCACTATCAATAACATTGAGTACATGGTCCGGCAAGGCCATATACGCAAATTTATGAAGGTTGAGGCCATCGTTAAAGACGTCATCTGTAGGAATTTTTCGTGTCATTACCTCCAACAATAATATTCCAAAACTGTAAACATCCCCGCTAGCTGTCATTTCGTTCCCAAGACCATACTCTGCAACTTATAAACATTTAATTTGAACAAAAGGTAATTTTGTAAGTAAATGCGAGTATTTAGAATACATGAATGAAAATTTTACCCGGAGGTGCATAACCAACTGTTCCTTTAACCCCGATTGTGGAGTTTTGGTTTGAACCTGTTTGAATAAATCGAGTTAAACCGTAGTCTCCAACATGAGCTACCATATCATCATCAAGTAGAATGTTGATAGGCTTCAAGTCCCCATGAACAATAGTTGTCTCACAATGGTTATGAAGATAATCAAGGGCACATGAGACATTCACAAGGATATTCACTCTTTGAAGAAGATTCAACCGTGACGTTCTTGTACTTGAATGCAACCAATCATGTAAGTTCCCGTTAGGCATGAGCTCATAAACTATGGCTTTGAAAACATTTCCTTGAAAATCAACGCTAGAACATGAAGTTATTATTTTCAACAGGTTCCTATGTCAAATACTTCGCCATGCCTCACACTCCCTCATAAAGCTTCTTTGTGCTTCTTGATTTTGAAGATTTAAAACTTTTACTGCAACGCGTCTATCTACATGATCAAGATGTCCTTTATAGACATAGCTAAATGCACCCTTGCCAATCAAATTTTCTTCAGAGAACCCGCCGGTAGCTTTAAGAAGTTGATTGTATGAAACTTTCAAGAATCTTTCGTTCATCACCGATTGAGACACGTGGCTCTTGGTTTTCTTCTTACGCCAAGAGTACACTAAACATGATATCGTGAAGAGCGTGAACATAGTCAAAATGACTATAGCGAACATAGGAAACCTTATTTTGTATTTTTCCATCTCCTTGCATTTAGGTAACTGAAGTTCAACCAAGCCACCACAGAGCCTATTATTCCCCGAAATTGAAAATGCACTTGCATTAGAGAACACTCCTAACACTGGTACTTCACCCTTAAAATCATTAAAAGATAGGTTTACAAACTCTAAAGAAAACTGCTGTAGGAATTGAGGAATTTGGCCGGATAAATTGTTTTTAGAAACATCTAGACCCACAAGTCCTCTCAAGGAACGTAACGATGGTGGTATCTCGCCTTGAAATAAGTTATCACTGAGGGATAAGGCTGTGAGGCTAGTGCAACCACCAAGGTTATCAGGAATATTGCCTGAGAAGTTATTATAAGATAAATCCAATTGATCCAACATCTTTAGTTCTCCAACCTCTTATGGAAGTGAACCAGAAAGGTGGTTTTGAGAAAGAGATAATGTTAAGGATAGAACTGGAAGTTTAAAAAGTTCTATAGGTATTTTGCCACTGAGTTTGTTGTTAGAAAGGTCCAACGTCAATAAATGGTTTAGATTACCAAGGCTTGATGGAATGTGGCCTTCCAACTTGTTAGAATATAGATGTAATGTAAGCAACAGTGATAAGTTCCCAATTTCATATGGAATTTGCCCTGAAAACCAATTCTTGTACAAATAAGCAGCCTGTAAGTTTTTAAGCTTACTAATGGTAGAGGGGATTTTTCCGGTGGATCGATTGCTTGCTAAACCTAAAGTGGTCAAGCCAACTAGATTACCTATACTTGAAGGGAGGTTTCCATGTAGCTGATTTCCTTCTAAATTTATAAACCCTAATTGAGAAGAAAGATTACCTACTGATCTAGGTAGCACTCCTTGAAAATTGCAAAAACTAATCTCTAAGGCCTTCAATTTACTGCAATTTTTCAAAGAATCAATAAATTTCATTTCATCAACTCCTCCATGTCCATAGCGGTTCTTACCTAAGAATATTGCATATATATCTCTTAGATTTGCAAAGTCAATGGACATCTTCCCACTAAAATTGTTTTCAATCATTTCAAGCATTCCTAGTTTTGAACAGTTAGATATGGAGTGAGGAAGAAGTCCACTTAGTTGATTGTTCCTTAACTGAATTTGGACAAGATGAGGGAGCATTACACCAAAGTCCGGAGGAAGACTGCCACTAAGTTGATTCACAGGCAAGGAAAATACAGTTAGGAGTGAGAGGTTATAAATGGAGTGAGGGATGGTTCCGTTTAAGTTACAATTACCAAAGTAAATTCCTCTTAAGCCTTTCAAACGACCCAAGGTGTCTGGAATGCTCCCACCCAACGGATTAGTTGCAACTGAGAACCATTCCATTGAAGTGATATTCCCCATGAAAGGTGAGATTCCACCTCTTAGGAGATTGTCCTCTAGTATAAGAGTATTAAGTTTTGAAAGGAAACTAAACTCATTGGGTATGCTTCCAACTAAGTTATTATTGTATAGAAAAAGAATTTCAAGCCTGGTACAACTAGACAAATTAGTTGGAATGACTCCGCTGAATTTGTTGGAATTAAGGTAGAGGACACGTAACCTAGATAGATGACCAAGTTCATGAGGGATGTTTCCTTCAAAGCTGTTGTTTTTTTTTTTGAACGGCCAACTAAAGCCCTGGAAAGCCAGGGAATATTTACACACCAGTTGAGCTCATTCCAGGAAAAATCCACCTCCGCGAGCGGCCGGGTGATAAAACCTGGGAGCTTGTTAGAGAGATAAAACTCACGAAGAAAGTTGAGGTTCCCAATATGAGGAGACAAGGAGCCTTCTAGGCCTTTGGAAATAAGTTGCACAGCAGTCACTCGTTTGTGCTTCTTCCCACATGAAACACCGCCCCAATCACAGAAATGAAATGACTCGTTCCATGAGGTTAGAACTCCATATGGATCTTTGGTGATCATCGACTTAAACTTCAACAAAGCATGATAATCTGTATCATTGTTTCCGCCATATGTATAAGAAATGTTGGAGAGGATAAAAAATAGCGTAACAATATTAGCAATTTGAAAGGAAGATATTGTTAAGCAAGTCATTCGTTGCCTTGACATCATTTATTTTGGGAGATAAATATATGATCTGAAGAGTAGTTGTTGGCCTTTTATATATAACATGTATGTAGATAATGAATGAAGTAAATACAATCCACAAGTTCCTTATCACATTCACTCTGGAAATATTGGTTACTACACTCGATCGGCTTCAAAAGTCAACATAGATCCAAACTTATGTCCTTAGTCATCAACAGTAAAAAGTTGTGATTGGGGGACTGTTTACACGCATCCCATCAATGTATTTTAAGTGGACTTGAAAAGTGAAAGACCATAAACCACAAAGTCTTCTAAGCCTTCGATGGATTGGAAAATTGAGGGAAAATCACTAGTTTCCTTATAAAAGTAAAACAATTAAGCGCAATATCTTTGTTGTGATTATTATGGATTTTATCTTGAAACTTCTGATCACACGCTCATTATCTTTTTTTCCCTTTTTCTTTTAACAGCAAAGGCTAGATATATTGAATCAACCAGACAAATAGATCATCCTTCTGCCGAATAACAGATCGTGGAGACCCAACCCATACACTACGGAAAAAAAAACGCACAACTGAAAAAATCGTATAGTTCAACCTGGCCAGAGCAAGTTGCCCCAGGCGAGGCTCGGACACACAACCTCCATATGGAAAGCCATAGGGGTACCATTGGGACAAAGCCCCTTTGATAAATGTTCGTTCGCTGTGGGCTTGATATTGCAACTGGACATTTGGTTAAGTTATGGTGCAAGATCGAAGTGGTTTTAGCCTTTTAGGTGCATGCATGGGTGAAGGATGGGCTTTTAACATTATGGGTTTTTTGAAAAGCTAGGAATAAAAGAATCTTCAAATATGAAGAAAGAGCTTAAGAAAATACTTGACGAGATCAAAGAAGGTTCTTTTGTTTGGCTTAAAATGATGGCGAGAGATTTCATTTGTTAGGTTGGAAGGCTTGTAATCCATTTTGGCTGTGGTTTCTTGGGTTTTACGGAGACACAAAAATGACTTCTATCATAATGGTAAAAGAAAATATGTCAAGATTATCCTCTCCTTTTTTTTGGATTTCCAATAGCGCTAAGAAATCACCTTTGAACGACTATATCAATCTATGTTTTATAAATCCTGGTTTTTTAACCAGACCGGACTTGTGTAAAAAAAGGTTCAATCGGTTGATCCGGAATATCAAACCGGATTGACTATTCGAATTTGTAAATTTATAATATACATTTAATAAACTTTCAAACACGAAACATGTAAAAAAAAAGGTAACACTAGAATTAACTGAGAAGCCATTGGCACATGTTGAAGGCAAATGTCGCTTTATATAACGAGTTCTACTTGCAGTTAAAGTCTCGTTCGACAAAAAAACCAAGACAATCTATAGTAGAGAATATACCAGTTCTACCTCCAACACCAACTTCAGCGATAATCCTGAATTTGATATCACATTAAATGATGATGATGTAGTTGGAGGACAACCACCTCCTTCACCTTATCCTCGTGCTCGTCCTACGGGAAGGGACAAAGCTAAAGCAGCCGCAAGGGCTAAGTGTAAAAGTGCATCATCATCCACATCTCAAGATGGTAGGAATGTGCTAGCTAATGAACTCGCTAAAACGACCCGGACGAATAGGCATGTGATGAAGAGTTTTAATAAGAAAATGTAACAATTCTTGGATTTGAAACAACAATTCATAATGAAACATAAGAGACTCTTTACGGTGGACAGAAGGAACATAGATCCATATGCACGATCCATCCATGAAGCTATGTGTGACGATACTAGGAAAGGCATACAACATACCACTGTCACTTGGATGCGATTACTGTTTGTTTTATTTAAGTATTATGTTGTATTGTCTTGTGTATTTTTGTATTTCTATTATGTATTTGTGTTTTAAGTTTAATTAATGTATCTGTTTTAGTTTTAAAAATAGTAGCCGTTATTTTTAATATGTATCTTTTAAATATAATTATTTAATTTAATAACAAAATGTAATAAAAAATTAGCCGTTATTTTTTCAAATACTAGTCGTTAAAATTAAATGATGTATAAATAAAGTAGTAGAAAATAAATGTTTGTTTGTGGGAAGTGCACGTTGAGGCTAAAATCTGTTTGTGGGAAGAATATAGAAAGACGCGTTTGTAGGAAGGATTTGTGTATGCATTGTAGATAGTCTAAATTCATATATATCACTTTGTATACAACAAGTCAAGACCACCTCAACGCACGCATTTGGGGCGTTCGTTCGTCCCACTTGGCGCGTTCGTTCCACGTGCTGTTTTGTTTCGTTGGTTGTCAACAGCTTTTGTCCGTCCCGACGTGCGTCATCCATCACTTATTTTTTCTTTTCTCGTCACAAACACAATTATAAATAGATAAATAGTGGGTGTTGTGGGAATGCCAGCGTTGGGGTAGAAACCTGTTTTTGAGAAGGACGGTTAAAAAACTGATGTGGTTATTGACTATAATTGTTTGTGAGAAGATTTATAGTAGCATACATGTAGTCTAATTTAAAAACAATAACGGTTTAACACCTTAATATCATTAAACTATACTCTATTCTCTACAAAAATCCTTCTTTGCTTTACAAGCATTAATGTATTTTTACAAGGGTATTTTTGAGATTTTGGATACCCGTGACGAGTTTAAAAAACGTGATCTTATATATGAATTTGTTTTATATTAATCAACGATAATTGTTATAAAAATATGTCGGGTCCTTTATTATTTATTGGATTTGTGGATTTTTCTTTTACATGATTGTTCATTTAATTACTTTAAATACGAGTTCAAACTTAAAAAAAATAAAAATAAATATTAAATGACATATAATATATAAAAAAAGATACTTTTTTTCTTATGCTCCATCTAAAACATATGGTTCATACGATCACTCACCCTACACACCATTAAAGACACCCATATATTATTAGGTGGTGTTTGTTTTTTCTGAAAAAAACTCTTATGTCCTATTATGTCTGTGCCGCGCAGACCACACGCAGACATTTATGTGTGCAAAACTGTTTGTTTTTTCGAAAACATTTTATTAAAAAATGTATGCGCGGCCTCTTCCTGGTGCAGACGTGGCTCAGCCACTTCTAACATCTTCTGACATCTTCTAACCTTCTTTTTAAGCTGTTTTTTTTTATAAAAAAAACATTTCAAACAGTTAAATAAACGTTTCTAAACAGTTTCTTTTAAAGTTTATTTTTTAAACGTGTTTTTTAATTTCCAAAAAAAAAAATTTTAAAGTTTTTTAATATTTAAAAAAAATTCTAAAATAAATTTGTATACAATTTTTTAAAAACGTTTTTAAAAAGTTTTTTTTAAATGTTTTAAACAATTATTTAAAAAAACATTTTTAAACATAATGTTTAAATATTGTTTAAAAATGATTTTAGATAGCTTTTATATAACATTTTTGTAATTTTATTTAAAAGAAAACTATTTTAAGTAAGAACTCTTGGTTAAAATATACAGAAAGAAAACCAAAAGGTTTGAATGGTAATTATCTATAAGTTTAAAAAACGGTTTATTTAAATTTTAGTTCATTTTAGCAGTCTGCAGAAGTTAAAAAACAAACACTCTTCTTCTTACAGACAGCAGACGTATAGTTCACCTCTTTTTGTACAGATATCTACAGATGTGGTTTGCAGACTGCAGAAATTTTACCTCTTAAAAAACAAAGAGCACCTTAGTGGACTTGAAGAAAGTGGAAGACCATAAACCCAAATTCTTGTAAGTCTTCGTTAGTTTCTATAAAGGTTTAATAAGCACAATATCTTTGTTGGTACTACTGTTTGTAATTATTATGGGTTATATTTTCAATCGTATGACACACTCTCATCATCTTTAATAATAATTCATTATTTAGGAGCAAACTCGTAACTGAAAAAACTTTTGATTTAACCCAAAGCAAATTGTTTTAGACGAGTCTCGAACATACGGCCTCACATATGACGGGGTATTAGGACAAAACCCACCTTTGGCTTGCTAGGGCTGTTTTTTTGTTAAAATATATTTTCCATTAAAAAAAAGTAACTTAATTTGTTGCATCTTTCAAAACTAAAACGCCCATACAATATAAACTATCTATATTTGAATGTGAGAACTTGTTACCAATGGGACGAAATAAAATATAGCTTGAAAAAGGCATAGGATGGGTATCTATCAGAAACTACCGCTACCGAAAACAAGTTAATCTTATGAATACTGAGGCACGCCCTACAATTCAACTCAAACGATTAAGAAATCACCTTTGATCGACTATATCAATGTTCCTTTTAAAACTTTTGATAGAATATAACATTAAACCAAACCATAACGGGAATATTAATGGAAATGGCACTACTAGAAATAGGGACTTTCTTGACGCGTGAACGATGACGCGCGGTTGTTTTATGACGCAGATGTGTGTCATAGAAAACTGTCAAGAATTGTAAAATCTTTTAACTACATGACTCGCTATTTTGCGTATCATAATTTATTTTTAAAAACATGAAGACGCACGTCATCTTTAAACTGTCGTTTTATGTTTTTTTTCCCGTCCATTTGAAAATTTTGCCCTAAAATTTCACTCCCGCTCTATCCATCCCTTCCATCTCGCTGAAAATTTCATTCACGCTGACTACAAACCCGTTTTAAAACAAACCCTATTCTCCCCTATCGGTTTCCTCTTCATCTCCTCTAATCTCTATTTCAAGACAAACCATGTTCTCCCATATCGGTTTCCTCTCCATCTTCTCCGTTTCCCTCACTCAAAATCAACCCTAACCGAGGGTGAAAAAGGAGTTGGGGTCGATTATCCTGTTCAGTGCTCAAAGAATTTCAGTCCAATCGAAGAATTTCACCCAATCAATCCTTGTTCAAGGCTTCATCGAAGAGCATGTTAGATTCAGTCCAATCGAAGAATTTCATCGATTATCCTTTTATTCAGACGATCTAGTTTTCCCTAAATTTTTCTTCCTCCATTTTGTTTGCTTCTCCTCCACCTTTTACCATAAGTTGAAACTCCCGACACCTTTTAAATCCATATCACTTTATTTAAGAAGACAAGTCTTCAATCCTTATAGTTTAAAAAAAAAACAACGATGTAAGATCTTGATATCATCAACTATACGCTATTCTATAGAGAAATTCTTCTATGGTTTACAAGCAGTAAATGGGAAGTCTTTTCTATAGAGAAATTCTTCTATGGTTTACAAGCAGTAAATGGGAAGTCTTCTAAGTGCAATATCCTCTTTGTTGGTACCACTATTTGTGTTTATTATGGGTTTTATCTTGAATCTTGTGATCACACGCTCATTATTTTTTTTCTTTTAACAGTAAAGATTCGGACATTTAGGGGTGGAGGCCATGATTCATTTGCGTGCATCAATATATTACACTACCTCAAAATTCACATTTGGCTACGGAAAAAAACCGTGACCAAAGGTCTTTGCCCACTTTTTTTTCTTCCATTTCAATTGACACCAAAGGTCCCGTCACCGTATGTATCATACGGCCACGTTAGAATATCAGTGGTTGAAGTCACCTAAAAACGTGGCTAAAGGGTACCAATATTTGTTGTTGTAATCAAAGAATTCTTTCGGAAAACGTGGCCAATGGGTCCCAACGGCCACATGTGTTTGTTTAACGTGGCATTTGGTATTATATGGTCTCATATATTGGTGTTTTAGCCACATACATTATAAAAATACGTGGCTAAAGGGGTTTGCTGAAATCATGCATATTGTCCCAATACGCGTGGCCAAAGGGTGGCATTAATAGTTTTTTTTTTAATTACTAATTAAGTAATAAAATCTACTCTTCCGTCACACAACATTATCTAAACGTGGCCATACATTCATTTTTTGTCACATGGATAAAAAATCATAAAAATTTCGTGACCGTTTGGTGCATTTCGCCACTTTTTTAAGTGTGACAAATAAGTGCCACATGTTTTTGTAAAATAGTGGCTAAAGCCACTGCACCTAATTGTTGTTGTCAAGTAAACAAAAAAATATGTGGCTAAAAGGGTCCAAAAGCTATATATTTGACCATGGGTACAAAATATGTGTGGCTAAAACTAGTGTTTCTTACCTTTAGCCACGTTTTTTTTAAACCGTGGCTAGCTAGGTGTTTTCGAAAAAAACAGCTCAAACTCGTGTAGGTTCATTCAAATATGTCCGACATAACCAGCAGTCTCTAAAATTATTTCACGTTAGAAAAAAAGTCAAAGATAAGCTGGCACAAAAGACATGTTCCGATGTTGACTTCGTTATAATAATTTGATGTAATTGTGTTTTGTCTTGTGGACTTGTTTCTTTTTTGCTCCCGTACTTTTTCATCATCTTGGTGGTTTGTTAATATATCATTTTGTTTGTTGTTTTAAAAAAAAGTAAAGATCCGGATATCTGGAATCAATCAGAAAAATGGATCACCATTTCGTCCGAATAACAGATCGTTAAAACTTGCTACCAATGGGACGAAAGAAAATATAGCTTGCGCCGGGCATCTAACTTTTAAATAGGCATAGAATCGGTACAATACAAAAAAAAACACCGATGCCAAAAACAAGTTAAATATAATCGGAATATTATACCTATTATTTTATCAATTCGGTATCGATATTGATAATAGTGAAAATACTGAAACCAACGGGTACCGAAGCCAAAAACATGTAAAAAAGAATACCAGGTACAAATGGTGGTGTTTAGGGTGAGCGGTGCGGTTGTTTGATGCTCTCAGCATCAGCTTGATGCCGCACGGCATCACTTCGGTAACCATACCGTGGCCATCTTAAGCTCGGCATCCGGTACCAATTTGAAAGATTTCGGCGAGTTGTTGCCGAGTCATGCCGACGAAAAGTGGACCGTTCAACGGTCTAATTTTTGACCGTTGAGTTTAATCTTTTTTTTTTTAAATGAATTCCTCTCCTATATAAACACACATTTATCTCATAAATTTTATACATATTCTCCTAAACAAAAAAAACCTCTACTTTCCTAAAAAAACATGAATCGTCCCCGCTCACGTTATAGAATCCCACCCGAGCTTATGACTTCGTCTAGTAGTTCGAGCGATTCGGACAACGACGCGATGAATTTCATGAATCTAGGTTATCGAGCGGTTTTAGACGAAGAATCTCGAGAGAAGCGCACAAGGACTAGTATTTATCGAGATCGTAGAGCAAGCCACGATCGTTTGGTTGAGCTATATTTCGCGGACGAGCCACGTTTCCACAAAGGTATTTTTAGTGATAGATTTCGAATGTCTAAACGATTGTTTATGCGTATCTTGCACGATATTGAGAGTCACTTCGAATGGTTTCAAACTCGTCTCGACGCAAGTGGGCATCCAAGTTTCACTGCTTTACAAAAATGTACGGTAGCTATTCGTCAATTGGCAACCCGTAACGTGCCGGACGAATATGATGAATTTTTAGAGATGTCCGAAAGAACATCACGTGAATGCTTACATTACTTTTGTGATGCTATTATTAGACTTTATAGAGATGAATTTCTGCGTTCACCGACTAGCCATGATCTTGCTCTTTTATATGATGCTCATTTAGAAAGACATGGCCTCCCTGGCATGATCGGTAGCATCGATTGTATGCATTGGGAATGGAGAAGCTGTCCAACAAAATACAGAGGACAGTATCATCGCGGTGATCATCCAAAACCAACGGTAATACTCGAGGCAGTTGCGTCGCAAGAAATGTGGTTTTGGCATGCTTTCTTTGGTGTCGCAGGTTCGAACAATGACATAAATGTGCTAAATCAATCAACATTGTTCACAGACGAGTTGAAAGGTATTGCTCCGAAAGCTCCTTTTGTCGTTAACGGTCGGGAATACAAACGGGGCTACTACCTAGCCGATGGAATATATCCCACTTGGTCTAGTTTTGTAAAAGCGTATACACATCCATACGCAATCAAGGAGAAAAAAATGAAGAAGGTGCAAGAGGGTGCAAGAAAAGACGTTGAACGACCGTAGATTTGTATGTTTTTTTTTAAATTGAAGAATAAATGTTGGTTTTTTTAGGAACTTGGTAATTTTTTATTTTTTTTAGGACTTTGTAATTTTTTTTAATCTAATGAATTGTTATGTTTTTATTTTATATTAAATGTGCAAGTTTAATTTTATTTTTTTTAGATTAAAAAGAAAATGAAAAAAAATAATTAATCATCATTCTACATCAATTCTACAACCATACCCCCTACAAAATCATCATTCTACATCAATTCTGCATCATTTTTCTCTCTCCTGTTTGGCATCATTCTATTGGTCCAATTTGATGCCTAATACTTTTCTTCTACAACCATACCTCCCACCCTTAGTCGCTACCTCTTTTTCTTTTGTACGGTATCTATACGCGACACTAAAAAGTGCATTGCTACTTTTTAGAGAGTTACAACTTACCAGCAAATAAATAGTTAAAAGAGTGAAAGGTGAGTTCTAACACTAACCTTAGCCGGGGTTAAAGGCAAAGAAATAGTGAAAGCTGGATTCTAGCACTAACCTTGGTTAATACTCACCTGGTTCATGGTCGCCGAAGTGAAGCTGACAAGTTTATCTGCCAACAAAAGAAAAACATGACAAAAACTGCATATCCAAAACACCACCCAAGAGACATGGTACATGTCCTAAAAAGCACCTCAAATACATGGGACACGTCCTACAATTCAACTCTAACAACTAAGAAATCACCTTTAAACGACTATATCAATATTCCTTGAAAAACTTTCGGTAGAATAAAATATATATGCAGCACGTGGAGCTCTGGGGCACTAACAGCAAACAAAAATTAACGAAAATATTAATGGAAATGGTTAATGTCATGGAAGAAACCATAAGGATTACACTTTTCTTGGTTTATCCTTTTTTCCTGTAATAAAAAGAAAAATGCCAACAGAAAAGTTTTCAAGTAAATAACAACATTATAAAAAACCTAAACAGAATATAATGGAAGGAACCATAAGTATTTGGGTGGCAGAGGGGGGAAACATGCTTGCGTGGACCTTACTGGGGTTTCCCCCCTGGTAGGGCTGAGACCTGGCACGTTCAGGGCTGGGCAGGCGGCTTTTAAAGCGGCTGCTGGGAAGGTGAACAAACACGAGAAAGCGTGCCTAGCTTGAAAATCAACATGTGTTTGTTCCCTTCGCGTTTGACACTTTTAGTTATCTCGCCCCGGAAGCGGTGGACACACTTAGTCGCATCCAAAAAGTCATGTTAGGAAACAGTGCGTCCCCTAGGTCGATGAACATTGTTTTTACGCGTCTAGGTTTCGCTATTCAAAAAGGGTTGACGGCGCAGCTTGTTACCCGTCTTCCTTGTTTGGTGACTTGAGTTGTGTTTGTGTGTAACCTTATATTTTGGTTGAATGGACTAGAAGATTCGATTATTAAAAAAATAAAGAAAAAAATAATAATAATAAAGAAAACCATAAGTCCAGCAGCAGGGTTCATAAGCTGAGGAGCATACAGTCCGCCATAACCATAACCCACATTCCCAATCTCACTATTAGGAGGAGGAGCCGATGGCATATTTTTCGTATTTTTGTTTCCGCGTTGATTGTCACACCCCAACCGACGGCGGAATATGTCGGGGCGAGACGACTGTCCAGATGCACATGACAACTAGTAATAGTTACCAAATACTTAAACATGCCATTTTTATATATATACAAAGATCCGTACAACAATAAATATAAACATAAAAGCATTGATTAATGTCTTTATCTAGGTCCGCAATCCTATCGTGATCAGTCAAATAATCCAAGTAGTCGTCCTGCAACATGTATAAAATAAAGAGTGTCAACTACAAAAGTAGTTGGTGAGTACACATAGAATTTTATATATATTTAGATAAAAAGCCAGCGGTTAATGAAATTAAGTACTTAGTCATAAGGACCATATGAAGAATATAAAATAACTAATCATTCATAGATATAGATTTTGTGTAACCAACCCTAGACTATAAGGAAGCAATCACCTATTTGAAGACAAGATTACGTCTCAATATCCTAGGTGGGTTGTCAACCAATAGATATTCATCTATCATTGTTCCACGGCGAAATGGTTAATGGTACACAAAAGATTATAGATATGATATAGATAATTAACTAGATGGTGTGTAACCAAACCTAGACAATAAGGGAGCAATCACCTATTTGAGAACAAGATTACGTTTCAATATCCTAGGTGGGTTGTCAACCAATAGATAGGTATCTATTATTGTTACCACGGCTCAATGGTTAATGGTACACAAACGATTACAGATATGATATAGATTTGATTCACGATTTATAGATATGATTCACGATTTCCACATACTAAATATTTAACATAGATGCACATAATAAGGAATACACACTTAACATCATAGAATCGCATTGAGTTTGAATAAGGAATAAAGATTTAAGATTTTGATATAGGATATACATGTTGCACCCCAAAATGAGAAAGAAAAAGTGGTTATTAATACTCACTACTCAAGTCATTACTTGAAGGAATCACCCTTCTTAATAATAACAAGAGTTTATATCGCATAACATCCCACAGTATTAAAAAGGGGTATGAGTACTCACCTGATTGATGAGTATAGAGCGTGCAAAAGACCACAAGAGTGATGAAAATCTCTGGGATTAACCTAACGATAAGAGCGATCGAAATAAATACAGGATGATGTCATGATTCTATGTTTTTGGTAATTAAATTTGTTAGTTAAAATAAAATATATTTATCATTTTTGATAAATATATATATTGTCTTATTAGTCTTCCTTGAAAGAAAAGTATATATATATGGGTATATTTTCAAATATATAATAATATATTTATATACATATATATATATATATATTTCATAAGTTTTCTAAAAAGTTCATAAAAATGTTCCCATTATTTTATGTAAAGTTGCAAAAACACTTATATTTATAATTAAACTTCATAAAATACAAAGTTTTTATAGTTTAGTAAGAATTTTATCATTATCTTTATATATTTACACAAATATTCAACCAAAATCAAGATTTAAACTTCAAAACATTTAGAATTCTTGTGGGGTTTTTAGAATAACATCATGTGTTCATCAAATCAACATTACCCATTGATCTAAACCCATGCATGTAAAATCAATCTATTTGTTTTAAGGATTCAAGCTCTTTAACTTGTAAGAATCATTATCTTTTAAGCTTAATATCAAGTAGGAATCATCATCATTTAGGTTTGGAGGATCAAACTCAAGTAAATCTTCAAGAATTCTAGAGAGAGAGTAGAGAGAGAAAGCTTGTTTACTTGGATTTTTGAAGGAAGATGGATGAAATGCAAGCCCTTCTTTGATTTCTTGAATCTTGATCAACAAAGATTGAAATTTTCTTGAGTTTGTTTGAAGGTTTGAAGATGATGATGATTGTATGTGTGTGTGGTGAAAATTTTCGAATGAGAGAGAGGGTGGGAGGGGGTTACGGTCGAAAGAAGGAGAGAGAGATGAGAGAGTGAAGTGGGTGTGTGTGGTCATGTTATATATATATATGTGTATGTATATAGGTAATCATGACCTATTTACTAGACCTTATTACTTGGAAAGCTTACAAGTAAGGGTGGCATTTGAAGAGCAGGATCGAGACAAGTGTTATGCCACCTATATATATATTGTAGTATTAGGTGATTAACAGGTATAATACTGGTAAATCGGGGTATAACAGGTAAATTTTTCGACCCGAAACATAAAAGTAATTACATGAAAATTAATGAAATTTAATTACGCTCGCAATGGTATAATCCAAATTAATTTTTGTCATACTTGATTTACCTGTTATTTTTATAGTACACTATATCTTTTAGACGGATACCGGGTTGATCATAACTTGATTTGTCACCAACGTTTGTTAACGAAATATTTTTCATAACTCAAATAAGCTTGCTGAAATATAACAACAAAGGTTTTAATTACTCCAACGAGATCATTAACATTCTTGTTTATTTATGTCTTAAGTTAGTACGGTTCTAAAAAAAATGCTCACTGATTCATGATCATGATTACACTCCGAATCCGGAAACGGGTCGGGTAAAATACATATGGATTAATCGAAGTGTCACATTGATTATCTATACGGCTTGTCTGCACTGCAACTGACAACCATCAAACACTTTATTGGGTTCTTCCAAAGCCTTCTTGCACCCACCAACCGTTTTGTAGCTGAAATCGTTTTCTTCAAGGTGACTATGTGTTTACTCTTTAATTATGAAGATCCGTTATAGTTTCTACTTTTGTTTTCAGTTCACCTTCGTTTGCAAGTGCTGATTCATGGTATCTAGGGTCGACATTGTGGGTTTCGGTTCTTAATTGTTCGTGTGATGGATCTCTGAATCTGTAGATGGATAAGAAAGTGAATTGTTCTTTATGGATTTGTTTTTCGGCTATTGGGGATCAGAGTTTCCATATATCATCCTAACGGTTGCAATTGGAGTTGTTAATGTGGTGATTTGTGGGTTTTAGGGTTTCGAGGTCTTGTTTGGGATTGCTTATTTAAGGTGAAAAGTGTTTATTGGCTTATAATTTTTTTAGAATGAGTTTTTTAAAATAATGTTTGGATTAGCTTTTATGGTGGAAAAAGTCAATAATTCAACAAGTTATTTGTTAATAAGTGTTTTCGCTTAGTTTTTATATGTAAAATGACAAAAAAAAGGTTAAGTTGGTAGGTGAGTATAAAGTGAAAATAAGGGTATTATGATAATTCACCACTCAAAAAGCTATAAACAGTTTTGAAAAGCCTGAAAATCTTGGCTTATTTAAAACGGACTTATTAGGTTTTTGAAAAGCAAATGTAAAAGTGCTTATTAGGTTACCAAACATTCTCTGAATATTTGTTTGTTATGTGTGTTCCAGTTTCATGGATGTAAAATTGATTATGATATCAACTTGGATACCCTATTTCTTTTGCTTTAAACAATTTGTGACATTTGAATTTGTTGTTGGCACACAGAAGAAGTTGATGGAAGGTGAAATTAGGATTCATTGTAAAGCTGATTTGAGGTCATTAAAAATTTAGTACCATGATTATAAAAACTAGTTTTTAATCCAAATTTATTACCTTCTTATTGAATGAAAGTGATATTTTTTTTAAACAAAAGAAGCCACATTTTCCTGAGCGTGTTTTACCTCTATTATGGTCATGCCACCAAGTCTGAACAAATAAGTGCCACCAAGTCTCAACAAATAAGTGGGAGCAAATATAGAATAATATCAGGAACAATTATTTTTTATACCAAATTAAGGCTCAAGCACATGTATGGGTTTGTTTTGCAAAATCTGATGTTCTAGTAAAGGTAATTTCACATTATGTTAGAAGGCATGTTTTTAAACCTTTTCTTTTGTTGGTCTAAATTGTTGGTTGAATGTCTTGATTATTTTCAAGCTGCAATTTTAGTCATATTTTAAGTTTTATCTTTCAATTCCATATATCACTGCTTTGATCATATTTTTAGTTATAATGTGGTATAGCTTGTATTATGCTCTGATGTTTAGTATTCAAAAAGAAAGCTGAGTTGAGTGGCCTATTAGGTGGTCTGTTGTATAATTACCCTAAAACACCTTTTGAATTGGCCTGCTGCTCATGTTGCATTTTTATCTCTTTATCTTTATGTTGAACTAAAATCTTCATAAGAGTACCGGATTGAATTTATGTTTCATTGATAGAATATATGACAATATTAGGCTATCCGTAGATGGAGACGTTATAGAGGGCTAAAAAAGGAGCCTATAACGCCCTTGATAGCGCGCCCGCCCCACTACGCAGGGGCGTTATGGGGCGTTATCAGGGAAACACTAAAAGCGGGTAGCGGCGTTAGCCAGGTAACATGCCGAGAACGCGGGGATAAAAGCAATGATTATGGGGACGTTATGGGTGGCTTTATCCACTACACCATAAAGTCCGCCATAAAGCCGCGCTATGCCCAAGTCAGCCTCCACATGGCGCATAATGCCCCTTGTAGGGCTTTATGGGGCTTGATAGACCATATACACATAGCCTTATAGATTATGTGATGTTAGTCTCATGCTATAATTGGACATAGGATCAATTCAAGCTTGCTGGTAAATCCTTTCGTGGTATGCATGATCCGAGTTTCTGCTGGAATTTTTTAGTGGCTATATGTGTTTGCACCATGACCCCTAAAAATAAGAAATTGGTTTGTAGAAATATTGTTCTACTAATTTTGATGTTACTCATAACCTCACAATTACACTGCAAAACGTCATCTTTACCATTTCACGTTATGGAAGCTCTACA
This sequence comes from Deinandra increscens subsp. villosa, assembly GCA_039602395.1. NCBI lineage: Eukaryota > Viridiplantae > Streptophyta > Magnoliopsida > Asterales > Asteraceae > Deinandra > Deinandra increscens. The sequence continues at coordinate 3,446,608 of JBCNJP010000019.1, forward strand.
TGTGTTAATCACTAAGGGTTGTATTTTGGGGAATTTTCATGGCGTAGCATTGCCTAATAATAGACCTTGCTTGTCATACCCCTTCCCCCCCCCCCCCCCCCTCCCTCTTTTTTTTTTTTTTGCGCAGATGATGCCCTCTTCGTGGGTAAGGTCTCTTGTTTCCAACTTTACTAATTTGTATCGGGTTTTGAGATGTTTTACCCTTGTCTCGAGTCTAAAGATCAATCTAAACAAAAGTATGCGCTTTGGGGTAGAGGCTAATCAGTCCATGCTCCATAATACGGCGGCTCTCTTACATTGTAAAGTGGGGTTTTTCGAGTCACGTATCTTGGGGTTCCCATTGGACAAAGTATGAATCGGGTGTCTAGCTGGGATCTGGTGAATGAAAAGACGAAGGAAAGACTCTCAAAGTGAAAAGCAAAACACTTGTCTCTTGGAGGTAGAACTACCCTCGCTAAAGCGATTTTCAAGGCGATCCCTTCTTTACTATCTTTATTTAAAGCCTCGTTGAAAGTCATAAATAAAATTGAGTCTATCTAAAGAAGTTTTCTTAAAAACCAATTGGTTGTCAAATTTCTCCCCTTAGATATGTAATATCCACACTACCTTTTACTTTTCTTATAATAATTTTTTTTTTTTTTATAAAACCACCATTAAATTTCATCCAATCTTGGGTAAAACAACAGAAAAACAAATCACCCTGACAGCCAAGGGAGGCGGGCAACAAGCTGCGCCGCCAAACCCTTCTGAATAGCAAAACTAAGACGCGTGAAAACAACATTCAAAGAACCGAGGGTCACAACGTTACCACGCATGACCCGTTGTACTCTATTCAAAGTTTCAACGGCCTCAGGGGCGAGGAACATGGACTCGCACATCTTCACACACGACCCACCTCCTCACACTTCACCCCACCTTCGCAGCATAGTGTAATGAGTTGGACTCACGAATTAAATGGTCTACAGAATTTTAATTATTAGTAACCCTTAACCTGATGAGCAAATATATTTTATAGCATAAATGGACATATTAATTGATGAGATATTCAAATAAGAAGTTTGTTTTGGATAAGAAGTATAAGAAGGAATTTTAGCCATTGGATCTTGATCTAATAAAAATGGAAGGAGGGGTATTTTAGTCTTAGCCACTTTTGTTGACTTTTTATCTACTTCCCTCATTTTCTTTAAACATTCATAACTTTCAAATACGACGATATTTTTTTGAAAAAAATACACCATAAAAACGAGCATTTTTTATCTTTAAAACGCATATAGTATTGCTATATAAAAAATGAAAAAAAAATTACTCTTTCGATTTTTGACACAAGTCATTGTGTCATTGTGTCAAAATGTTCAGATCATTGTGTCATTGTGTCGTCGTGTCAAAAGTATATATAGTGTTGCTGTATATAAAATTAAATACTATTTCGGTTTTTGGCACAATATGAAACAATGATCTGAACATTTTGACACATCATTGTGTCATTGTGTCAAAATGTTCAGATCATTGTGTCATTGTGTCGTCGTGTCAAAAGTATATATAGTGTTGCTATATATAAAATTAATTACTCTTTCGGTTTTTGTCATCATATGAAACAATGATCTGAATATTTTGACACATCATTGTGTCATTGTGTCAAAATGTTCAGATCATTGTGTCATTGTGTCGTCGTGTCAAAAGTATATATATTGTGCTGCTATATATAAAATTAAAAAAGAATTACTCTTTCGGTTTTTAACACCATATGACACAATGATCTGAACATTTTGACACAATATGACACAATGATATGAACATTTTGACACAATGACACAATGATCTGAACATTTTGATACAATCGAAAAGTTAAAAAAAATTAATTTTTTTATATAGCAACACTATACGCGTTTTAAAGATAAAAAACGCTCGTTTTTGTGGTGTAAATTTTTTTTTAAATTATGTCGTATCTAAAAGTTATGAAGGTTTAAAAAATGAGGGGAATTTGATAAAAAGTCAAAAATATTCTTCCATCTTTTATTTTCTTTAGTTTTTTCTCTTTAATTTACCCAGGAAAATTTTTAGCCATAGATCTTCATTTAATTGAAGATCTAATGGCTATGATTCCTTCTTATCCTTCTTATCCAAACTAAACTTCTGACAATAACCTCACCCATTAATTCATAAGTTTAACCAGATAATAATACAAGTTATGTTTTCCATCTCGGGTGTCTAGTTATAAAAAGAAGATTAAGAGGTGCATAATAACACCACCAAAAACCTAGCCATTGCCTCCATCTCTTTCTAACCTCTCTCACTAAATCTCATACATCTTAAGGGAACCAATCCAACGCGTCATCATTTTCAACATTTCAATTATCATTTTGTGCAAGAAAGTTTTATTGCTTTGAGGTTTGATTATAGTCTCATGATTGAATTGATCTTCGATTCACTTTCATGTGTTGATCATATTCACGAGTTATAATCAAACATGATAGAGATATTACAATTAGTCTAATAACATTAAAATAGTAATATATATATTTTTTTATAAATAGGGAATATGAAATAAACTTCATATAAAAAGCAATGAAGAAGCCACAACTAAACGACCAACAACATTTTTTTATTAAACGACAAACTCTTATTAACATATCCTGGCTATAAAGAAACTAAACTCTGAAAAAGGACAAACAAACACAAACAGACTAAACATTGGGTGAAGCAGAAAGATGCAAAACACAACAACAAACATTATAAATCATTAAAATCACACCAACGACTAATGGACAATCAACCATATAACTAATGAGTAGTAACTAAGATCCGTGCAAGATTTCTTTGCTTTTTCTTGATTGGAAAAAAGTCAGATCTACAAGGAAATTTGAAGAGATAGAAACAATGGAATGATTTCTTACAAGAAAAAAGTAAATAAAATGCTTATAAAAAATAGATAACAACTCACCTCATATGTTTTGAAGAATCTCCAATATATGTTGAAGTTCATGGACAACATTCTCGATATTCATCCGTTGTGGTGGGGAATCTACTGAACATGATACTCCAATCTTCACAATTGAAGCCAGACATTCTTCCATTCTCATTGCATCTGGTGTCCTGCTTTGTATAGCACTTGCATCCTTTTGAAGGAAACTAAGAGCTTCACTATCAATAAGATTGAGTACATGGTCCGGCAAGGCCATATACACAAATTTATGAAGGTTTAGGCCATCGTTAAAGATGTCGTCTGTAGGACTTTTCTGTGTCATTACCTCTAACAATAATATTCCAAAACTGTAAACATCCCCACTAGTTGTCATCTCACTCCCAAGACCATACTCTGCAACTTATAAACATTTAATTTGAACGATAAGTAATTGTGTAAGGAAATATGAGTATTTGGAATACAGGAATTAAAATTTTACCCGGAGGTGCATAACCAATTGTTCCTTTAATCCCAGTTGTGGAGTTTTGGCTTGAACCTGTTTGAATAAACCGAGTTAAACCGTAGTCTCCAACATGAGCCACCATATCTTCGTCAAGTAAAATGTTGCTAGGCTTCAAGTCCCCATGAACAATAGTTGTCTGTGAATGGTTATGAAGATAATCAAGTGCACATGCGACATTTATAAGGATATTCAATCTTTGAAGAAGGTTCAACCTTGATGTTCTTGTACTTGAATGTAACCAATCATGTAAATTCCCGTTAGGCATGAACTCATAAACTAAAGCTTTGAAATCATTTCCTTGAAAATCGACGCTAGAACATGAAGTTATTATTTTCAACAGGTTCCTATGTCGAATGCTTCGCCATGCCTCACACTCCCTCATAAAGCTTCTTTGTGCTTCTCGAATTTGAAGATGTAAAACTTTAACGGCAACGAATTTGTCAACATGATCAATATGTCCTTTATAGACAGAGCTGAACCCACTATTGCCGATTAAATTTTCTTCAGAGAAGCCATCAGTAGCCTTAAGAAGTTGATTGTATGAAACTTTCAAGAATCTTTCGTTCATCACTGGTTGAGACGACTGGCTCTTGGTTTTCTTATTACACCAAGAGTACACTAAACATGTTATGGTGACGAGTGTGAACAGAGTCAAAATGACTATAACAAACACAGGAAACCTTATTTTGTGATTTTTCATATCCTTGCATTTGGGTAAATGAAGTTCAACCAAGCCACCACAAAGCCTACTATTACCCGAAACTGAAAAAGCACTCGTATTAGAGAACACTCCTAACACCGCTATTTCACCCTCAAAATCATTAAAAGATAGGTTCAGATACTCTAATGAAATCTGTTGTAGGAATTTAGGTATTTGGCCGGATAAATTATTTTGAGAAACATCTAGGCCCACAAGTCCTCTCAAGGAACGTAATGATGGCGGGATATCACCTTGAAATAAGTTTCCACGGAGGGATAAGAATGAGAGGCTAGTGCAACCACCAAGGCTACTAGGAATATTACCCGATAAGTTATTATAAGATAAATCCAGCTCATTCAACATCTTGAGTTCTCCAACCTCTAATGGAAGTGAACCAGAAAGGTAGTTATGTGAAATATATAATACTATGGATAGAGATGAAAGTTGAAGAAGTCCTTTAGGTATTTTTCCACTGAGTTTGTTGTGAGAAAGGTCCAATACCAATAGATGGTGCAGATTACCCAAGCTTGATGGAATGTGGCCTTCCAACTTATTTGAATCTAAACTAGATTCAATCAATAGTGATAAGTTCCCAATTTCATCTGGAATTTGCCCTGAAAACTTATTCCCGTCAAAATAAGCACCTAGTAAGTTTTTAAGCTTACCGATGGTATTGGGGATTTTTCCGGTGAATCGATTTTTTGATAAATCTAATAAGGTCAAGCCAACTAGATAACCAATACTTGAAGGGACGTTTCCATGTAGTTGATTTCCGTCTAAATATAGATAACTTAATTGAGAAGAAAGATTACCGATTGATCTAGGTAGCACTCCTTGAAAATTGCAATAACCAAGTTCTAAGGTCTCCAATTTACTACAATTTTTTAAAGAATCAATAAGCTTTATTTCATCAACTTCTCCCCATATAAAGCGGTTATCGCCTAAGTATATTTTATCTATATCTTTTAGATTTGAAAAGTCAATTGATATCTTCCCAATGAAATTGTTTTCATGAACTTCAAGAAGTTGTAATTTTGAACAATTAGATATGGATTGTGGAAGAAGTCCACTTAGTTGATTATCCCAGAACAGAATTTGGACAAGATGAGGGAGCATCACCCCAAAGGCCGGAGGAAGACTACCAGTAAGCTGATTCACAGGCAAGGAAATTTGAGTTAGGAGTGAGAGGTTATAAATGGAGTGAGGAATGGTTCCATTTAAGTTGCATTCACCAAAGTAAATTACCCTTAAGCCTTTCAAACGGCCTAAGGTATCTGGAATGCTCCCACCCAAGGGATTCCTTGTAACCGAAAACAATTGCATTAAAGTGATATTCCCCATGAAAGGTGAGATTCCACCTGTTAAGAGATTGTCACTTAGTCGAAGAATATTAAGTTTTGAAAAGAAACTGAATTCATTCGGTATGCTTCCCGCTAACTTATTATAGCGTAGAGAAAGCACTTTAAGCTTGGTACAACTAGACAAATTAGCTGGAATGACCCCACTGAATTTGTTGTAATTAAGTTCGAGGACACGTAACCGAGATAGATGACCGAGTTCATGAGGGATGTTTCCTTCAAAGCTGTTGTTAGAGAGATAAAACTCACGAAGAAAGCTGAGGTTCCCAACATGAGGAGACAAGGAGCCTTCTAGACCTTTGGAAATAAGTTGTACAGCAGTCACTCGTTTGTGCTTCTTCCCACATGAAACACCGCCCCAATCACAGAAATGAAAGGACTCATTCCATGAGGTTAGAACTCCATATGGATCTTTGGTGATCATCGACTTAAACTTCAATAAGGCATGATAATCTGTATCATTATTTCTCCCATACGAATAAGAGATGGTAAAAAATAACGTAACAATATTAGCAATTTGAAAGGAAGATATTGTTAAGCAAGTCATTCGTTGCCTTGACATCATTTATTTTGGGAGATAAATATATGATCTGAAGAGTAGTTGTTGGCCATTTATATATAACGACATGCAATGCAAACAGTGAAGTGAATATCATCACCAAGAGAAATTGGTTACTACACTCGGCCTCAAAAGTCAACAATAATTATTTTATTTTAAATGAAAACTAATAAAAATGTCTCCTAATTACCAGCATATATCCAAACTCAAGTCCTTAACATTAATAGCAAAAAAATGTGATAGGTGGCCTTTTAACATGCATTCCACCAAGTTTTGCCACTTAGGCGAATAATCATTGGCCGTTCAAAAAAAAAAAAGGTGAATAATCATGCATGAATGAACATCGCAATCCCAACTCACGAGGTCAAGATACCACTAATATGAGATAACATTATTAATCATAGGAGCTTTCAAATGACCTGCGAGAAGGAAAAAAAAAAAAAAAAAAAGCCAAACTCACATTACTCCTAAATCCATATCATTTTATTTTCAACAAGTCTTAAATCCTTAAAATTTAAAAAGAATAACGATTTAACAGCTTAATATCATTAAACTATACGTTATTCTATAGAAAATTTCTTCTATGCTTTACGAGCATTAATGTATTTAAAGTGGACTTGAAAAGTGGAAGACCATAAACCACAAAGTTTTCTAAGTCTTCGTTGGTTTAGAAAATTGAGGAAGGAAGAGCTATCATTAGTTTCTTTTTAAAAGTTAAATAAGCGCAATATCTTTGTCGATACTACTGTCTGTGATTGTTATGGGTTATATCTTGAATCTTATGACACACGCTCATCATCTTTAACAACAAATTGACTACTCTTCCGTCCGAATAACATATCTTGAAGTCTCGACCCATCACCCATTCATTACCCAGGAGCAAGCCCACAATTGCAAAAACCTTGGGTTCAACCCGGAGCAAATTGCTTTAGGCAAGCTAGACTCGAACATACGACCTCACATATAAAAATTAATAGGGATACAATTGGGACAAAGTCTCTGATACATGCTCATTAACCTTTGGCTTGCTAGGGCTGCTCTGTCGTTAAATTTTTTTGCCATTAAAAAAAGTAACTTAATTTATGCATCTTTCAAACCCAAAACGGCCAATACAGAATAAGCTATTTATGTTTTTAATGTGAGAGCTTGCTATGTATGGGACGAAATAAAATATAGATTGAAAAAGGCATAGAATCGGTGTAGTTAGTGGCGAAGCTTGAAGAAAAACTTAAACGGGACCATAAAGCAAGGGGACCACACTCAATACATATAAATTTTCAGGAAAAAAAAAACGCAAAAATATGCACTACTGGACAGAAAAACCACGGGTGCCACCCCACCCCACCCCCCGGGTTGCGCTAAGCTTCCCCTTGGTATCATATCAAAAACTACCAGCACCCGAGATTTCATATACTTAAAGAATTGTACATCGCTAGGAAGACTAGTCAACCAATCTCCGAACTAGCTTGGCCATAAGAGCCCAGTTTCCCAGTCATTTTGGCTGCTACTTAGTATCGACAATAGGTCTAAAAGAAAGATCTAAAAATAAAATATTTTTGGCTGCTACTCAGTATCGGTAATAGTTCTAAAAAAAGATCTAAAAATAAAACCTTTAGATATCTATACTATCTATACCCTGAAAACAAGTTAAAGTATAATCTGAATATTGAGACACGTCCTACAATATCTATACCTGAAAACAAGTTAAAGTATAATCTGAATATTGAGACATGATGAGAGGTTAAAATGTACACTTTATTTTATATTAATCACTCCCTATACACACCATATTATGTATTAAATATATTGATTTAAATAGTTTTGGTGTTTAGATTGTCATGGTGTAAATGAGCTTAATCGGTATAAATAAGTTGAACTCGAGCTACAACGTGTCATGAGTCAAGCATTATTATCATTTGAATTAGTTATTAGGTTCTAATGATTTTTAAATAAAAATATTATAAATGAAAAGATGATTCATATTTAGTGATGAAGTCATTTTCGTGAGAATTAATTATGAGATTTTATAACTATGGCTGTAACACAATATTTATTTGGATGATCATAACAGGTCTTGCACATGGGGTTAGTTGACTTGATTACAAAAGGAAGAAAAGAGATTACGTGAGCAGGAGCATGCGAACAATTGATCAGATATTAAATTGCTATTTGTGTTTGCTACGTGGGAAGTGTTTTATATTGGGCTACTAATTAATTCAAGTGGGCCTAAAGAATCAAGTGGCAGCCCATGAAAAATATAAAAAAGGGAATCATTCGACGGCTGGAGGAGGAATTAGACATTCGCAAGGGGTTACAGACGGCTGAAGGCACAGCCCTTGCGGCTGTTGCTGTGCACGGAAACCGAAGGGAAAACTTTCACAAGATTTAAGATTATTGATCGCAGAGAGGGCCAGTGAAGTTTATTTATTTTGTTTTATTTTCAATTAGATTGTAGAAGAATTTGGTTGATTATTGTGATGAACAATTTGGTAGTGACAATATTAAATTTCTTCGTCATGATTGTTGGCTAATTTTCTTTAACTGCTTTTGGTAAATGGTTGTGTAAAATCGTTCTTTTCTTAACTGGTTAATTGCTAATTGTTCCGGAATACTTGCTACCGTTGAACACCCGCATGCTAAATTGTTTAATCTAACTAGTAACCTAGGGTTTTAGTGGTCCACTGTTTATTGATCTAGCACTTTCTTGCGGCAGGACTAATCAGCCCATTAGAAGTTTAGGTTATTAGGTCAAGGAAGCAATTGGGGACTATGTCTATGTAGTATTAACAATTGATTAGGTTTTGCCCAGATCGGTAGCCAACCAGGATCCAAAAGTAGTTAACTTGTCACATAAGTAATCTTAGTTTTAGTAATTTCCTTAGTTGTTAAGTTAGTTAATTTTCATTTAATTCACCCAAACTCATCCAAAACAGCCAAGAGGCAATTTTAGTTAATTGTTTAGATTAAATTAGTTTAGTTTAGTTTAGGTCAATCTAGGTTAGTGACAGTAATCTAGGTTTAGGTAGTTAATTTAGTTAGTTAGTTAAATTCTAAATCACTAGTGACCACTAACTCCCCTGGATTGATACCCTACTTACCCTATCTATAGGTTTAAGTTTAGGATTATTTGTAGCGGTCACGACAACCGTTATCAAGACGCGTCCTACAATTCAACTCAAATGCCTAAGAAATCACCTTTGATCGACTATATCAATGTTTCTTTCAAAACTTCCGATAGAATATAATATATGTAGTTGTGGCCTGCACAAGGAGCTTTGGGGCGGTAACAGTGATAACGTTTTGTCGTGACCGTTACAAATTCCTAACTCAATTAAGATTTATAATAGTGGAAGTTAGGGTATCGAACCAATGGAGTTGATGGATACTAGTGACTTTAAAAACTAACTAATTAATTAACCTAAATCTGGATTACTGTCACTAACCTAGATAATTCTAGAAACCTAAATACTGAAAGTAAGTGCCTCTTGGCTGTTTAATTTGAATTAATTAATTACTAAGAAAACTACTGCTAGTTTGAATTAGAAAACAGAAAATTAACATGTGACAACCTCAGAATCCTGGTTAGCTAATTCCTAATCCAAGCCAGTATTTAATTCAACCCAATCAAACCTACGATCTATTCACATGCCTCACAAGATAGTCCTAGAGTTATCCGGGAGCGGAGAGCAAAACACATTCACAAACCCTAAGTTGAATTGTAAAATCTATTCGCCTAACATTCAAATCACACACATGCTAAAGATAGTCTTAGAGCTATGCTATGAAAGGTAGTCCGGGAGCGGTGGGCACATATGCAATCAAACTCAAGATAAATAAACTTAAATTGAACATCCATATGAATCAAACATTGTCACTATGTTTATAGAGTCAGAAAATAGATAAAGAATAACTGAAAAGAATAGTATTATGCTAACCGTTCACCGTCGGGTTCACTCGGACTTAGCCGGACATCACAAACATCATAGAATTGTTTAGAATTAAGAAAAACAATGAAAAACTAACAAAGGTTCGTTCCCAGTCGGCTATGGCCGAAAAACAAAGTTAAAAACCCTAAAAACGAAGTTAAAACCTTTAAATACAAGCCTCGGTCGTGAAATTCGGTTTCTACCGACTTACGACCCTCGCGTGCCGCGAGGGTTCTTCCTTCCATATCTCGCGTCGCGATCCGCTATCCATTTGATTCTTCAATTTCTTTTGGCGCATCTCTTGTATGTGTTCACACTCAAGTAAATTAATTAATTAGAAAGCATAAGAGTTTCACGTGACGAGCTCCATTTCATTCACGTCAAAACAAAGAAATAAACTTACGAATTATAAGTTAAAACTAATAATAATAAAATAAGTATGGAGATTGCACTTTATCATTCATTCACGTCAAAACCAGTACTTTATTTAATTATTATTTTTTTCATATTTCCATTCAATTCAAAATAAATAAAACCTACTAATTCATGAAAATAATTTATGGAGTTCGATTTGTCGTTTGGTATTGCTCGTGTTCAACTTATTTACTCCATTTAAGCTCATTTACCTTCCAACATACTAAACACAACAACCGATTAAAATAATATATTTTAGACCCAATTCGATGTGATTAGGAGATTATTAATATTAAATAGAACACACTTTTAGACCACTCATCAAAATGTAAACCAAACCATAACCGGAATGTTAATGAAAATGGTTAATATCATGGAAGAAACTATTAATATTAGTTTAAGTTTTTATATTATTGTATGAAGGTCATAGACGTAAATATTATTATATCTATATATTCATTATGAATCATTAAGAAAGATAGAAATTGGTTTGTAGAAATATTACCCTTTCGAGTTCTCAAAGCCGTCCAGAGTATGGGGGAGAAGTTTGACTTACCATTTCGGGCAAAAGCTGTGTTAGAATGTCTTCGGGCCCCTCATGCTCAAAGTTTCCTGACAATCATTCCCATTGAAGGTTTAGGTCAACACATGTCTGCAGTGGAGTACCGTGCTATCCTTAAGTTTTGGTTAATGGTCCCCTTGTTTCCGATTGATGAGCCATCCCAGTCTGTTGCAAAGTTTGTTTGGATAAATTTGGTGAGCATGCGCTGCATTGTAAGCAGTTACCTGGGTTTAAATACAAGCATGATTTGGTCAGAGATGTTCTTTTTGATGTGCTCAAACGGTCTAGGATCTCAGCTAAAAAGGAAGCTCCTGTTAATTTTTTGACGGATCCGCTTGAAGGAAGATCTACTCTACGACCACCTGACGTCCTTGTGCTCAGGAGTGTCTTCTCTTGTTGAGCTTAGGGATAATGGGTTCGTTGTTGGCCAAACTGTGTTGAAGGCGGAATCAGGTAAAGTCATTAAACATGAGAAAGCTTGTTCAGAAAATCAATATGCATTTATCCCGTTTGCGTTTGATACATTTGGGTACGTGGCCCCTGAGGCAGTAGGGTTTCTTAATAGAGTTCAGCGAGTCGTGCACATCAATTACTTGACACCAAAAAATGATAGCTTTGTCTTTCGTAAGATCGGTTTTGTTATTCAAAAAGGGGTTACGGCGCAGCTTGTTGCCCGTTTACCTGCCACTTTAAAAAAAAAGTGATCATTCCTTAGAGCCTCCGCCGTTGATACTAGGATCATGAACCATGACACCTAAAACTGATGAAAATTACGTCAAAAAGGAAATGAGAACGCCGTGCCCTAAACCTGAACCACCTCTTGCTCGCGTACAGAGACGATGTGACCAACCTCTGGTACGCCGCTTAGGAAGAGAAACACTTGCAGAGCCAATCAATAGCACTCCCTATCATAGACGATGGAGAAAAAACTTAGAGAAAAATATAAGATGGAGCCAATCAATAGCACTCCCGATTACGGATCGTTTTTCCATGGTAAGACAAAAGCTTTTTGTCCAACCATATCCCTTTGATGAGACACCTTGTTACACGCAAGAGAAAGAAATGAATCTAACGGAGTGGGTCAGTCATTGGTCAGTCGTCGATCATGGGTCAGTTGTCGATGTTGGTCAATAGTTCTCCTACTTGGGTGTTTGACGTGTCTACGGGAATCTCCTAGTTCCTTTTTACTATTGCTATGGAAGCCCTTCATGTGTTAATCACTAGAAGTTGTATTTTAGGAAATTTCCATGGGGTGATGGGGTAGCATTGCCTAATAATGGCCCTTGCTTGTCATGCCCCTTTTTACGGGTATGGTATCTTGTTTCTAGCTTTCCTAATTTGTATCGGTTTTGAAATATTTTACCCTTGTCTCGGGTCAAAAGATCAATCTAAACAAAGTATGTGCTTTGGGGTGGGGGCTAATGATCAATACATGCTCCTTAATACGACGTCTCTCTTACATTCATCACTCTAGAAGGTGACAGGTCCGCGGAAGAGCATTACAAAGGCTTTTAGGGAGCTAGAAGAAATTGATTTTTACTAAGATAATGGCCTGCGATGTAGGGTTGGTAACAGGTTTAAGACGCGTTTTTGGGCGGATAATTGGTTGGGTGTTGGGTGTAAAAAAGACATGTTCCCTAAGTTGTTCAAAGCCGAGAAAACTAAACAAAGGTCTGTTTGATTGTAGATAGGATCAGGTTCGTGGAAGAGGTGTAGGTGTCTTATGATTGAATTCATCTACGGTTCACTCTCATATGTTCGACTGCATTCACATATTATAATCAACATGATGGATATATTAAAATTAGTCTATAAACATTATAAAAACTAGTAATACATTTTGTAGTGATATAGATATATTTTATACATAAACAATACAGACTAATTGTTATATATCCATTCACAACTAAACAACCGACAACTTTTTTTTTAACGTCAAACTTTTATTAACGCACCCGGGCTTACAAGAAACTACAACCAGAAAAAAGAACAAACAAACACAACAAACATACCAAACACCAGCCAAAACAGCCATACACCAACTAATGGACAATCAACCATAAATGCATAAGATGAGTAGTAACTAAAATTTGTGCTAAATTTCTTTGCTTTTTCCTCGTTACCCAGACACAAACGCCTAGATGCCTACAAAAAGTGACTGAAAAAAGGTCAGATTTACAAGGAAGAGATAGAAACATTGGAATGAAGTCTCTAAAAAAAGGTGAAGATAATACTTGAAATTATATAAAATAGTCAACAACTCACCTCAAATATTTTGAAGCATATCCAAAATATGTTGTAGTTCATGGACAACATTTTCGATATTCATCCGTTGTGGTAGAGAATGTACTGAACACAATACTCCAATCTTCACAATTGAAGCCACGCTTTGTTTCATTTTTATTGCATCTTGTGTACTGGTTTGCATAGCACTTGCATCATCTTTAAGGAAATTATGAATTTCACTATCAACAATATTTAGTACATGGTCCGGTAAAGCCATATACGCAAATTTATGAAGATTGAGGCCATCATTAAAGATGTCGTCTGTAGGACTCTTCTGTGTCATTACCTCTAACAACAATATTCCAAAACTGTACACATCCCCACTAGTTGTCATCTCACTCCCAAGACCATACTCTGCAACTTATAAACATTTAATTTGAATGAAAGGTAATTGGATAAGTAAATATGAGTATTTGAAATACAGGAATAATCATTTTACGAGGAGGTGCATAACCAATTGTTCCTTTAACTTCAGTTGTGGAGTTTTGGTTTGAACTTGTTTGAATAAATCGAGTTAAACCGTAGTCTCCAACATGAGCCACCATATCATTGTCAAGTAGAATGTTGCTAGGCTTCAAGTCCCCATGAACAATATAAAGAAATTGACATGAGTGATTCTTCATACACAATTCATATGGCTAAACTTTTTGTTTCATTATTTCCGTTCATCAATCAAGAAAAGAATCACAAGGAGTTTTAATACTAAACAAGAAAATTAAATATAAAAGGAAAAAATAATAACCACCCAATAATCAAGGGATTCTAATAAAGTGGTAAATTCTTTCCTTCTTTATTCCCCCTCAAGTTGGAGTATGAAGGTCACAAATACCCAACTTGCCAAGTAGAAGTTGCAATTGTCGTGAACCTAATGTTTTGGTGAATAAGTCTGCTACTTGAAGCTTTGTATCAATGTGTAACGGCTCTATTTCTTTAGTCTCAACCCGCTCTCTAACAAAATAACAATCCATTTCTACATGCTTCGTTCGTTCGTGGAAAACTGGATTGTTGGCAATATGTTTGGCCGCTAAGTTGTCACAGAAAAGGGTGGTCGGGCCCGGTTGGTTGATACCCATGTCTTGCAAAAGCCAACGCATCCATAAAATCTCACTCACTGTGGTGGCCATGGCTCTATACTCCGCTTCAGCAGAAGATCGTGACACCACCGATTGCTTCTTTGATTTCCAAGAAACTGGGGCTCCTCCGATCAACAACAAATAACCGGTCCTGGATCTTCTGGTGTCTGGACATCCAAGCCAATCTGAATCAGAGTATGCTACAAGATTTGTTCCTCCCAATTTTGGGAGGAGAATACCTTGCCCTGGTGTAGCCTTTAAGTACCTCAAAACCCTCGTGATTGCGTCCATGTGACTTTGACGTGGATCCCCCACAAATTGACTTAGAATATTTACTGAGTGTGCAATATCGGGTCTAGTTGCTTGTAGGTAAAGTAATCTCCCTACCAAACGACGGTACTGACCGGCGTCCACTCGTTCTTCTTCATCTCTCTTGCTAAGCTTTAAGTTTTGTTCCATTGGAAATGCACTAGGCCGACAACTTAGCATCCCACTATCTTTTAATATGTCTAGAGTGTACTTTCTTTGGCTAAGAACTAAGCCTTCTTGGGTTCGTGCTACTTCAATGCCCAAGAAATATTTTAGAACCCCGAGATCCTTTATGCTAAACCTCACGTTAAGAAAGTTCTTCGTTTCTTTTATCTTTATTGCGTCATTTCCTACAACAATAACATCATCAACGTATATGAGGGCAGCAACGAAGACATCTCTATCTCTAAAGATGAAAAGAGAATGATCCGCCTTTGATTGTTTAAAACCAACTTCAAGTAGTGCTGAAGTAAACTTTTGATACCAGTTTCTAGACGCTTGTTTTAGACCATAAATTGACTTTCTAAGTCTGCAAACTTTGTTTTCCTTTCCCTTCTCAAAGCCTTGAGGGATTTTCATATACACTTCCTCCTTCAAATCGCCATGTAAGAAAGCGTTGTTAACATCAAGTTGATGGATTATCCAACTTTTCTTGACAGCAATTGCTAGAAGAGTTCGAACTGTTACTAACTTTGCCACTGGAGCGAACGTGTCATGAAAATCAATGCCTTCCACTTGAGTGAAGCCTTTTGCAACTAGTCTCGCTTTGTATCTTTCAACTTCTCCGCTTGGTTTGTATTTCACTTTGTACACCCATTTAGAATCTATGGCTCGTTTTCCTTTTGGGAGGTCCTCAAGACTCCAGGTTCCATTTGATTCGAGAGCCTTTATTTCACTTTTCATGGCCTCCCTCCAATTTTTGTCATGCGCAGCTTGTTTAAAAGATGTTGGCTCATCATGTGTGTTAATGGCCGTTAAAAAAGCTTTATGAGAGTTAGAAAATTTATTGTAAGAAATGTAATTTGCCATAGAATGTACCGTTTTTGATCGAACTCGTTCTCTTTTCTCCCGTATTGGTTCATCATCATTTATTTCAGTAGTGGGCTGGGGATCTTCGTGAGGCCCATGCATGGAGCTGATAGGTTGACTATCCATTTGAGGTTCTATATGCTCATTTTCTTCTTCTTGCACGTGATTATTTTCTACACCATGCATTTCATTTGTTTCTAAATTTTGGTCATGAGTGGAATATTGGTTTTGACTTTCATTTTCTTCATAATACCAAGGTGGAATTTCGAAGATCTCTGGCTCTTCTTCATCATGGAAAAATTTGGTCATTTCATTTGGAAAAATATTCTCCACAAATCTAACATCTCTTGAGATGATGATTTTATTTCTTTTTGCATCAAAAATTTTAAAACCTTTGGTCCCTTGAGGGTAACCTAAAAATATCCCTGGCTTCCCCCTTTCCTCAAATTTATCCCCATTGGTTTCAGTGTTTCGATAGTACGCAAGACACCCAAAAAATTTCATGTTTTCATAATCTGCCTTTTGATTAAAAACAACTTCATAAGGTGTTTTGTTCCCAATGGTTCTCGAGGGCAAACGGTTGATTATATATGCGGCAGTTAAAATGCATTCACCCCAGAATCTAGAGGATAATTTGGCTTCAAACTTTAAGGCTCTAGCCGTTTCAAGTAGATGGCGATGTTTTCGTTCAACAACACCATTTTGTTGTGGTGTGTGTGGACAA
Source organism: Deinandra increscens subsp. villosa (assembly GCA_039602395.1). Taxonomy (NCBI): domain Eukaryota; kingdom Viridiplantae; phylum Streptophyta; class Magnoliopsida; order Asterales; family Asteraceae; genus Deinandra; species Deinandra increscens. The sequence goes on from JBCNJP010000019.1 coordinate 3,462,973, forward strand.
GTAGTCTCAAGTAAAATTCCTTGTTCAACGTAAAAACTAGTCATACGGTTTGAGGTGAATTCACCGCCATTATCGCACCGAATGCGTTTGACAGTTTTGTCAAACTGGGTTTTAACAAACTTGTGAAATCCAATCAAACAATCGCTCGCTTGATGTTTGTTTTTCAAAAGAAAGACCCATACCGAGCGACTATAATCGTCGACGATAGTTAAAAAATAATTTGCACGTGTGAGCGATGGGGTTCGGTACTTTCCCCATATATCACAATGCAAGAGTTCAAAACAATCTTTAGTTTTAATAGAACTGACAGGGAAAGGTAACCTGGTATGTTTGGCTTTAGCACACGAATCGCAAAACCCATTACCAGTCTTCAAGGAGGCGTTCTTAATAAAATCAATTCCAGAAAGTTTATCACTTGAGGCGTGCCCCAAACGTTTGTGCCAAACGTCATAAGTAGCCATCATCGCCTTCCTTTTGCTCTCCACCATTTCCATATGATAAAGTCCTTGCTTGCATTTACCAATTCCAATCAACCTTCTCGAGTTCAAATCCTGCATAATACAAAACTCGGGAAAAAACGTCACGGCACATTGTAAATCTTTGGCTAATCGGCTAACAGATAGGAGATTGCAAGTAAAATTTGGGACGTGTAGAACACCCTTGATTTGTGTTCCGTTAGGTAGGGTACACGATCCCTTTCCCTCGACGGGTATGGAAGAGCCATTAGGTATGACAACTGGCAACTCGTTTGTTTTCTTAAAATCGTTATTAAAACAATCCAATTTGTGAGTTATGTGATCGGTGGCACCCGAATCCACAATCCACGTGTTGCTCGGATCGAGTTTACCTCCCATGTTGACGATGGATGGAGTTTTATCCGTGGTTCCTATCATGGCGTTAACAGCAGAGAATGAATGTCGATTGATAGAGTTTTGAATATGGTTTGGGTTGGTCGAGCGACTTAATGCCTGCTCTGGTACCATAAAGAAATTGACATGAGTGATTCTTCATACACAATTCATATGGCTAAACTTTTTGTTTCATTATTTCCGTTCATCAATCAAGAAAAGAATCACAAGGAGTTTTAATACTAAACAAGAAAATTGAATATAAAAGGAAAAAATAATAACCACCCAATAACTAAGGGATTCTAATAAAGTGGTAATGGGAATGGTTGTGAAGATAATCAAGTGCACATGCGACATTCATAAGGATATTCATTCTTTGAAGAAGGTTCAGACGTGACGTTCTTGTAATTGAATGCAACCAATCATTGATAACGGTTTGTCAGGCCGTTTCAAATCAAACCCCACTATTAACTGAATCCGATTAATTATCATTTAAAACGGTAACGTTTGAATATATCTATTGGGTTAATGCCCCTGCTCTGATTGGTAGCTCCAATCATGACTCCGTTTTAATAGTCAAAAGGGTACAAATTGTTATGTCTTATCTATGCGGTATCAACTGGACAAAAGATACCACGAGTGGGTAATCAGTCAGTTTCGGAATTCAGGGTACATGGTAACATTTTTACATGTCTTATCTGATATTGTCAACTATTAACATGAACTATTTTCAATTTCTGTTTTGAAACAAACTTTATCTGCTAGCAACTATAACCTGTGAAACTCAGCAACAATTTATTTGTTGACCGTTTTCTCGTATGAATTCTCAGGTACTTGATCTTAATTGTTGTTGCATGCTTGGACCTGCTTGTTTCCTGTCATTTGCATTTAGGACTGTTCATTTGCTTTCTGGAGTATGGTTATGCCTTTGGAGATTTTCCCGACATAACACCTAACGGTGTCATGTCCTAAAAATCTTTTGAAAACTTATGTGTTGTAAACTTAAAACTATTTACTTTTCTCATTACAATTAATCCGCTGCGTAATGATATTGGAAAAACTCCTATTTAATCCAAACCAATTAACAACTCCAAACGGCTCTAGTTGTTGAACCATCCAAAGTACGTTCGTAACCTTGACTGTGATAACATTGTTTCGCATCCCGATACAAATCTTACAGGGTGTGACAGGCATGGCCAAGGACGGACCACTAGGCATCAGACCGATCTACAGTGTGAAAGAGATGTGTTAAACCCCTAAGTCGGGTTAGAAGGAACTGGTCTCTCCAGAATCTTGTCTTGTACCTGTAACATGAAAGGATCCCGTTAGAAGGGGACCAGAGACTGAGGTCTCTGGACCACCCTCCGACGGTCAAGTCAGTAAGACTGTCTATATAGTATGTATATATGTATATGTATGTATGTGTGTGGTAGCGTGTAGGATGAAGGGGATCATCCAAGTACGATGAAGGGGAATATCTGAGTAGGATGAAGGGTAATATCCCAGTAGGAAGGGCTGGAGTTTCCTAGAAGGGCGACCATCATGGAGGGTTGGACGAAGTGCGGCCAAGTAGGCAAGGCTTGACGGAAGCACTGCCATGTGAGAAGGCCTAGCAGAAGCGCGACCAAGTGAGAAGGGCTAGCGGAAGCGTAACCGTGTGGCAGGAGGTCTAGCGGAAGCGCGGCCAAGTAAGAAGGGCTAGACGGATGGACCATAATCTGAGAAGCGGAAGCACCTCCTTCGAGGAGGGAGTGAGCCTCCTTATATAGGTAAAATGATGGGCCAGATTGGGCCTGGTGGGCGGAACCTGGTATGAGCATCAAAGAGGAAGTAGGGGGCTGGACTGAGCTAGGCTATATCTGGGGCCGGGCCCATATAGTTAGCCCGATACGGACCCACATCATCAGGTATCTAACATTTATAATTTATAAACCTTTTTTATAAAAGTTTTATTTTTTATAACTTTATATATAACTTAATATCCATGTTCTATCTAATAAAATATTTATTAAATTTTCCCCTAATATTTCCATAAAATTATTTACTTCCCCCCAAATTATCTCACCCAAATACATAGTCCGCTTCTTTTCTTTTCTGGCCACAATTATATCAAACCCTAAAATTCTTTAATCATAATAAGCAAGCTCTGATCCATCATTTTCTATTTTGGACGGGGTGTTCTCACATCTTGCTGAAGCGTTCGCAAGGAGTTATTGAGATTCGATTAATCTTGAGGTTAGTATATTCTTTTTATTCTAATAGCAACTGTGTAATCTGACTTGGATGACCCTCAAACCTGATCGATAGTTAGCAACTTTGTAATCTGACTCTCAAACCTCATCGATAGTTAGCAACTTTGTAATCTGACTTGGAAGACCCTCAAACCTAACCTGATCGATAGTTTTTGATGCTCTCAAACCTGGATTGGGATTTGCTACTCGTATGTTCTATTATTGAATTTTGAGTTGAAAGCTAGAGGCAAAGAAATATGTGTTTTTGTATATAAATATATATATGGATAAAAATTATGAGAAAGATGCATAAATTATTATAATTTTACAGCGCACTTAAGTAAAGGGATGCTAAAGAATGCCCTTAGTTTATTCACAGATGATTTAGAGACTACAATTGACTTTGACAGTCCAGTTATAATTGATTTATCTTCTCACGATAAGTTTTTTGTGAATTATACGAAGTAAAAAAATAAGTAGGCTTATATATTAGTTTTTTACTTAACTTTGCATTGCATTCTGTAGTGAACTGGAAAAAATATGAAAAAAATGTTAAAAGGAACAAAATTACACGATTTTGGATGATAAAGGAAAAAAGATCAAGAAACAAAGGCTTCATAAGTTAACTGATAAAAAAGGGTAGCAGTTTAAATTGTACATTTACTAATCCTTAGAATAGATTTATGATTATTGACCGCTCACCATGGGGCCAAACCGTGATAATCCATTGAACCAAACCGAAAAAACCGGTTTCACCGGTTTGGTTAAAATTAAATCATTCCGGTCGGTTTGGTTTACGATTATCCCAAGCCGTATAGTTTGGTTTGGTCCAAAAAAAAAGTGTCAAAACCAAACCACCCGGACCGTGAACACACCTAATGCTTATTACCTTGTTTTCACAATATTGTTGCATTTTACTAGCTTGTTCAACTGGTATCTTAAAGCATCTTGATTTTCAACATGATTTTTAATAGGTTTTAGTGGCACAAAACAGCAAACGGAATCAAATTTTACAAAGACAAAGGAAATGATGATGAGAAAAATAGACTATCGAGGATTGCAAAGTCCTTGACAAGTTTGGTGGATGATCAAAAAATAAAAAAGAAGTCAGTGAAATCAACATACACCAATGCGAGAGATGTTGACTATATTCCAAATTTTGGTGATGATAGCGATCTAGATAATCAAGACGATGTTACAAGTGTTGAAATATCCTTGTTTATTTAATTTATATACATAATTGTTCTAATAAAAATGAGAATTTTTTATAGAAACATCGTCCATAATATATTGTACCATTATCTATGAATAAGTTAGCGAGAGAACATTGAGTGAATGCTCCAAAGGTCTCTGAAAAGTTTACATTTAATTCAAATGCAACGGAAGATAATCAATCTAAAGTAACACTTACAATGGGTGAAACAATCTCAAGGAATAAAGGGCCACAGAAGCAAATGGAGGTATTCAAACAGAATGTGACAAATCCTAAAGGAGGAGCAAAGAGAGGAATGACTCTTGTTGACAAGGATGATGACGAGTGTAATGAGTCATGAGATAATTCCAGGTATTGTTTAATCGATATAAATTTTATTTATATAATAGTATCTTTTATATTAATGTCCTCTTACGTTGCTAGATGTTAATGGAATAGCTATGGAAGTAGATGGTTTAAAAGATCATATGAATGCCGAGGATATTACAAGATCTCTGGGTACTTTTCTTTAGTTGTTTAACTAAATCATTGTTTGGTTTTATATTTATATAAATTCTATATTAACGATAATGTATTTATAAATGACAAGATGATGTTAATCAAGATGATGATCAAGATAACCAAGAAGATGTTAGCGATCCAGATAATCAAGAAGATTCACATGTTCAAGTATCCGAAAAGGTTCTCATATACCCTAAAGTTATTTATTTTATATTATATACATATTTGTGCTAATAAAAAAAATGAGATTTGAATATATAGAAATATCATCCACAATATATTGTACCACTGTCCATAAATAAATTAGCAAGAGCACATCGAGTGATTGCTCCGAAGGTCTCTGAAAAGTTTATATCCAATTCTAATGCAACAAATATAATCAATCTTGGGCAACACTTACAGTGGGTGAAACAATCTCAAGAAATAAAGGGGCACACAAGCAGAAGGGGTATTAAAACAAAATGTGACAAATTTTTAATGGAGGAGCAAAGAGAAGAATCGCCCTAGTTGACAATGATGATGACGAGTGTGATGAGATATTTTCAGGTATTCTTTAATTGATATAAAATTTATTTAATTAATAGTTTCTTTTATATTAATCTCCTCTTATGTTTTTAGATGTTAATGGAATAGTTATGGAAGTAGATGGTTTAACAGATGATATGAATGACGGGGATATTACGAGATCTCATGGTACTTTTGTTTAGTTGGTTAACTAACTCATTGTTTTTTGTTGTAATTTTATATTTCTATATTGATGGTATTATATTTATAAATGACAAGATGATGTTGATCAAGATGATGAGTATGAAGATATAAATGACATGCCGATTCTAAATGAAAAATATGAGATACAAATGGATGATAATGACAAAGATTTGGAAAATGAGGACAATGTACTAGTTTAAGAACAATTACGAGACTCCGAATCATAAAAAAGCAATATGTTCGATTTAAGTACTTAACCCAAGTTTTATCCTTGTTATTGATTAGTTATATACTTTTTGTTGTTTATTGGAATTTAGATGTTTCTAAACTCAAGTGTAGAGGACCAACAATGATGCATGTTGTTCACATGCGGAAAGTCAATACGCGTGAGGTCATTACATGTAATGAATTTGGACAACCTATTGGACCTGTAATACAGGAGGACGTAGTAGGGCAGTTCTCTTGATTTTTGGGTATAATAGCTCGTAATCATAGTTACGCATCATTGAACCCAATATCATGGCACAAGGTGCCACATAAAGATAAGATATGAAAGTATGTTTTGGTAAGGTTTTACATAGTGTTGTTCCTTTCATTTGTTAAGCTTTTATTTTTTACTAATATATTTAACCTTTTTAAAGGAAAATATGATGTCCCCGATGCCGCAAGAAGTTGGGTTCTAAAGACCACTGGAAATGCTTATAAGCTACACAAATGTAAGTTAAAAAATAAGCACTTCTATCGATTTAAGGACAGCAAAACCCGATGGAAGAACCGGCCTAAAATAATTCCAGCACACGACTTCTCCCAATTGTTAAGTTAATGGAATAATAAAACCTTGGCGGTAAATTTTAAACAATTTACTTTTTATTACCATTTCGTATTAAAAAATGTCTCTTGTTGTAAGCTGAGCTATATATGTATCGTCTTTACAAAAATGATGTTTGCGGGCTAAGGAAATAAGAATGTCTCAGAAAAATATGCACATTGCCGGTCCTAAAAGTTTTGCTAGGATTTGTGAGGAGATGGTACTTCTTTTCTTATAATTTTGTGACTTTATTATTACATATGTTGATTCTTTATGTTAATATTTATTTTATCATGAATATAGAAAGATGAAGACCCAAACAAGGAATTACTAACATTAACCAAATTGTTTGAACGCACGCGTAAAAGAACCAAAGGTCGTACTTATATTGATATTTATGAAGAACAACAAAGAAAATTATAAGTTCGTATCTCAATGCCATAACTTGTTTTTGTTTTCTTTCATTAAATTCGTTTTAGTAGTCTTGTGGTTAGTTGTAACATTTTTTGTTACTTTTATTGAACTGCATATATTGAAGGAACAAATGAAGAACCACCAACCTTCTCAAGATGGAAGTGAATCGGTAGATCCTTTTATGGCTGTAATGAAGAAAGAGAAGAATGGGTATCGTAGACTTTATGGTAGAGGCGTTACAAGTAAAATGCTTAAAAAGGTTGACGATGTTGATACATCATTCATGATTCCGGGGGGTCTTATGGAATCATTCAAAGAAAGTGCTGAAGTAGAAAGAATTCAATTACATGAAATGCGCAAAGAGATCGAAGAAGATCATAAAAGAAAGCAGTCGGAGTTAGAAAAAATGTGCCAAGATATTGAAGAAAAAAGGAAAGCCTTGGAAGTGACAATAAAAGAACTAATGGGACAATTACCCGCTGAGTCTCTATCATAATTATAAGTTAATGTAACTTTTTATGATTTTACTTAACTCCTTTGGGTTGACTTTTTTGTTGAGTTTGGACATATGTTAAAGTATATCTTTATATTATCTATGTTATTGTTTCTTTAACGTAATTTGGATTGCAATTGTAATGCTTATAATAATAATAATGATGTTACAAAGTTGCATTTGAGTGTTAAAAGTGTTGCATTTGTTGCAACTCAAAATGTAAAAAATGTTGCATTTTTATACTAAAAGTACATTCTTAGTTGCATTTGAGTCTTAAAAAATGTTACATTTTTAATACTAAAAATAAAATAGTGGTTACATTTGAATTTAAAAAAGGTTGCATTTTCATTAAAAAAAACCATAATAAAGGTTGCATTTGAAACTACAAAAGATTACAACTGAAAGTTACATAATAATGTATAAAAGTTGCATCATAAAAATGTTGCGTTTGAAGAACAATGCAACACTTATGAAAAATATTATATTATCTAAAAAAAAGTCACATTAGGTCTAATGCAGCTTCATCTAACGCAGCCCCAAATAAAAGATTGCTTTAGGCCTAAGGTGATATTTTTAATACTTAATGCAGCATTTTACCAACGTTGCAATAGGCCCATTTTGTTGTAGTGTAAGTTTAATTATGTTTAAGTAGGTTTAAGTGCAATAATGTGTACTTATATTTACTTAGTTTATTTTAAATTTACTCAGGTTATATTTTAAATTTAATTTAATTATTTAAGTGGGGCCCACGTGTACACCACAAGAACCACCCCTCGTGGCATGTAGCATAACAGGGCTGTTGCCATCATTATTTCTCTTTCGGGCGTGCAAGTTCGAGGTCGCTGACGTGTGGGTGGCATATAGGAAAATATGACAATAGTGGGTCAATAATCACCACCTTTGTGCCAGTAAAAAATTTATAAACACGATAACTAACAGTCACCATACACCACACGTTAGCGCAAGTGCATCTATTATGGGTATAGTAAAGGGCAGGTAAGATACCGAGGTCGTCCAAGGATAAATGTGAGATATTGATACTGGAACTTTATTAACGTCTAACCAAATCTAAAAGTTCATTAGAAGAAATAGCTAAAATAAAAATAAAATAAAGATAGAGTAAGTTTAAGTTAAATTAATCAAAAGATTATATAAGTTGGGATGACTTGCCAACGGTATGATCGGTAACCTTTTGTATATATAAACTTCCTTAAGATTGTTATACGAAAGTAGAATGACCCCCTCTCAGGCAACCCAATCATACATTCCCCAGTTGTTCAACAACAGGGATGACTTCCAAAAAGGACCGTTTGTAAAGGAACAAATATAATGTGTCATTAATGCCATTTACTCGTAGGACTTTATGATTAAAGTGTCATTACACTCGGATACATTATCATGAACAAGCACGGAAACAACCCACACACCGAATTATATTATTCAATTATGTTATAAGGAGTAATGGTCCGTTTCCTTCCACACACCACTAGTGAGCGTACGCAGTCAGTCTTAACCAAAACCAAGTCCACAAGCACACGTTCTCGCTTATACGAAGTGGAATAATATTACCAACCCAGAATCTCGAACCAATACCTCTAAATCTCCGTGCACGAATAATGTGTTATTTACATAGACATAAAAACACGAATGCATCATTTTTCATGAGATGTGAATCTTTGTCAATACAAATCATCATCCTCTAACCGGCTCTCACTTACCGATTAATGTGCTTTCGAGGGCACAAATGGTCCATGATACGCAACACCCATTTTTCTTTTAAGAGCCAATAAGAAACCTTCAATATAAAGATTAGTTTCATAGTCGTTATTACACACCTTAAGGTTAGTTTATATATTTATGTTACCGACTCACCAAATGTTTGTTTCCCTTAAGTGAGTGTAAGATTTCGCCAATCTATGGCTTTAATGAATTGCTTAGAAGAACATGAAAAGTTCATAGACAAACATAAACAACTTCTTATTAAGATTATGTCTTACAATCTTGATTAAAATACACCAGAGATTGAAAACAATGACTCAAAAACTAAAAATAGAGAGTAGAAGAAGGGAATAGAGCAACGTGAATAAAATAGTTGAGCAAGGAAATGATGAGGAGGGTATTTAGAGGAAAAATCTGGCATGAGGCATGACCCGTACCTGTGTTGACCACGGTTCGTGCTTGTTAGAGGTGCCACGTCAGCATACACATGTCAATGACCATTTTTATCGTTTTTACAAGGGAGGTATGGCTCGTGTGTGGTCTGCTTAACCACATAATCAACTTCCTCTTATCGAGATACTCAAAATTCATATATTATGGGCCCGTAACTCATTTTTTAGCGCGACATATGCTTCCGTGAAATTTTGGACATTTTTCGGCCGCATCGTTGTTTTCTAGCAATCGTGCTCTGTGGTTGCGTTTGGGGGTCACCGCTTTGTCTTGACTCGAGAGAGAGATGAACGAGGACCTTTTTTCTTCTTTATGGTGTGGCATGGAGCGTGCCAGATGGGCACGACTCGTGTTTGGTCGCAAAATGCAGATTTTCTTCATGTTTACTTTCTTTTTGTATATTGGCCATGGATCTTTATGAAAATCAAATATGAACAATATTATACTATTTTATAAATATTACATTAGAAAACGACCCAAAAGTGAAGAATATTTAATAAAAAAAATATGTACACTTTTACGCACATTAGTCACCAATGGGGATGCAAATTATACCCGCGAAAGCGGGTACTTGCGGGTACCCAACCCGAATGGGACGTGTATTACCCGTCTTAATGGGTAATGGGGCGGGGACGGGTATTATTCTTAAAACCCGAAACGGGGACGGGTCGGGTACAAAACATTAGACGTCAAGAAAGAGTCTTTATCTTGGTTATATTTTTCCGACTTTTTTATAGTTACATTTTCCCGACTTTTTTAAAAAGTGGACATTTTTTCTTAAATGGGTACCCATCGGGTTTTTCGTATCCGGCGGGTTTTTTTACCTGTACCCGTCGGGTATTAGGCTAGGCGGGGGTGGGGATGAGTATGGGGATTTAGTTCGGGTGCGGGTACGGGTAATGAATCCCCCGCTATTACCTGCACCCGTTTGCATCACTAGTCACCAATATGCGCTCTAAGAGCTCAAGCGTTGGAGTTGGTCTTAGGTTCGACCATCCCATGATATCATTCCTTTTAACACCACTAGATGTGTTGCCCATTCAGAAACTCACACTTTTCAGATTATCATGTTTTATTGCTAAATCCGCCAAATCCAAAATCCATGAGGACAGTAGCAGTATCTTAAGTAGAAAATAATCAAATTATAGGTTTTGTCGTTTTTCGATTTCAATTAAGAGTGTGTGTTATCATTCTGTAAGGATCAAACAAACCCTCACGCGATATCTGGTCTAGTGAAACCGTGCGGAATCCGGTTTAACTAGATGATTCAAGAAGAACAATAAAAATCAATGTAATCGAAAAGTATGTAACGCAATTGAAACAAACCGATTAGTAGAAACATGATTGACTTAAACACTGGTTACTGCTTACACCTTTGATCGAATTCTCTATGGAGAATTCGATGATCACCTCCACACACAAACTGACTAGCAACCTCTACAAAACATAACATAACCCTATTTATAGCTAAAGGGTCAAACAAACCCTCACGCGATATCTGGTCTAGTGAAACCGTGCGGAATCCGGTTTAACTAGATGATTCAAGAAGAACAATAAAAATCAATGTAATCGAACAAACCTAGTAGTGATGACCTATTTATAGCAACCTATTGTAAGGATCTGGCGATAGCTGATTGAAAAGTCATCGATCGAGAAGCATCAGGGCTGATCGAAAAGCACGAGGGGCTAATCGAGAAGTCCCTGTTGCGATCGAAAAGTATCGTCTTCTTCATCTATACCTGCAACTCAATCGAAAAGTCTCAAACACACTTAGTTTAACATGATTTCAAACACAACAAACACCCAAATCACTTTCCCTTTCATACCCGACCCAGAAACAAAGAAAAATACAACCAGTATTGCGAGAAGCCTCTAGTGATGACAAAGATACCAGAGATAGAGACTATATGACTGTTCCTGCTTCTGATTTTGATGGAGGGTGGGAGTCACAAACATTTGCCTATCCACCTGAGCGGTATCTAATTCAACTGGGAGAGCACTATCATGATAGACAAGGCATTACTGCACCAGTGAAGACATGGATGTTTGATGGTGAAAAGAACATGTTCGTAGTAAGAAGAAGGGGTCAGTATCCATTGGAGTATTACAAAAGCTGGACTCAATTCTACTCCTGGACGAACGTGGATTTGACTATGCTGTATCAGGCTCCATTCTCCAACCCGTCAAACAATGATCAAGCCACATATTTCTATAAGAAATTGGAGAAAGCTGTGAGGAGCAAGTTCAGGAGGTTTGAGGATTTTCCTCATAAGAAGTCGTATGTGATGAAATACAGGAAAGTTTTCAAATGGGATGGAAAGAAATGTATCCCAGGGAAGGAAGATGAGAAGCTCAAGAAGTTTACAAATGTCTTGTATCCACCTACAGACAAGACAAAGACGATTCCTCTTCCCATGAGACATCCTGAAGACTGTCTGCATGACTTTCAGACTTGGGCATACAGTGATTATTCTGGTGAAGCAAAGATTCTCTGCAAGTCCCAGACCATCAATGTCATGGAAGTTCATGATCTGATGCGGTTCCACAAGAAAGACATCCTGGTTTTAGCTAATCATCAGATTGAGTGTAGCCCAGACACTGAAGAATATGCTAAGTGTTACACTCGGGCAGTAGCTGAGATTGTAGCCAAGGAGCTCTGGTACGATCCAGCAACTGTGAATTTGTCCAAGAAGTTCAGAATGTGAAGACCGTCTAATGCTAAAGCCTAGGGGAAGATTGTAGAGACCTGAAATTTAAGGCTTTCGCATTAGATTGATTTGGGCTTGTTTAGTTGTATTGGGCTAGTTTAATATGTAATTGTGTGTGGGCTTGGGGTCCGAATTGTATAGGTGGGCTAGGGGTTTTCGAAAACCCTTTAGCTATAAATAGGGTTATGTTATGTTTTGTAGAGGTTGCTAGTCAGTTTGTGTGTGGAGGTGATCATCGAATTCTCCATAGAGAATTCGATCAAAGGTGTAAGCAGTAACCAGTGTTCAAGTCAATCGTGTTTCTACTAATCGGTTTGTTTCAATTGCGTTACATACTTTTCGATTACATTGATTTTTATTGTTCTTCTTGAATCATCTAGTTAAACCGGATTCCGCACGGTTTCACTAGACCAGATATCGCGTGAGGGTTTGTTTGATCCTTACAATTGGTAGGTTGAATTTGATCCTTACAATTGTAAGGATCAAACATAACATAACCCTATTTATAGCAACCTCTACAAAACTAGACCAGAAACAAGGCCAGATTGGTGGTTCAAGGCCACAAGCAAATTCAAGGTGTGGATTATGATGAAGTGTACGCACCGGTGGCCCGCTTAGAGGCAATAAGGGTATTCTTAGCATATGCTTCGTATATGAATTTCACTGTCTATCAGTTGGACGTGAAAACTGCTTTCTTATATGCTGAGATGGATGATGAAGTATACGTCACTCAACCTCCAGGGTTTATTGATGAGGAGCACCCGTATCATGTTTTCAAGCTTGACAAGGCTTTATATGGGTTGCATCTGGCTCCTCGGTCATGGTACAAGACTCTGACAGATCATCTTCTTGCTCATGGTTACACACGGGGCATTGTTGATCAGACACTTTTCAGAAAGGAGGTTGGGCAAGACATTATCATGGTGCAAGTCTATGTTGATGACATCATCTTTGGGTCGACAAATGATGAGTTGTGCAAAGACTTTGAGAAAGTTATGCGCACAAAGTTCGAGATGAGTCAGATGGGCGAGATGGAGTTTTTTCTCGCATTGCAGGTCAAACAGAGTGACAGTGGCATCCTGATCCATCAAGCTAAATACGTTACTGAGATTTTGGAGAAATACAAAATGGTGGATGCCAAGCCGGTTTCCACACCCATGGCAGCAAGACCTGCACTTACCAGGGATCCAGATGGGCAACCAGTGAGCGAACACATGTACCGGTCCATGATTGGGTCCTTGATGTATTTGACCGCCAGCCGTCCAGACATCATGCTAGCTGTGTGCCAATGCGCACGCTACCAGGCTAATCCTAAACTCTCTCACCTTTCTGCTGTGAAACGAATTTTTAAATATTTAAAGGGTCGGCCTCGTTTAGGCCTCTGGTACCCTAAAGAGTCTGGATTTAACCTGTATGCTTTTTCTGACAGTGATTATGGTGGCAATGAGCTTGACAGGAAATCCACGTCTGCTGGAGCTCAATTTCTAGGGGACAGGCTGGTGTCTTGGTAGAGTAAGAAACAACACACGGTGTCTCAGTCGACAGCCGAGGCGGAGTATGTTGCTGCATCTGCCTGTTGTTCTCAGGTGGTCTGGTTGCAGCATCAATTGGGAGATTACGGTTTGAATTTTTTCGATACTCCCATTTTTTGTGATAATAATGCTGCTTTGCAAATTGTGAAAAATCCCGTGCAGCACTCAAAAACCAAACACATAGACATCAAAACGCACTTCATTCGGGATTGCTATGACCGACGTCTCATTCATTTGGAGAGGGTGGCATCGGATGACAATGTGGCGGACATGTTCACAAAACCCCTTCCAAGTGCAAATTTTGAAATGTGTCTCAAGGGCCTCCGGATGATAGCCTTTGATGAGTAGTCTGGCAACCTTATCATTTTCTGTATTTATTTGTTTCTTTCATTAAAAAAAATTAAAAAAAAAAAACAAAAAATTAAAAAAAATTAAAAATACAAAAATAGTGTCCTTTCTAGTTATTTATTTAAAAAAAATCTAAAAGCAAGGGGAAGATATAAGAAAATGTCAAGTATTTTCTCTAAAGTGTGTGCTTTTAAATTTTTTTCTGGTTTTGGATGACCAGGTGGGACGTGATATAAATTTCCAGGTGTTTGCTGACTGACACGTGTAAGGTGGAAGTGAAAAGCAGTGATTCATGGTCGATGTGCTTGGTAGGCTCTGCTGACAATCAATCAAAAGGTATGTTTTATCACAACACTTGAAGATAACGTTTGATGCTTGAAAGGGACCACACACTTAGGTTAGTACAATCTCTATTTGACTGCGTATCAGGAATCCTGAGACACACGCCCGATTCTGAGTTTTGACGTCATGCTCAAAAAATCCCATTCCCTCTGCTTTGCGTAAGCAATGACCTGGGAATGTTGTACGTCTGTCAGGACTCCTCTGTTCTGCGAAAGCGGAGACCTGGAACCACCCTGACCTACGTACATTTTAGATCACATTGTATATATACGATAAACCAAAAAAGATGCCAATGCGCACAATCAAAAGAGACCCTCTAGCGTCCAAAACCTGAGCCTGTGTCACTGATGAGAACATTGTAAAATGCTTCAAAAATTCAGTTGACGTTGTATAATATCCAACAAAGCCTCCGTGATCTATTCTTGCTTTTCTCAACCCAGTCTGAAGCATGATGTTGGGCTTAAGGAAAGGTGTCGTGAAAAATGTTGTACGGAAACCAGATGTGCTTGATAGAATGTACAAACTATACCTAGGACATATGTGTGTGAACTGGATAGATTTTCATAATTAATAAACCTTAAAAGATAAATATGTGATGAAACTGCTTGAGTAAGCGAAAGAGGCATGAGTTTAAAAGTTGGACCAAAATACCGGCAATCGCCTGAACACGCGAAGTAACTGAAGCTGAAAAGGGTTCCTCAGTCACAGACAATCTGGTATGATCCCTGACAACGCCTTTTCACTCAAAATTCAGTTAGTCAAGTTTTTTTTTTATTATTCTCTTGTTTTGTTTTGTTTTTGTTTTTGTTTCTTTTAATTTTAATTTTAACTTCTGAGTTGTTTATATTTTTTTAAGTACATGTTGCCAGATGTTAAAACTCTCGGGCTTGATTTCAGGGGAAGTGTTCTAAATGATCAAGAGAAAGTTTGAAGGTCTGGTTGTTTTATTAACTTTTTATAATTTTGTTTATAAAATCAAGTTGTTTAAAGTTTGGGGTTATGTTTGCACTTTCTCAAAACAAGAGGGGCCAAAAGGGAATTTTTTTTTTAACAAAAGAAGGGAGAGGGACGGTGACCCCTCATTACACCGTCTCCCTCCCTCTCCCTCTAAACCCTAATCCGCCATTAAACTCCGCCGATCACCTCCGCCCCCTGCTCCGGCCACCATCGCGCACCACCACCTGTACCGTGTCAGGACCGATTTCACATCAAGAATCTCGATCTTGAGCAAGAACGGAGGTGAGATCGAGAGGAGACGGGATGAAGAGAATCAAAGATAAAACATGACAAGTAATGATAAAACAAACGATTCATTGATTATTGCTGAATGATTACAACGAACCGAATGATTACAAACTCGTCATAGGAAATCCATGGTGACTCTCTCTCTCTAGAATGATAGCTCACATCTCTCTAGAACTTCCTTATTCATTGCTTATTCATCATCTAACAAATGAAGCTATCATTCCTATTTATAGAGAGCCCATGTGCTCACTAGCCCACTAACTAGCTAACACACATAAAATGAGCTAAATACAAATAAA
>JBCNJP010000019.1:3479331-3498491 GCA_039602395.1 Deinandra increscens subsp. villosa
CTCAGTAAAATTAATAGAAAAAAAGGTGTGGAGAAAGGATGCGTTACCCGTTTATAGAAGAGTAAATGTAATGAAAAGGAAAGATGGGGAAAATGGAAAACTAATTTAGTGAAAAAAAGTTGGGAAAAATGGAAAGTGCATAGCACAAGAATTGAACTCACATCTTTTCAAAATCCAGCGGAAGGTACCAGGCTGGTGGATTGCTTTGTTTTATTTTTCCAAACTATTTATTAAATAACTCTTCATCACAAAAATAAAAATTAATAAAATATGTTCATATAATTTCCACTTTACCTACGAAGTTGCAGGGTCTCCGGGGACTCACTGAACCTATTACAGGTCCGCCCCTGAACACACCTTCTAAATGTGTATTACTTCATTTACAAGTCTTGAACCCTTATAACTTGGTAAGAATAGAAAAAAAGAAAAAAAAAATCATTTTAAACTGTAAACTAACACCTTCTAAATCTGTATCACTTAATTTACAAGTCTTGAACGCTTATAACTTGAAAAGAACAACGATGTAACACATTAATATCATTAATCTATATGCTATTCAATGGAGAAATTCTTCTATGATTTACAATTGACAATGAGTTGACTTGGAAAATGGAAGAACATAAAGTCTTCGAAGCCTTCTATGGTTTAGAAAAATAAGAAGCAATCATTAGTTTCCTTTTTAAAGTCAAACCAGCACAATATCTTTGTTGGTTTGTGATTATTATGGGGTCCTATCTTGAATCTTGTGATTACATGCTCATTAACCTTTTTTTTACTGGAATTACTCTGATAAACGGGAAACCTTTCGTCAGAATAACAAAACGTAGAGACTTGACTCTGACATGTAAGACATTATTTATATATACTAATATATATTTTGATATATATATAATATATATATATATATATATATATATATAATTATGCCCTTTAATAATTTATCTTAAATAATCAATTACGTATTTAACCCTATCTGGCATTATTTGATGGACGTAATTGCCGCTTATTAGATAGACTACGGTTTCCCCTTGGGTGTATAAATATAGCCCTTATGGAGAGATTAAAAGGTTAATCACCACATAAAAATCTCGACCTTTCTCTCTTCTCTCTCGGCTCTCTTTAAACCGTAAACCCTACAATTTCTTCACACCATCATTAGCTATACATCCTAAAGGGGAACCAAAGCTACTACACAGGATGGACAACCTCACTGCTGCTGATCTCAATCAGTTCACAACAGGTAATCTTTATTATTATTATATGTATTTTATATTAATGATTTTCAGGATTCGATCAACATGTGGTATCAGAGCATATGTTGCTCAATCGAATCATGTTTCTGAATTCGTTAAAACCCTAAATCACGAAATCAGAATCGGTTTTCGATTATGTTCTAAAATTCGAAAACCCTAATTAATCTAATCATCAAAATCGAGTTCAAAACTAAATCCGAAAATTAACAAGTTTTAAATCTAACTTCGGTTTTGAGAAAATCAGAAAAACTAAGTGAAAACCCTAACTGATTTCGACGGGCTGTTTTTTTTTCACTATAGAAATTCAGTTCTCGATCGAGAAGCTCAATTCTCGATCGAGATCCAGCTTCTCGATCGAGAACCTCAATTCTCGATCGAGATCCAGCTTCTCGATCGAGAACCTCAATCCTCGATAGAGTTCCTCATATTTTCGATCAAGAACCTTGACTTTTCGCTCGAAATCCTCGTTTTCGAATAAAATCTTAGTTTTCAATCATAAATATGTTTTCTGTAACAAAACAAGATCGAAAACCTTACAAGAATCGGAAACCTTCCAAGGATCGAGAACCTCAAGCTTAGTAGAAAACCTAATTTTGATCGAATATTAGTTCTCGACCAGACTTCAGATCGGAAACCTGTTTCCCGATCGAGAACATCATTTACGAATCGAGAACATCCTTTTTACGAATCGAGAGCCCTCCTTTACGAATCGAGAAGCTCCTTTACGAGTCGAACCTGCTCTTTACGAATCGAGAACCTTATTACGATCGAGAATCTTACTTTGGATCGAAAACCAGTTCTCGATCGGATTCCGCTTCACGATCGCATAACAGTTCTCGATCGGATACCACGTTTACGATCGGGTTCCCTTATTGATCGAAAACCGATTTACGATCGGATTCCCCTTAATGATCGAAAACCGGTTTACGATCGGGTTCCCTTTCTCGATTGTAAACCCGTTTACAATCGGATCCCCTATTGATCGAGAACCCGTTTTCGATCGGGTATCCCTTTTCTCGATCGGGTTCTATATCTCGATCGGGTACCTCCTTTTGCAGATCGGATACCTGATCGGGTATCCCTTTGTCGATCCGCGCAACAGGGGGTTAATTATTAAACTAAGGGCTTAATAATAAATGTTGTTTTGTTCAAAACCTTAAATTTTATGTTTTACAAAACCTAATAAAATTTAGATTAGTTTCCCTACCTTGTATTAGTTAATGACAAGTAGTAATTCTAGGCCAACGCTGTTTTGCTACCTTAATTAATGTCACTAATCCTTTCTAATACTAGGCAATTTATTTTAATTTAAACTAATCTATTAGCTTAAATTGATAACATCTTTAAAACCTCGATTCTGGCCAACGCTGATTCGTTGTTTTTGTAATGTTTGTCAACTAAAAATTAAGCACTCGCCTTACGTATACAAGTGTTTCTCTTCTGGCCAACGCTGATGAGTTGCACCTGTATTCAGCGAAACTAATTTGTACATAAAGCTTATGGTGTATCATTTCTGGCCAACGCTGATGTGATGCATCACTTTATGCACGTACACTTATTTAGTTCATAATGCTTAGATGATAGGCAAGTAACCAACGCGAAAGCTGATTCATCTAAGTAGAACCTTTTATTTTGTCTATTAATTTTGGTGATTGTAATAGACTTTATCACAACTTACTTGCTTCATTACTATGGTCCTTATTCATGCCTGCTCATTATTATAATAATTACTAATGTCATATGCTTATAATTATTATACTATTATAATCATCCGATTAATCCCTACACCTATCTTCGCTTAGTATCTTATTATTCTCTCTTTCTTGTCCACTCTAAGCCTCGACTTTTGGAGTAGAAACCTTGACTGGAACAAACTTCGCTGCTTGGAAGGATTCTGTGAATTTGGTTCTCGGCATATTAGGTTTCGATCATGCACTCCTTACCGATGCTCCTGACCTGCTCTCACTAGTTCGAGCACTACTGAAGAGAAGACTGCTCATGAGAAATGGGTCAAGTGCAACAAGATGTGCCTTTTGATCATGAAGAAATCCATTGACATTGCCATCAGGGGCCAGGGGCCATACCAGATTCTGACAATGCCAAGACTTACCTGGAGTCCGTGGAGGAGTACTACAAAGGAACCTCAAAAGTGCACTGCTGGAAACCTTATTCTCAAATTGCTGACTACTAAGTATGATGGAAAGGGCAGTATTCGTAAGCACCTGATGATGATGAACGACATCGCCAACAAGCTTAAGGCTTTAGACATGCCGATCGGCGAGACGTTTCCTGGTTCACTTCATTATGACCTCTCTTCCTGCGTCTTTTGAAACTTTCAAAGTCAACTATAATGCTCAAAAGGACAAATGGAAAATGAGCGAGCTGATTGAGATGTGCGTGCAAGAGGAAGAGCGTCAGAAGCTTGACAAACCAGAAGTTGCTTACCTCATGACTGCTAACTCCAACAACAACAAGAGAAAGGGCAAGGTTCCACAAAGGGAGTATCCTAAGGTTCAGAAGAAGGATGAAGGTACATCATCGTCCGGCCCTAACAATTCTAAGAATAAACCTTACTGCAAGTTCTGTCGCAAGCTTGGACATAAACAGAAGGACTGCAAAGGTTTCAAGGAGTGGCTGGCTAAGAAAGGTAATCATCTAAATATGATAACTGAGTCCTTTAATTTAAATGTTCCAACTAATTCTTGGTGGTTTGATTCTAGTTCTATGGTTCATGTAACCAATTCTACTCAGGGTTTCCATACAATCCAGATGCTGGAAAGAAACCAAAGAACGCTTAAGCTTGGGAATGGAAAAGATTTAGCCGTTAAAGCCGTGGGAACTTTACATTTAATAATGAAAACTGGTTTATGTATTAAACTTTATGATACCTTATATATTCCTGAGATTACTCGGAATCTTGTATCAGGACCAAAGTTAGACATGGACGGTTTTGATGTTTCCCATGGTCATGGCAAACTTACTATCTATTATGATTCTCAAGTATTTGGTTTTGGTTATCTGGATGCCATGTTCCTTGAAGATCATATTTGGTTTTATTGTCCTTCCCATGTCACTCGTATAGTAGAAACAAAAAATGTCGTGTTCCTTGAAGATCATAACAACAGTGGGAGCAGTGAAAATTCTCCCGATGATTTGCGAGAAGTACAAGACGCGGGGGGGGGGGGGGACTCTTCGTCGCTTACCATCACTCCGATTACTCCTCTTGTACACACCTCCGTTGCCGACACTGCACCCACACAACCTCTCACACCAC
The DNA here is from genome assembly GCA_039602395.1 of Deinandra increscens subsp. villosa. Taxonomy (NCBI): domain Eukaryota; kingdom Viridiplantae; phylum Streptophyta; class Magnoliopsida; order Asterales; family Asteraceae; genus Deinandra; species Deinandra increscens. The sequence continues at coordinate 3,483,859 of JBCNJP010000019.1, forward strand.
CTCCCTCACCAGGAAATGAAGACACTTCAAACGAACAACCACAAAACAATGCTGAACCCGCTGAACCCGTTGTTCCCAGGAGGTCATTTAGAGTTAGAAAGCCTACTAACTTTGATGACTATGAAACATACCTGGCTGAAATTGAAACGGATGGTGGAAAGTTCATCGATCCCACCTCTTATAAAGAAGCCATGAACAGTGATCAGTCTTCTGAATGGAATAAAGCTATGCTTGACGAGCTTGACTCCATGAAGAAAAATGACGTTTGGGATTTAGTTGAATTACCCAACGGTGCAAAACCCGTAGGATGTAAATGGGTCTTCAAAACTAAACTAGATCCTCAAGGAAACGTTGAACGCTACAAAGCGAGATTGGTTGCAAAAGGCTACGCTCAGAAAGAGGGAATTGATTATCAAGAGACCTTTTCTCCTGTCTCTCGAAAGGATTCCTTAAGGATCGTTGCGGCCCTAGTAGCTCATTTTGATTTAGAGCTACATCAAATGGACGTTAAAACTGCTTTCCTGAACGGTGACTTGTATGAAGAAGTGTTCATGACGCAACCTGATGGGTTTAAACCAGAAGGTCAAGAACATTTAGTCTGCAAGCTAAAGAAATCGATATACGGGTTGAAACAAGCATCGCGTCAGTGGTATCTAAAGTTTGATGAAGTCATGAAGAAACAAGGTTTCCTGAAGAATCAAGTGGACCAATGCACCTTTCTTAAGATGAGTGGGAGCAACTTTACTATACTTGTCCTTTACGTAGATGACATTCTCTTGGCAAGTAATAGTTTAGATATGTTGCATGAGTCAAAGCGATTACTTTCGCTCAACTTTGACATGAAAGATCTCGGAGAGGCTTCTTACGTTATAGGCATCGAAATACACCGAGATAGAGCCAAAGGGATCTTAGGCTTGTCCCAAAAGGCCTACATTGAGCGCGTCCTTGCTCGATATAACATGCAACACAGTAACCCCTCTAAAGCTCCTGTAGTTAAAGGAGATGTTTTCGGCACTTTCCAATGTCCGAAAACAGATGAAGAAAAGGAGCGAATGAGAATGATACCTTATGCATCTGTAGTTGGTAGCATCATGTATGCTCAAGTCTGTACTCGTCCAGATATCGCTTACATTGCTGGCATGTTAGGCCGTTATCAAACTAATCCTGGCCATGATCACTGGACAGCAGCTAAGAAGGTCCTTAGATATCTGAATGGGACGAGAGACTACAAACTAACCTACAGAAGAAGTGATAATCTGGAATTAGTCGGATATTCTGATTCCGATTTTGCTAAATGCAAAGATGATAAGAAATCCACCTCGGGATACATCTTTATGTTAGCAGGCGGGCCCATTTCGTGGAAGAGTCATAAACAACAGCTAACTTCAACATCCACTATGATGGCAGAGTACATTGTTGTTTACAACGCAACCTGTCATGGAATGTTGCTTAGAAATCTGATCAGCTGGACTCAAAATCGTTAATTCCATTTCTAGACCATTGAAGCTTTATTGTGATAATTCAGCTGCCGTTACTTTCTCGAACAGTAACAGTTCGACTGGCGCTGGACTATATCTCGATACAAAGTATTTGTTCGTTCGTGAACGAGTTGAGGAAAATGTTCTTTGTATTGAGTATATAAGTACTAAGGATATGCTTGCGGATCCGATGACTAAGGGTCTCCCAACTAAAGTATTCGAAGAACTTGTTTCGAGAATGGGCTTTACTAAAGACCTTAACTAGCATATCGTACTTCTTATTTTAATTTAATTTCCTCTTCCGTTTGATTTTGTCTCTAAATATGTTATGCATGCATTATTGACATATAGACAGTTTATTATAAATCAACGTTAAGGGCTTACTTTTGTGATTGATTCTGAATTTATGTTGAATTTTAAATTTGGGATTGTAGTATGATTAATGGGGGTCTTGAGTTGGATAATCAACTCTATGACTGTATTTTTCTGCTGCAATTTTGGTTTAAAATTGAAATGAGTATTAAATTCTGATCAGACTTATCTAATACCTCATTATAAATGATCATTCGGCCAAGTGGGAGAATGTTAGACGATATATTTATATATACTAATATATATTTCGATATATATATATAATATAAATATATTATGTCCTTTAATCATTTATCTTAAATAATCAATTACTTATTTAACCCTATCTGGCATTATTTGATGGACGTAATTGCCCTTATTAGATAGACTATGGTTTCCCCTTGGGTGTATATAATAGAGCCCTTATGGAGAGATTAAAAGGTTAATCACCACAATATAAATCTCGACCTCTTTCTCTTCTCTCTCGGCTCTCTCTCAAATTCGTAAACCCTTCACGAACTCTTTCACCCATCATTAGCTATACATCCTAAAGGGGAACCAAGGCTACTCACAGGATGGACAACCTGACTGCTGCTGATCTCAATCAGTTCACTACAGGTAATCTTTATTATTATTATCTGTATTTATATATTAACGATTTTCAGGATTCGATCAACATGACAAACGGAAAACCTTTCGTCTGAATAACAGAATGTAGAGACTTGATTCATTCACCATCCTGAAAAATCTAAGGATTCAACCCGGGACAAATTGCCCCTGGCAAGGCCAAACACACGACCCCACATATAAAAAGTCATGAAGATACCACCATAATAAGTCTCTTTGATACATGCTCATGATTAGCTGTGGGCAGTGGGCTTGCTATTACAACTTGACGTTTGGTCAAGTAATGGTGCCAAGAACGAAGTGGTTTTAGGTGCTTGGGTGAAGGATCGACTATATTTTAGAGAGACGACATCTCATAACAAGTTGTACAAGTAGTACTTGAGGTAATGTATCATTCTTTTAACATTATTGTTTTTTTTAAAGCTAGAAATAATAGAATCTTCAACAACCTGAAGAAAGGGCTAAAGAAAATACTTGACGAAATCTAAGTGAGTTTTTTTATTGGTTTGAAATGAGGGCGAGATATTTCATTTGTTACTTTGTTAGATTAGAAGGATTTATGACTTTGATATTGTCTTGTAATTCTTTCGTCTAGCTCTAGCTTCTTGCTAGGGCTGTTTTTTTGTTAAATTTTATTTGCCACTAAAAAATAACTTTTTGCATCACTCAAACAGTCAAACCAAATACTGTCAATACCATAAATCCATAATTAACAAACTTGAAGCAATTAGAAGGAATTTCTTCTTGGGTTGCTCATCGGAACATAAAACATCCCATGGGTCTCGTGGAATCGGGGGTATTAGCACCTAAACCAAACGGTTGACTTGGAACCGAAATGAGAGAGAAAAAGATGACACTAGTTATAAAAACACAGTTTTCATTTGAGTATATGAATTAATTTCTTATATCGTTACTAAAAGTAATTAAGAATTATTCATATTTACAAATAAATATAAAACGTGTTGACCTGAAATACGACCCAAACACAACATGAATTTAAGTGGCTCGACACGACATGACACAGTTAGTTATATGGCTTGGGTTAGGGTTGAAGAAATCAACCCGCTAACCCAACATGAATACATGATTGACACCCATAGCTTTGATGTTTGATTATAGTCTCATGATTGGATTGATCTCCGGTTCATTCTCATATGTTGACCGAATTCACATATTATAATCAGCATGATGAAGATATTACAATCAATCTAAAAACATTATAAAAAAGTAGCAATACATTTTGTAATAATATAGATATATTTTATCAATAACATAATACGAAATAAACAGTATATAAAGTGGCATTGACCAAGCCACAACTAAACAACCTAACTAACTTCTTTTTTAACAAGTCAAACTTTTATTAACACATCCGGACTAGCAAGAAACTAAAACCCGAAAAAGATCAAACAAACAAACCAAACATCGACCAAAGCAGCCATACACAAAACACAACAACAAACACTACAAAATATCAAAATCACACCAACAACTAATGCACAATCAACCATAAATGCATATGATGAGTAGTAACTAAGATCCGTACTAGATTTCTTTGCTTTTTCCTGGTTACCCGGACACAAACGCCTAGGTGCCTACAGAAAAGGTGATCAAAAAAAGTCAGATCTACAAGGACAGAGATGGAAACAAGAGATTGATGTCTCTCAAAAACAAAAAAGTGAAGAAAATACTTATATAAAATAGTTAACAACTCACCTCAAATATTTTGTAGCATATCCAAAATATGTTGTAGTTCATGGACAACATTTTCGATATTCATCCGTTGTGGTGGAGAATGTACTGAACACAATACTCCAATCTTCACAATTGAAGCCAAGCTTTCTTTCATTTTCATTGCATCTGGTGTACTGGTTTGCATAGCACTTGCATCCTCTTTGAAGGAAATTAAGAATTTCACTATCAATAACATTGAGTACATGGTCCGGTAAGGCCATATACGCAAATTTATGAAGGTTGAGGCCATCGTTAAAGATGTCATCTGTAGGACCTTTCCGTGTCATTACCTCTAGCAACAATATTCCAAAACTGTAAACATCCCCACTAGTTGTCATCTCACTCCCAAGACCATACTCTGCAACTTATAAACATTTAATTTGAACAAAAGGTAATTGTGTAAGTAAATATGAGTATCTGGAATACAGGAATTAATAATTTTACCCGGAGGTGCATAACCAACTGTTCCTTTAACCTCGGTTGTGGAGTTTTGGTTTGAACTTGTTTGAATAAATCGAGTTAAACCGTAGTCTCCAACATGAGCCACCATATCATCGTCAAGTAGAATGTTGCTAGGCTTCAAGTCCCCATGAACAATAGTTGTCTGGGAATGGTTATGAAGATAATCAAGTGCACATGCGACGTTCATAAGGATATTCATTCTTTGAAGAAGGTTCAGACGTGATCGTTCTTCTACTTGAATGCAACCAATCATGTAAACTCCCCTTAGGCATGAACTCGTAAACCAAGGCTTTGAATATCATTTCCTTGAAAGTCAGCGCTAGAACATGAAGTTATTATCTTCAACAGGTTCCTGTGTCGAATACTTTCCCCATGCTTCACACTCCCTCATAAAGCTTCTTCGGGCTTCTCGATTTTGAAGATGCAAAACTTTAACAGCAACGAGTCTATCTACATGATCAAGACGCCCTTTATAGACAGAGGCTGAACCCACGCCTTCGCCAATCAAATTTCCTTCGGAGAAGCCATCGGTAGCCTTAAGAAGTTGATTGTATGAAACTTCTTAAGGCTACCGATGGTTTTTCCAAAGCAAATTTGATTGGCGAGGGTGGGTTCAGCTCTGTTTATAAAGGACGTCTTGATCATGTAGAAAGACTCGTTGCTGTTAAAGTTTTACATCTTCAAAATCGAGAAGCACAAAGAAGCTTTATGAGGGAATGTGAAGCATGGAGAAGTATTCGACATAGGAACTTGTTAAAGATAATAACTTCATGTTCTAGCGTTGATTTTCAAGGAAATGATTTCAAAGCCTTGGTTTACGAGTTAATGCCTAACGGGAGTTTACATGATTGGTTGCATTCAATTACAAGAACGTCACGTCTGAACCTTCTTCAAAGAATGAATATCCTTATGAACGTCGCATGTGCACTTGATTATCTTCACAACCATTCCCAGACAACTATTGTTCATGGGGACTTGAAGCCTAGCAACATTCTACTTGACAATGATATGGTGGCTCATGTTGGAGACTACGGTTTAACTCGATTTATTCAAACAAGTTCAAACCAAAACTCCACAACTGAAGTTAAAGGAACAATTGGTTATGCACCTCCTGGTAAAATGATTATTCCTGTATTCCAAATACTCATATTTACTTATCCAATTACCTTTTGTTCAAATTAAATGTTTATAAGTTGCAGAGTATGGTCTTGGGAGTGAGATGACAACTAGTGGGGATGTTTACAGTTTTGGAATATTGTTGCTAGAGGTAATGACACAGAAAGGTCCTACAGACGACATCTTTAACGATGGCCTCAACCTTCATAAATTTGCGTATATGGCTTTACCGGACCATGTACTAAATATTGTTGATAGTGAAATTCTTAATTTCCTTAAAGAGGATGCAAGTGCTATGCAAACCAGTACACAAGATGCAATGAAAATGAAAGAAAGCTTGGCTTCAATTGTGAAGATTGGAGTATTGTGTTCACTAGATTCTCCACCACAACGGATGAATATCGAAAATGTTGTCCATGAACTACAACATATTTTGGATATGCTACAAAATATTTGAGGTTAGTTGTTAACTATTTTATATAAGTATTTTCTTCACTTTTTTGTTTTTGAGAGACATCAATCTTTTTTTCCATCTCTTCCTTATATATCTGATTTTTTTTCATCACCTTTTTGTAGGCACCTAGGCATTTGTGTTCGGGTAACCAGGAAAAAGTAAAGAAATTTAGTACAGATCTTAGTTACTACTCATCATATGCATTTATGGTTGATTGTGCATTAGTTGTTGGTGTAATTTTGATATTTTATAGTGTTTGTTGTTGTGTTTTGTGTATGGCTGCTTTGGTCGATGTTTGGTTTGTTTGTTTGATCTTTTTCGGGTTTTAGTTTTTTGCTAGTCCGGATGTGTTAATAAAAGTTTGACTTTCAAAAAAGAAGTTAGTTAGGTTGTTTAGTTGTAGCTTGGTCAATCCACTTTATATACTGTTTATTTCGTATTATGTATTGATAAAATATATCTATATTATTACAAAATGTATTGCTACTTTTTTATAATGTTTTTAGATTGATTGTAATATTTTCATCATGCTGATTATAATATGTGAATTCGGTCGACATATGAGAGTGAACCGGAGATCAATCCAATCATAAGACTATAATCAAACATTAAAGCTATGGGTGTCAATCATGTATTCATGTTGGGTTAGCGGGTTGATTTCTTCAACCCTAACCCAAGCCATATAACTAACTGTGTCATGTCGTGTCGAGCCACTTAAATTCATGTTGTGTTTGGGTCGTATTTCAGGTCAACACGTTTTATATTTATTTGTAAATATGAATAATTCTTAATTACTTTTAGTAACGATATAAGAAATTAATTCATATACTCAAATGAAAACTGTGTTTTTATAACTAGTGTCATCTTTTTCTCTCTCATTTCGGTTCCAAGTCAACCGTTTGGTTTAGGTGCTAATACCCCCGATTCCACGAGACCCATGGGATGTTTTATGTTCCGATGAGCAACCCAAGAAGAAATTCCTTCTAATTGCTTCAAGTTTGTTAATTATGGATTTATGGTATTGACAGTATTTGGTTTGACTGTTTGAGTGATGCAAAAAGTTATTTTTTAGTGGCAAATAAAATTTAACAAAAAAACAGCCCTAGCAAGAAGCTAGAGCTAGACGAAAGAATTACAAGACAATATCAAAGTCATAAATCCTTCTAATCTAACAAAGTAACAAATGAAATATCTCGCCCTCATTTCAAACCAATAAAAAAACTCACTTAGATTTCGTCAAGTATTTTCTTTAGCCCTTTCTTCAGGTTGTTGAAGATTCTATTATTTCTAGCTTTAAAAAAAACAATAATGTTAAAAGAATGATACATTACCTCAAGTACTACTTGTACAACTTGTTATGAGATGTCGTCTCTCTAAAATATAGTCGATCCTTCACCCAAGCACCTAAAACCACTTCGTTCTTGCACCATTACTTGACCAAACGTCAAGTTGTAATAGCAAGCCCACTGCCCACAGCTAATCATGAGCATGTATCAAAGAGACTTATTATGGTGGTATCTTCATGACTTTTTATATGTGGGGTCGTGTGTTTGGCCTTGCCAGGGGCAATTTGTCCCGGGTTGAATCCTTAGATTTTTCAGGATGGTGAATGAATCAAGTCTCTACATTCTGTTATTCAGACGAAAGGTTTTCCGTTTGTCATGTTGATCGAATCCTGAAAATCGTTAATATAAAATACAGATAATAATAATAAAGATTACCTGTAGTGAACTGATTGAGATCGGCAGCAGTCAGGTTGTCCCATCACTGTGAGTAGCTTTGGTTCCCCTTTAGGATATATAGCTAATGATGGTGTGAAGAAACCGTAGGGTTTACGGTTTAGAGAGAGCCGAGAGAGAAGAGAGAGAGGTCGAGATTTTTATGTGGTGATTAACCTTTTAATCTCTCCATAAGGGCTATATTTATACACCCAAGGGGAAACCGTAGTCTATCTAATAAGGGCAATTACGCCCATCAAATAATGCCAGATAGGGTTAAATAAGTAATTGATTATTTAAGATAAATGATTAAAGGACATAATTATATTTATATATATATATATATATATATCGAAATATATATTAGTATATATAAATAATGTCTTACATTCTCCCACTTGGCCGAATGATCATTTATATGAGGTATTAGATAAGTCTGATCAGAATTTAATACTCATTTCAATTTTAAACCAAAATTGCAGCAGAAAAATACAGTCATAGAGTTGATTATCCAACTCAAGACCCCCATTAATCATACTACAATCCCAAATTTAAAATTCAACATAAATTCAGAATCAATCACAAAAGTAAGCCCTTAACGTTGATTTATAATAAACTGTCTATATGTCAATAATGCATGCATAACATATTTAGAGACAAAATCAAACGGAAGAGGAAATTAAATTAAAAATAAGAAGTACAATATGCTAGTTAAGGTCTTTAGTAAAGCCCATTCTCGAAACAAGTTCTTCGAATACTTTAGTTGGGAGACCCTTAGTCATCGGATCCGTAAGCATATCCTTAGTACTTATATACTCAATACAAAGAACATTTTCCTCAACTCGTTCACGAACGAACAAATACTTTGTATCAAGATATAGTCCAGCGCCAGTCGAACTGTTACTGTTCGAGAAAGTAACGGCAGCTGAATTATCACAATAAAGCTTCAATGGTCTAGAAATGGAATTAACGAATTTTGAGTCCAGTGATCAGATTTCTAAGCAACATTCCATGACAGGTTGCGTTGTAAACAACAATGTATTCTGCCATCATAGTGGATGTTGAAGTTAGCTGTTGTTTATGACTCTTCCACGAAATGGGCCCGCCTGCTAACATAAAGATGTATCCCGAGGTGGATTTCTTATCATCCTTGCATTTAGCAAAATCGGAATCAGAATATCCGACTAATTCCAGATTATCACTTCTTCTGTAGGTTAGTTTGTAGTCTCTCGTCCCATTCAGATATCTAAGGACCTTCTTAGCTGCTGTCCAGTGATCATGGCCAGGATTAGTTTGATAACGGCCTAACATGCCAGCAATGTAAGCGATATCTGGACGAGTACAGACTTGAGCATACATGATGCTACCAACTACAGATGCATAAGGTATCATTCTCATTCGCTCCTTTTCTTCATCTGTTTTCGGACATTGGAAAGTGCCGAAAACATCTCCTTTAACTACAGGAGCTTTAGAGGGGTTACTGTGTTGCATGTTATATCGAGCAAGGACGCGCTCAATATAGGCCTTTTGGGACAAGCCTAAGATCCCTTTGGCTCTATCTCGGTGTATTTCGATGCCTATAACGTAAGAAGCCTCTCCGAGATCTTTCATGTCAAAGTTGAGCGAAAGTAATCGCTTTGACTCATGCAACATATCTAAACTATTACTTGCCAAGAGAATGTCATCTACGTAAAGGACAAGTATAGTAAAGTTGCTCCCACTCATCTTAAGAAAGGTGCATTGGTCCACTTGATTCTTCAGGAAACCTTGTTTCTTCATGACTTCATCAAACTTTAGATACCACTGACGCGATGCTTGTTTCAACCCGTATATCGATTTCTTAAGCTTGCAGACTAAATGTTCTTGACCTTCTGGTTTAAACCCATCAGGTTGCGTCATGAACACTTCTTCATACAAGTCACCGTTCAGGAAAGCAGTTTTAACGTCCATTTGATGTAGCTCTAAATCAAAATGAGCTACTAGGGCCGCAACGATCCTTAAGGAATCCTTTCGAGAGACGGGTGAAAAGGTCTCTTGATAATCAATTCCCTCTTTTTGAACGTAGCCTTTTGCAACCAATCTCGCTTTGTAGCGTTCAACGTTTCCTTGAGGATCTAGTTTAGTTTTGAAGACCCATTTACATCCTACGGGCTTTACACCGTTGGGTAATTCAACTAAATCCCAAACGTCATTTTTCTTCATGGAGTCAAGCTCGTCAAGCATAGCTTTATTCCATTCAGAAGACTGATCACTGTTCATGGCTTCTTTATAAGAGGTGGGATCGATGAACTTTCCACCATCCGTTTCGATTTCAACCAGGTATGTTTCATAGTCATCAAAGTTTGTAGGCTTTCTGACTCTAAATGACCTCCTGGGTTGAACGGGTTCAGCATTGTTTTGTGGTTGTTCGTTTGAAGTGTCTTCATTTCCTGGTGAGGGAGGTGGTGTGAGAGGTTGTGTGGGTGCAGTGTCAGCAACTGAGGCGTGTACAAGAGGAGTAATCGGAGTGATGGTAAGCGACGAAGAGTCCCTCCCCCCCCCCCCCGCGTCTTGTACTTCTCGCAAATCATCGGGAGAATTTTCACTGCTCCCACTGTTGTTATGATCTTCAAGGAACACGACATTTCTTGTTTCTACTATACGAGTGACATGGGAAGGACAATAAAACCGATGACCCTTTGAGTGTTCGGGATAACCGATGAAGTTACAGGTTACGGTTTTCATACCATAGAACCAGAGTCAAACCACCATGAATTAGTTGGAACATTTAAATTAAAGGACTCAGTTATCATATTTAGATGATTACCTTTCTTAGCCAGCCACTCCTTGAAACCCTTGCAGTTCTTCTGTTTATGCCCAAGCTTGCGGCAGAACTTGCAGTAAGGTTTATTCTTAGAATTGTTAGGGCCGGACGTTGATGTACCTTCATCATTCTTCTGAACCTTAGGATACTCCCTTTGTGTAACCTTGCCCTTTCTCTTGTTGTTGTTGGAATTAGCAGTCATGAGGTAAGCAACTTCTGGTTTGTCAAGCTTCTGACGTTCTTCCTCTTGCACGCACATCTCAATCAGCTCGCTCATTTTCCATTTTTCCTTTTGAGCATTATAGTTGACTTTGAAAATTTCAAAAGACGCAGGAAGAGAGGTCATAATGAAGTGAACCAGAAACGTCTCGCCAATCGGCATGTCTAAAGCCTTGAGTTTGTTGGCGATGTCGTTCATCATCATCAGGTGCTTACGAATACTGCCCTTTCCATCATACTTAGTAGTCAGCAATTTGAGAATAAGGTTGCCAGAGTGCACTTTTGAGGTTCCTTTGTAGTACTCCTCCACGGACTCCAGGTAAGTCTTGGCATTGTCAGAATCTGGTATGGCCCCCCCGATGGCAATGTCAATGGATTTCTTCATGATCAAAAGGCACATCTTGTTGCACTTGCCCCATTTCTCATGAGCAGTCTTCTCTTCAGTAGTGCTCGAACTAGTGAGAGCGGTAGGAGCGTCGGTAAGGAGTGCATGATCGAAACCTAATATGCCGAGAACCAAATTCACAGAATCCTTCCATGCAGCGAAGTTTGTTCCAGTCAAGGTTTCTACTCCAAAAGTCGAGGCTTAGAGTGGACAAGAAAGAGAGAATAATAAGATACTAAGCGAAGATAGGTGTAGGGATTAATCGGATGATTACAATAGTATAATAATTATAAGCATATGACATTAGTAATTATTATAATAATGAGCAGGCATGAATAAGGACCATAGTAATGAAGCAAGTAAGTTGTGATTAAGTCTATTACAATCACCAAAATTAATAGACAAAATAAAAGGTTCTACTTAGATGAATCAGCTTTCGCGTTGGTTACTTGCCTATCATCTAAGTATTATGAACTAAATAAGTGTACGTGCATAAAGTGATGCATCACATCAGCGTTGGCCAGAAATGATACACCATAAGCTTTATGTACAAATTAGTTTCGCTGAATACAGGTGCAACTCATCAACGTTGGCCAGAAGAGAAACACTTGTATACGTAAGGCGAGTGCTTAATTTTTAGTTGACAAACATTACAAAAACAACGAATCAGCGTTGGCCAGAATCGAGGTTTTAAAGATGTTATCAATTTAAGCTAATAGATTAGTTTAAATTAAAATAAATTGCCTAGTATTAGAAAGGATTAGTGACATTAATTAAGGTAGCAAAACAGCGTTGGCCAGAATTACTACTTGTCATTAACTAATACAAGGTAGGGAAACTAATCTAAATTTTATTAGATTTTGTAAAACATAAAATTTAAGGTTTTGAACAAAACAACATTTATTATTAAGCCCTTAGTTTAATAATTAACCCCCTGTTGCGCGGATCGAAAAGGGATACCCGATCAGGTATCCGATCGCAAAGGAGGTACCCGATCGAGATATAGAACCCGATCGAGAAAAGGGATACCCGATCGAAAACGGGTTCTCGATCAATAAGGGGAATCCGATTGTAAACGGGTTTACAATCGAGAAGGGGAACCCGATCGTAAACCGGTTTTCGATCATTAAGGGGAATCCGATCGTAAATCGGTTTTCGATCAATAAGGGGAATCCGATCGTAAACGTGGTATCCGATCGAGAACTGTTATGCGATCGTGAAGCGGAATCCGATCGAGAACTGGTTTTCGATCCAAAGTAAGATTCTCGATCGTAATAAGGTTCTCGATTCGTAAAGAAGGTTCTCGATTCGTAAAGGAGCTTCTCGATTCGTAAAGGATGTTCTCGATTCGTAAAGGATGTTCTCGATTCGTAAAGGATGTTCTCGATCGGGAAACAGGTTTCCGATCTGAAGTCTGGTCGAGAACTAATATTCGATCAAAATTAGGTTTTCTACTAAGCTTGAGGTTCTCGATCCTTGTAAGGTTTCCGATTCTTGTAAGGTTTTCGATCTTGTTTTGTTACAGAAAACATATTTATGATTGAAAACTAAGATTTTATTCGAAAACGAGGATTTCGAGCGAAAAGTCAAGGTTCTTGATCGAAAATATGAGGAACTCTATCGAGGATTGAGGTTCTCGATCGAGAAGCTGGATCTCGATCGAGAATTGAGGTTCTCGATCGGAGAAGCTGGATCTCGATCGAGAATTGAGCTTCTCGATCGAGAACTGAATTTCTATAGTGAAAAAAAAACAGCCCGTCGAAATCAGTTAGGGTTTTCACTTAGTTTTTCTGATTTTCTCAAAACCGAAGTTAGATTCAAAACTTGTTAATTTTCGGATTTAGTTTTGAACTCGATTTTGATGATTAGATTAATTAGGGTTTTCGAATTTTAGAACATAATCGAAAACCGATTCTGATTTCGTGATTTAGGGTTTTAACGAATTCAGAAACATGATTCGATTGAGCAACATATGCTCTGATACCACATGTTGATCGAATCCTGAAAATCATTAATATAAAATACATATAATAATAATAAAGATTACCTGTTGTGAACTGATTGAGATCAGCAGCAGTCAGGTTGTCCATCCTGTGAGTAGCTTTGGTTCCCCTTTAGGATGTATAGCTAATGATGGTGTGAAGAAATTGTAGGGTTTACGGTTTAAAGAGAGCCGAGAGAGAAGAGAGAAAGGTCGAGATTTTTATGTGGTGATTAACCTTTTAATCTCTCCATAAGGGCTATATTTATACACCCAAGGGGAAACCGTAGTCTATCTAATAAGGGCAATTACGTCCATCAAATAATGCCAGATAGGGTTAAATACGTAATTGATTATTTAAGATAAATTATTAAAGGGCATAATTATATATATATATATATATATATATATATATATATATATATCAAAATATATATTAGTATATATAAATAATGTCTTACATGTCAGAGTCAAGTCTCTACGTTTTGTTATTCTGACGAAAGGTTTCCCGTTTATCAGAGTAATTCCAGTAAAAAAAAGGTTAATGAGCATGTAATCACAAGATTCAAGATAGGACCCCATAATAATCACAAACCAACAAAGATATTGTGCTGGTTTGACTTTAAAAAGGAAACTAATGATTGCTTCTTATTTTTCTAAACCATAGAAGGCTTCGAAGACTTTATGTTCTTCCATTTTCCAAGTCAACTCATTGTCAATTGTAAATCATAGAAGAATTTCTCCATTGAATAGCATATAGATTAATGATATTAATGTGTTACATCGTTGTTCTTTTCAAGTTATAAGCGTTCAAGACTTGTAAATTAAGTGATACAGATTTAGAAGGTGTTAGTTTACAGTTTAAAATGTTTTTTTTTTTCTTTTTTTCTATTCTTACCAAGTTATAAGGGTTCAAGACTTGTAAATGAAGTAATACACATTTAGAAGGTGTGTTCAGGGGCGGACCTGTAATAGGTTCAGTGAGTCCCCGGGACCTGCTCAACTTCGTAGGTAAAGTGGAAATTATATGAACATATTTTATTAATTTTTATTTTTGTGATGAAGAGTTATTTAATAAATAGTTTGGAAAAATAAAACAAAGCAATCCACCAGCCTGGTACCTTCCGCTGGATTTTGAAAAGATGTGAGTTCAATTCTTGTGCTATGCACTTTCCATTTTTCCCAACTTTTTTTCACTAAATTAGTTTTCCATTTTCCCCATCTTTCCTTTTCATTACATTTACTCTTCTATAAACGGGTAACGCATCCTTTCTCCACACCTTTTTTTCTATTAATTTTACTGAG
>JBCNJP010000019.1:3498991-3557039 GCA_039602395.1 Deinandra increscens subsp. villosa
AATACATAGAAATTGTATTTTTGTCAATTTTATATCCTCAAACATTTAAGTTAATATTATTTTTTGCTGATATATTTGTTTTCTAACTTGGTTTATTTTTCTTTGGTCTTATTGGGTCAGGTTGTAATTGGTTGTAAGCTGGGCTGGTGAGAAGTGTTCGTGGGCTGGGAATGGTTGCAGTTGGGCCAAAGCCTGGTTGAGGAGCTGATATATAAAGGAGAGCTTGATGCTGCTTAGGGTTATCGAGCGAGATATTTCAGCCGTTCTCTCTCTTTCAAGTCGTTCGTCTTATTTCTCTGGTTGTTAGGGTTTACAGCTTCGATCATCGAGTTGTTGATCGAATTGCTGCTTGTTGTGTTCTTTCATTCTTGCAGATCATCACGTTGATGATCTGGTTTAGATCTTTGTTGTACCGATTGTGTTTTCTAATTGAGTGTTTAGTGTTTTCTTCAAATCGTTCAGTCTTGTTGTGAGAATTCTTGTTCATATCTGATTCTACCATTGTTCATAACATGGTATCAGAGCTCGGCTCTGTCTAGATCTTGTTGATTCTGGTGTCGATTCGTCTTCCGCTGTCTCAGAGAAACCCTAGGAGGCGTCCTGGTGTTTATCTTGCATTTTGGCTGTTCCTGGTGTAGATCTGGTTGTTGCGGCTCAGATTGCAGTGTATAAGACAAGAAGAAGTGATCGTGATTTGCTTTCGGATGTGCTCCAGATCTAACAACCCTAAGTGAAGGTTGATCTAGATCTGGATTTTGGAAACCCTAACTTGGGCTATCAATTTGGTGAGATCGTTCCTCTCTACTGTGTTTGGTATAATTGGTTTTCTGTAGTATTTGTATTGTGTTCTTGGTTTATAATCTGGTTCCATTAGCAACTCCCTGGTTAAGACTTGGCTGCCACCAAAAGGTGGTAAGTATCTGGATCACTGGCCAGGTTTCGTTGCTGGTGGATGTGTTTTGCGATTACTTGGCTTGTGTATGTTTGTGTGTTCTTGTGGTAGTTGTTTGATTGAGTCTTTTATCATGACTGAATCTGGTGATACTAGTAATTCTGTGACTCTCATTAGTAAGATTGAGGCCTCTGACCCTTTATATTTGCATGCTAGTAATTCTAGCAGTTTGACTGTTATTTCTATAAAATTAAAGGGGACCGAGAACTACACGGTTTGGGCAAATGCGATGAAATTAGCCTTGAGAGTTAAACATAAAACTGGTTTTATAGATGGTAAATGTGTTAAATCTGAAACTGATGAGGTGTTAGCCCAGCAATGGGATAGGTGTAATTCTGTTGTGCTTACTTGGATTCTTAATTCCATATCTGAGGAATTATATGTGGGTCAGGTGTATTCTAGTTTAGCATCTGAGGTTTGGGAGGATCTCAAAGAGACCTATGATAAGGTTGATGGGTCTGTTGTATTTGATTTGTATCAAAAAATTAATTCTATAAAGCAAAATGGGGCCACTGTGTCAGAATATTTTAATAAACTTAATACTATGTGGAAACAATTTGATGCCACTGTTCAGATTCCTGCCTGTACTTGTGATGCTGCTAAAACTTTTAATGATTTTAGTGGGTTGATTAAGTTGATGCAATTCTTAATGGGTCTTGATGATTCCTACCAGTCTGTTAGGTCAAATCTGTTGATTAGGGATCCTTTACCATCTGTGAAAACTGCTTTCTCTGTTGTGTCTAGAGATGAGTCACACAAACTCAGTAGTGGTGGTCAGAAATCTCATGGTCAAAATTCTGTGTTTGTTACAAAGAATGCTCAGCCTCAAAATGGTTTTCAGTCTCAAAACACAAATTTAAGAAGACCAAATAGGGGTCCTAATCCTAATATGAAATGTACTCATTGTAATAAAATTGGGCATATGAAAGAGAGGTGTTTTGAGTTAGTTGGGTTTCCTCCTGGGTTTAAACCCAGAGGGAATCAGTTCCCTGGTCAGACTAGCAGGACTTATCAAGCTGATGGGATTAGTCAAAATCAACCTGTTAACATGTCTAATTCTTTGTTAAATTCACTAACTCCTGATCAAGTATCTAAGTTGTTAGGATTGTTAAAGGAAACTCCTGAGAGCAACACTTCTGCTTGTAATATGGGAGGTATTGTGTTGAGTAGTTTTGTTATGGACATGTCTGATAAGAAAAAGTTTGTCTTCTATGGTAGTGGGACACAAGGGGTGGAGTCTGGTTGGATAATTGATTCTGGTGCTAACCAACATATGATTAAAAGTTGTCAGGGTGTTTTTAACAAAATAAATGTCTTAGACCTAAATATTAAAGTCAAACATCCAAATGGGACTGTGGCTGTTGTTACTCATATTGGAAGTTTTAGGTTAAATGATAAAGTAATTTTACAAAATGTGTTTGTAGTACCAGATTATCAGGTCAATCTTGTGTCTGTGTTCAAACTTGCCAGAGATAATAAAATGGGAGTTTTCTTTGATGAACATAAGTGTTATGTCCAGGATTTTGTCACCAAGAAAACTCTTCTGATTGGTAATCAAGTTGATGGTCTGTACATCAGTGGTGTTCCTGTTATGTGTAATAAGGTGTGTTCTGTTAATAGTATATCTACTGAGTTATGGCATAGCAGACTTGGTCATCCTTCTGATCAAGTTCTCTCTGTGTTAAAGGATTCTCTTACTCTAACCAAATTGGATAGATCTAGTCCTTGTGATGTGTGTCACAAGGCTAAGCAACATAGGGAACCTTTCTCTATGAGTGATCATAAATCCACCAGAGTAGGAGATCTTGTGCACCTTGATGTGTGGGGGCCTTATAAGGTTCAAAGTCAAGAGGGCTATAGGTTTTTTCTAACTGTGGTGGATGATTACTCTAGGGCTGTTTGGGTGTATTTGCTTACTAATAAGTCAGAGGTGATGGATAATGTTAAAAGATTTTTTATGTTGTTGAAAAATCAGTTTAATATAACTGTTAAAATCTTTAGAAGTGATAATGGGACTGAATTTGTTAATCATCAATTTTTTACTTTTGTAAAGGAACATGGCATTATTCATCAGACCTCTTGTGCTTATACACCTCAACAAAATGGGGTTGTTGAAAGAAAGCATAGACATCTTCTTAATGTTGCTAGGTCTTTGTTATTTCAGTCTAATATACCTTTGAGATTTTGGCCTGAAACTGTTCTGACTGCTACTTATTTGATAAACAGGCTTCCTTCATCTGTCTTACAGGGTAAATCTCCATATGAGATGTTGTTTGGTATTAGTCCCCCTTTAAGTCACTTAAGGTCTTTTGGGTGTTTGTGTTTTTCCACAATTTTGAATGACAATAATAAGTTTGGTTCACATGCTAACAAGTGTGTTTTTATGGGTTACTCTATTGAAAAAAAAGGATATAAGTTGTGGAGTTTAGATACTTCAAAGATGTTGTTTTCAAGAGATGTTCACTTTTATGAAAATGAATTTCCTTTTAAGTCAAAAACTATTTTTTCTGAACATTCAATTCACTCTGAGATGAATGTGGATCATCTCACATTTTTTGATAAATTTCACACAAACAACCAACATATTTTAAGTGATTCAAATCCCAATGATGACAGGGGGAAATCTGTTGATGTTTCTAGTGAGGTTTGGCAATCGGGTTCTTCTCCTGATCAGATGAGGGGTGCATCAGATCCATCCACATCTGGTGTACATGGTTCTGGTGAGGTACCATCTGATTCAGTTGAAGAAACCAGGGAGGTAGAACCTATCCTTGAACCACATGATGCTGATCATGAGGTCACTAGCCCGTCTGAGGGTAATACTGTCCCGTCTGAAACACCATCAACTTCTGTGTGGAGGTCATCTAGGAAGTCTGTTTTACCTAATAAGTTGCAGGACTATATAATTGAAGGGAAGGTTAAATATGGTTTAGAGAAAGTTGTAAATTACTCTAGGTTAACTGTTAGTGATAATCTGTTTGCCTGTGTGTTGAATAAATCTATTGAGCCAAAAAACTTTAAAGAAGCCATGACTGATATTAATTGGATTAATGCCATGAATGAAGAAATGACTGCTTTACAAAGAAATCATACATGGGATATTGTTGAGCTTCCTTATGATAGAAAGCCAATTGGGTGTAAATGGATTTATAAAGTTAAATACAAGTCTAATGGGGAAATTGAAAGGTATAAGGCTAGGTTAGTGGCTAAGGGTTATAGTCAAACAGAAGGAATAGACTTTGATGAAACCTTCTCTCCTGTTGTAAAAATGGTTACCATTAGATGTGTCTTGTCTGTTGCTGTTGAGAACAGTTGGCCTTTGTATCAGTTGGATATTAACAATGCTTTTCTTTATGGTGATTTACATGAAGATGTGTATATGTCTCTTCCTGAAGGTTATTTTTCTAAAAATGATAACAAATTGTGCAAATTAGTCAAATCCTTGTATGGTTTAAAACAGGCTCCTCGTATGTGGAATGAAAAGTTGGTTGGAGCCCTTGTTGATATTGGGTTTGTTCAGAGTAAAAGTGACTATTCTTTGTTCATTAGATCTGTTAACTCTGTTTTAACTGTGTTGTTGGTGTATGTGGATGATATCATTATTACTGGAAACAGCCGTAGTGATATTGAAAATGTTAAATCTTTGTTAAAGGAAAAACTTCTTATTAAAGATTTGGGTGAATTGAAGTATTTTTTGGGTATTGAAGTCATAAAAACAACCAGTGGAGTGTGTTTATCTCAGAGAAAGTTTTGTACTGAGCTCCTAGGTGAATTTGGGTTGACTGGCTCTAAGCCTGTTAACACACCACTTGAACCTCATTATGTTATTTCTGATTCCTGTAAAAGGGACACTTCCTTACTAACTAATATTTCAGGGTTTCAAAAACTAATTGGTAAACTCATTTATCTGTGTCATACTAGACCAGATATTGCATATTCAGTGCAGTATTTGAGTCAATTTATGCATGCCCCAACTAATAGTCATTTAAAAATGGCTTTAAGGCTTTTGAGATACTTGAAAAAGGCTCCTGGTAAGGGTATTCTTATCAGTAAAGGTAAACAGTTTGAGTTAGTTGCTTATGCTGACTCAGATTGGGGAAAGTGTTTGGTTACCAGAAAATCTGTCACTGGGTTTTGTGTGTTTTTGGGAAACTCTCTAATATCTTGGAAGAGTAAAAAGCAGCCCACTGTTTCTAGATCATCTGCTGAGGCAGAATATAGAGCCATGTGTGCTGCTACTTGTGAGGTCATGTGGATTTTAAACATTTTACATGAGTTAAGAGTAAAAGTTGTTCTTCCTGTTCAGTTGCATTGTGACAGCAATGCAGCATTATCTATTGCTGCAAACCCGGTTTTCCACGATCGAACAAAGCATTTTGAAATTGATTTGTTTTTCTTAAGAGAAAAGATTTCATCAGGGTTGCTCGAAACAAAAGGGATTGATTCTTTGAATCAACCTGCTGATATTTTAACTAAAAGCCTTCTTGCTGGTCAACATGACAGACTTGTCAAAAGTTTGGGCATGTTTGATTGTTTCGGACATCAAATTGAGGAGGGATGTTAAAAATACATAGAAATTGTATTTTTGTCAATTTTATATCCTCAAACATTTAAGTTAATTTTATTTTTTGCTGATATATTTGTTTTCTAACTTGGTTTATTTTTCTTTGGTCTTATTGGGTCAGGTTGTAAACTGGGCTGGTGAGAAGTGTTCGTGGGCTGGGAATGGTTGCAGTTGGGCCAAAGCCTGGTTGAGGAGCTGATATATAAAGGAGAGCTTGATGCTGCTTAGGGTTATCGAGCGAGATATTTCAGCCGTTCTCTCTCTTTCAAGTCGTTCGTCTTATTTCTCTGGTTGTTAGGGTTTACAGCTTCGATCATCGAGTTGTTGATCGAATCGCTGCTTGTTGTGTTCTTTCATTCTTGCAGATCATCACGTTGATGATTTGGTTTAGATCTTTGTTGTACCGATTGTGTTTTCTAATTGAGTGTTTAGTTTTTCTTCAAATCGTTCAGTCTTGTTGTGAGAATTCTTGTTCATATCTGATTCTACCATTGTTCATAACAAAAACATAGTACTATATAACTCTTATGAGTAAATTAGGATAGGTTATTTAGCTGTAACAACATAAACACCTGGGTTTGTAATATTAACCTTAAGTATATAACTTACACGTGAGTCACAGAATATAAGCATTGCTATAAACATTTCCTTACCTGTATTCATTGTTTATGGTTATAGTGAACAGAAGAAAAGGATTTGCATGATAGATGCTTCGTATGAATTAAAACAACCTTAACATCAGAAAACAAAAAAAATCCCCTAAGATTACATATAAAACATCAGTCAATTTTTTTTTGGTGTACCTTGAAATTAAGAGCAGCAACATCAAAATATGACACCTGCAAATAAATTAAGGACTAAACTTCAATGGAATGTACACCCTTTACGGCACAGAGTATATGTCATTATATAATAAAATAAATTAAAGGTATTTCTATATCGTGGTTATAAACCTTCTAGAGCAGCTTCCAAACCAAAAAAGGCTTTTCCCTAGCTTGAGAATCTTGATTAGTGAAGTTCATGTAACTTTTTGTCTCCACAAACCTGCAAAAAGTTAATTTCAAAATTATAAATTGAATAATCAAATTTAGATTAATAATCAACCAATTCTGTAAGATAGTTTTAATCACCCCATCAAAAGTAGTTGAACTATGAAGAGAGTATAACACTCATAAAATGAAATTTAGTTGCACCTACTTCGTAACACACCACTTGCCATTATTTTAGCAGCTTTCTTTGTGTTTTTTTCATCGTCATTGGGACCAATATTGTGGCACTATTGGCCATCAATCCTTTTCCGAGTATATGAGTATAAGTACAGTCATTGATGTTCGAAGTTACAATTCAAAAAGTATATTTTAATAACCGAAGAATTCTATCATCACAATATCTGTTATAAAGAATTGAACAGTGTATAAACCAAATGAATTTCACCACACAAAACAGATCAAGCTATTGAAGCACAATTGCAAACGTAAAATAAACAAATTAGTTGGTATTACCTTATAAAAGCGAATCAGATCAGCAGGGTCGTTGATGTCCAATATGTAAAGCTAAAACAATAACAACAAAAAAAAAATTAATCATTAGTACTATATAAATTGATCAAACACAAATTACACCTACAAAAAGACGGATCAAACATGCACATAACAACCACAAACATTGGGTAAAAGTAAAAAAGAGTGAAAGCATATGAAAATTGCTTGACTATGACCTTCAACAACTTGGTTAAACTTGAAGTCTAGTTAGAGTAAAGAAGACCTAATCGATACTTAAGAAGGGGAAACCAATTACACAATTTTGACCAAGCTGTTGAAACATTAGACGCAAACAACAAAGTTTGTAAATATATCGCAGATATGAAATAGAGATCTTCTGATTTACCAAATACAATTACTCTTTTACCTTGCACTATGATTGAATTCGGTGGTGTAACAGTCGATTCACAGATGCCGGTGGGGTTGTTCGCCAACGGAGGACAGAGGCACGACTGAATTCGGTGGTGTAATGGTCGACTCACAGACGCCGGTGGCGCTGTTCACCAAGGCAGAGGCGTTTCTGTAGGTGTGTAATTGTAGAAGAGAGAGAAACTTGAGAGGGGAAACTCATAAAAAGGGGTGAATGGTGATACAGCTGTAATGTTGTCATTATGCGCGTCAACTTGGTGATCTAATTAGAAAGGAGATGTGGAAATTTACCATTGGCCACAAAATCGACTTGTAAATCTGTGATTGGCTACAACGTAATAGTAAACTTACTCACATTAAACTTTACATTTTGTAAATATATATATAATATATAATTAGTCTATAAACATTATAAAAACTAGTAATATATTTTGTAGTGATATAGATATATATATTTTATAAATAAACAATACAGAATAAATTATTATATAATACAATGAAATTTGTTAGGTGAATAAGAGACTTTTACTTTCTTATAGTTTGGCCACCACTTTTTATTTTTCTTATCATTTTGTCATAGTTTTTTTTAGTTTTGTCAACTTTATCCCTTCGTTTTTCTGCTTATTTTTCTTCCTTTTGTTATTTTTTTTTTGTTATGATCTGTAATTTTACTTTCTTTACAGTTTTTTCATAGTTTGGCCACAAAACTTTGGGTTTTAACAGTTTCTACCCTTAAACTTTTTAACACTTTTTTTAACAAAATAGTAAACTTTTGGTTTTTAAAATTTGGTCACATATGTTTCATACTCTTACGTTTTGTACCCTTAAATTTTAATTTTTTTTGTTTTAAGTTTTGTTGTCTTCTACTTTTGCCACTAAACTTTTAACTTTTCTACTTTCGTTTTTAGTATATTTTTATAGTTTTATACTTTCACTACAAGACTTTTAGACTTTTACGTTTTATACTCCTTAACTTTTTAACCCTGTTACTTTTAAAGTTTTTTTTTTTGTTTTAAGTTTTGTTGTCTTTTACTTTGGTCACGAAAATTTTAACTTTTCTACTTTCGTTTTTAGTATACTTTTATAGTTTTATAATTTCACCATTAGACTTTTAGACTTTTATGTTTTATACCCCTTAACTTAGTATATTTTTATAGTTTTATATTTTCAGCACGAGACTTTTAGACTTTTACGTTTTATACTCAACTTTTTAACCCTCTAACTTTTAAAGTTTTTATTTTTTTTTAAAGTTTTTTTGTCTTCTACTTTTGCCACGAAACTTTTAACTTTTCTACTTTCGCTTTTAGTATACTTCTATAGTTTTATACTTTCACCACGAGACTTTTAAACCTTTACGTTTTATACCACTTAACTTTTTGACTTTCGTTCAGTATACAAATTCAACCCCACAGCAACGCGCGGGGTGGTAAACATCTCGTTGAATATAAAGTGCATTGACCAAGCCACAACTAAACAACCAACAACTTTTTTTTAAGGTCAAACTTTTATTAACGCACCAGGGCTTACAAGAAACTAAAACCCGAAAAAAAAAAAAAAACAAAAAAAAAAACAAACATACCAAACACCAGCCAAAACAGCCATACACCAACGCAACAACAAACACTACAAAACATCAAAAGTACACCAACTAATGGACAATCAACCATAAATCGATAAGATGAGTAGTAACTAAGATTTGTGCTAAATTTCTTTGCTTTTCCTGGTTACCCAGACACAAACGCTTAGGTGCCTACAAAAAAGTGACTGAAAAAAGGTCAGATTTACAAGGAAGAGATAGAAACATTGGAATGAAGTCTCTAAAAAAAGGTGAAGACAATACTTGTAATTAATTTAGGGGTGTGCAAAAAACCGAAAAAACCGAACCGAAACCGGAAAAACCGAAAAAACCGAACCGAACAATAAAAACAAAAAAAACCGAACCGAACAAACCGAAACCGAAAGTTACGGTTCGGTTTTGGTTATTTGTTTTTCAAAAACCGAAAAAACCGAACCGAACCGAATTTATATATAATTATATAAAATATTAATTTAGTGTCCTAAAAAACTATTATAATGAATTGTAACTGGTAATATAAACAAAAATCTCTTTAGTGTAGTTGTTGCGCCCTCCTCCTAGGACCAAAGAGGTCCCGAGTTCGACACCTTCTGTCGATGAAATTAGTTTTAGCAACCAGCTTTCTTTACTTTTAACACTTAGTTTGTTCCCATCCCACATCGTTCTCAACATAATTTAAGTTCCCCCCTCTCTAATGAAGTATTCATTTAATTTTTTTTTTTTGAGACCAACAGATGATAAAATTTATTTTTTTCACATAGTTTGTTCCTAGCCTTTATTTCCATGGATATCATTTGTAATATGAAGATCCACCAAAACTACAGTCCATCGAGGTCTCTCTTTCCCTTAGCCTTCAATCATTAAAAACCTTCATGTAGTAATCTAACTGATGAGAACTTTTTTGCAGGTTCTTTTTTTCTAAACTGAACAGTTAATCATTAAAAACACCAACTGAAGTGAAACAATTAAATGATTAATCATAACTTTCATATTTTTAAAACCAACTAAACTGAAGCAAATTAATCATATCTTTCCTGCCTCTATGCATTTGCTATTACACTTAAATCAAAATATCTCTAAAAAGCAATTGAATTGGAACAATGATCATAACTTTCATGCCTCAATACCCCCGATTGATTTTTGTATATTAGAAAGAAGTCATATTGCATAATGGTATATAAAAGATATATGAAGATCAAGCAAATGTTGATATGCAAGGTATTAGTTCTCAAAGTATATAAGCAACAATCCCACATATCCCACATGGGAGTTCAAAGAAAAATTTGCTTTAGAATTCTACAATAAAACGTATCCCACATTGGTTAGTTGAAAAAGATAAGTGGGATCTTGCCTTATAAAAAGGAGTCTCATGTATTAAATCAAAAATCACATTAATCCAAAAGTAATCATTTGAGTTACTTTTAATTAGCTAAAAGTTTTTTCAGTTTTTATCACATATGGCTTTTAAAATATAGTTGAAAAGTGAATGAGTTCAAACTTTGGTTTTTTTTTTTTGTAAAATTTGATTTTCGGTTTTAAACCGAAAACCGAACTGAACCGAGACTAAAAACTGAAAAACCGAAACCGATAAAAACCGAAACCGTTCGGTTTTCAAAATAAAAAACCGAAAATTTCGGTTTCGGTTTCGGTTAGAGCCAAAAACCGAACCGAACCGTGCACACCCCTATGTAATTATATAAAATAGTCAACAACTCACCTCAAATATTTTGAAGCATATCCAAAATATGTTGTAGTTCATGGACAACATTTTCGATATTCATCCGTTGTGGTGGAGAATCTACTGAACACAATACTCCAATCTTCACAATTGAAGACATGCTTTCTTTCATTTTCATTGCATCTTGTGTACTGGTTTGCATAGCACTTGCATCCTCTTTAAGGAAATTAAGAATTTCACTATCAACAATATTTAGTACATGGTCCGGTAAAGCCATATACGCAAATTTATGAAGGTTGAGGCCATCATTAAAGATGTCGTCTGTAGGACTCTTCTGTGTCATTACCTCTAACAACAATATTCCAAAACTGTACACATCCCCACTAGTTGTCATCTCACTCCCAAGACCATACTCTGCAACTTATAAACATTTAATTGTGAACGCAAGGTAATTGGATAAGTAAATATGAGTATTTGGAATACAGGAATAATCATTTTACCAGGAGGTGCATAACCAATTGTTCCTTTAACTTCAGTTGTGGAGTTTTGGTTTGAACTTGTTTGAATAAATCGAGTTAAACCATAGTCTCCAACATGAGCCACCATATGATTGTCAAGTAGAATGTTGCTAGGCTTCAAGTCCCCATGAACAATAGTTGTCTGGGAATGGTTGTGAAGATAATCAAGTGCACATGCGACATTCATAAGGATATTCATTCTTTGAAGAAGGTTCAGACGTGACATTCTTGTAACTGAATGCAACCAATCATGTAAACTCCCGTTAGGCATTAACTCGTAAACCAAGGCTTTGAAATCGTTTCCTTGAAAATCAACGCTAGAACATGAAGTTATTATCTTTAACAAGTTCCTATGTCGAATACTTCTCCATGCTTCACATTCCCTCATAAAGCTTCTTTGTGCTTCTCGATTTTGAAGATGTAAAACTTTAACAGCAACGAGTCTTTCTACTTGATCAAGACGTCCTTTATAGACAGAGCTGAACCCACCCTCGCCAATCAAATTTGCTTTGGAGAAACCATCGGTAGCCTTAAGAAGTTGATTGTATGAAACTTTCAAGAATCTTCCGCTCATCACTGATTGAGACTCTTGGCTTTTTCTTTTCTTCTTACACCAAAAGTACACTAAACATGATATGGTGAAGAGTGTGAATATAGTCAAAATGACTATAATGAACACAAGAAACCTTATTTTGTGAATTTTCATCTCCTTACATTTGGGTAACTGAAGTTCAACCAAGCCACCACAAAGCCTACTATTCCCCGAAACTGAAAATGCACTTACATTAGAGAACACTCCTAATATTGGTACTTCACCCTCAAAATCATTAGAAGATAGGTTCAAATACTCTAATGATAATTGTTGTAGGAACCGTGGAATTTGACCAGATAAATTATTTTTAGAAACATCTAGAGTCACAATTCCTCTCAAGGAACGTAATGATGACGGTATCTCGCCTTGAAATAAGTTTCCACTAAGGGATAAGAATGAGAGGCTAGTGCAACCACCAAGACTACTGGGAATGTTACCCGATAAGTTATTCTCGGATAAATCCATCTCATTCAACATCTTAAGTTCTCCAACCTCTGATGGAAGTGAACCAGAAAGGTGGTTTTGAGAAAGATCTAATGCTATGGATAGAGATGAAAGTTTAAGAAGTTCTTTAGGTACTTTGCCATTGAGTTTGTTATTATAAAGTTCCAACTGCAATAGATGGTGCAAATTACCTAGGCTTGACGGAATGTGGCCTTCCAACTTGTTTGACTCCATAAAAAAATTAATCAAGAGTGATAAATTCCCAATTTCATCTGGAATTTGCCCTGAAAACCGATTCTCACTAAAATCAGCAAGTTGTAAATTTTTAAGCATACCTATGGTTGAGGGGATTTTCCCGGTGAATAGATTGGATGCTAATCCTAAAGTGGTCAAACCAAATAGATTACCTATACTTGAAGGGAGGTTTCCATGTAGCAGATTTCTTTCTAAATCCAGAAAACTTAACTTAGAAGAAAGATTACCAATTGATCTAGGTAGCACTCCTTGAAAATTGCAATAACTAATCGCCAAGACCTTCAATTTAGTACAATTTTTCAAAGAATCGATAAATTTTATGTCATCAACTTCTCCAAGCCTGTAGATGTTTTTACCTAAGTATATTGCAAATATGTCTCTTAGATTTGCAAAGTCAATTGACATCTTCCCAATAAAATTGTTTTCATTCATTTCAAGAGATACTAATTTTGAACAGTTAGATATGGAGGGTGGAAGAAGTCCACTTAGTTGATTATTCCTTAACTGAATGATGACAAGATGAGGGAGCATTACACCAAAGGCCGGAGGGAGACTACCAGTAAGCTGATTCTCGGCCAAGCCCAATACAGCTAGAAGTGAGAGGTTATAAATGGAGGGAGGGATGATTCCGTTTAAGTTGCAACCAGCGAAGTAAATTTCTCTTAAGCCTTTCAAACGGCCTAAGGTGTTTGGAATGCTCCCACCCAACGGATTCCTTTTAACCCCGAACGTTTCCATTGAAGTGATATTCCCAATAAAAGGTGAGATTCCACCTATTAAGAGATTGTCATCTAGTACAAGACTATTAAGTTTTGAAAGGAAACTTATCTCATTGGGTATGCTTCCAACCAACTTATTATTGCGTAGATCAAGCACTTCCAGCTTGGTACAACTAGACAAGTTAGTTGGAATGACTCCATTGAATTTGTTGCGACTAAGATCAAGGACACCTAACCTAGACAGATGACCAAGTTCATGAGGGATGGTTCCTTCAAAGCTGTTGTTAAAGAGCTTAAACGCACGAAGAAAGCTGAGGTTCCCAACATGAGGAGACAAAGAGCCTTCTAGGCCTTTGGAATTCATTTTTACAACGGTCACTCGTTTGTGTCGCTTCCCACATGAAACACCGCTCCAATCACAGAAATGAAAGGACTCATTCCATGAGGTTAGAACTCCATATGGATCTTTGGTGATCATCGACTTAAACTTCAACAAAGCCTGATAATCTGTGTCATTATTTCCGCCATACGAATAAGAGATGTTGGAGATGGTAAAAAATAACATGACAATAGCAATATGAGAGGAACATGCTAAGCAAGTCATTCGTTGCCTCGACATCATTTATTTTGGGAGAAAATTTATGACCTGAAGAGTAGTTTTTGCCCTTTCATATATAACTTGCAAATAGGGAAGTGAACACAATCCGCAAGTTTCTTATCACCTTCACCCTAGAGAAATTGATTGCTAGCCTCAAAAGTCATCAATAACTGAAAACTGAAAACGAAAACTAATACAAATATGTCCTTAAATCAACATACATCCAAACTTCTGTCCTTAGTCATCAATAGCTAAAAATGTGATCGGTGGCCTTTTATATATTAACACGCAAATAAGGAAGTGAGTACAATCCGCAAGTTTCTTATCACCTTCACCCTAGAGAAATTGACTGCTAGCCTCAAAAGTCATTACTAACTGAAAATGAAAACTAATACAAATATGTCCATATATCAACATACATCATTAAGCCATCCGCTATCCTATAACATCACATTAATACTTGGAAACCTTAGAAGAAACTCTATATAGAATAGCGGATAGTTTAATGATGTATGTTGATTTAAAGTAACAGTTTAACAGCAAACCAAACCATAAAGATGCTACTCGTACTTTGCAATATTAGATTATTTAGATGAAAGAGCAACCCAGATTCTTAGTTCTAGTTATTCCTTAGAAAGATATTAATGGAATATCATGGAAGAAACCATTAGGATGACACTTTTATTGGTTTATCCTTATCCCTGTAATTCAAAAAAAAAAAATGCCAACAGTTTTCATGTAAATAGCACCATTTTACACAACCTAAACAGAATGTCTTTTCCCTCATGGGGTTCTTGAAAATAAAATGTCAATAACAACCCAAGATTAAACAGATAATTGATTATTAGAAAGTAATTCATACGTAACTAGCGGCCAAGGTATGAAGGAAAACTGGCTGCCAAAGACCCAATTCCAGATTGTTGTCTAGCTGCTAGTGCTGATGTTGTGTCAGCTGATGAACGTCCCACTTGAGGATTCTGGTATCCCGCTAACCCGAGCTGGGAACCATAATTGGCCATCATGTTTGGATTCACTGTGTTAATTCCGTAACCACCACTGAGCCCAAATGGCTGGGCTGTTGAAGATATACTGTTCTGATTCAAAGCAGAAACCAACATCGGATTTTGACCAACCATAAGTCCAGCAGCAGGGTTCATAAGCTGAGGAGCATACAGTCCACCATAACCATAACCCACATTCCCAATCTCACTATTAGGAGGAGCCGATGGCATATTTTTTGTATTTTTGTTTCCGCGTTGATTATCTACGGCTTGTCTGCACTGCAACTGACAACCATCAAACACTTTATTGGGATCTTCCAAAGCCTTCTTGCACCCATCAATCGTTTTGTATACAAACATGGCAAATCCTTTGAACTTTCCAGTTACATTGTCTATCCCTAATGGCCCATCCTCGATTTCCCCAAACTTTGTGAAAAAGGACCGAAGTGCATTCGGATTCACATGGGACGCAACATTTGCAACAAAGATCTTCCGTCCCACTGGATCTGATGTAGCCGTGGTCTGGTTGTTATTAGCTCCTCCTGGTGGTCCTGCTGAAGCTAACTGACAAGAGGCCATGCGGCTTCCTATTTTCTTCTGTGTTTGTTTGAGGGATTTCCGTGCACTTTTTCGAGACTTGAAGAGAACAAAGCCATAGCCTTTGGCCTTACCAGTCACCTTATCAGTAACAACCTTGCAATCTTCTATATCACCATATTGCTTAAAGACAGAAAGTACTTGGTCAGATGTGGCATCCCATCCAAGGCCAAAGACAAAGATCTTACGGTGAGCCGGGTCCACCTCAGCAGTTTGAGTGAGGCTAGCCACTATTGACCGGTCATTCAGGGCTGCTTCTTTGAGAAGCTCAATAATCTTGTCTTTTGGTAAGGGTTCTAGAAGCTTTCTAAGACTTTCCTTCTTGGAACTCTCGTCCTCATCTTCATCTTCTTCTTCGTCTTCTTCTTCATCTTCTTCTTCTTCTTCCTCATCCTCTTCATCTTCCTCTTCTTCTTCCTCTTCTTCGACCTCTTCTTCAACTTCTTCTTCGACTTCTTCTTCTTCTTCCACTTCTTCATCATCCTCATTTACTTCTTCAGAATCAGATGCTTCAATTTCTTGTTCTTCTTCTTCAGCCTCCAACTCTTCCTCCTCAGGTGCCTCATGCTTAACCACGATCTTGGGTTTCTTTTCTTCTGTTTGTACTTTGAGTGCTGCTCCTGTTCGTTTCTTCCTCATTTCACAGAAACTGTTTATTGAGACCAGATAGAATACAACAAACACCTGAAAAATTAAAAATCGTAATACAACTTTAGTTTGTGACACATAAATCATGGAACTTCTAGTACTGCATTTTTTATTGAAGTTTAAATAAAAACATTAATCTTATAATTCCTTATCATCTTCATTAGGGTATCTGTTTCAACTATCGTCACTCATACATCATAAACCCACTGAAAAGTCATCAACTTTCTGGATCAGGATTAGTTTTTAAACAAATTTCAAACTCAAACAATAACACATAGCAGATAAATAGCCTAGAATGGCTGCAGAAGCATGATATCATCGACCTAATATATGAGTTTTTTATAGAAGAACCTCAACAGATAAACAGCATGTGGACTATAACCACCTCTTGAGGTCACAAAATTTCAACTTGCATAAGTTATTGATTCACAATTAAGCTTGTGTGAATGTGTGTTAGCGTAATGCTTAAAATTTCGTTTGGCAAGAAAGAAAGGACCACTTCAGTGAATAGTAAATCCCCAAACAGGGAAACTGGCTAATCTGACAAAAAGGAATTGCTATATCAAGAAAATTGCATTTTTAGAATCAGGTAAAACAGTATGTATAGTATACTAATGTGCAGAGTTATGGCAACACTTTCTTCTTCATCACAGGTGGTTATATAATTGAAGCAACATGATGCCCTTTAATATAAAGAGATTTAAACATATGGCCGTTGAAAGTTCAAACGAATGATGATAGCTTTGTATGTCACTTAAGTGGTCAAATCTGTTTCTGTGCTTCTCACCTTTTACGTTTCAGAGCAACTAAAATCCCTTCCTTTTCTTATCTAACATTTACAGAACTTGTGGTCCTCAAAAGAATCTAGGTGTCCTTCAGCAATAAAAGGCATAATGAACATGAGATATCAAATTGGCAGCAAGTTATACCTAATCCACTCCCCCACCCCCCAAAAGTACGATATATATGAAATTTGGTAATGAACAAATTATATTCTCGTGGTAATTGGTATTATATAGGTTGAATTACTAAGAGTCAACAAAAAGAATGCAAATCAATAAGGATTTTGTATTAATCGAATAAACCCTAGCAAACATCTGAGAGAGAGACGGCGAGAACACAATTAATAACTAACAAGGAACACATACTTATAATAGAACGAACAGAGCGATGAATCAATCAATAGAAACTTACAAAAAAGAGTTACGATATGTATCGCCGGAGGGGATTAGGCGGGCGGAAGAAATCGCCGCGTTGTGCCCTCGTATGCGATTGCCGACCGGGTTTATATCTATGAGTAACTGCGAACTTGCGAGTCCTGAGTTGTTACTTTAATTGCGAGTTAGGGTCGATTTATATTTAATATTTTTTTCTAATTTAATTCTTGTTCTTTTTCTTAGGCGCTAGGGGACGGGGTTTTAGACCGAGAGGAGGAGCATTATATAGGTAATGCCGTTAGGCTTGTTTTCTATCATAACGTCTAGAGGGTCAGTGTTTCGGCACTAAAAGGGGGGCTATAAGCCCTTTTAACGCCGAGTATGTTTAACGTTACCAAATTGATTATTTAAAAAAACAAAAGAATGGTGATAAATCATAAAAGTCATGATTTAATTAAAAAAAAAGCTACTAGTTTCACAAACCTTAGTAATCTGAATGCGTTTAGTAATTATTTTTGTTTGTTATGATTAGGGAACTTTAACCCTTTAACTATAAAATCAAAACCTTTTACCAAATCATGTTTAGAGTTTGTATTTTATAACATTTTCAGTCTAATGAATTAACAATGTTATCTTTTTTTATTTTTAACTTTTGGGGCGTTTTGGTCTTTTTACATCACTCCCCTATTTAAAAAGGTAAACCTTAAGCATAACATGACAAGATTAACATGATACGACTCAATTACCATCGTGTCATTACTTAAAACATAAACACATATCAGTTTATAAACGTGTGACGTGACGCAACCGGTTTAACACGATTAATATTATATATTTAGTAACACATCATGAAACGACCTATTTAACACGGCGAGTTCACTCTATTTAAAGATTACCAAACAATATAAACCATAATAATGATTATACCATTGATAAATTAACAAAGTTAAGTCCCTTGTGAATATTAACTCATTTGTTGATGTAACGCACCATCATATGGTCACGTGACGTCACATGGTGTTGCCACGTAATAGTAATAGAATAATATATATTTTTTGTTTGTTTTTATCTAAACGCAACAAATTTAACATATGATTTGATGGTCTAATAGGTATACTCACGTAAGTTTAACTAACAATACATAATGTATATTTTACTATTTTAAGAAAATTAACAAAAAATTAAATAAACTTGTTTAATTGTGTCGTAAATGTTCCAGCCTCTTTATAACACGAAGCTTGTTTAAGTCAAACCCACACATTTTTAGCTCTTTGTCATGTCATGTCATATTAACATGTCCGCCTCAAAAATTATCAGCCAAGTATTTCTTTAACATTAGCACTAAGAACAAAATCTAAACCTCATAACATTTTGTGCTCTACCAATTTCCGGTACACGGACTTACTTTGCCTGAAACATAGGGGCCTGTTTCATCTAAAACATAGGACTTTTTTTAACGGGCACCATCACACACCCTCATTTACAATACCCTCATAAACTATAGCACAAAGAAATATAACATGTTTAGGTTTGAACCCAAAAGCCACTAGCTAAGAGATAAGAATCTCTACCAAGAAGACTAATCCCACGCTATTACATTTACATAGGACTTACTTTCACAAACTTAGCGACTTTGCAAACTTATTATGCACCAAGGAACCCTCCATGACATTAGTGGTCTAAAAAAACTCTTTAGCATTTATACAATATACAGTGATTAATCTCTATAACATATTTCATATCCCAATTACAAAAATCAATGATCTAGTATTAAAAGATGGAAAATTGGATATTAATAATCCAAGTTATTTCCAATTGGCCAATATTAATCCCAATTTCAAAATTGGCTTACATTAATTCCAATTATTAAGGTGTTGGATTTCATTGGACCCCCGTTAATTTTTCCTTAACTCCGTTAGTTTTTTGCTGACGTGGCAGCCACGAGGCTTTTATTAATCAGTGCCACGTCAGCAAAAAACTAACTTAGTTAAGGAAAACTTAACGAGAGTGCAATGAAATCCAACACCTTAATAATTGGGATTAATGTAGGCCAATTTTGAAATTGGGATTAATATTAGCCAATTGGTAATAACTTGAATTATTAAAATCCAATTTTCCTTAAAAGATCAACAAAACATGGGTTCAATTCAATCCCAAAGTTAACAAAAAAGCAAAATCGATATAGCTCATTCATCGATGGTGAGTCCATGACCGGCTGGCTGTGAATCCATGATATGCAGATCAAAACCTAACAACAATGAATATGGCAGTATCTTGATCCAACCCAGCACATCGATTGGCTCAGGAATCAGGAAGGAAGGCGAGTACATAACACATTAAGATATCGCGACAGGGATGGTTTGTGTTAATATAAGGAAAACTCTTTTGGTGAGGGTCATTCAATCATAACACCCATGATTCCCATCCAGATAGCAAGATCCTGCCTCACACTCATAGGACACAAAGATGTCCTTAACGCGCAGATCACTTTCGATCTTTCAACCCGATACAGCACCATATATTTTGTCGCAGATTCAGATAACTTGGAGGAAGATTGGGTTAATCCAACTGTGAGATCAACTGCTCAGTCTCAAGGTCTATGATCGATAATGAGATGTTTGATTATGATAACAAGAGATGATCATTTAATCAAACAAACAAAAAACACTTCTTAACAGTTTCTTATACTCATGTGCAGATCTAGATGACCAATTTCAGGACAAAATTATCTTGAACTTGGCCATGGCTGTTTTCATATTAAAAACTGCTACTGTATCTGCACATTTTTTCCAGTGTTTTCTTTTCTTTTTTTTTTTTAAAAAAAAAAAGAAAAATCTAAACTTGTAAAAGATAATGTCATCTTATTTGGTCTTCCAAAATGCAGCATTTTCCCATAGAATTGGTCTTCAGAAATTCGAAAGAAATCAGTGCAAATGTGCAATTTAGGCAGCAGAGGTACCAATGA
The DNA here is from genome assembly GCA_039602395.1 of Deinandra increscens subsp. villosa. Taxonomy (NCBI): domain Eukaryota; kingdom Viridiplantae; phylum Streptophyta; class Magnoliopsida; order Asterales; family Asteraceae; genus Deinandra; species Deinandra increscens. Next base: position 3,519,166 of record JBCNJP010000019.1, read on the forward strand.
GAAACCAATCAGATTACACAAGATTCATTCACTGGTAAACATGATAATAATAACTGATTCTCCTCCAAAAGGGGATTAAAACATACAACAGAAAACATATAAATAATACAGCTTAGTTGGAAAAGATGGACTCATCTATCTCAATCTTGACAACCTCTCCGTCGTCGTATTTGTCCTTCCTCGGCGGAGCCGGTGGAACCGGCACCCTCGGCGGCCCTCTCCCCTTCTTCTTGTTCCTTGGTCTCGCCTACCAATTCAATTCACAATAATTTTCATCATCTAAATTCATAACCCTTGTAAAATTCAGGTATTAATTAGAAAGAAGAAAAAAAAACTCACATTCCCAAACGAATGATTGAATCGCTTTCCTTTGGCGGTCTTCTTGTCGCCTCTTCCACAGTAAACTGAGGCACACAAAAAGACGAGGAGATATTGTTAGGTAATTCAATTTAGGTTACAAAAAGGAAGAAAAGAAAAACAGAGAGCATAGAAACCTAGGGTTTACGTACTGAGAGGTGAAATTGGGGAGGTTTCAGAGGAGGAGGAGAGAGAGATTGAGGAAGGTGAGAGAGAAAGAGGGATGGCGGTAACGGATGGGGAACGAGAGAAAGAGAGAGAGTTAGAAGCCATCGGAGGAATGGATGTAACGGCGAGCGCCATTGACGCCATCGTCGGAAGCAGCAGCAGGAGGGGGTTTCTTCGTATCAGTGAAGAAGATAAGGGTTGCTCCTCTATCGACCATTTGATAACTGATCCAAATGACCAAATATTATACTCTGTTACATGGGAGTACGGCGTCGTTTGCTCAAGCCCAAGACTCAAGTTTGAGATAAAAATCTAAATCTATCTACCAGTGAAATCTATACGAATCGATTCATACCGGTTAATCAGTTTTAAACTAGTTTTTTTTCAATTTTTCTAACGACCGGTTTGTAAAATACCGGATTGGAATACGTTTTGATACTTAGTAGGTCAAACCTATTTGAAACTGACAGTTAGTTCTCAAACAGAAATCGGATTGAGTGTAACCATTTTTTCCTAACCGGTTCCGGTTTTCTAACTAGTTTTTGGTTGCCAATTGATTTTTTGGTTCACCTCTATGTAAGACATAGAAAATTTGACAAAGTTAAAGTTACACCAAATCAATTTTCTTGATTTTTCATCAAAGATATATACATTTATCTCTTATATATTCAGAGAAAATTTTATCATTCATTCAAATGAACAACACTTGATAAAAAAGTGATTACAATTTGTATATGATTTTTAAGTTTTTACCGTATGTATAGACTACTCATATTATCCAACAATACTTATATGTAAGGATTTAAAACCTTAATATACATGTAACTATCATAAAAGCTAAAAAAAAATTGTATATACCATCGGGTTTTAACTTTGGTTTGAGAAATAATACTCTTCAAACATACTTAGATGTATGTACACCATGTTTTTGTTAAGAATAGATTCTTGGTTTTAGACTGGTTAGGTCTAAATCAAGACAGGTTCTTGTTTGAAACGGTTTAGTTAGAGAGTGGTTTAATGAAGAGTAAAAATGAAATTGAAGGACCTAGTCGTCATCGGCCGAAACCGGTTTTTAATTTTAATATAAAAGTAATATATAAGATATAAAACTAACAAAATATTTATATTTTCCTATTTATTTTAGAAATTTTTCAAAATTACAAAAACCATATAATTTTCCCATCCCTAACCGGTTCTTAGAATAACCAAATGGGCCTCCATTCGATAACCTTATGGGCTTGTTTCTTTTTATTGTTGCCGACAAACATCCAACCTATTTTTAGGGTTCACAATTTCAACAACGCACACACGTATCGGACGAAATTTCGATCGATCGATCAAAAGAGACGCAGATCATCATGTCGTCGAAGCAGGTGAGTCTGAAGACCAAAGGAAAATCGGCGAAAGGATCAAAGCCCTCGTGACGATAAATCGGCATCGAAGCTCTTGAAGGAATGGAGTACATGGACCATGAAGAAAGCTAAAGTCATCACTCATTACGGATTCATACCCTTGATTATCGTCATCGGTATGAACTCCGAACCCAAACCCTCGCTCTCCCAGCTCCTCAGCCCCGTTTGATTCGTAATAATCCTTCACTATTTGTCGAATTTCATCATTAATTAGATCGATTTTATCTGCAGACATAAATTACTATCGCGATCTACTTTTCTTTCTGCATTTCGGGGTGTGGTTTTATGAAATTTTGACAAGTCATGTTAGTTTTATGTTTCTGCTACTAATGAATAAAATCGACATGTGTTAATTTGCTTTATTGGTCCTTATAGATATGGATTCACAAGTAAGTATTCACTTTGTAAGATTAGGTTTTAGAGTTGTGCTATCTTGTTCAAAACCTAATAAGCATCGTGTGTTATTTGACTCACTATGAAATTATCAATATCTGCCGTATTATCAAAGTTATTGCTGGTTTATTTACAAAATCTGCTTATATTGGCAGTTGTTGATTGTGTATTCAGTTTGCATATTGTATCATATACTTTCAACGCGCAAAACATGTCTTTATCGGGTTGAAATTGAGACTAAAAATAGGCTACAATCATACTAGCAATTCGTATGATAGAGCCTGTTTTAGGTTAGTGACAGCTAGCTGAGCTATTCTTTTGACAAGTTGAGACAATCGGTTCACTACAAACCTGTTTTAAGACAAGGAATCATCAGTTTGCTTTCTACGCATCGCCTTTGTGATATGAAAGAACCTTGCGACATAAAAGGATTATGCATATTATCTCTAAACTCGAAACTGTCTCCTAGCCATAGCTGTGAGTGAAGTTGCCAAAGCACCGCCCAAACAATATCACCTGACAACCCGTTCTTAGACAGGTCAATTAGACGAAGACTATAAAACTAACATACTTTGGTAGGTAAATTACCATATAATCTATTTGATCAAGAACATGTACAAACCTTAGATTTGTGAGGCTGCTCAAGGGCATCAGCATTGGCACCAAGTCACCAATGAAGACGTTTGTTCGCTAGTGGAAACAACAAACCTTAGAAAGAGGTGACAAGCTCAAGGATGACACACAAACGACCAACAAATTAAATCTCTTTTTTTTTGTTACCAATTAATTATTAGGGATGGTTAGTTGAGTGGAGGACAGAACCCAGATCCCACCCATGCCTGCAGCTGAACAAGCTTACACCCCCATGAGGCCATGACCCATCCTTGTCTCTAAAAAAATGATGCCTGCTGCAATCTGTCATCATATTCTAGGGTTCATGATAATTAAAGTTAAAGATGATAATAAGCAGTTGAAATTGGCAGACTGAAGTAAGTAGGTCGGTTTGAGATTGATACGGTTTAATTGTTTGGAGGTTACTGATTTGTTCGACAGTTTGGACTTTGAGATCGATTGGTAAGACTTCTTTATTTTTTTAAAATCATTTTTGGAACATTTGAACCATCTTTGAATCATTTTGTATCACTTTGATATACTGTTTTGGGAAAATAAGTCAGTTAAAGCGTTAAACTCCTATTACCAACAGCTCTGGCCAATTCACCCAGCCCTGTTGGTTTGGTTTACAAAATGTGGTTAGTGGTTTGACCTAGAGATATTATAAAAAAAATTTAGGACGAATCAGAACCAGAACGTGAACGCCCTCCTATTGTTTTCTATGTCACGCCTCTTAGTCCACAATAAAAAACTTCAAACCAACTTGACAACTTCAAACTGCTAGTATCATGGGATGTATTATTATTGTTGCTGTTTTGGTGATTAAAGACATTGCATGAAACATCATGATATTCATGTCTCGAAAGTTGAACCACACTCTAATGGATACCAAATTATGATCTCAAGCAAACATTTCCATAGTGGCAAAAAAGCATGCTTGCTGACAGTGGAATCCACAATGGTAACAACATGATAAAAAACAACACTATGACACATCTGACAGAGGTCTCCTGTTGGGACCAAAGGTAAGAAAATGTTGCATATTTAGCCAATCATGTCTCAAAGAAGAATGTTTAGTTTCATCTCCATGTAACAATTATCAAGGAAACTCAATGTCATCCTAGTGTGTTTTTGTAACCAAAGTCCACAATTCTTTTACCAGATTCATAACCCATTACTCTGGCGGAACCTAGTGAACCCTAGCTGATGCGTATTAAATCCGACTCTCTACTTTCACCTCGATGCAACCACGACATCCCGGGTGGTATAAAACAACCTGTGGTCTTGTGGATATGATATATTCATAAAATCGTCATAAACAACAAAGTAAAACCAAACCTATGTTATACTCCAACCATCAATAAATTCATAATCAACCATTTTACACACTACAACATCATATAACCACTACGCTAAAACCCAACCCCAAATCAAAGAAAAACAACCAATGAACCAAGACACCAAACTCAATGATTAGGAGGTAGCGACGGTGGCGGCTTGCATTGATAACACTTTGCAAATAGACCGAATGTGTCGACTTGTTTGATAAAGTTTGTCATGCTAGCCCATCCACCAAACCCGAACCCAACCACAAATACCCAGACCACAATGAATATGTTGATTATGTACATGGCTGTCCAGCTTGGCAGAAAGAATGGTGGCTTCTCCGCAGCATTCTGCAACCAACAAATTTGACAAGGTTAGAGTCAGTTAGCCAGATCAATGTTAAAGACTACAATAAGTAATCTACAGCCATTATTAAAATAACATACGGTTTGGATTCATGAAACATAGAGTGTGAGCTAGTTTTGACCCGTTAGACCCATTAACACATACCCTGTTTGATATTAACCGCATCTTAATTCAAATCATTCATGAGTATATGGGTCGAATCTTCAGGTTTCTTTGTTTACTGCTATTAGAAATAACGATTTTAGAGGCTGTGTGGACTTGATTACCTGACGGGCGGAAGCCTTTCTGTAGGTAAGCATATGTGCTAGAGCTGGGATAATGTAGACGGTGAAACTAACCAACAGAGCCCCAACAGCCGAATTAATAGGACCAAAAAACGGGAAGATGATGGCTAGGAACCAAATCGGTATCACAACCGGCAGCCTAGCAAGTGCCCGTAAACATATGCTCTTTGTATCATGCATCCCCACCACTTTCTCCCACACAAAATACAGCGGTGTGCAAGCGAAACCAAATGTTATAAACTGCAAAAAAAAAATAGATGAATAAATAACTCACTCAAAGTGCTCAATCTACAAGTTAAAATTTAATAAGTCACTCAATAGTTTTAAGAACCGAACCTGATGGATTAGCATGAGAATAACAGCTGCATCACGAAACCGAGTTTTTGGCAAAAGGGAAAAGGCGTTGGCATGGTTTAAAAGTTGGTCACCAAAGGCCCAATACATTGCAGCAGATGATGGGAGTGTTAATGTGAAAACATATAATGTAGCAAACAAATATATGTACTTAAACTTCCTTGGCTTCCACATCGCGTGCATTATTTCACTGTAATAAACATGTAAACGGAATCATTATTTATATTCACCAACGGAAAAAAGTTCAATTTAATTAGGGAGCGATTTACTAACACTGTGACCGCATGCCCACCAAAAGTGTAGAGTATGTTTGTGGCTCCTGTGAAGTACAAAACAAGCTTTGTAGGACCCGAATGAACCACACCGTCAACTTTGCCATGGATCAAGGCTGCAATGGCTATGTACCAAGCGGTGTAGGTGGTCATGCCGAGCCCAAGAAAAGACCAAATTCTGTAGTTATGGAAAGAGGGTATGAAGACTGTAGTAGCACAACAAGCTCCAAATATATATGTCCATGTCCTCTTGTCCAAATGATCATTTATGTAGTATATATTGCTGCATGTGATTACATCACACAATATATGACATCAGTTTCCAACTACTATCACAACAAGATGTAATGTTTTATAACATAATTTGGAAGATGGTCAAAGATTAAGCTGACCTTGCACAAGCTATGAGCTGTATGACAGAGCCAAAGAGAAGAAAGGTGCAGTTAAAGGCTAACCCAACAGCTTTCCATTGTGGGCCTAAAAGACCATCTAACACTTCAAACCACTGCATCAAACTAGTGTAGATAAGTATGTATTTGGCATGCATATGTTATAGGAAAATACATCATGTAGGACATACAATAGAAGGAGCATGTATCACATGCATCAAATGATGTTTGAGTTTAATACATTTGTCTAGAACTGAAGTACAACTTTAGAAGCACATGGTACAATATGTCATGGAAACTGATGGATTATTTGATTTTGTATTTAATCACACAAAAGAACAAAGTTTATGTTCTCTGTATTGCTTAATTCCAAATCATTCAGACTCAATTGGAAGCAATTGACTCTGTAAAAAACAAATTATTTTAATTCCATTTGTGTACATCATTTTCTTTAGTTTTTTCTTGATGGAAGACAACATGCATAATCAGATACTGTTTTTTTACTGATCTAAATATTAAACTGTGAAAAAGAATGGATTTTGACCTGAATAACATGGTTCTTGAAGCTGAAATTCTCTTTCTCCTTTCTGGCTCTATATTCCACATAGAGAACACTGATGAGATAAGCAGTCCAGCTTCCAAGAAGACCATAAAACACTTGTAATATGATTCCTGAAAGCATACCCAATTGAGAGAAAGAGTATGGCAAAGTTAAGAGCACCTGAGCCACCTGAAACCCCAAATCAAGAAACAAAAAAGATTCAATTTTTTGTACAAAGAGAATACAAGATCTAGTGGGTGTTTTGGTAAATTACTTGGTTTGAAGCACAACTAAACCAAGCATCATAAGCAGAACCACCATGCCAAAGAAAGTTCTTGAACCCAGACATTGACTGATCTACCCCTGCATCTTCTTCTCCCTGTTCTTGCTCAATTGTACCTTTCATTTCCCCAGGAACTATGGCTTCTTCAGCTTGCTTGTTTGGAAGCATTTTTGCTCTGTTTTCTTACCTCTCACATATAAAAGATATCTGAAACTGAAAACACAACACACTATTAAAAGAGCAGAAAAAGACTCCACCTTTGCCTTTAACTTACAAATAAAACCGAAACTGAACATAGATGTCTGCTTACACATGAACAAACACCCTAAAAATCTTGAAAAAAAGAGTGATTTTTGGCATTAAATTGAGGGGAGATCATGCAAAACAACCCACAACAAATGTTCTTTGCATTTATGATTTAACCAAAAAATATATATATTAATCTGAATCGGTGGTGATGATGATTACAATTTCCCAAGATTGACAGGAATTTAACAACAACAATAAACACACATTATAATCCCTTAAAAAATCCCAATATATTCATAAAACAAAATCGAAAATTGAAGTGGGTGAAAAGGGTGAAACGGAGAGATTGATGATGAATTTTGCGGTGAATGGAACATACCAGCTAGAGAAATTTGATTCTACTTGTTCTCTCTCTACTTTCTCTGTCTAGAATTATTGGGATTTGTTGAAGAAGGTAGAAAATTTGAGGGAAAAAGGAAGAGCCATTGATGAAGCTTTAAAGAGAAAAAATGCGAGTAGCTTTTTGCAGGGGAGAAAAGCGAGCAATTTATCTCGCTGCTGATTTCCTCTGTTTCGTGTTTCTTTGTCTGTAAAATTTCTTGTTATTATGGCTGCTGCTTACAGACAGAATCTTGTACAGTTGTTAATGATAGTATTAAAAATCTTTTCCTTTTCACTTCTTTTTTGGTGTAAATGATATAGACGTTACATTACTCTAGTTATAATCTGAACCAAAAATTAAATAAAAGGTTACATTCTTTTCTTTTCTTTTTTTCCTTTCAAAAGTTCAGTTTAAGTTTTCTTTTTCCATCAAGGGATTCACTGGGACTAGAGATGATGAATAAATAAATAAATAAAACCGGTTAAACGACCGGTTAGAAAAAAATAACTGAAACCGGTTGGAAGAGAAACCGATTACATAAAAAACCCATTCGGTTAGGAACCGGTCCGCCTGTTATGTATCGGTTAGGGGATTCGAGCCTATGAACCGGTTAGGAAACCCGTTATTCTAACCGGTTGGAAAACCGGGTAAAAGAACCGGTTATAAATCGGTTAGCGCCGAGAACATTAGGTAACACCGGGTAAAAAAAACCGGTTATTAACCGGTTAGTTTACTTGGATGGTGTGGAAAGGATTCAAAACGTTGCTATACTTGAAGGCGGGTTAGAATATGAAGTCGAATTGTACGAAGACGATGTTTCTAGTGGATTGAGCTCGGGAATGACCAATGATGAAGCCGAATGGGACCACTACTTGAGGTCCAGTTCTTCTAGTTCGGGAGAGTAAAACGAAACGACTAAACGAGTTTGCGATGCAACGAAAAATAAAGTAAATTAGTTGTTTTCTCTTGTTTGTCTTTGATGTTTTGAGTTTTAAACTGCTTTGATGTTTGTCTTTGATGTCTCTTGTCCTTTGTTATTGAAGTGTGCAATAAAATATTACTTTTTTAGGTTTTTTAGAAGTTTGGTGGTGTTTTTTATAAAAACGGCAAAAAAACGTTTAGCTCCACCTATCCGGAAATACCGGTTAGAAAATCAGGTCCCTCCAAACCGGTTGGTAACCGGTCACAAACCAATTACTATCAGTTACCCGATTCTTGATAAAAAAAACCCGGTTAGAACCCGGTGCGGTTTCCCCCTCTAACCGGTCAACATGTATAACCGGAACCGATTTATATATATAACAATCAAATTTGGAAGTTGAATAGTATACTTTTATTTCATAGTTTTGCCACATATGTTTCAATTTTTTTTAACGCTTTCTACCCCTTAAACTTTTACAATTTGTTTTTTTTTAACGAAATAGTAAACTTTTGGTTTCATAGTTTGGCCACATATGTTTCATACTCTTACGTTTTGTAATGTTTCATACTCTTACGTTTTGTACCCTTTAACTTTTAAAGCTTTTTTTTGTTTTAAGTTTTGTTGTCTTCTATTTTAGCCACGAAACTTTTAACTTTTCAACTTTCGTTTTTAGTATATTTTTATAGTTTTATACTTTCACTACAAGACTTTTAGACTTTTGCGTTTTATACCCCTTAACTTTTTTACCCTCTAACTTTTAAAGTTTTTTTTTTTGTTTTAAATTTTGTTTTCTTCTACTTTGGCCACGAAATTTTAAAATTTTCTACTTTTCATTTTTAGTATATTTTTATAGTTTTAAACTTTCATCATGAGACTTTTAGACTTTTACGTTTTATACCATTAACTTAGTATATTTTTATAGTTTTATACTTTCACCACGAGACTTTTAGACTTTTACGTTTTATACTCCTTAACTTTTTAACCCTCTAACTTTTAAAGTTTTTATTTTTGTTTTAAGTTTTTTTGTCTTCTATTTTTAACACGAAACTTTTAACTTTTCTACTTTCGCTTTTAGTATACTTCTATAGTTTTATACTTTCACCACGAGACTTTTAAACTTTTACGTTTTATACCACTTAACTTTTTGACTTTTGTTCAGTATAGAAATTCAACCCCGCAGCAACGCGCGGGGTGGTAAACATCTCGTTACAAAAAAAACCCGGTTTGCGCACCTCTAACTGGGACTCAAAAATGTTATAGTTACTCATTATTAGAAATGATATTATCTTTAATAGGAGAATTTAAAGACCAGACGAGTTGTTTCGGAAAATTAGGGCTTTGAGTTTCCTTTGGATTATAAATAGAGGTAGATTCCATGGGTTGGATTGAAACACGTGGTGAAATTTCAATGTTTCTCGTTTTTTTGTAATATCCTAGCTTCTTGCTAATTTCGTTTGAACTAAGGCTTAGCCACTAATTTAATTTGGAAAATTGAATTTTAATAATCATAACTATTTCATATTGACCGATAATAATCCATACTTCGTTTTTCCCTACAATGAACCCCCTTTCTCAAAAATTCGAAGTTAACAGACCGTCATTAAAAAAAACCTAAAAGGTGTTAAAATTTTAACTTTTTGATTACTGGGCATCACAGTAACGTCTTATGTGGTATATTTTTTAATGTATGTGAAGCAGTGAAGAAAAGTTTTTAGAAACAAACATCTAAACACAACATTCTTTTACACTCGGATAAAAAAACATTTATTCACAACATCAAAACATACAAAATCTTTGAAAAAAACTTTTTGAGCCTAGTCATCAAAAAACAAGCCACATAAGATGCCATCGTGATGCCTATCCATCAAAAAGTTAAATCTTTTAACGGTTGTTAGGTTTTTTAACGGCGATCTGTTAGTTTCTAATTTTAAAAAATTGGGTTTCATTGTAGAGAAACGAAGTATAAACTATTATCGACCAATACATAATAGTTGTGATTATTAAAATTCAATTTTTATTTAATTTTAACATAATGGCCATTTTGCCTTTCATTTTTCTTTAATAGTTTAATTTACATCCACAATCTAAACTATACGTAAGGGTAGATTTGGGGTGTTATATGAAGTTTAGCCCATTGTTTTACAGGCTACGGGTTTGCGTGCATGCTAATGCTTTTTGATAGTTTTTTCTAGAGCTTTTATGATAGTTTTGCCAAATAAGGGGTTTACCTTAAATAAGCTTTAGAAGATATATGAGATCCCAATTGAACTCTACATATATATATACGAACACTAGGTTAGTAACCCGTGTACTATACGGGTTGAATAAATATTTATAATATGAGATAACTTTAAAAAATTGATATGAGATTTAAAAATTATGAATGATAAAACTGTGAGATCATATCCAATAATTATTTAATAGTAGTTAAGTAAAAAATATATTTTTTATTGAATATAGTAAATTAGAGTATTTCGTATATCGTAGCTGGAAAATAAATTGCTTAATGATTTACTTTAAAATGTGTTTAGAATTACAATAATAAAAGTTATTATTATTTAGGACTACTTGAATTTTCAGAGAATGTCAAATGATAATTAAAACATGTTAAAGATGATAATTGAACTAATAAAAGTTATATTTTGAGAATATAAAAGGGTATTTGACATTTTAATATTTTAATTGAATAAATCAACCACCCTAATATATTATATTTTTAATTAATAAATAATAGTAAATATTATTATAAATTAAAAAATTGAGTGTTACATCTCTTAATATTAGAAAATTCAAATAACTTATGTAAATTTGGTAAGTTAGTTAATAAATAAATTTATGTAAATATATACTTAATGAATATTAATAACTATTTATAATAAATTTTAATTAAATGTAATGTTGAACTTTAGATTTAGAAAGTTGAAATATTAAATTTGGAAATTTTGAATTCTTAAATGAAGAAAATTTAAAATTGAGTGTGGTGTTGACAAGTGGACAAGCTTAGGTGGAGACACTAAAAAAATGACATGTGACATCCAACTTATTGCTTTATTAGAATGAAAGATGAAAGATATAGTCGGTCACTTGTCGTTCAATTTTGGACATGCAGTGAAAACCGGTCATCAAAATCAATCTCTAAAAACTAGCCGCGTGATATTTAAAAACGGGTGATGTGAAAACCAGTCAAAATCCCCCAAAAGCGTCATATTAGGATGGTCTAATAATCAATTTTCATTCAAATATATGTTTTTGTAAACATTTAATTAAATTGAACATTTCTAATAATTAAAGGTTTTGGATTATGGATGTCTAATTATTATTATTAATATTAGAATAGGGTGGGTGCTATGGTATGTTATATGATTGGAGAAAGGGTTATATGATAAGAATGAATCATATTCATTAGATCTTAAATTAAATGAAGATCTATGGCCCAAAGTTTTTCTATGTAAAATTAGAGAGAAAAAGAAAAGATTGAACGACATTTTTGACTTTTCATCAAGTTCTCCCCATTTTTTAAACATTCATAACTCTTAAATACAATATTATTATTTTTTTCAAAAAATTACAACATAACGAGTGTTTTTATCTTTAAAACGCTTACAGTGCTGCTATATAATAAATAAAAAAACTAGAGTAAATTACATATTACGTCCTTTACGAATTACCCAAATTTCAAACGTGTAACAGTTTGCAAACATAAAGGATGTTATTTCGTATGAAATGACGAGGCTACCCTCGCATGCCAGGCACGTGACATCATTTAACCAGAAAATTTTAACGGGCGTTAGTGTTTGGATCTAACGTGTAACAGTTTGCAAACATAAAGGATGTTTGGTGCTATTTTTAAACTTAAAGGACGTAATTTGAAATTTGGGTAATTCGTAAAGGACGTAATAGTATCAAAATGTTTAGATTATTGTGTCATATTAAAATAATTTTTTTTCATTTTATCAAAACACTCGTTTTTATAGTGATTCATTCGTACCTTTCTTACCCAAACTAAATTTATCATTTGAACATTGGAAATGCACATTGAATCACTGTGTTCTTCTAATTACTAATTTTATAATCATTGCTCTTTATTTACTTATGTTAATGCATTGCAACCTCGCTCTCCCTCATCGTGACGTCCAGATCGTGTTCTCGCCTCGGTTGTTCAACGCGGTGACAGTCTCGTTTCAAGAATCGCTACGAAGTGTATTAGTGTTGGTATCGTAAAATTGATGTGAGTTTGAATCTTTATAAGTGTAAATTATCAAATTGATAAGTGGCGTAGGAGAAGTTTATAAAAATTGCCGTTAGAAAAAAAAAACCATCAGATATTATTTTTTTATCCAATATTTGGAACCTTAACAATTAAAATTAAATTACTTTTGTAGAGGGATATGAATGTTGTTATTAAATTCTGTCTGCAATGCTATGCATGGTATTGAATTTATATAGAGTAGATGTTCTTAAATCTAGTCAGGGATTTAAATATGTAAGATACTTTGTATCTATGGCAGCCATTACATACCAACATTGATATTTGTATCGATACTTGTTTGGTCAAAATTAGTAAGTTATGAACTATCATTTTAATGTCCATTCTTTATAGCTGTTTTTATTGTTTAACCTATTCATATGAATTTATTAGTTTCATTATTAGTTTTGGTGTGATACAAAAAACTTATTATTATTTGCATTAAACCATATATTTTGAAAAATTATATATATATATATCTTTTACTTTATATAATAACTTATGGATAGTTTAATTTTGACATTTAAATACACCCCAATGAATATTGTTAAATTTTTGTAACTTTTTTAAAAAATAGATTGTGATTTTAAAAATTTTAGGTGTGGGAGGGGGCCTTCATCTCACTTACCACCAAAGTTTTGCACAACTTTTCCATGATTTCATACTCACCCTCACTCTTTGTCTCTTTGACTATTGACTCCCACCATCACTTCTGCATAAACTACTACTATTCCATGTTATTAGGAATTTCCTATATTATCCCTCTTGCATATTTTTTGGTTGTTGGAATGACACCTTCATCGATTAAAATACCATTCATTGATTAAAATGTATACCTAATTTCTAAAGTATGAAAGGCAATGATCCTTAAGGTCCCTTGCTCGAATCTATGTTGCATATGATTGTATATTTGCATATGAATCAATTTAATAAAAAAGTAGCTAACTTTATATTTATTCTAACATTATTCCATGTATATATATCATTCCTTGTTAGCAAGTAAAGGTGATCAACATGAGCTAATGGACATCTTGAAACTTTAAGAACTTGTCTCATTATCATTTGCACTCATGAAATGATTTAAAGTGGAAACTTTAGATATATAGAGCAAGTTTGATCTGATACTATGTTTTTTATCTACATAAATGTCATGCGTGCACGACTAAAAGATAGGATGTATGCATACGAGATAAGATGTCGATCCTTCAAAATAAAATATCATACAAATCATAGAGAACTTAAAATTTTATGTTAGTTTGTTTTGTTCTAGAAAGTGATTTCTCGCGAGGGTTCAAGTCTCATTATGATGAATACATGTGTAGATTTAGAAGAAAGATAAGAGGTTCCATGTGTTACCCTACGTGATATTCGTTATTATTATCTTTTAATTTCTATGTTACTTTTTTTTTTGACATAAACAACCAACAAACGAATAACCTCAAACTTTAACTTTAACAAGTCAGAATCCACTAAATTTAAACTTGTCAAAAATCTGTTCATAAGTATCAAGACCCATGCCATATGGGTCGTTTTCCAAACACTATAGAACCTTAACTTTTCTCAAGAAAACATGGGTTTTATACCTTTTTCTCATTCGAACCACTAAGCTTTTTTCGTGCAACATTTAGCCTGGTTCAATCTTCATAAAAACAACTTATAATGCAAAATAATGCCAATGATCTTTGCGTATTGAGTATTGTATATTGATTGTATAACCCTAAACAATATGTACAAGCACAAGGGTGCATATATAGTAGTATAATATTTATAACCTACCCTTAACTTCTCTGTATTACAACATGTTCTAATAAAGATAGACCCACAATCACCCATGCTTTAAAAGTGTTAATTTTTTAAACTAAATACTCGGTCATGGGTTCGAAAAGTTAAATCAATCTTAACTAAAAGTTTGACCATAAAAACATTTAAAGATGTTTAAAAAAAAATCAACCACATAAAAACATTTAAAAGTTGATAAAAAAAAAACTAATAATCATGTACTTCTTAATAATCATGAACGTCGTTACGCAGTCTTTTTGTATTGTTTTAGTCTTTAGCTCATTACATTGTACTACTTAGCAGTGCAAATGTTTTGTATGCCATCTTTCTTGTATTTTTGATTTTATTTACGTTGTGCTTTAGCAGTGCATATATATGATTTATGTAACCGTGGTATCCCGCAATAACGAGTGGATAATAAATCTACTTTTATAATAAAACGTAACAATTTAAAGATAACTATAACTTACATTAAAAAAGAGATAAATGTTCAAAAAAATAAAAGTAAACCGATAATACAAATAAAGAAAAGATATGATCATAATTAAATAATAGTTTAAATTTAAATCTTCTGCATAATCTTCAACCCGGATGCCACATCAAAATAATTTCCAATCATAATGCTCTATCACACTCGTTATCCTTACACTTTTTATTCTTTCTTCTGCATTGATATGCTTCATTCTCTAAGCCCCAAATCAAATAAAGATAGGTATGGGTCACACTAAAGGAGGAGGAGGCCACATGAAAATGATTGTTAATACTCTTTTTATTATATTATTATTATTATTATTATTATTATTATTATTATTATTATTATTATTATTATTATTATTATTATTATTATTATTATTATTATTATTGATACCAACCCGTATATATATTACAAGATATTTTTAAAAAATATTATTTAATTTATAACATCAAATATATCTAATATTATATATTTTTAGGCATACGTTTAAACATAACGTATAAGAAATAATGTAACTTATATTATAAAATTAGATTTTAAGATAATATATAATCAAAATCTTTAATATATTAAGTTTAGAAAAAGAGTTTTTTTAATTATTTAAAATTATTAGTATTTAATAGGAGAAATGTTATTATTTAATATGAGTGATGCTGAAAGTTTTTTATAAGAGTTAATGTGAAGATGATACGTGATATTGATGATTTTTGTTTATTATATAGTAAATTTTTATTATTATAACTATTGTTAGTTTGTATTTTTTAATATATACTAGTTATTTATTGGTTTAAAAAATATTTGAGGTGGAAGTAAGACGAAATACGAAAAAAGATTTGATAAGTTAGTGACACGAAAGTGCGAAGAAAGACTCCTTCAACGTAAGTCATCCATTTATGTCACAATGTGTTTGAATCCTTCTTTACGTTAAAGTTGTTAATAAACCAACTTCTTAAGTAGTGGGTGACCAAATGATTAAATGATAAGATACGGTATAGGCTAGAATCACCACTTTTTACTTCAATAAAACTAGTTTTTCTTTACCGTGAGTTCGATTAAGAATCTTTTTATTACTTGTTAAAATACATATATAACATATACAAATTAAGAAAGATATATAAGTTATGATTATGATGACTTGAACAATGGTTGCAACAAAAGTTAATAAAATTAATTTGATATGACTTACATGAAATACTCGTCGATTACATTCTCTAAGGGTGCATTGATAATAATTAAAGTACACGAACATGAAACAGCATGTCCTGGGTTAATGAAGAAAACGACTATCGCGAGAAATAAATATCAAAATAATATATAGAGGAAAGTATGCAGGAAAACCGATGAAAAAAATATTTAGCATACATACAAATGAAACGTAAATTAAGCAACACATGCATGAGAACATTGAACCCTAAACACGACTCGATTTTAAACAAAATATGAACCCTAAACTCTTAAATTGTAAAAAAAAAAATCACTTAAACTCATAAATTGTAATATTGTAATAATACTTGTTAATAACCCGATTTTTAACATACAAAACATCATATTTAAATAAAACAATTTGGCCAAAATGAAATTAAAATAGAAAATATAAGTGAAGACTTTTAAATAAAAAGACCTAAATTTCGTGGATACAAAAAACAATAAATAGATGGACTTAAACACGTCTCGATCTTAAACAAAAACCGAACCCTAAATTATAAAAATACTTATTAATAACCACAATTAAACTTTTTTGAGTACCAAATATCTTATAGAAAAACAAAATTATATGGCGAAAATGAAAAGAAAAAATATTAATAAAGATGTCAACATTTAGAACACCTAAAAGTATACTATTAATTAGTTTATGTAGTGAAAGTAAAAAATATTAATAGAGACTTTTATATTAAAACTTTTTGTTCATTCAATTAAATGAACGATTCAGAACGAACACGCACACATGTATCATATCGTTCATTCGTTTACATTTGCTTATTTACTTTCGTTTATATTTGTTCGTTTATTTACTTTTCGTTTATGTTTGTTTATATTCAATTTCGTTCATTATCGGAAGGCTTTGTTATTGAAATCTTAATGTGTTATATTTTCGTTTGCGTGCTCTCTTTCTTATGTTGTTTTGTGTTTGCTTAGGTTCACGATTATTTGTTTAGAATTTTAAGTTTTAACAAACAAACACGCAAATTTTCATTATCTTAACATACTCATGTTTTTGTTTCTCCGATTCATTTACATATATATCTAATAATTCGATATTACCTCCTCAAAACTATTTTATTATACATAAAAAGTTTATGCAGACTCATGGTCTAAGTTTTTGTGGACCTTGCCCTATCCACCCAATTTTTTATTTAAAGAAATTAGAGCACGGATCGGAGAAAGACGCCTTTGTTTTCTCTATAAAAGAAGGAAAAGTAAAATATCCAGTAAATCGAATAATATCAACATGAACGATTTATTATAACTTATAAACAAACAAAATTAGAAAAATAGAGTACTTAGAGTACGAGCCCACACTCGCAAGAGAGATAATTTTTTCTTCTCTCGCTTACAAGTCCGCTTTTAAAGATGTGTAATTTGAGTGATCGTATAGAACATATGTTTTTTATGGGGCTTAGAAAATTATACTTTTTACTGCTTTTAAAAGTAAACGTATACTGTTATAGCTATAAAAACAAACATAAAACTAAAGAAATTTATATAATTAAGATTTAGTTAATTAGTTTAAAATGTTTTTATATATATTAGTAGAAAACCTGTGTGATGTAGAGGATGTGATAATTTACAAAGCGGTTTCGTTTATGTATTTAAAAGACAATTTTTATACTTGACTTAGTTTCTACTTTAGTTATATAACTTGTTAAAATTCGATTATCAATAAATAAATTAAATAGATTGTTTAAGTTTTCATTTTTCATTAAAAGAAAAATAATTAATATTTAATTAATAATATAACTGGAAACTAATAACAGGAAATAACAAATTTTAATTTCTAGTTCATCACTAAATCGACGTGTTTATTTTGTTACATATCTTATTTTATACGTATCTTTTAGTTTTTACCATAAACTGTACATGTTAAATCCGTCGCTTTAAGTTTTACAAGTCCTGCATCGCCATTCTGTCACAAAGTTCATAACAACTTTTATGATTAACTAGGGTATTTCTCCCGTCACTTTAATTTCGTTCACTCGTAAAAATAATGATAAAACTTCGTAACTTTTGGTGCTCTTTTCTAGCAGGAATATATGTATATTTATGAAAAATTCCCCGTCTTTTATAAAAAAGAGCGTAAATATTTTATTCAAATAATGATCTAGCTCAGACCTTTTAAATCTACTTTGTAATATAACTAGAAATCAACCGCACGTTGTTGCGGTAGTTCAGAAAAATTTAGAAAAATCATTAATAAAGTTGAGGAAATTTATGTTTGATAGTGTATTAAACATAGATGAATTAAAACTTGATCGATATGTAGGATATTTTAAAAATAAATGTTTTGATTGAATTGGTCACGATACATCTTAAATAACGCAATAAACTTCTATACATGAGAGATTTTACAAAGTTGGCGATCACAAATATAAATAAAAGAACGTATTGGAAGTTATAACGACATAAGAAAATACTTTTTTTTACTAATTTTTGAACAATTTTCATAGAAGGTGAAAGCTAGTTTATTTGCATACACTCAAATAACTAACAACTCTTGTTTAATTTAAAGTGAAAAGGAATGAACAATAAGAAAATTATATATTGGAAAAAAAAGAAAATCGATAATAAAATTAAGGAAAAATATGTTTGCTAGTGTATTAAACATAACGAAGTAAATATTGATAGATATGTAGCATATTTTAAAAATATATCTTTTGATTGAATTAGTCAAATAAAGGCATCGATTTATTATTGATACAATGGAATTTTAAAGTTGAATTGTGTTTCATAGTTTGGTTACAAGATTTTGTTGTTTTGATATTTTATATCCCTTAAAGTTTTATTATTATATTATATATATAACAATCAAATTTCATAGATTAATAGTATTCTTTAGGTTTCTATTACTTTTGCCACAAGCTTTTCATATTTTAACTTTGAACACCATAATTTAGTTTAGGTTCTTTTTGTTTGACGACCAAAATTTAGTTTAGGCTTTATTTTTGCCACAAACTTTTGCCATTTTAACTTTAGCCATCTAAAGTTTAGTGTTTTAAATTTTGACCATAAAGTTTAGGGTTTTTAATTTTGGCAATATTTTTTTATTATTTTATATTTTACCACTAAAGTTATAGACTTTTACATCTTATACCCTTTAACTTTTCTACTTTCGTCTTTTAGTATATCTTTTTTTATAGTTTTATACTATGGCCACGAAACTTTTAGACTTTTACGTTTTATGTTTCTTAACTTTTTTATTTTCGTTTTTAGTATATTTTCGACTTTGGCCCCGATTCGGGTCTATTTGAAAATAGCTAGAACATAGCATTTCTGGAGACATAAGAGTTTTTGCCGCTTGTACCATATTTTGCTAAATGGATATCTGTGTTATGATACAAACGTCAATTTGAAAAAAAAAGATTCTATTTTGTACCATCGGCTCTAAACAATCTTGTTTTTTGAACATGAAGAAATAAAGAAGCCATTGCGATTGCCGGAAATACTAGGCCTACTAAAGGGACCATAACAGAGGGAAAATTAAGAGTTGTCATAGAATGGGTACCTCGATTTTCTATTTGTACCTGTTATTATTTAGATTTGATATTTATTATTTATAATATAAAGATATCTTATTATATATCTTATTATATATATAAGGATATCTTTCTTATTATAATTTGATAATTCTAAATTGGAATTATTATTACTTAATATCTATAATATAAGTCTCTATCTAAGTGAGTATATAATTTAGTTTTTTCTCTTTCTACATGAAGGATTTGAAAGGATATGGATGATATATTATTTTATTCATTTTTTGCTCTTGTCTTCGAATTTCATTTATTAAGCAAAAAGTTTTTTAAAAATAAATACTTTTTTAGGTACAGGGAGAAATTCGTACAATAAAAAAGAAAACGACCTTCTTTGTGTATAGTTTTATACTTTGACCACGAAACTTTTAGACTTTAAAAGGAAAAATTGCGCCAAACAACCTACGGTAGATTCGTTTTGATAAACCATAACTACTGGAATCAATCACAAACACAAACAAACTCCAATTCGGGTCCAATTTTTGAGTCAAAATACATGAAGTTTGACTCCAAAAAAGTCAAACAGAACGAAATTGTCTAAAATTGAGCTCGGATTCGACCCAAAAGTGCGTATAATCAAAGTTGGCATCGCACGTGTCACTCGTCTGATTGTTTCGCGGATTTGATGGTGGCGATGGGGTGGTTGTGGTGGTGGAATGGTGGTGAGGTGGTGGTGGTGGTGAGGTGATGATGACTGGATATTGAAAAACAAAAGAAAAATAAAAAAAAATCCACATCAGCTTCCACGTCAGCATCTGTTAACGGAGTTAGATTTTTTTAACGGCGGGACTGTTATTTGCAAAATGTTGACAAATTGGGAGTGCCAGTTGCTAAATCTAAATGTGGGATTATTATTTGCAAAAGGTGAAAAGTTGGGATTATTTGGCGCAATTTTTCCTATGTTTTATAACCCTTAATTTTTTGAATTTTGTTTTTTAGTATAATTTTTAAACTTTTACACTTTGACCATTTTTTTAAATTTTGAACACAAAGTTTAGGGTTTTTAACTTTGGTCATATTTTTATATGGTTTTATATTTTACCATGAAAGTTTTAGACTTAGACGTTTTATACCCCTTAGGTTTTCTACTTTCGTCTTTTAGTATACTTTTTGTAGTTTTATACTATGACCATGAAACTTTTAGACTTCTACATTTTATATCCCTTAACTTTTCTATTTTCATTTTTAGTATATTTTCGACTTTGGCCATTAATCTTTTTAATAGTTTTATACTTTGACCACGAAACTTTTAGACTTTACGTTATACCCCTTAACTTTTCTACTTTCGTTATTTAGTATAACTTTTATACTTTTACACTTTGACCATTAAATTTTTAGATTTTTACTTTTTATACCTCTTCCCTTAACTTTTCTACTTTAGTTTTTTAGTATACTTTTAGAGTTTTTAAATTTGGCCATGACTTTTTTATAGTTTTATATTTTGACCACGTTAGAACATTTTTTACTTAAACTGACGGATAAATAGGTGGCCCGACGCAGAGCGCGGACGAGTCACCATCTTGTTTCTATACATGAGAGAACTTACAAATTTGGTGATCACAAATACAAATAAAAGAACGTATCGGAATCTATAACGACATAAGACTTTTTTTGTTATTAATTTCTAAATAACTTTCCTAGAAAGTGAAAGCTAGTTTGTTTGCATTTGCATAAACTTATATAACTAACAACTTACTTAGATAACCAACGACTCTTGTTTAAATTAAAGGGAAAGACAACGAACAATAGTAAAAATTATATATTGTAAAAAAAAAGTATATATTGTAAAAAAAAAGCTATTGAGAAAAAAGTAATCAGAAGAAGAATTGTATATGAAGTTTTAGGTTTGAGAGGGAGAATAACCACGACTCCCACTCCCACTCCCGCCGTTGTCACCAATCCACGTCACTGGAATCAAACAACTCTCTCCGATCATCGCTTCACCGCCCTCCCAGCCATGCTCTCCTTACGGATCCGAACCACCGATTATCCTAATCGAAACCTTGCCGTTATCACCACTACTAACCGCAACTGTATCTACCTCATCACTCGCATCATGATTCCGATGATCATGAATCAAACTCTCAGATTCACGATAATCGTTGTTTGACCAAGGTCGGAGAACACCGGAGTATTCCAAAACAGTGGTAACCAGAGATTGAAGAAATCGAATCACAGGAAAAGAAGCAGATGTCATTCTCCTAAGAGAAATAGAACTGGTATTCGTAACCCTAGGACACCGAAGAAAAGGCTTAACGAACCTCCTAAATTATCAGTTGGAGATGCATCAGATCCGTCGTATCCAGACTCAAACCGCCTATTTCCATTAACCGATGCACAAATCAAAACACAGATCGTGATTCCACACCGCAAAAATTAGTTGCAGATGAAACTGGGAAGAAAGAAGAAGATTAGGAGGAAGAGAAGTAAAGTCAAAGTAGTGGGGGATGTAATGAATTGGGGATGAAAAATAATAGGGGGTTTGAGGTGGAAGAAGGTTGAATAAATCAACGGAGTTTAGGGAAAATGGGAAGAATGATTATTAACCGGAGGAAGAAGAAAACTGAATATCAAAAGGAATTTGAGTTTAATGTATAACGAATTTCATTTGAGTGTAAGATAGGCACGGAAACATAGTAAAGTTTGTTATTGTATATATATACAATATAGACTAATAATAAGAATAAAACGTTTAATTATTATCACTAGACTAGAAGTTAAATATCGCACATAACCAAAAGTTGGTTAGGAATTTTACGAAGGGTCAATTTAAAAGTTAAAAAGAATACATATCCGTGAACATTAAGCTAGGAAAATGAAGGATACCAAACACTAATTAGGATTGAAGAAAAATGAAATCCGAATGTGGAGTGACTGTCCCACACTCAACAAAGATAATGAATATAGTTATAGGGTCCATAATTAGAAGGAATCCTTAGTTCCCACAAAAATAATAATTAAAGAATACTTATTGGATTATCTTAATTATGTTTCAAGAAAATAACTATTTGTTTTGTCTTTTCTTTAAATCTTTCTAAAACGACATTATCAACGATATTATTCTCTCGCCATGTTCCCGTGAAGGATCAAATTAAGCTTAGGCCAATCATAATGGAGTGTGATGGAGCCTTTCATCACTATAAGTATAACGCTAGTCAAACCGCCTCTAGATATAGATATATGTGATTAGATGTATGATCATTCTTCCGTGACCGCTATAACATGCAAATAAAATGTAATTTTTTCCCACCATTACGACTTATATTTCTTTTATTTTTTTAATTTAAGTACCTCACATTCACACAACATAGTTATACACATTTTTTGTGATCACTTGTTTACTATTTGTGTAGTACTACTTACTTACAATTGACAATTTTAAAAAAAAAATTTAATGAACATGCTATGCGCACTTTAAAAAAAATGAGCTTAATGCAATACTTATTAAAACAACACTTAGTAAAGTGTTATATTATTTAACAAAAGTGTTGCATTATCTAAAATAAAGTGTTGCATTAAATCTAATGCAACGTTACATAATGCAACACTTTACTGCGTGTTGCTTATAAGTGTTGCATTAAGCATATTTTTTTGTAGTGATGATGGCTATTGAGAATGATATATTTGAGAATCAAATTATGAATAATTGATCAACAACTTTGTTTCAAAGAGTAGAGTGTCCTGATTTGTTATTGTTTAACTATTGATTCATTTGACTATGAAAAACAGACTATTTTACCATAATAATTTTATTTTGCTTATTTATTTATTTATTTTTATTTTATTTTATTAAAAAACTTTTTTGCTCATAATAAATTATATATATTGAAGCCCTCTTCCTTAGACTCAAAGATGACCATGTTGCTATGGCACTATCTTAGGATCGAGTGTTTCGTGAACACAAGAAAACCGATAACTTTACTCTTTAAGAAATCTATTAAAAGACTACGGGAAATATTGATAATAGATTCTACTTATGGAATAAAGTGTGCTTTAATTATTTTAATTAAAGTGTCTATTTTTTAAGGATTTATTTATACATAACAGAAGATTAATGTGACCATAGCCGATGAATCAAAGTACAAAACCACAAACCACCTTAATATGGAAAAGGAAACCACTAGGTCTTTTATAGCTCGGGATTCTAATGTATGGTTGTTCAAGCATCTTATTCTCAAACTTTCCCCATTTTGTAATTTTCAAACATGTAAATATATATTCATTAAACTTACTTTTGAACTTTATAAAATTGATATACCAAAACAATACATAATATCATAAGGTATTAATTCATTCCACCACTTAGGAATTTAAAAACATATATAAGAATTTATATATTTTGTTACGAAGTCTTTTTAATTGTTACAAGGAGGTACTCTTAGATAAGCTTATCTTTTTGACCCCGGGCTTTGTTCCAGTGGTCATCCGACCAGTGATAGGTGACTCCAGGCCATAGGTCTTGAGCTCGAACCTTGAGGTTACCCGGTTTTACATGCTGACCTTAATTGGAGGTGGTTTTTCCCGGGGAATATTTCGTTGTTTCAAAAAATGATAAGCTTATCTTTTCAAACCTATTAAAATTTTGAAAAGCCAGTTAACTTATTGTTTCCGCCTTAAGAGCTTATCACCTTCATATCACTAATTCTGGAATTTTAGCCTTGCATGAGAGGAAACATAATCCAAAATGGGGTTGTGGCACAATTTGTAGCCGGTTTATCTGTCACGTTATTGTAATTTGATCCTTATATATGTTATATGGGCAATCAAATTAAATCATTAATGGAATCTCGACCTTAACATTTTAGATTTTTGTTAACGATAGTAGGATTTACTCAACAAATTTGGAAGGATAATATAAACATGATGTTAAATTGTATACAAGATGGATGCAAAATAATGATGTTCTATTGGATGATTAATCATCTTCGACTAGACTGTTTTCATGAAAACTCTACTGTCTCTTGTAGTTTTTGATGAAAAATGATATAGATACTTTTCTCAGTTGCTCAACAAGAACTCGATCCTAAACATCACCAATTAACTTACACAAGGATTTAAACTCATATAATTTGTGAAGGGTAATCACTAATGTTACTAGACTATAAGGTTAATTAGGGGCAAATGATATGATAAATGATACTGAGAATGAGAGGATTTGAGAAGTGATGAACAAAAGATAGAGTTTATATAGTAGGTCTAGGTGAAATCTTGTGTGAAAGAATCTTATGTCTTATAAAACACATAGAATCACATATCAAATAATAGACGAAATCTTCTATCATGTCATATGATTGATAAAATCTTGTTTGTAGTCAAATAATTAAAAGATAAAATTAAATTAAAAGGGTATTTATGAAGAAATTAAAGAATGTTAGTCGAAAACTAATATAAAGTATTCGATCTATTCAAAAATATCTTATATATCTAGCACATCATGAAAGTTATACGAACATATAACACAACTATATAACTGTATACATGTGTTATATAATGAAAGATAATACATGTGTTATATGTTTGTATAAGTTTTGATTAACGTATTGATCAATTAATGTCATGTAGAGAAATTGTGTACGTATAGAAATACTCATAGAGAGACAAAATGACGTATTTCAAGCATAGAGATGATAAAATGAGGCACTAGTCCACTACAAGGGTTTAATCAGGAATCTTGAACAAAAAAGATGGCGCTAAAAACAGAGAAATGAGATTCTTGAGGGATATAAAATGCAAATTGGAGATATCAGAATCAATCCGTTCATGATTATCACCAATCTTTTGACGGGACACCTATACTCTTTAAATCCCTTTGATGATTTAACAAGATGGTGATCCGTACGTGTTTTGCAACGGGCCACCCGTTCACCTGTCAGTTTAAGTAATAAAGTTTTAATGTGTTCAAAGTATATAAAACTATAAAAAGGTCGTGATCAAAGTCAAAAACTATAAAAGTATAATAATAAAAGAAAGTAGAAAAGTTAAGGGGTATAAAACGTAAAAGTCTTAAAAAAACAAAAGTGGAAAACTTAAGGGGTATAAAACATAAAACTATAAAAGTTTCATGGCAAATGTATAAAAAAATAAAAACAAAAAAAAATAAAAGTTTTAAATTTAAAGGTATAAAACATAAAATTATAAAAGTTCCGTGGTCAACGTAGAAGACGACAAAAAACTTAAAACAAAAAAAAAATCAGAGGGCAGAAAATGTAAAAGTATCAAACTTTTATGGCCAAAGTTTGAAAACAAAAATTCCCTAACGTAAAATTATAAAAGTATCGTGACTAAAGTAGAAAACAACAAAACTTAAAACAAAAAAAAATATAAAACTTAAAAGGTAGGAAATGTAAAAGTAGCAAACCTTTGTGGTCAAAGTATGAAAACCTAAAACTTTCTTATTCATCTTCAATTCTTATTGTTATATATATAATGTGAAACAAATCTTTCTTCTTATATATTTTTTTCACACGTGTTCTAATCATTGTTTTAAAATTTGATTTTTAAACTATATTTGACTTGTGTAGAAAAAAGTTTAAATGGTTGACCCAGACGGTCGGATTGACTACTTAAATCTGTAAACTTAGAATATAATTTCATAAGCTTTCAAACACGAGTAACGACAAATGTAAAAAAAAAACTTCAATAAAGTTTTAAGCAAATTACAATTATTCAAAATAATATCAATGTAAGTTCTAATCAAAAGATATTTATAAAAATATATATGTACAATGGAGTATGCATCAAGCTTTTCACCATTTAGTAGATGAAGTTCACTATTATCTTTTTCTTCATTAAGAGTGGTGGTTAAAACATTGGTGTATGATTTAATTGTATCATGAAACTTTATTAGCCAACATGAATTCTTCTAAATTCTTCACATAAACTTTTCCTTTTGAGTAAAATATGCTTAATTCATCACATAAATAAGAACATGCTTTTAAAATTTAAAGATACATGGATCTCTTCGAAAACTCCTTCTATACTTCTTCGCAACAAGTCAGGTATAAGTAATTAATGAAGAAACAAAGTTATAAACCCAACCTTTTAAGCTTCATATTAAAAAAATGGTTCAACATGGGGTTCGGGTTTTGGTCCGGTTCATCCGTAAAATCAGTCAGGTCACATATTAGCTCGGAAAAAGATAAAACCGATCACAACCGAATAGGTACACCCCCCCCCCCCGGTCACCGGTTGAACTGGTCGGGTTTTACCAGCTTTCAAAACATTGGTCATAATCAATTTTATTATAATTTTTTCGCGTCTTTCTTTTATTAAATATGTACATTCTCTTCTACTAAAATAGCAATGATATTAAAAATATAAAATCTTATTATTGTAATAATTTTTAAAATAAAATGTTAAAATTTTATTATGTCCCACTAAAGTCACTCAACTTTTATTAGATATTCCAATCTTGTATAATTTTTTTATAAATACTAAAATTTTATAAAATTAACTTAGGCAAACGAAACATATATGAATCTTGATTAATATTTGACCAACTGATTTTTTAAAATTAACTTAAAAAAGGATGTAATCGTAATAAAACAAATATTATAAAATAATAACCAAGTTTAATTCAAGTCAAATTTGAAAAATTAATCACTAAATATTAATCGACATTCACTATATGTCTCATTTTCCTAAGTTAACTTTATAAAATTATAACATTTATACAAAAAAAAAATATATGAGATTGGAACACTTAATGAATATTGAGGGACTTTAGTGAGATATATGAATGTCGGCTAATATTTAGTGACTAATTTTATTAATCACTAAATATTAACCATATTCATATATGTCTCATTTTATTAGTTAACTTTATAAAATTTTAACATTTAAACAAAAAGAATATATAAGATTGAAACACTTAATGAACATTGAGTGAATTATTATTATTATTAGTATTATTATTATTATTTTTTTATTATTTTTATTATTATTATTACTTTGCTGACAATTACATATTATTTATTTATTATTATTATTATCTATTTTTTGTTACATTATTGTTTTAGTAATTAACTAGATTTACTATTATATGCGTTACCACGGAGATAACACGGGTACACAAAACATTTGTAGTGCTAATGTGCAACCGTAAAAAAAATACGTAACAGATTTAAAATTAAAAGTGAAATGATTAAAGTATCAAACTTATGACCTAAAAAGTATGTTAGCCACGCTTTTACCTATTACACCACCAACTCATATGTTATATGTGTTGCGTTTAGAAAAACACACGATTGATGTCACGTGACCTTCACCCAAAGACACTACGTGACATTCACACCCAAGGATGTCATGTGGACCAATAGAAGTCAAGTATTAATCATTCAGACTTGTTAATTAGTAGTATAATAATACTTAAAAATCAATTACTTTTTTTGTATTAAAAATAAAAGAAATGGTAAAAAGATAGAGTGAAAGATAACGCAGGAAGAAAATATAGCGTTTAGTTAGGTAAACAAAATAGTGAAAATTGAAAGATACACTAATTAAGATGCTCTAATTACGAGCAATGGGATGCTTTTTGAAAGGTTAGGTTTACACCCACTTAACTTTCACAGTGTGCACAGTGAAGTGTGGAAAAAATAGAGACTTTTAGTGATTGTGAACGAAGACTTTGTTGTTATATATATAGTACGTTTGAAAGTTGCAATTACCAACTTGAAAATGATTTCTTTGTATATATTTAATAGCATCAATAATTAGGTTCAAATGAGAACTTTTTGTTTTGAGAACTTTTGAACTAAATCTCAACCATAAATTCATGGAGAAAGATACATGTAAATAAACTTGTGGCTCAAATTAGCTTTTTAGTTCTCAAACCAAATTGATTCTCAAATGATCTCTCCCTATATGTTGAAATCTAAGATAATTATTAAATCAGAGAGGTTGAATCAAATGGTCACCAATAATCCCACCAACAAAGTAAAGTAACTTGAGTAGAAGAAGATTGAATATCTAACTAACATTGATCATGCATGGAGCCAATTAACCGGACCATATGCACCATGGGTGGAAGACAATGGTCATGCATCATGTGTAATTTCGACACATGGTGGAAAAGCCACCAATTAGCTATCTCCAAAATGCATGTCCTTGTTTGATTTTAGAAAGGGTTGTTATTTTCAAACAAAAATCAAACAAGTGAGTCTAGTTCAGCTGAATCAGTACGCTATTGGGGTTTGTAGTTTTTAAAGGCCGGACAGTATGATGGATGATTCACGTGTAAGTTTAACAATAAAAAAATATATATTAAAGATTCAAATCTTATAGAGAAGATAAGCTTAATATTACTTGTTCTTTATGTACATACTTGAGAATTCGTGTTTCAAAACATAAAAATTACTTTTTCATTTTATTTTGTTTTATACTTTCATGGTATCATGTTGGCTGATGCAGATCTGCCACTCTCACTGATTCTGAAGATAAGGTAAAATTATATAACCTAAACCTACATCTAATTGTGTTTTATCTAGCGATTTACACATGTTATTAATATTAATTATGTTTGCCGGCCGACGGGCGGACGGGGTTCTATGCTAAGCCTTTAAAGGAGTTTGGGAGGTGGCGGATGTTTTATAATTCAATCAATTCCCATCCAATTACAAGTCCACACCGACCTCCCAAACCTCATCACCCATTAAAATTAATCCCTTGTTTTGCTTGTTTCCCGAAGCCCATGAAACCCACGTGAACATCAGTCTATACCTTTTTTTTTTCTTTTTTGATTTTCTTTGTCTTATCTTATCTTTAATCACATATCAAAACAATTATTAGTAATCAACGAACTCGAATTTTAGATATTAAGTCTACCTCTAACGTAAAAAAAATGATATCAAGTCATAAACTTAATAGAATGACATGAAATTTAGATGGTCATGGGTGTTTGATACTTTGTTTGGAATTTTAGACATAAAAACCCGACCCGACCCGATCCAAATAGTTTACTGATGAGATAACGAAAATCCAAGCACCTAAAACAAGCGACCCCCATAAAAAATATTTCTAGAGCCCGCCACTGATCACACTACATCACATAACATGAGATATATCTCATGCCTTAAAAAGAAATTTCCTAAATATTAATATGGTATGGTGTAATATAACATCATTACATAGTTCTCACTTATTACTAGAAACGATTGAAACCCGCTAAAAATGGGACTTTTATTCCCACTTATACTCCGATAATTCAAGTGGGCCTTTATTATTTGTCTTTTAAATTGAGCCCATGCTCTCTGTAATTTTCTTTTAATTCTGGCCCAACCTTCAAAATCCAATCAATACAAGTCTGGTTATAATTTTGTTCTCTTTAATTTTCATTGAATTATGGGCCAACTTTCAAAATCCAATCAAAATCAGTCGGTTATAATTTGTTTCATACTAATATATTACTAAACTAGGTTAGTAACTCGTATATTACATGGGCTGAATTTAGGTTCATAATATCAAATAAATATAAAAAAAAAATGATTGAGAGATTTAAAAATTATGATTGAACATAAAATCGTTATAAAACAATAAATGATGATTTAATAAATTAAAAAAATTATAATTGACTAATTGTTGATTATTTAAAAAAAAAAGATTCAAATTATTGAGTAAATTTATCAAATCTATATTAATTTTGTCATTTATTTTAAATAAAAATTTAATTTGGACAAAATTGGTAATTTGTCTTAATTGATGATTTTACTAAATTTGTAATTGATTGTGAGTTTGACATGTGACATGATGATGTGGACCCTCTAAAATAAAAACATGTGGCAAAATTTTTAGTGCTTTATTAGGATTAAGATAAGATTACAAAGATTTAGTTTCATGACCCGCTTTATTCATTTATATTTAATGATGTTTCGAGACCAAATCACTCATATTTTAATCCACTGCTTTCATTCATTTAAAAAGATCGAAAATAATAGTGCTTGAAAATGGTCTAATGATTTATCTACTCGTCTCAAGTTTAGCTTTATTACATCATTAGCTTAGTAACTTGTATACTACACGGATCGAATTTAGCTTCAAAATATTAGATTAAAAAAACGGGAAAGAAAATTAAGTTTATAAATGACGTAATACATCATAAAACATTAACTGATAATTTAATACATTAAAGAAATTTATTATGTTTAACAAATTGTTAATTAGTTTCTTTAAAAAGTCTCAAATTATTAAGTAAATTTATTAAATCTACATTAAGTTTGTCAATTTTTTTGAAATAAAAATTTAGTTCGGACAAAATTGGTAATTAGTCTTAATTGGTAATATAATAAAATGATAACTAAATATGATTTGGACATGCGATACTGCTGATATAGATCTCTTAAAAAAAAGACATATGACAACCATTTTACTAATTTATTAAAATTAAAGATTTTTTAACTCATTCTTTTATAACTTACTCGACACAAAAACAAATAACAATAATATATTAGTCTAACAATTTTATCAGCTAGCAGCTAGGTTATCAGCTAGCTTATAATTTATCAGCTAGCAGCTAGCTTATCAGCTAACAGCTAGCAGCTAGCTTTTCAGATAGTGCGACAAACACAGCCTTAATATATTTATGATGTAATTTATATATGATAACGTGTACTTATTGTTATTATTAGGAAAATTGGATTTAAATAATCCCAGGTTTTCTTTATTGGCAACTCATCATCCCACATTTAACATTGAAATCTGTTATTCCCACATTTACAATTGTTTATTTCCAATGGTCCCTCCGTTAAAAAGTTTAACGGAGTTAACGAAAAATTAATGAAAAGTGACGTGGCCGGTGAAGGCCACCACCGGCGACCTCCAAACCGCCGGAAAACGACTAAAACCCCAAAAACACATCCATTTTTTCACTTTAATGTCATGAAACGGAATATTTTTAACATGAAACAAAATATTTTTAACTTGATAAATGACATTAAAGTGAAAGAATGGATGTGTTTCTGTGGTTTTAGTCCTTTTCCGGCGGTTTTGGAGGTCGCCGGTGGCGTCTTCACCAGCCACGTCACTTTTCATTAATTTTCCGTTAACTCCGTTAAACTTTTTAATGGAGAGACCATTGGAAATAAACAAGTGTAAATGTGGGACTAACAGATGTCAATGTTAAATGTGGGATTATTAGTTGCCAATAAAGAAAATCTGAGATTATTTAAATCCAATTTTCCTTATTATTAATATATTTTGTATATGTTTTGTTGAATGAAAGTCGCCGTTCAAAAAAAATATATATTTTGTATAAATTCAGCATCAATTTCATGCAACAGTCAGTAATTGAGAATGGTTTAAATAAAAAATAGGCTTAAGAAATTGTCATTAAGCACTTTTGGAAGAAGTAGCCGTTGGACCATCCATTTTCTAAAGAAAATTAAAAATAGCCGTTGGTAAAGATGAAACGGTCTTTTAGAAAGAATATAGCCGTTAGAAATGAAACTATATATGATACGACACACAGAGAGATGAACCATCAATTTCATTTCACATACATATATACTCCGATCTCCTCAATTCCTTAAACGACTAAAGTGAAATGAAAATGAAAATGGGTGATAATAAAATGCTGGTGGTGTGCAACTATGTGTTACTGGGTGCCGCCTCCAGTTGCATCTTCCTCACTCTCTCCCTCCGCCTCTTCCCGTCGGTAGCCGGCACGTTTCTGATCCTCCTCCACATGGTGACCATCGGAGGCGCCATTGCCGGGTGCAACGGGGGCGGAAAGTGGTACGCGGCCCACATGGCGGCCACCGTGTTGACGGCTATTTTTCAGGGGTCGGTCTCGGTTCTGATATTCACGTCAACATCTAAGTTTCTTGGGGCGTTGAAGTCGTATGTGAGGGATGATGATGCGGCGGTGATCTTGAAAATGGCAGGGGGGTTATGCGTGCTTATGTTTTGCCTCCAGTGGTTGATTTTGACGCTAGCCTTTTTCTTCAGATACCCTGACTGCTACTGCTCCTGCTGCTGGAAAAGAGATGAAGTGTGCAAAAGTTCAAGATGAGGAGGATGCAAAGAACTGGCCATGGCCTTTCCAAGTCTAATTCTGCTGCTGATACATACATACATGTTTATTATTATGTATGTAGATGTGGATAAATCTCATTTCATTAATTATTAATTCCTTTATTTTTGTGTCTTGTCTCATTAGTTTAAATGGACATCAAACTAATTATTTGCTGCCTGCTTCAACAAGAATGACAAAAAAACATTTGTGAAATCCTAAAACTCATCTATTATGGGTATACGATTTTCCAGAAACACTTTAGCCCCAAATTAACATAACCGTTTCATCAAGACTTGCTTCGTCTATTTTCTTTCATAAATTAAACCTCTTTCAACTACCCTCATCCAGCTTTTCATTTTCAGCTTTGAAGCCAAGTCTTTTTCCAGCCACTATATTTTGTTTAGGATGAACCCAAAGTTCACTAAAACATAACTAAACCACAAACAACATACAATTCATTCATAACAATTTCAGTTCACGTAATTACATCCGCATTCATCAATTTCTATCATTTAAGACCCGCCTGATGACCCGTTTCATAGCATAGTGTCAACATTTCAGCAATTAGACTCAGCCAAATTGAGTTCTACTACAACATACTACGATTAACTGTGCAATAACCTATAATAGCATTATCAATTTTAATCAAATTTGGTTATCAATGACTCTAAGGATCACATTTATCATAATTTATGCATTTAAGGGTTTCACGACTCTAAAATCGTTCGCCACCCGTGTACCAATTTGAGGTTCCTTATCTCTTGGCTATCTAATTTTCACCCATTAGAATCATTTAGGCAATTTGACCCAACTATACGACATACTACGATTCTATCCTATAGTCATTGCTCTAGTTATTCGTATCCACAATATAATTACAATTTTTCTACATTTTAAAGGCTTCACAACTTCACTAGTCGTTCTTCACCCAAATCACTATTTAGTGGCTTTTATGACCTATTAGTCAATTGGCCACCTACATTTCAATTCTTTAGTAATAACCCCAAGGGTTTATTCCAATTGCACATTGACCTAATAGACCTAGCATATATCTAAGTAAGTACAACATGTTTCTATGATTCACTATGTCATACATAACATGAGCATTTCTTATATTCGATATTCGATATACGTAACAAGAGAAGATGTTACCTCTATCGCTAGATCCACCACTTTGTTTGGAGCTTAAACCGTCACCTTGGTTGCCTAAGGAGAGTTCAATCACTTGTTAGGCTTATACCACAAATTCAACATACAATCAATCATGCCCATATCAAGATTCAAAGTTTAGCATTCTATTGAACCTTTCATATTTTCACATTCAACACCAAATATCATCAATTTACTAAACCAATGTCCATCTAGACATTTCATCGAACACCTAGAGTGCATACCACATATCACGTGATTTTAACCTAATTTAATAATTTAGGTTCCTTTCCCATAACTTGCATAACATGATTCCACAACAATTTCAGTAGTTAACTAATCACAAGTCAACAAGCACACAATTTCAGTAGTTAACTACATAAATTCCAAAATCTTAACCCCCAGGTACCCAATTTCGCCACCTAGGGTTTTCCGGATCAAAAAATCAAGTCTCATACACCATTAATTAGGTATTCATATCAAGATCTTATCATATATCATATTAAACACAAAATCGCCGCATCAAATCATCAATCTCAAGCTATAGATTTCAAACCTTAGCATGCAATCAGATGAGGAACACTTACACCACAACTTCCAAGAATTAGCAAGGTTTAAAGCTTCCTAATTCTTGTTCCTATTCCACAAAATCGCAGCCTCAACCTTTGTTTATGGGGGTTTTCGAATTTTGGGCATGAAAGGAGGATGAAGATCGATTTCTGGATGTCTATGCGTATAAGATCATCCGCAACGGTGACAGCAGCCCTTCTCAAGGGCTGTCCAGTCACCATGCCACATCAGATTTTCTTCAGCCCTTCCCACAAACAGTTTTTGGCCCCAACAATGTCCTATAGCCACAAACTTCTCTTTATTTCCACATCATCATTTATATTATGTTTTTATAATATAAATTAATACTTATATAATCAATTATTTCTTTTATACCATAATTTATTAAAGAAAGTTAATTAAAAAAAAGTAATCTATAATTTAAACGTAATTAACATTAAACTTATTTAATATTAAACAATATTAAACATAATTAATATTAAACTAATTATATTGTTGTCACTGTAAAAACTAATTGATAATGATCAATGGAAGTTAGGGTTTGATTTCGATCATCTTCATCGTCGTTTAGGAGTTGAGTGAATGATTTTGGTGTAGATCTATGGTTTAGCAAACGATTTCGAAAGTATGTTAGAAAGAAGATGAATTTTGAGTGTGAGATTGTTTCAGATTGTGTGTTGTATTTATAGATTTTTTAAAAAAAAAGACGTTAGAAAAAAGACAAAAAAAAAATAACCGTTATTTAATTAAATAAATAAAAAAAAAATAAAATTATTACTAAATATATTATATATAAATTATAACCTTTTTTTTAAACGAATGTAAAAAAGAAAAAGATAAAAGAAAAAGAAATAAAACAAAAAGAAAAGACATTTTCATTTGACAAAAAAAGGGAAAAACAATAAATTTTAGATTAAAACAATTTGATAAAAAAAGAAAAATATGGATCCGTTGGAAAAGAAAATTAAATTTTAAAAAGAAATTAATATTTTTTAGTAATATATTCATTTGGTAACCATTTGATGAAAAATAAAACCAAAAAAATACAAATAAAACATTTGTTCAAAAAGACAAGAAGGGAAAAGAATATGTTGGTCCCACCACCACTCCTTGTCTGACGCCCTTAGCCAAGGGCTAAGGCCCAAGGGCTTGAGCTTAGTCATAACCCACATTGATGCCCTTGTGAAGGGCTTGGCCACATCAAGCCAAGGGCTTGGCTCGAAGGGCCACCCATTGTGTGTGGTATCTAACATCCGATAGTCATCTTCTGTTGTTTAATTAAAAGTTTTTCCTATCTACAACATTAGTCCCTCAAGCTTTGTATTTAGGTTAATAAAATTATAAAACCCATAATATCGTATTTACCAGATTAACCCCAAACTTCCCATAACATTCAAGTATTTCATTATTTAGTGTAATATAATATATAGGGTAAATTACGAATTTCGTTCATGTGGTTTGCATTTATTTTATATATAGTCATTAGCTTTCATTTATTATGGATTTAGTTCTAACCTTTTGACAAACCATTGTGGATTTCGTCTCTGACGTGAATATCCATTAAATTTTTCTGTTAAGTTTATTTAAATGACATGTTTACCCTCTGACTAAAATTTTTACAGTTACCCCCCTCTCCCTTCACTCCTCAACACCCCATATTCACCTTTCCTTGTTTTTTCATTCACAATCATAAACAAAAGCATCAATGGGAGGTTACTTCGGCGCCAGAGAGTGCTACCAGCTCATTCAAGTATTTCATTATTCACTTGCGAAAACTAGTTCACCGTTGACGA
The DNA here is from genome assembly GCA_039602395.1 of Deinandra increscens subsp. villosa. NCBI lineage: Eukaryota > Viridiplantae > Streptophyta > Magnoliopsida > Asterales > Asteraceae > Deinandra > Deinandra increscens. The sequence continues at coordinate 3,555,242 of JBCNJP010000019.1, forward strand.
CTTGCTCCTTGACTTCCCTAACGACCAACTCTTCTGTTTAACAATATCTGCAACGGTTTGTCAAAAGAGTTGGGACCATATCCGTAATAAATGAAAGCTAAGAACTATATGTGAAATTCGTGGAAACCACATAGACGAAATCCATAATTTACTCTAATATATATCGGGAGAAGTTCATTTAAAAAATCATTTGGTTTTGAGAACTTTTTAGAACCATTCCGAGCCGCTCACAACAAATATAAAATAATAAGTATAGATGTTTTGTTACTCAAAATAGTTGCGATACAGCTTGTTGTCCGTTTACATGTCATTTTACTGTTATTTGATCCTTCATGACTGAAATTTTCAATAAAGGAAAATAAAAAAAAATTATGATTTGAATAGTAATTATCGAACCATTTTTTCCTACATTAAGTAATAGGAATAGGGAATAGTAATGATCGAACCATTTTTTCCTACACTAAATATTAGGAATAGAGAATATGATGGATGGTTTTTTTTAAGTGATTTTCTTAAAAGTTTAGGATGTAAGAATAGTGAATAAGATGGATTGAGATTGTAATGATTTCTTTTTAAAAAAGTTGTAGCAGATAGGAATAGGGTGCGATGTGAATCGAGGTGCAAAAATCGGTTTAAAATACGAACAGAACCGGTTTAGGAACCAGTTTGGATTAAAATCGGTTCGAGTTAAAACCGGTTTGTGTTAGAACCGGTTCGGTTTAGAAACCGGTTTACAAGGGGAGAAAGCCAAACCGCCCAAACCGGTTACGGTTTGGAACTGAACCGGTTTAGCCCGATTCCTCCAATTAATTATTTTATTTTTTCTAAAAACATTATATAAACTAAAAAAACATACTTTTTATTGAATTTAAACTTAAAACATTACAATCACAAGTTGTTCGAGATAGATATATTGGATTTAAACTTAAAACATTACATATTTTGTAACACACCATAGGACTATATATCCAAAAGATTAGGGTTACAATGACTATATTAACGATCTTAAAATACATGCGTATGAACCGGTTCGGAACCGAGTTTGTACGCGAAGAGGGGAACCAGTTAGAACCGGTTCAGTTTGTATCGGTTTCGGAACCGATTCAGGTAAAACCGGTTTGGACTGGTTTTGGTTTGAAACCGTTTTGAAAGCAAAAACCGGTTCTTAATTTACAACTCTAGATGTGAATTCATATAAGAAATAAGATGTGAATACATATAAAAAATAAGATGTGAAATATTCTATCCAAACCACTTTATTATTTTAAAGATAAACATGTTTCTTAATTAAATTATATATACGAATAAACATAAATAAAACTCCTAGTGAATTGACGCGTATCGTCCGTCCCAATGGATAATCTTAGCGTGAAAGTAAAAGGTGAGAACTAAAATAATAAAAACCAAACATGCGACCCACAACATGCTTCTTTCCCACATGTCTTCCGACCTAAGAACGTTCCCCCTTATCCAACTACTCTCCAAATTAATATTATAATTTTATTTCTGTCAAATTTTATTTATTTCAACTGTTTTTATAATGCGCCGCTTTCATGACTTGGAACCGCCCACCCAATGTCATGTGTACACGTTAGCAGAGTTCAAAATCAGCGGGAGTGGAAGTCACGTGTGTCGTAACACGTAGGTTTGGATTTTGAAACAAGGCACGTTTGTGATTGGCTATGCTTTGCTTAGCTGGACTAGTGCATTTTCTGATAGTATGTGGTGGGGTATTCGGTAGCTATTATTATCAATGTTTGTTTTGTTTAATCTAAATAACACTATGAATGTTATCGTG
>JBCNJP010000019.1:3557539-3573539 GCA_039602395.1 Deinandra increscens subsp. villosa
CTCTGTCTAGAATTATTGGGATTTGTTGAAGAAGGTAGAAAATTTGAGGGAAAAAGGAAGAGCCATTGATGAAGCTTTAAAGAGAAAAAATGCGAGTAGCTTTTTGCAGGGGAGAAAAGCGAGCAATTTATCTCGCTGCTGATTTCCTTTGTTTCGTGTTTCTTTGTCTGTAAAATTTCTTGTTATTATGGCTGCTGCTTACAGACAGAATCTTGTACAGTTGTTAATGATAGTATTAAAAATCTTTTCCTTTTCACTTCTTTTTTGGTGTAAATGATATAGACGTTACATTACTCTAGTTATAATCTGAACCAAAAATTGAATAAAAGGTTACATTCTTTTCTTTTCTTTTTTTCCTTTCAAAAGTTCAGTTTAAGTTTTCTTTTTCCATCAAGGGATTCACTGGGACTAGAGATGATAAATAAATAAATAAATAAAACCGGTTAAACGACCGGTTAGAAAAAAATAATTGAAACCGGTTGGAAGAGAAACCGATTACATAAAAAACCCATTCGGTTAGGAACCGGTCCGCCTGTTATGTATCGGTTAGGGGATTCGAGCCTGTGAACCGGTTAGGAAACCCGTTATTCTAACCGGTTGGAAAACCCGGGTAAAAGAACCGGTTATAAATCGGTTAGCGCCGAGAACATTAGGTAACACCGGGTAAAAAAACCGGTTATTAACCAGTTAGTTTACTTGGATGGTGTGGAAAGGATTCAAAACGTTGCTACACTTGAAGGCGGGTTAGAATATGAAGTCGAATTGTACGAAGACGATGTTTCTAGTGGATTGAGCTCGGGAATGACCAATGATGAAGCCGAATGGGACCACTACTTGAGGTCCGGTTCTTCTAGTTCGGGAGAGTAAAACGAAACGACTAAACGAGTTTGCGATGCAACGAAAAATAAAGTAAATTAGTTGTTTTCTCTTGTTTGTCTTTGATGTTTTGAGTTTTAAACTCCTTTGATGTTTGTCTTTAATGTCTCTTGTCCTTTGTTATTGAAGTGTGCAATAAAATATTACTTTTTTAGGTTTTTTAGAAGTTTGGTGGTGTTTTTTATAAAAACGGCAAAAAAACGTTTAGCTCCACCTATCCGGAAATACCGGTTAGAAAATCAGGTCCCTCCAAACCGGTTGGTAACCGGTCACAAACCAATTACTATCAGTTACCCAATTCTTGATAAAAAAGCCGGTTAGAACCCAGTGCGGTTTCCCCCTCTAACCGGTCAACATGTATAACCGGAACCGATTTATATATATAACAATCAAATTTGGAAGTTGAATAGTATACTTTTATTTCATAGTTTGACCACATATGTTTCAATTTTTTTTAAGCTTTCTACCCCTTAAACTTTTACAATTTGTTTTTTTTAACGAAATAGTAAACTTTTGGTTTTATAGTTTGGCAACATATGTTTCATACTCTTACGTTTTGTAATGTTTCATACTCTTACGTTTTGTACCCTTTAACTTTTAAAGCTTTTTTTTTGTTTTACGTTTTGTTGTCTTCTACTTTAGCCACGAAACTTTTAACTTTTCAATTTCGTTTTTAGTATATTTTTATAGTTTTATACTTTCACTACAAGACTTTTAGACTTTTGTGTTTTATACCCCTTAACTTTTTTACCCTCTAACTTTTAAAGTTTTTTTTTTTGTTTTATCTTTTGTTTCTTCTACTTTGGCCACGAAACTTTAAACTTTTCTACTTTCATTTTTAGTATATTTTTATAGTTTTAAACTTTCATCATGAGACTTTTAGACTTTTACGTTTTATACCATTAACTTACTATATTTTTATAGTTTTATACTTTCACCACGAGACTTTTTAGACTTTTACTTTTTATACTCCTTAACTTTTTAACCCTCTAACTTTTAAAGTTTTTATTTTTGTTTTAAGTTTTTTTGTCTTCTACTTTTAACACGAAACTTTTAACTTTTCTACTTTCGCTTTTAGTATACTTCTATAGTTTTATACTTTCACCACGAGACTTTTAAACTTTTACGTTTTATACCATTTAACTTTTTGACTTTTGTTCAGTATAGAAATTCAACCCCGCAGCAACGCGCGGGGTGGTAAACATGTCGTTACAAAAAAACCCGGTTTGCGCACCTCTAACTGGGACTCAAAAATGTTATAGTTACTCATTATTAGAAATGATATTATCTTTAATAGGAGACTTTAAAGACCAGACGAGTTGTTTCGGAAAAGTAGGGCTTTGAGTTTCCTTTGGATTATAAATAGAGGTAGATTCCATGGGTTGGATTGAAACACGTGGTGTAATTTCAATGTTTCTCGTTTTTTTGTAATATCCTAGCTTCTTGCTAATTTCGTTTGAACTAAGGCTTAGCCACTAATTTAATTTGGAAAATTGGATTTTAATAATCATAACTATTTCATATTGACCGATAATAATCCATACTTCGTATTTTCCTACAATGAACCCCCTTTCTCAAAAATTCGAAGTTAACAGACCTTCATTAAAAAAACCTAAAAGGTGTTAAAAATTTTAACTTTTTGATTACTGGGCATCACAGTAACGTCTTATGTGGTATATTTTTAATGTATGTGAAGCAGTGAAGAAAAGTTTTTAGAAACAAACATCTAAACACAACATTCTTTTACACTCGGATAAAAAAACATTTACTCACAACATCAAAACATACAAAATCTTTGAAAAAAACTTTTTGAGCCTAGTCATCCAAAAACAAGCCATATAAGATGCCATCAAAAAGTTAAATTTTTTAACGGTTGTTAGGTTTTTTAACGGCGATCTGTTAGTTTCTAATTTTAAAAAATTGGGTTTCATTGTAGAGAAAAAAACGAAGTATAAACTATTATCGACCAATACATAATAGTTGTGATTATTAAAATTCAATTTTTATTTAATTTTAACATAATGGCCATTTTGCCTTTCATTTTTCTTTAATAGTTTAATTTACATCCACAATCTACAACTATACGTAAGGGTAGATTTGGGGTGTTAGGGAGGGGGAGTGGTAGAATTTTTAGGATTTTGAAGAATGAGTTGTAACCAATAGGAGGGTGCCACGCAGGAAAGAGAAAAAGAAAGAATTTTGAAGAATTTTGAAGGATTTTGGGAGGGAGTGGTGAGAATTATGAAGAATTGTAGGTTAATATATTTTAATGTTTTTGAGTTATATTTATATTGTAATTAATCTTAAAACACTATATTTATTTTAAAAAAAAAACTAGTAGATTTAAAAAAAAACATTACATTAATATAAAAACATTACATTACTTAAAAAAAATTACATTACTTAAAAAAAAAACACACACACACTACATTACTTTTATTTAAAAAAAAAAACACACTAAAAGTCACACTCCCACCCATATCTCTCCGCTATCTTTCGTTTTTGGGCGAGTTTGACTTGCAAAGAGGATCCCCTCAAGTGGTCGTGTGGAGTTGTAAAAGTCTCCACGTCGCGGTCGAATGCTTCTTGTTCGAGCATTGCCTTTTGCGCCTCTAGCATCTCCACGTGTCGGTCCATTGCCAACTTAAACGACCTCTCTCGTTCAACTTTAGCCTCGCGTGCAACTGCTTTTTTTTCCAAATCCGTTTGTTTGAGGAGGTTGAAATTCCTAACCTCGTCAACCAAACTTGTGGTGCTCGACGCGGAATCGACTGACTTCTTCCTCTTTCTAGTTGGCGGTGTTGGATTGGAGTTTTCATTTAAGTCGGGCATGTCATGCCTAGGAGAGTCGTTTGAAGTCGAGTATTGGCCCGTCTCGGTATTCTTCCTCCGTTTGGAGGACGACTCGTCAATCTGACCGCAAACCCTCTCAACGGGCGCCCACTTCAAGTGGTCCTTCATTTCGTTCCACGCTTCCATGTTGGTGAAACCTTTCCTCTCGTAAAGCAGCTTGTATTGGGATTGAGCTTTATTCAAAACATCGGCATCCGACGACCCGCTTGCCCGAGCAAGAACCTGCATTTATATAAGTATATAACGTCAAAAAACTATAAAAGTAAAAAAATAAAAACTATAAAAGTAAAAAAATAAAAACTATAAAAGTAAAAAAATAAAAACTATAAAAACTATATATTTACCATTTGTTGGTAGAGACCGTTAAAATTGTTAACCTTCGTTAACATCTTGTTCCATTTTAAGTTCAATTGGTGGACGTTTCTGTTCGTACCACCTCTTTGTTGCTTGAAGTGTTTGAGAACTCGAGACCAAAAACGATCGGACTTTTGTTGGTTTCCGATAATCTTGTCTTCGGAAACGAAGAGCCAAGCTTTTGCCAAACATGCCTCTTCGGCAGGGGTCCAGGTGACACGTGCCGCTCGACCCGAAACATTTTGTTGAGTTTCGGGTACAGTTTCATCATCATCATCATCGTCGGCTTCGTGATGGGGTTGTTGGTATTGTTGTTGGTTGGCGAAATGTTGATGCTCCCGAAATTGTTGGACATTATCTTCATCTTCGTCGTCGTCTTCATGATGGGGGTCACGGTATTGGTCACGAAATTGTCGGCTTTGGTATTGTTGTTGGTGGACGAAATTTTGGTATTGGCTCGATTCGGGTAAGAAGAATCGTCCGGGTTCGATTTGAATCGGCATACCCGGAGAAGGTGGGTAGAAAGGGTAGTTCATCGGGTTTGAAGATGGTGGTGGCATCGAGTCTCTTTGTTGTTGCGGGTTTAACGAACGAGGTCGTATTTTTTTCTTGGCTTGACCCTTCGAAGAGCTCGGGTTTGATCGATCCATTGTTTGAGTGAAAGAGTTTGATTATGGTAGTGGTAGAAAATAGAAATGGTGTAGAAGAGAGTGTAGAAGAGAAGAGTGAAAGAGTTTGATTATATAAAAAAAAATTAATTTTTTTTTTTAAAGTTTAAGACCGTTCAACGGTCAAAAACCTTGAAACCAACAAACAAAACCAGCGGCGAGAAGTAGATTCTTGGCCTCGCTTTCGCCGAAGCCGCTAGACCGGCGGCGGTGTTTGCCGCAGAAGTTTGCGGCGCCACGGCTTTTTTGCCGCCCACTCCGTCCCCCCTTATATGAAGTTTAGCCCATTGTTTTACAGGCTACGGGTTTGCGTGCATGCTAATGCTTAGTCGTAAACTTTAGTTTTTTTCTAAAGCTTATTTGATAGTTTTTTCTAAAGCTTTTATGATAGTTTTGCCAAATAAGGGGGTTTACCTTAAATAAGCTTTAGAAGATATATGAGATCCCAATTGGACTCTACATATATATATATGCACACTAGGTGAGTAACGCGTGTACTACACGGGTTGAATAAATATTTATAATATGAGATAACTTTAAAAAATTGATATGCAATTTAAAAATTATGAATGATAAGACTGTGAGATCATATCCAATAATTATTTAAAGTAGTTAAGTAAAAAATATATTTTTTATTGAATATAGTAAATTAGAGTATTTCGTATATCGTAGCTGGAAAATAAATTGCTTAATGATTTACTTTAAAATGTGTTTAGAATTACAATAATAAAAGTTATTATTATTTAGGACTACTTGAATTTTCAGAGAATGTCAAATGATAATTAAAAAAATGTTAAAGATGATAAATGAACTAATAAAAGTTAATTTTGAGAATATAAAAGGGTATTTGACATTTTAATATTTTAATTGAATAAATCAACCACCCTAATATATTATATTTTTAATTAATAAATAATAGTAAATATTATTATAAATTAAAAAATTGAGTGTTACATCTCTTAATATTAGAAAATTCAAATAACTTATTTAAATTTGGTAAGTTAGTTAATAAATAATTTATGTAAATATATACTTAAAGAATATTAATAACTATTTATAATAAAATTTAATTAAATGTAATGTTGAACTTTAGATTTAGAAAGTTAAAATATTAAATTTGGAAATTTTGAATTTTTAAATGAAGAAAATGTAAAATTGAGTGTGGTGTTGACAAGTGGACAAACTTAGGTGGAGGCCCTAAAAAAATGACATATGGCATCCAACTTATTGCTTTATTAGAATGAAAGATATAGTCGGTCACTGTCATTCAATTTTCGACATGCAGTGAAAACCGGTCATCAAAATCAATCTCTAAAAACTAGCCGCGTGATATTTAAAAACGGGTGATGTGAAAACCAGTCAAAATCCCCCAAAAGCGTCGTATTAGGATGGTCTAATAATCAATTTTCATTCAAATATATGTTTTTGTAAACATTTAATTAAATTGAACATTTCTAATAATTAAAGGTTTTGGATTATGGATGTCTAATTATTATTATTAATATTAGAATAGGGTGCTATGGTATGTTATATGATTGGAGAAAAATGATAAGAATGAATTATATTCATTAGATCTTAAATTAAATGAAAATCTATGGCCTAAAGTTTTTCTATGTAAAATTAGAGAGAAAAAGAAAAGATTGAACGACATTTTTGACTTTTCATCAAGTTCTTCCCATTTTTTAAACATTCATAACTTTAAATACAATATTATTATTTTTTTTTCAAAAAATTACAACATAAAAATGAGTGTTTTTATCTTTAAAACGCTTACAGTGCTGCTATATAATAAATAAAAAACTACTCTTTCGGTAGTATCAAAATGTTCAGATTATTGTGTCATATTAAAAATAATTTTTTTTTTCATTTTATCAAAACACTCGTTTTTATAGTGATTCATTCGTACCTTTCTTACCCAAACTAAATTTATCATTTGAACATTGGAAATGCACATTGAATCACTGTGTTCTTCTAATTACTAATTTTATAATCATTGCTCTTTATTTACTTATGTTAATGCATTGCAACCTCGCTCTCCCTCATCGTGACGTCCAGATCGTGTTCTCGCCTCGGTTGTTCAACGCGGTGCCAATCTCGTTTCAAGAATTGCTACGAAGTGTATTAGTGTTGGTATTGTAAAATTGATGTGAGTTTGAATCTTTATAAGTGTAAATTATCAAATTGATAAGTGGCGTAGGAGAAGTTTATAAAAATTGCCGTTAGAAAAAAAAAACATCAAATATTATTTTTTTATCCAATATTTGGAACCTTAACAATTAAAATTAAATTATTTTTGTAGAGGGATATGAATGTTGTTATTAAATTCTGTCTGCAATGCTATGCATGGTATTGAATTTATATAGAGTAGATGTTCTTAAATCTAGTCAGGGATTTAAATATGTAAGATACTTTGTATCTATGGCAGCCATTACATACCAACATTGATATTTGTATCGATACTTGTTTGGTCAAAATTAGTAAGTTATGAACTATCATTTTAATGTCCATTCTTTATAGCTGTTTTTATTGTTTAACCTATTCATATGAATTTATTAGTTTCATTATTAGTTTTGGTGTGATACAAAAAACTTATTATTATTTGCACTAAACCATATATTTTGAAAAATTATATATATATTTTTTTTACTTTATATAATAACTTATGGATAGTTTAATTTTGACATTTAAATACACCCACATGAATATTGTTAAATTTTTGTAACTTTTTAAAAAATAGATTGTGATTTTAAAAATTTTAGGTGTGGGAGGGGGCCTTCATCTCACTTACCACCAAAGTTTTGCACAACTTTTCCATGATTTCATACTCACCCTCACTCTTTGTCTCTTTGACTATTGACTCCCACCATCACTGCTGCATAAACTACTACTATTCCATGTTATTAGGAATTTCCTATATTATCCCTCTTGCATATTTTTTGGTTGTTGGAATGACACCTTCATCGATTAAAATACCATTCATTGATTAAAATGTATACCTAATTTCTAAAGTATGAAAGGCAATGATCCTTAAGGTCCCTTGCTCGAATCTATGTTGCATATGATTGTATATTTGCATATGAATCAATTTAATAAAAAAGTAGCTAACTTTATATTTATTTTAACATTATTCCATGTATATATATCATTCCTTGTTAGCAAGTAAAGGTGATCAACATGAGCTAATGGACATCTTGAAACTTTAAGAACTTGTCTCATTATCATTTGCACTCATGAAATGATTTAAAGTGGAAACTTTAGATATATATAGAGCAAGTTTGATCTGATACTATGTTTTTTATCTACATACATGTCATACGTGCACGACTAAAAGATAGGATGTATGCATACGAGATAAGATTTCGATCCTTCAAAATAAAATATCATACAAATCATAGAGAACTTAAAATTTTATGTTAGTTTGTTTTGTTCTAGAAAGTGATTGTTGTAAACTAGGTGTAAAACGATTAAGATAATCGTTATACAAACATAAGCATTTCACAAGAATAGAAAATAAATGAAAGTCTAACCGAACCGACGATCAAGATACGGAAGTATGATCACGAACAGCAACTCTATCAGTCCCTGCAAAACCTGAAGAACACAGAAACAAAACGAAAGGAACCGGGCTTGTGTTTGACACAATTCCCTTAAACAGATTCGTCGTCTGTTCCCAGGGTACACCGAACGAATGTGTGGTTTATTCGTGTGTATTCTTATGATCAAAACTCGTGTATTTATACACGCAAAAGACATACGAACGGTTCATTCTTTACTCATGATTTATTGAATATAATCATTCACACAGGTTTCGGAGCTACATTCGTGTCCGCAGGTCGCGCGTTCAGAATTTCGGCTCGACAACCCATTTTTCGCACCCCCCCCCCCTGCGCGAGGGTATGAGCTAGAGTAAAACATAACACAAGTGATATCTAGAGCTTTGAGGTTTATCCTTATAAACCAATTCACCTTTTGTTCCTACACCAATGTGGGATAGCCCACATCACATTTTCCAAATTTGAACAAAAATACTTTTGAGATAAACATCTTATTCACACACATTTTCCAACAGTGATTTCTCGCGAGGGTTCAAGTCTCATTATGATGAATACATGTGTAGATTTAGAAGAAAGGTAAGAGGTTCCATGTGTTACCCTACGTAATATTCGTTATTATTATCTTTTAATTTCTATGTTACTTTTTTTGACATAAACAACCAACAAACGAATAACCTCAAACTTTAACTTTAACAAGACAGAATCCACTAAATTTAAACTTGTCAAAAATCTGTTCATAAGTATCAAGACCCATGCCATATGGGTCGTTTTCCAAACACTATAGAACCTTAACTTTTCTCAAGAAAACATGGGTTTTATACCTTTTTCTCATTCGAACCACTAAGCTTTTTTCTTGCAACATTTAGCCTGGTTCAATCTTCATAAAAACAACTTATAATGCAAAATAATGCCAATGATCTTTGCGTATTGAGTATTGTATATTGATTGTATAACCCTAAAAAATATGTACAAGCACAAGGGTGCATATATAGTAGTATAATATTTATAACCTACCCTTAACTTCTCTGTATTACAACATGTTCTAATAAAGATAGACCCACAATCACCCATGCTTTAAAAGTGTTAATTTTTTAAACTAAATACTCGGTCATGGGTTCGAAAAGTTAAATCAATCTTAACTAAAAGTTTGACCATAAAAACATTTAAAGATGTTTAAAAAAAAATCAACCACATAAAAACATTTAAAAGTTGATAAAAAAAAACTAATAATCATGTACTTTTTAATAATCATGAACGTCGTTACGTAGTTTTTTTGTATTGCTTTAGTCTTTAGCTCATTACATTGTACTACTTAGCAGTGCAAATGTTTTGTATGCATCTTTCTTGTATTTTCGATTTTATTTACGTTGTGCTTTAGCAGTACATATATATGATTTATGTAACCGTGGTATCCCAGTGTTAACGAGTGGATAATAAATCTACTTTTATTATAAAACGTAACAATTTAAAGATAACTATAACTTACATTAAAAAAGAGATAAATGTTAAAAAAACAAAAGTAAACCGATAATTCAAATAAAGAAAAGATATGATCATAATTAAATAATAGTTTAAATTTAAATCTTCTGCATAATCTTCAACCCGGATGCCACATCAAAATAATTTCCAATCATAATGCTCTATCACACTCTTTATCCTTACACTTTTTATTTTTTCTTCTGCATTGATATGCTTCATTCTCTAAGCCCCAAATCAAATAAAGATAGGTATGGGTCACACTAAAGGAGGAGGAGGCCACATGAAAATGATTGTTAATACTCTTTTTATTATTATTATTATTATTGATACCAGCCCGTATATATATTACAATATATTTTTAAAAATATTATTTAATTAATAACATCAAATATATCTAATATTATATATTTTTAGGCATACGTTTAAACATAACGTATAAGAAATAATGTAACTTATATTACAAAATTAGATTTTAAGATAATATATAATTAAAATCCTTAATATAATAAGTTTAGAAAAAGAGTTTTTTTAATTATTTAAAATTATTAGTATTTAATAGGAGAAATGTTGTTATTTAATATGAGTGATGCAGAAAGTTTTTTATAAGAGTTAATGTGAAGATGATACGTGATATAGATGATTTTTGTTTATTATATAGTAAATTTTTATTATTATAACTATTGTTAGTTTGTATTTTTTAATATATACTAGTTATTTATTGGTTTAAAAAATATTTGAGGTGGAAGTAAGACGAAATACGAAAAAAGATTTGATAAGTTAGTGACACGAAAGTGCGAAGAAAGACTCCTTCAACCTAAGTCATCCATTTATGTCACAATGTGTTTGAATCCTTCTTTACGTTAAAGTTGTTAATAAACCAACTTCTTAAGTAGTGGGTGACCAAATGATTAAATGATAAGATACGGTATAGGCTAGAATCACCACTTTTTACTTCAATAAAACTAGTTTTTCTTTACCGTGAGTCCGTGAGTTCGATTAAGAATCTTTTTATTACTTGTTAAAATACATATATAACATATACAAATTAAGAAAGATAGAGCTCTTAACTCATTTTGCATGGCATCAACCCAATGAGGATATCGCAAGGCGACTTTGAAGGAGCGGGGATCAGACGAGGCTAGAAGCGATTGAATGACGGGACTGGACGTGGAAATGTGAGCATGCGATTTGGGTTTGAAAATCCCAGCCTTGGCCCGCGTGACCATAGGATGGCCCGTAGGAATCGGATGAGAGGAAGTGGGGCTGGATGGCGAAGGAGCTGATTGACGAGAGGGGCTTGTAGGAGGGGTAGGAGGATTACTAGACGAGTCTGATTCATCCTCAGATGACGAGGACGATGAGGGGTTGGGGGAGCCAGAGTCATCATCCGATGACGAGGAGATGACTGGTTCTGGTTGCGGTTGACAGAGGGGAGTATCACAAACATGACACGGAGATGGGCCAGCTGGATTGGGCCGACCAGCAGGACCCGAGTTGATGGAGGACGGGCTGGGAGTGTTTGAATAGGTGGTGGGCTGTTTGGGCCTAACAGATGTGGATGCAGTGGTATCCAGGAAAGAAGTAACAGGGAGTTGCGAGGGGTTAGAGGAGTCAAGTTCATTAGCAAAGGGGAAGATAGACTCATCAAATTTGGCATGTCGTGTGATAAAACAACGACGGGAGGTAGGATCAAAACACCGATAGCCTTTATATTGAGTAGTGTAACCAAGGAATATACATGGTAGAGCACGGGGTTCAAGTTTATTAGCCGCGTAGGGCCGAAGATAGGGGAAGACACGACATCCAAATGTGCGAAAGTGTTTATAGTTGGGTCGAATGTGATGTAAGAGCTCAAACGGGGATTTGTTTTCAGTAACTTTGGAGGGTAATCGGTTTATAATGTATATGGCACTACTAAAGGCTTCAACCCAATAATGCAAGGGAGCTTTGGAGTTGAAAAGGAGAGCAAGTCCCGTTTCAACAATATGTCTATGTTTTCGCTCTACCCGACCATTTTGTTCAGGAGTATACGGGCACGAGAGGCGATGAAAGATGCCATGTTCTTCAAAAATTGTTTTGACGATATTGTTTACAAACTCCGTGTAGGAGGGGTAGGAGGATTACTAGACGAGTCTGATTCATCCTCAGATGACGAGGACGATGAGGGGTTGGGGGAGCCAGAGTCATCATCCGATGACGAGGAGATGACTGGTTCTGGTTGCGGTTGACAGATGGGAGTATCACAAACATGACACGGAGATGGGCCAGCTGGATTGGGCCGACCAGCAGGACCCGAGTTGATGGAGGACGGGCTGGGAGTGTTTGAATAGGTGGTGGGCTGTTTGGGCCTAACAGATGTGGATGCAGTGGTATCCAGGAAAGAAGTAACAGGGAGTTGCGAGGGGTTAGAGGAGTCAAGTTCATTAGCAAAGGGGAAGATAGACTCATCAAATTTGGCATGTCGTGTGATAAAACAACGACGGGAGGTAGGATCAAAACACCGATAGCCTTTATATTGAGTAGTGTAACCAAGGAATATACATGGTAGAGCACGGGGTTCAAGTTTATTAGCCGCGTAGGGCCGAAGATAGGGGAAGACACGACATCCAAATGTGCGAAAGTGTTTATAGTTGGGTCGAATGTGATGTAAGAGCTCAAACGGGGATTTGTTTTCAGTAACTTTGGAGGGTAATCGGTTTATAATGTATATGGCACTACTAAAGGCTTCAACCCAATAATGCAAGGGAGCTTTGGAGTTGAAAAGGAGAGCAAGTCCCGTTTCAACAATATGTCTATGTTTTCGCTCTACCCGACCATTTTGTTCAGGAGTATACGGGCACGAGAGGCGATGAAAGATGTCATGTTCTTCAAAAATTGTTTTGACGATATTGTTTACAAACTCCGTGCCTCCATCACTTTGAAAGACTTTGACGGTGGTGGAGAGTTGATTGTGAACAAGCTTAAGAAAAGCGGGGAGGATTTTGTAAAAATCAGTTTTTACCCGTAAAGGGTATAGCCACGTAAAGCGACTAAAATCATCAACAAAGGCCACATAGTATCGGTAGCCATCTTTGGATACAATAGGAGACGGTCCCCATAGATCACAATGAATAACGTCTAAAGGTTTCAAGGCACGTTTATCATTGTTGTCAAATGGAAGTTTGTGGCTTTTGGCCATTTGACAAGGAGTACACACAATTGGTTTAGGCAATAAAGAGGTGACATTCAACATACCAAATTTATTTAATAACGAGATTACATCAAAATTGACATGCCCCAAACGGGCATGCCACAATTCAAATGACTCTTTATTTGACGACACGGTAAGAGCGAGAGGAGCATCCTTCAAAACATAGAGCCCGTGTTCACATATTCCCTGGGCCAAAATTTGCTTCGTTGAACGATCCTGAATAGCAAACGAAGGATATGAGAACACAACATCAACATGGTTATCACGAGTCAACTTACTAATGGAAAGAAGATTTTTAGTGATATTAGGTACAACAAGAATATCTTTTAGGTGCATATGAGGGGAAAGAAAAGAGAAACCTTTGTGGGTGACGGGAAGGGTGTTCCCGTTACCAAAAGTTACCCTTGACGTACCGGAAAGAGGAGTATTGGCATGAGTATGAGAGGACGATCCAACCATGTGATCGGTAGCTCCCGAGTCGACATACCAATCCGGATTGGAATTGGATACGGTGCACTTGGATTTGAAGGATTGGGCCACCTAGGCTTCCACCGGAGCATTGGACGAGGCGGTTTGATTCAAGAGACTATAACAGTTGGAGGCTTTGTGCCCCGGCTTACCGCACCACTGACACGGGTCGGGTTGATAAAACCGACCTCCACGACCACCACGTCCACCACGATTCGAGCCACGAGAAAACGAACGGTTGTTTCCTCGTCCCCGGTTATTGGAACGATTTGAAGGGGAGCGGCTATTCTGGGCAGTGAACGCGACGGCAGGGGGAGTGGCATTATTGTGTTGATTTCCATGAAGGCTACGGGTAAAGATCTCAGTGTTTTCGGCGCGAATTTGAAGATCACGAAGTGTGATATCCGGTTGGGCAGCCTTAAGAGAAATCGAGAAATTTTCGAAGGCCGGACCAAGACCTTTGTAGAACGCATGAGTCTTGTCCGCCTCCGACCATGGCTGACCGATGGCGGCCAACTGATCAGTGAGGGCCTTAAAGCGCCGGCCGAACTCCGCAACAGTCTGATTCCCCTTGGTGATCGTGTTTAACTGGTCTTTAATGTTCTGAACCCGTTCGATAGAGGCATCAGAATAGATGGCAGCCAGGGCCTGCCATTTTTCACGCGCGGTTTTGTAGCCGACAATATCAGGAAACACTTCTTCCGTCAAACTGTTATGGAGGAGGACAACCGCCTTCTTCTCTTCAGATTTCCAGTGTTTGAAATCTGGATTAGGAACGACCTTGTCACCCTCTTGAATGGTCTCCGGCGGAATAGGGGTGCCGTCGATGTGATCGGACAGTTCCTGGTACTCGAACAGAGACAGCATGTGGTTCATCCATAGAACGTAGTTGGTAGGGGTGAGACGAAGAGGAATTGAGTGTAAGGCAGAGTTGAATTTGGAGATTTGGGAGACATCTGAGGAAGAAGAAGCCATGAGAAAGGGAGAGGAGGAAGACGATCGGAGGAAGCAGGGAAGAGGAGGGGGAATCGGCGCAATTAAAGGGGAGGTGAAGGGAAGGGTCTGGCTGATACCATATGATCAGTTAAGTCTCCACATAATTAGTGGAGATATGAGTCCCTTTAAATAACACAAAATATTACAACAAGAACACAGCAGAATACAATAATTACATAAATGAACCTCAAGCAATCTATATTTGATTCACAATGATGACTTGAACAATGGTTGCAACAAAAGTTAATAAAATTTGATATGACTTACATGAAATACTCGTCGATTACATTCTCTAAGGGTGCATTGATAATAATTAAAGTACACGAACATGAAACAGCATGTCCTGGGTTAATGAAGAAAACGACTATCGCGAGAAATAAATATCAAAATAATATATAGAGGAAAGTATGCAGGAAAACCGATGAAAAAAATATTTAGCATACATACAAATGAAACGTAAATTAAGCAACACATGCATGAGAACATTGAACCCTAAACACGACTCGATTTTAAACAAAATATGAACCCTAAACTCTAAAATTGTAAAAAAAAAAATCACTTAAACTCATAAATTGTAATATTGTAATAATACTTGTTAATAACCCGATTTTTAACATACAAAACATCATATTTAAATAAAACAATTTGGCCAAAATGAAATTAAAATAGAAAATATAAGTGAAGACTTTTAAATAAAAAGACCTAAATTTCGTGGATACAAAAAACAATAAATAAATGGACTTAAACACGTCTCGATCTTAAACAAAAACCGAACCCTAAATTATAAAAATACTTATTAATAACCACAATTAAACTTTTTTGAGTACCAAATATCTTATAGAAAAACAAAATTATATGGCGAAAATGAAAAGAAAAAATATTAACAAAGATGTCAACATTTAAACACCTAAAAGTATACTATTAATTAGGTTTATGTAGTGAAAGTAAAAATATTAATAGAGACTTTTATATTAAAACTTTTTGTTCATTCAATTAAATGAACGATTCAGAACGAACACGCACACATGTATCATATCGTTCATTCGTTTACATTTGCTTATTTACTTTCGTTTATATTTGTTCGTTTATTTACTTTTCGTTTATGTTTGTTTATATTCAATTTCGTTCATTATCGGAAGGCTTTGTTATTGAAATCTTAATGTGTTATATTTTCGTTTGCGTGCTCTCTTTCTTATATTCTTTTGTGTTTGCTTAGGTTCACGAATTATTTGTTTAGAATTTTAAGTTTTAACAAACAAACACGCAAATTTTCATTATCTTAACATACTCATGTTTTTGTTTCTCCGATTCATTTACATATATATCTAATTCGATATTACCTCCTCAAAACTATTTTATTATACATAAAAAGTTTATGCAGACTCATGGTCTAAGTTTTTGTGGAACTTGCCCTATCCACCCAATTTTTTATTTAAAGAAATTAGAGCACGGATCGGAGAAAGACGCCTTTGTTTTCTCTACTATGTGTAATTGGGCGTGATAAGCCCTCCTTGCCCAATATAACGCCCCACATAGCGCCCCTGGGCACCCCCCGGGGCGCC
>JBCNJP010000019.1:3574039-3642029 GCA_039602395.1 Deinandra increscens subsp. villosa
TACCTATCTTTAATTTAGAAGATAAGGAATAGTAGTTCCATGGTAATTTTGTAATTTTGATAAACTTTGAGGCTATAGGTTGTATGAGAAAATCAGAGATAAATCAGAGATAAGGGATTCTGTCCATGGTTTCACCAGATGTGTACGCCATCGACCTACCTCACCAAACCTCCCATCTTCTTCAACAAACACACCACCCCCATACCTGCTTTTCCATTCTTCAAGACTCTGCTCGATTTCTTTCACACACAGCGAGATTGGGTCTTTTTAGATCTTTCTCCGATTTTCGATTTGATTCATCCATCGCTTCTATCGTCAACCGATTGTCGTCGATTTCAAGAAATATACCATGTAACATCCACAAGGTATTTCATATACGTTAATCGTTATTGATTTCTTCATTATATGGTTTCATATTATTGCGATTAAGAGGGGAGTTTTCAGATTCTCACATGCGTTGAATGTGCTCCACTTGGTCCTTTTATCTCGAATAATCTTATAGGTTATCATGTGGGTTTTGGTGTGTTATCACAGGTACGTGTCTCTGTCCCTCTAATTTCTTTTGTTTTGTTGTCTCTTGCTATGGGATTTTCGTAACCCTAATGAAATTAGGGCATATCATGACTTTTTCTTTTTCGTTTGTCAATTGCAGGTCTATCCGATTGTTTCTTTGTTTTGTGGTGGACACACTAAGGTTTGATTCTTTGCTCTAACTTGATAGTAGCAAGCAGATTTCTAATTGCATCGTACTGTACCTCGAAGTTGAGTTTTAGTATGGGTGATTTGTTATGTTAGTTATTTTGGTTCTTTTATGACATCCTGAGCTTTTACCGCTGCATTTTTCTGAATTGCTGAGCTAAGAATCTGTTAATTTTTTATTTTTATTTTTTGCTGATATGGGTCCATATTTTTGGGACTTGCGGTTGTTAGGTGAAATGAAACAGGTGCTGATATGAAGGGTAAGGATGATTTTTTGGAGTATTAGGTTATACTAGCTATAATTTTTCTTATTAGTTTTATTGCATTTGTAGATGAGCAGATTTACACACGATATGAAAACTGTGAAGATAATCTTGGTGTAGTTTTTGTGATATTGAAGGTATGTAGTTTCTTTATTTCATAATTTTGTTGATCCATACTATGAAGAACTTTTTTTGGGGGTTCATAATTTTGTTTATAGGGTAATGGTAGTGTTTTTTGTGTTTTTGTTATTGTCCCCATATGTGACATGATAAAAAAGGTACAAAAAGAACAAATTTCTCCCGTATGTAGTTATTTTTTGTTCTTTTTGGCTGACCATGGTTAATTTTAGTTGTTTTTTGCTGACCATGAGAAGCCCCGGGAGAATGAAAAGAACTCTATCAATAATGTGTTTTTTTAGTATGGTATACCTCTAATCCCATTGCAAAAATAGAAGATGATTCTACTGAAAGATAAGGTTTTAAGAAGCATATTGTCTAGACTTATAACTTTACCAAAAAAAATTAAAAGGTTGACAATTGGTATTCATTATTATGCAGGGAATGCTAATTGTTGGATGAACTGTGAAGTGTTGGATCCTAAAACGTACATGTCAGTGTTAACGAAGGCTCTGGGAAAATGCAGCTATACAGTGCTGTGAAATGCACCTATACAGGGCTGGAAATACAACTGTACAAGCTGTAAAATGGTCCTGTTAAGCAGACATATAGGTCTGAAAAAACGCACATGCAGGGCTGGAAATATGAGTGTAAAGAGCTGGGATGCACCTGCACAGGATTGGAAAAAGGACCCGTTGATATTGACTCGCGTATAGCCGTATAGGTAATCCTTAAAAAACTGTTGAAACTATTTGGTGGCAATATCTTTAATGGTTGTTAATGTTCTATGGACGGGAAGTGGAAAATATACACATTGTGGGCTCCACCAATCGTAATTCTTGAAGATCAATGGGTCAGTGGAAATCAAAGAGATGTTACACGGATCTTCCAGATGTTGTTTGCAAATCAAAACGTTGTTTCGTACATCTTCCAGATGTTTGTTTGAATCAAACGAGTAAGCAATAGTTTTCTCATTCTTCATTTATATAGAAGGGTATATGTGGTCTCATTCATGCAATTTTGTAACTTTTAGACTTTATAATGCCAATATGTTACTCGACCAAAACAACCAATTTAAGCCACTACTAATGATTTTGTTCAATTAAATCAAAATATTTATTACAAGTTTGGTAACTAAAGTTAAGACAGGTGCTTGAGCTACAATATTAGGTGCTTGAGCTACGATATTTAGTAAAAAAAAAAGTTGACTAAGTTCTGGTTATGATGTTTAGCAATGAAAACTTCAGACTTCTTTCTAAGAGTTGCACCATCCTAGGTTCTTAGTTGCTGTTGCATCTCAATGATTTTAGTCAATTAAGAGGTTACAATTTTTGTGTAACAATTTCTTTGTGTGGTGATTCTGGGACAACTTTATGTAATTATTCTTACCAAATTTTGGTTTTATATCCAGCCATAGAAGTTATATTTTTTCAATGTAACAGTCTCTTTGTGTGGTAATTCTACAGGTATGCAAGTGTCGACGCTCGAGTAGCCAGGCCATCATGTAATACAAAAATGATGAAGCCCCCATATTCGGTTTGGATCTGTACAAATTGGTTTTTGGGTTTGGATCTATATCTAAATTTTGTGTGTTTTTTTGGTTTGGATCTTTAGCCGCTTCCTTACTTGAGGTTAATTTCATTCCAACCTTCATATTGAATTTAATTTTGAATGGTAATTAGCTACTTTTGGTATTTATTTCGACGTGGTTGCAGATCAAGGTATTTAGAAAATATGGAATGGTACCTTTAAATTTATTTCAACTATAGTAGAACGTTATTTTTTATTTCCTTTGGTCAAGGATCATTATTTTTAGGAGTTTTTGATCTCTCCTTTGTATGCCGCAATACAAAACCAGCTACTAAAACAAAAACTAGTGCCGCCGCAACGCGCGGCTGGTGATGCTCTGTTCCTAGACTAAAGCAAGCTGTCTCAAAAAACTCCAAAGATGTATTGAAGGTTTGGGCAATGGATTGGAGGTAAAAGGTGCCAACTGTGGATTTGGACTTTGTTAAAGAAATAATTACTGAAAAGTGTTAACTATGAAAATTACAATACGCTCTTCAACCAATTTCTTTAACAATACACAACGTATAGGTTGAATATGAAAATTACACTTTGAGTTTCTAGTACGGTGTCATATTAAAATTACTTTTTGTTTTTTATTTAAAAAAATTAATAAACATAACCAAACAAACACAAAGCAAACGAATTTATTCAGTTTACTATACGCTGCGTATTGTGTTATACGCAGCGTATTTGGAAATTCCATGTCAGAGAATGTCAGATCTGTAACTTTGTCGGTAAAAAGTCTTATACGCTGCGTATTGTATCATACGCAGCGTATAGGGATGTCCAAATAGACGCTTCGATTCGTTAAATATGTACATTCTCTTCTACTAAAATAGCAATGATATTAAAAATATAAAATCTTATTATTGTAATAATTTTTAAAATAAAATGTTAAAATTTTATTATGTCCCACTAAAGTCATTCAACTTTTATTAGATATTCCAATCTTGTATAATTTTTTATAAATACTAAAATTTTATAAAATTAACTTAGACAAACGAAACATATATGAATCTTGATTAATATTTGACCAACTGAATTTTTAAAATTAACTTAAAAAAAGGATGTAATCGTAATAAAACAAATATTATTAAATAATAACCAAGTTTAATTCAAGTCAAATTTGAAAAATTAATCACTAAATATTAATCGACATTCACTATATGTCTCATTTTCTTAAGTTAACTTTATAAAATTATAACATTTATACAAAAAAAAATATATGAGATTGGAACACTTAATGAATATTGAGGGACTTTAGTGAGATATATGAATGTCGGCTAATATTTAGTGACTAATTTTATTAATCACTAAATATTAACGATATTCATATATGTCTCATTTTATTAGTTAACTTTATAAAATTTTAACATTTAAACAAAAAGGATATATAAGATTGAAACACTTAATGAACATTGAGTGAATTATTATTATTATTAGTATTATTATTATTTTTTTTTTATTATTTTTATTATTATTATTACTTTGCTGACAATTATATATTATTTATTTATTATTATTATTATTATTTTTTGTTACATTATTGTTTTAGTAATTAACTAGATTTACTATATATGCGTTACCACGGAGATAACACGGGTACACAAAACATTTGTAGTGCTAATATGCAACCGTAAAAAAAATACGTAACATATTTAAAATTAAAAGTGAAATGATTAAAGTATCAAACTTATGACCTAAAAAGTATGTTAGCCACGCTTTTACCTATTACACCACCAACTCATATGTTATATGTGTTGCGTTTAGAAAAATACACGATTGATGTCACGTGACCTTCACCGAAAGACACAACGTGACATTCACCTAAGGATGTCATGTGGACCAATAGAAGTCAAGTATTAATCATTCACACTTGTTAATTAGTAGTATAATAATACTTAAAAATCAATTACTTTTTTTTGTATTAAAAATAAAAGAAATGGTAAAAAGATAGAGTGAAAGATAACGTAGGAAGAAAATATAGCGTTGAGTTAGGTAAACAAAATAGTGAAAATTGAAAGATACACTAATTAAGATGATATGCTCTAATTACGAGCAATGGGATGCTTTTTGAAAGGTTAGGTTTACACCCACTTAACTTTCACAGTGTGCACAGTGAAGTGTGGAAAAAATAAAGACTTTTAGTTATATATATATAGTACGTTTGAAAGTTGCAATTACCAACTTGAAAATGATTTCTTTGTATATATTTAATAGCATATATATTGAAATCTAAGATAATTATTAAATCAGATAGGTTGAATTAAATGGTCACCAATAATCCCACCAACAAACTAAAGTAACTTGACTAGAAGAAGGTTGAATATCTAACATTGATCATGAAATGGAGCCAATTAACCGGACCATATGCACCATGGGTGGAAGACAATGGTGATGCATCATGTGTAATTTCGACACATGGTGGAAAAGCCACCAATTAGCTATCTCCAAAATGCATGTCCTTGTTTGATTTTAGAAAGGGTTGTTATTTTCAAACAAAAATCAAACAAGTGAGTCTAGTTCAGCTGAATCAGTACGCTATTGGGGTTTGTAGTTTTTAAAGGCCGGACAGTATGATGGATGATTCACGTGTAAGTTTAACAATAAATAAAAAAATTATTAAAGATTCAAATCTTATAGAGAAGATAAGCTTAATATTACTTGTTCTTTATGTACATACTTGAAAATTCGTGTTTCAAACAAAATTACTTTTTCATTTTATTTTGTTTTATACTTTCATGGTATCATGTTGCTGTTGCAGCGCTGCCACTCTCACTGAATCTGAAGATAAGGTAAAATTATATAACCTAAACCTACATCTAATTGTGTGTTATCTGGCGATTTACACATGTTATTAATATTAATTATGTTTGGGAGGTGGCGGATGTTTTATAATTTAATATTAATCCCTTGTTTTGCTTGTTTCCTGAGCCCATAAAACCCACGTGAACATCAAACTATACCTTGTTTTTTTTTTCTTTTTTGATTTTCTTTTTGTCTTATCTTATCTTTAATCACATATCAAAACAATTATTAGTAATCAACGAACTCGAAATTTAGATATTAAGTCTACCTCTAACGTAAAGAAAATGATATCAAGTCATAAACTTAATAGAATGACATGAAATTTAGATGGTCATGGGTGTTTAATACTTTGTTTGGAATTTTAGTCATAAAAACCCGACCCGACCTGATCCAAATAGTTTACTGACGAGATGACGAAAATCCAAGCACCTAAAACAAGCGACCCCATGAAAAATAAGTCTAGGCCTGTCACTGATCACACTACATCACATAACATGAGGTATACCTCATGCCTTAAAAAGAAATTTCCTAAATATTAAATATGGTATGGTGTAATATAACATCATTACATAGTTCTCACTTATTACTAGAAACGATTGAAACCCACTAAAAATGGGACTTTAATTCCCACTTATACTCCGATAATTCAAGTGGGCCTTTATTATTTGTCTTTTAAATTGAGCCCATGCTCTCTGTAATTTTCTTTTAATTCTGGCCCAACCTTCAAAATCGAATCAATACCAGTTTGGTTATAATTTTGTTCTCTTTAATTTTCATTGAATTATGGGCCAACCTTCAAAATCCAATCATCAGTCGGTTATAATTTGTTCATACTAATTACCCTATATTAACATAAGGCAACTTATGGTATTAATTCTTAAGCATAGTGTACAAGTCACAATTGCATCCTTTTATAATAGGCTGTGGGTACCATTTCTGTTCCGTAATGTACAACCCATGGCCCATGGCTTTTCACTTTACATGTGCTGCTTCTCTGCTTTACTTTCCACGTCATTCGTTGCTTTACCGAGGAGAGATAGCAGGTGAGAGACCCACGTCGTGAACAGAAGGGAGTACGTTGGTCAAAATATGCTTTTTGGGAGGTCTAACTTTACACGCCTTCGATGACCCTTCAATCTGGCTTTCCTGTCAACTCCTTTCCTCTCTCTCTTCATCGCTCAGTTCTCTTTTTCTCTCTTCAAGAATCTCAGTTCTCTTTTTCTCTCTTCAAGAACACCGATGGTGTTTAATCTCTCTAATCAGCCTCTATGCGCCGATGACATAGGTAGTATGCTATTTCATTGTGGCGGTGTTGCGTTTTCTCTTTCTCGCAGCCGTTGATGGATCCTTTGACGGATTAGGGTTTCTAAAAACCCCTAAAATAACACCTCTCTGTCGCTCCGTCGTTGCTCCGTTTGTGGCTAGGATCTGAGCTTGAGTGACGTGTCATTTCTGTTTGTGGTTCCGGTGCCGTTGAAAAAATGGTCGTTTTTTACTGATGGGTTTATGGTGCTTGCCTCTGTTGCTCCGCCTATGGCGTTGAAGCGGCGGAGGTTAACCCACATCTTTGAGATGTAAAGCCTGATTGTTGTTATCTTCGTCGTTGTTTAAGATCTTCACAAAATATGAAAAACCTATTAGGGTTTGAGCCGGTTCGGTTTTTTGTTTTTGTGGTTATTTGTTGGTCTGTTTCAATCTGATGAAACGCTATCTCCCTGTCTGAACAGAGTGCTTTGCTTCCCAGATGCGAGATGAAATTGGTTTTCGATGTCTCCATCGAGGTAAGTTAATCGTTGATTTTAGGGTTTTGTTTAAGATTGTGCAGGTCAGTTTCTCTAGCTCATCCATCGCTGATTTTAGGATTTCGTTTAAGATTATGCATGTCTGTTTCTATGGCTCATCCACAGGCACCCATCGGAGCGTTCTCCTCCGTTAAACACAGACTAATTTCATCTGATTTGGTGTTTGTTAGTTTTGCCTTTTGATCGACGTGGTTGGTCTTAGATTTCTGTGTGGTTGCTCCGCCTAGGGTGTTGAAGCGGCGGTGGCTGCTCCGTCTGACCGTTGAAGCGCCAATGGTTAATTACCCTTTCTACGCATTTTGTTTGTGAAGAGGCTTGATCTTTGAAATAGATGGGATTTGGTGTTTGGTGGTTCCATAGATGCCTTTGTTGGCTTGATTTATGGTTTTGCCTATGGTCCCATCGTTTGATTTTGCCAATCTGAGCTTCTGTATGGTTTTGTTGCACAAGTTTACGATGCTTTTGCTTATGATTTGATTCGATTTATAAAGCTGATGGATGTCACCAATCTGATGAAATCGATGAATGTCATCAACTAATCTCAGCTGATCTTCTTTTACAGATTTCACTTTAGAAGGTTTCCCGTGATAATCTGATTATGAATACATGTTCCCTCTTATCGGCCCTTCTTTTGTTGCTTCCTATTAACATGAAAGGCTATGATGATGTAAATCTGAGCCAAGAAGGATTGGCTCCTTGGTGGCCGTCGTTTTGACGATGCCGCTGGGTCGAACCGATTTAAATATGGTTGTAAGAGACGCTAAGTAGTTCGTCTGAATAATGTCAGCGAGATTCATGCTAATGGTCAATCTGTATGGTTTCCGTTTCACTGTCTAAGATGGTAAATCTGAAAAGTGGGTTCTGGCTATGATGGTAAATCTGTAAAGTGGATTGGACGAATACTATATCCTGGCGGGGCAATAGTTTTGCAGCCAGTAAGGATTTGTAAGACATGAAAAAATCCACACAGATCTGAGCCAAGAAGTTTTTCATTTATTATAATCTTTTTTGGCAGGTAATCACTTATTGTCCCTAAAATTTTTATTCGATTCAATGTAGCAGGTAATCACTTATTGGCACTAAAAATTTTCCTAAGACCTTATTTCAGATGTTATCAACACGTATATGAAATTATATGCAATTAATGACTTATGAGTTCACTGTTTTATGATATTTGTAGCTTATTATCCTTTATTTTCCAAGAGAGCTTCCTTGATTTTCTTTTCTTGGTGACCTGTGGTGCCAGTATATAGGGGGTCATGCAATTTTGCAGCTATTGTTAGATGATTATAACAGGGCAGGGGTTGACAATGTGGATAATTCTCTGAATTTGCTATCAATCAAGTTCTAGAACACGCGGCTAATCGCGCTCATAACTTATCTTTTCTGACTTACAATCAAGGTTTGTTGTGCCCTATCTTAATTTACGTAGATTTTAGTTTTTATTTCTGAATCAGGTGTAGTTTAGCTACTCAAGTTTTCTGATCACTGGCACCTTTTTCCTCATGCACATTACCGATTTAAAGTTATGTTGTTGCTTCATCCTACTAAGAGAACTTATAATTGCAAATTGCAGGTATTATGACATAGTAACATCCAGAGCTGGAAAGCATTATGCTTCAAAGAGATTTATCACTTTTAGAAGATTTCTAAGTATAATTGCGGATGCAATTCTGATGGTACTGTTTCCTTTCATGTTACAAAGTAACTTCTCATACTCTGTTAGTATTATTGCTTTTTGTAATAGTCTAATCTATTTATAAGTTTGTAAACTTCTGTCAGATTTGGGCAATATTGTAAATTGAATTGGTGTTATGATTGTAGGTTACTTGCTACTTTATAGGTTACCATGTTTCTTAAGTATAATTATGTTTGGGTTTAGGGTTATTTCCGTTAGAGGTTTATATATTATTGAGTTTCGGGTCTTTTTTTCTATAAAGTTTATAACTTTTTTACAAAAATAATTATGGCTTTTTTTGTGAATATCATGTAGGTGGATATGGGTCTTACTGTGTTAAACATGAAAACATATGATATGGCAGGCAGAGCAAGCTCTCTGGGGACTTACAGAGAACCTGGCATCGGCTGCATGATGGGATACTCTTTCTTGATCTGTTTTATCGGTCTTTTTGTATTGGTTCTGCTTCTAAAGGTATATATATATTACCTCGAAACTTCCTGGTCTCTTTCAAATGTTACCATAACAATTAGTGGAATATTAACGGGATAATCTAAGCATTGTTAACCTGATTACATGTGCGTTTAGCCTTTTAGGCTTTGAATATATTGTGCTAACCACAACATATCAGAAAAACAGTATTTAAAGATTGATTAATTGGGTTCCAGTTTGTTTATTTTCAGCTTTTAATTGTTGACTATAGGTTAATGTTTCCAAGCGGGATGGTCGTTGCAGTTCTTATTAGCAACTTTCATAGTCAAGGAGACGATATGGCAAGGTACATAAAATAATTGAGTTCCGGTTCGTTTATTTTGAGGTTTAGCTGTTATTATGCATCTTAAACTCCTATCTTGGATTATTTGACGTATGAGCTTCAATTCTTTATTCTCTTGCAGGTGGCCTGTCCTGCAGCCGCTATTTTTTGTCTACAGGTACACGAAATGTTGTTTTACAAAGATTTTAAACATTGGTAAAAGAAAACTTAGTGTTAATTGGCCATTCTTTGTATGTATGATGTAACAGCTAATAGATGACATGTTCTTTTTTTTTTTTTTAATTTTTTTTTTTTTTATGATATGCAGGTGTTAGTATTCAAAGCGGGCTAGAAGTTGCTGTTAAGATGACATGAGTTAACCTTTTTTGATGTGAGTTTTACGTATTATCCTTATGCATGTTGGTTGTTTGTTTCAGATGATGAGAAACAAGTTGCGGGAAATGTGCGTGATAGCATAAGAAATGCAATGGGCGTCGAGTTTGATCAAATTAATAACTTAATTAGGAAAAATCTCAAGGCAAAAAGAGAGAAAAGAAGGCAAGGTGTAACGATCATGGCGTTTTGCATTTGCTTACGTGCCGCTGTTTTTTTACATTGATTTGTGCAATTGCTTTTTTATTGCTATTCTTGCCATATTTGGTCAACTCCTATGGCTTGGCTAATCGGTTTTTTAAAATGGTTCGACTCCGCGGCAGCGCGCGGGTCGACCCACTTGTATATTACTAAATTACAAAGATTTAATTTCATGACCCGCTTTATTCATTTTTATTTAATGATGTTTCGAGACCAAATCACTCATATTTTAATCCACTGCTTTCATTCATTTAAAAAGATCGAAAATAATAGTGCTTTAAAATGGTCTAATGATTTATCTACTCGTCTCAAGTTTAGCTTTATAATCATCACTAGCTTAGTAACTTGTATACCACACGGATCGAATTTAGCTTCATAATATTAGATTAAAAAAACGGGTAAGAGAATTAAGTTTATAAATTACGTAATACATTATAAAACATTAACTGATAATTTAATACATTAAAGATATTTGTTATGTTTGACAAATTGTTAATTAGTTTCTTTAAAAAGAATCAAATTATTAAGTAAATTGGTTAAATCTACATTAAGTTTACCAATTTTTTTGAAATGAAAATTTAGTTCGGACAAAATTGGTAATTAGTCTTAATTGTTAATATAATAAAATGATAACTAAATGTGATTAAATCTGCTGATATAGATCTCTTAAAAAAAAACATATAACAACCATTTTAGTAATTTATTAAAATTATAGATTTTAACTCATTCTTTTATAACCTACTCGACACAAAAACAAATAACAATAATATATTAGTCTAACAATTTTAATATATTTATGATGTAATTTATATATGATAACGTGTACTTATTGTTATTATTAATATATTTTGTATTAATTCAGCATCAATTTCATGCAACTGTCAGTAATTGAGAATTATTTAAATAAAAAATAGGCTTAAGAAATTGTCATTAAGCACTTTTGGAAGAAGTAGCCGTTGGACCATCCATTTTCTAAAGAAAATTAAAAATAGCCGTTGGTAAAGATGAAACGGTCTTTTAGAAAGAATATAGCCGTTAGAAATGAAACTATATATGATACGACACACAGAGAGATGAACCATCAATTTCATTTCACATACATATATACTCCGATCTCCTCAGTTCCTTAAACTAAAGTGAAAATGAAAATGGGTGATAATAAAATGCTGGTGGTGTGCAACTATGTGTTACTGGGTGCCGCCTCCAGTTGCATCTTCCTCACTCTCTCCCTCCGCCTCTTCCCATCGGTAGCCGGCACGTTTCTGATCCTCCTCCACATGGTGACCATCGGAGGCGCCATTGCCGGGTGCAACGGGGGCGGAAAGTGGTATGCGGCCCACATGGCGGCCACCGTGTTGACGGCTATTTTTCAGGGGTCGGTCTCGGTTCTGATATTCACGTCAACATCTAAGTTTCTCGGGGCGTTGAAGTCGTATGTGAGGGACGATGATGCGGCGGTGATCTTGAAAATGGCAGGGGGGTTATGCGTGCTTATGTTTTGCCTCCAGTGGTTGATTTTGACGCTAGCCTTTTTCTTCAGATACCCTACTGCTACTGCTCCTGCTGCTGGAAAAGAGATGAAGTGTGCAAAAGTTCAAGATGAAGAGGATGCAAAGAACTGGCCATGGCCTTTCCAAGTCTAATTCTGCTGCTGATACATACATACATGTTTATTATTATGTATGTAGATGTGGATAAATCTCATTTCATTAATTATTAATTCCTTTATTTTTGTGTCTTGTTTCATTAGTTTAAATGGACATCAAACTAATTATTTGCTGCCTGCTTCAAGACTTGCTTCAAGACTTTTGTGAAATCCTAAACCTCTTTATGGGTATGATTTTCCAGAAACATTTTAGCCCCAAATTAACATAACCGTTTCATCAAGACTTGCTTCGTCTATTTTCTTTCATAAATTAAACCTCTTTCAACTACCCTCATCCAGCTTTTCATTTTCAGCTTTGAAGCCAAGTCTTTTTCCAGCCATTATATTTTGTTTAGGATGAACCCAAAGTTCACTAAAACATAACTAAACCACAAACAACATACAATTCATTCATAACAATTTCAGTTCACGTAATTACATCCGCATTCATCAATTTCTATCATTTAAGACCCGCTTGACCCGTTTCATGGCATATTGTCAACATTTCAGCAATTAGACTCAACCAAATTGAGTTCTACTACAAACTATATATCATTGACTATTATAGAATCATATTCTAAATCATCATATCCATCTATATCATGATTCAATTATAAGCTCGATTAACTGTGCAATAAACTATAATAGCATTATCAATTTTAATCAAATTTGGTTATCAATGACTAAGGATCACATTTATCATATTTTCTGCATTTAAGGGTTTCACGACTCTAGAATCGTTCGCCACCCGTGTACCAATTTGAGGTTCCTTATCTACCTCTTGGCTATCTAATTTTCACCCATTAGAATCATTTAGGCAATTTGACCCAACTATACGACATACTATGATTCTATCCTGGAGTCATTGCTCTAGTTATTCGTATCCACAATATAATTACAATTTTTCTACATTTTAAAGGCTTCACAACTTCACTAGTCGTTCTTCACCCAAATCACTATTTAGTGGCTTTTATGACCTATTAGTCAATTGGCCACCTACATTTCAATTCTTTAGTAATAACCCCAAGGGTTTATTCCAATTGCACATTGACCTAATAGACCTAGCATATATCTAAGTAAGTACAACATGTTTCTATGATTCACTATGTCATACATAACATGAGCATTTCTTATATTCGATATTCGATATACGTAACAAGAGAAGATGTTACCTCTATCGCTAGATCCACCACTTTGTTTGGAGCTTAAACCGTCACCTTGGTTGCCTAAGGAGAGTTCAATCACTTGTTAGGCTTATACCACAAATTCAACATACAATCAATCATGCCCATATCAAGATTCAAAGTTTAGCATTCTATTGAACCTTTCATATTTTCACATTCAACACCAAATATCATCAATTTACTAAACCAATGTCCATCTAGACATTTCATCGAACACCTAGCGTGCATACCACATATCACGTGATTTTAACCTAATTTAATAATTTAGGTTTCTTTCCCATAACTTGCATAACATGATTCCACAACAATTTCAGTAGTTAACTAATCACAAGTCAACAAGCACACAATTTCAGTAGTTAACTACATAAATTCCAAAATCTTAACCCCCAGGTACCCAATTTCGCCACCTAGGGTTTTCCGGATCAAAAAATCAAGTCTCATACACCATTAATTAGGTATTCATATCAAGATTTTATCATATAATCATATTAAACACAAAATCGCCGCATCAAATCATCAATCTCAAGCTATAAATTTCAAACCTTAGCATGCAATCAGATGAGGAACACTTACACCACAACTTCCAAGAATTAGCAAGGTTTAAAGCTTCCTAATTCTTGTTCCTATTCCACAAAATCGCAGCCTCAACCTTTGTTTATGGGGGTTTTCGAATTTTGGGCATGAAAGGAGTATGAAGATCGATTTCTGGATGTCTATGCGTATAACATCCAGATTCATCTTCTGTTGTTTAATTAAGTTTTTCCTATTTACAACATTAGTCCCTCAAGCTTTGTATTTAGGTTAATAAAATTATAAAACCCATAATATCGTATTTACCAGATTAACCCCAAACTTCCCATAACATTCAAGTATTTCATTATTTAGTGCAATATAATATATAGGGTAAATTACGAATTTCGTTCATGTGGTTTGCATGAATTTTATATATAGTCCTTAGCTTTCATTTATTATGAATTTAGTTCTAACCTTTTGATAAACCATTGTGGATTTCGTCTCTGACGTGAATATCCATTAAATTTTTCTGTTAAGTTTTTTTAAATGACATTTTTACCCTCTGACTAAAAATTCTACAGTTACCCCCCTCTCCCTTCACTCCTCAACACCCCATATTCACCTTTCCTTGTTTTTTCATTCACAATCATAAACAAAAGCATCAATGGGAGGTTACTTCGGCGCCGGAGAGTGCTACCAGCTCATTCAAGTATTTCATTATTCACCTGCGACAACTAGTTCACCGTCGACGACTTGCTCCTTGACTTCCCTAACGACCAACTCTTTTGTTTAACAATATCTGCAACGGTTTGTCAAAAGAGTTGAGACCATATCCGTAATAAATGAAAGCTAAGAACTATATGTGAAATTCGTGAAAACCATATAGACGAAATCCATAATTTACTCTAATATATATATGAAGAAGAGGGAGAAGTTCATTTAAAAAATCATTTGGTTTTGAGAACTTTTTAGAACCATTCCGAGCCGCTCACAACAAATATAAAATAATAAGTATAGATGTTTTGTTACTCAAAATAGTTGCGATACAGCTTGTTGTCCGTTTACATGTCATTTTACTGTTATTTGATCCTTCATGACTGAAATTTTCAATAAAAGAAAATAAAAAAATTATGATTTGAATAGTAATCATCGAACCATTTTTTCCTACATTAAGTAATAGGAATAGGGAATATGATGGATGGTTTTTTTTAAGTGATTTTCTTAAAAGTTTAGGATGTAAGAATAGTGAATAAGATGGATTGAGATTGTAATGATTTCTTTTTAAAAAAAGTTGTAGCAGATAGGAATATGGTGCGATGTGAATAGAGGTGCAAAAATCGGTTTAAAATACGAACAGAACCGGTTTAGGAACCAGTTTGGATTAAAATCGGTTCGAGTCAAAACCGGTTTGTGTTAGATCCGGTTCGGTTTAGAAACCGGTTTACAAGGGGAGAAAGCCAAACCGCCCAAACCGGTTACGGTTTGGAACTGAACCGGTTTAGCCCGATTCCTCCAATTAATTATTTTATTTTTTCTAAAAACATTATATAAACTAAAAAAACATACTTTTTATTGGATTTAAACTTAAAACATTACAATCACAAGTTGTTCGAGATAGATAGTGGATTTAAACTTAAAACATTACATATTTTGTAACACACCATAGGACTATATATCCAAAAGATTAGGGTTACAATGACTATATTAACGATCTTAAAATACATGCGTATGAACCGGTTCGGAACCGGTTTGTACGCGAAAAGAGGGAACCAGTTAAAACCGGTTCAGTTTGTATCGGTTTCGGAACCGATTCAGGTAAAACCGGTTTGGACCGGTTTTGGTTTGAAACCGATTTGAAAGCAAAAACCGGTTCTCAATTTACAACTCTAGATGTGAATTCATATAAGAAATAAGATGTAAATGAGAAATAAGATGTGAAATATTCTATCCAACCACTTTATTATTTTAAAGATAAACATGTTTCTTAATTAAATTATACGAATAAACATATAAAAATCCTAGTGAATTGACGCGTACCGTCCCATATGGATAATCTTAGCGTGAAAGTAAAAGGTGAGAACTAAAATAATAAAAACCAAACATGCGACCCACAACATGCTTCTTTCCCACATGTCTTCCGACCTAAGAACGTTCCCCCTTATCCAACTACTCTCCAAATCAATATTATCATTTTATTTCTGTCAAATTTTATTTATTTAACTGTTTTTATAATGCGCCGCTTTCATGACTTGGAACCGCCCACCCAATGTAATGTGTACACGTTAGCAGAGTTCAAATCAGCGGGAGTGGAAGTCACGTGTGTCGTAACACGTAGGTTTGGATTTTGAAACAAGGCACGTTTGTGATTGGCTATGCTTTGCTTAGCTGGACTAGTGCATTTTCTGATGTGGTGGGGTATTCGGTAGCTATTATTATCAATGTTTGTTTTGTTTAATCTAAATTAACACTATGAATGTTATCGTGTTTCCCTGGATTCATTTGTAAGTTTTAATCTAAAGCCGAAAATATGAATTTGTTTTTCTTAACTAAATATAAGTCTATTTCGTACTAGTTAAATGGAACACTATACAAAATTAAATACATAAAGAATAAAGCAAAAGTAGAACTAAAACTAAGAAAAAACTTTATTAATAGTATAATATAACATGGAAAGTGAATATGAGGCTTTCATACATTTAAGTTAATTGTCAAACAATCAAAAACTACGTCATTTTTATTAATGATATATCTGAGTTTAAAAAACAAATTAGTTACGCATCTAATTTTACAAAACAATTAAGATTGTATTATTATTTTAATATTTTTGTTTGACATCAATTTATTTAAAGACTATAAATTATACATCAATATACATTGTTTTTACATCAAAAACTCATATTTCTTCTCTCCTTCTAATTTATTAGGAATTAATTTTCTATTCTTCATCACTCATCATGGATTCAATGCAACAAATTTCTAATAGTTTTGAATTTTTTAAGTTTCATCCACTTTTTTAAATGCTCGTAACTTTTTTCATACAACGTTAATTTTTTTATAAAAATCACACTATAAAATCGAGTATTTTCTCTCTCTTTAATTTGAGTATAATATTGATATATAGAAAAGCTAAAATTACTGTTTCCTTTTGAAAAATAGTACTATTTTGCGAATTTATAATGGGTTTCAACAAAAGTCTAATGATTTATTAAAATTATAAGTTACAACTATATGATTTGAACTTTTTACATTGTATATGTTGTTTTGCGTTAAAACAACTATTTTTATGTTACTTTGTACTAAAACAACACATTTTTTCCAATAACACATTTTGTGCATTAAAAATGTACTGCATTTTATAAACTGTACTGTTTTATGCTAAAAAGAACAATGGTTTTTACTGTTTTGTTTTAAGACTAAAATGTTTTTTTACTCTTATTTCTTAACTATGCGCGCAAAATGTTAAAGTTTTAGTGGTTCTTATTTTTTTTTTAGGGAAAATCAGTTTTCTATTTGACTCAACTCTCTAAAATATATATTTTAGAAAATTAATAAAAAACAACTTTATTTAAAAAAAAAGATATAAACATTTTTTTAAGATAGACAAAGAAAAACAATTTGTTGGCCCAATTAATTCATAAAAAGCCCGAAGCTACAAGTCGGTAGATGGGCTCGGCCCATCCTAATGTGTGGAGGGGTTGTTCGGTCACTCTTAGTGTGTAGAGGGACTAAAACCGACTTTATTAATGTGTATAAGGTTGGTTAGGATACTTTTTGTATTAGATTCTAATGTGATAGCTTGGTCCTCAAGTTAGGTTAGGTCTATATAAACAACTCTAGATTAGGGTTATGTTTGTATCAAGAGAGTATTCCTAATTAGAGAGTTTTGAGTGATTTTCTTTCTAATAAAACTTGAGAGTTATTTGAGTTTTACAATTATATTCTTGATATCAATCCTTTAATTGGTATCAGAGCGGTGAAGATCTTGAAACCCTAAGCAGAACGTATCAAGAAAGACGGTATAATTCGTCAAGAAAGAGACGGACGTCAACTTCGCATGCAGCAAAAGAAAGAAGATAAGGTGAAAGAGTAATTTGATTAAATCCTTCCAGAAGGTGGCGGCTGTATTTATATTCATATAGAATTCGAAAGAAAATACTACAGTAGCTACGAAGGGAAGATTAACATCGATTGCTAAGGAATTATTTTCAAGAAGTCAGCATGTCAACCGAAGGAGGATCTACACCCGCAATCAAGGAACACACGGCTTTCTTATCTTGTCTGATACTTACCCCTACGAACTATAATGTGTGGGTGGCACGGATCAAGGCCGTCTTTCGCGTGCATGGAATCCAACATGTTATAGAGAAAGAGGTGGTGCTAGCCGACAAAAAAAAGACGACATCGCGATAGCACTTCTTCTACAATCTATCCCGGAGGAACTTGTTCTTCAAGTTGCCCAATACGACTCCGCGAAGGAAATTTGGGATGCGTTGAAGACTCGGTACGTGGGAGTTGATAGGGTTCGTGAAGCACGGATGGCGACGTTGGAGACAGAGTTCGAAAATCTAAGGATGCTAGACGGAGAGACGATCGATGACTTTGCTTCAAAGTTATCGAAACTGGGGTCCAAAGCATCGAGTTTGGGGGCCGGACTTGAGGACAAGAAACTTGTACGAAAGCTCCTTGGTTCGGTACCACAAAAATTTATGCCTATCGTCGCATCAATCGAGCAGTTTGCGGACGTGAAAACGATGCCTTTCCAAGAAGCAATCGGGAGGCTCAAGGCTTTCGAGGAACGAGTGTCGGGAAACGGTAATGATTCACACCCAAAACTGATGTATGCGACTAATAATGGGGCTGGTACAAGTACATCCACACGTAAACATGGCAAAGATAAATCTAAGATGCATGGAGGTGGATTAGGAAAGGAAAAGCAACCCAGGAGAAATCAAATCGCTGGCTGGATAAAACACCAAAACCGGGAACAGGAAAAGACCGATCGCAAGTGCGGTGCTATCGGTGTGACCAACTTGGTCACTTCGCATCTGTATGCCCCGATCGAAAAAAGAAGAACCAAGAAGCCAACTTGGCGGATGCGAGTGAAGATAACCCGGCACTCTACATGGCAAGATGCGAACCCGAAGCCATCTTCCTTAATGAAAGCAAAGTTCACCCAAAGAGGTACCAATCCGAAAAAACCAAAGAAAATATGTGGTATTTGGATAATGGTGCGAGTAACCATATGACCGGGGATATAAAATTTTTCTTGGAATTAAACAAGTCCGTGTCGGGAGTTGTTACATTCGGGGATGGATCATCGGTAAGAATTAATGGTAAAGGGTCAATCTTACTCGAAGGAAGGTCGGGCGAGCAACGTATCCTAGATGATGTATACTTTATACCGGATTTAAAAAGCAACATTATTAGTCTAGGACAAATGGATGAGGCCGGATACGATATCCGAATGAAAGGTGGCATACTAACTGTTGTTGATGAGTGCAACAAGTTGATAATAAAGGTGCAACGATCTAAAAACCGTTTGTACAAGATTCAATTGATTGTGGTGAAGAATCTCACTAATTCGAGTTATGAATTAGGGGGGTGAATGTTGGCCCAATTAATTCATAAAAAGCCCGAAGCTACAAGTCGGTAGATGGGCTCGGCCCATCCTAATGTGTGGAGGGGTTGTTCGGTCACTCTTAGTGTGTAGAGGGACTAAAACCGACTTTATTAATGTGTATAAGGTTGGTTAGGATACTTTTTGTATTAGATTCTAATGTGATAGCTTGGTCCTCAAGTTAGGTTAGGTCTATATAAACAACTCTAGATTAGGGTTATGTTTGTATCAAGAGAGTATTCCTAATTAGAGAGTTTTGAGTGATTTTCTTTCTAATAAAACTTGAGAGTTATTTGAGTTTTACAATTATATTCTTGATATCAATCCTTTACAATTTTAATACTATAAAAACCATTTCAAAATAATTACACAAACGACACTCTCTAAAATCATTTTAAGCAGTTTCTTTATCTAGTATTTTAGGTTCTTTATAAATCATTTTTGAAGATAAATCATATACGTGCATAATTCAAGTACATCTTTGCTTAGGATGCCAAAACTTATTTAAAGATAATCATATTCTAAAAAACAAAAATTGTTTTGTCTATGTCTTTAGTATTTTTTTTATATAAAGTTGTTTTTTAATATATTTAAACCATTTATTTTAATTTTTTTTAAACGATTAGAACGGTTGGATTTAACCCATAACGATAACGAAAAAATTAATTCTTAATAACTTAGGGGTTTAATCAAAAGAACAAAAATACTCTTAAATCTAATATGATTGTTAAAGTTGTTTCCGGAGGCACCGGAGGAAAATGATATTTTCTTTTGTAACATTTAAAATAATGGGCTAATATGATAAGTTTATTAATCAAACCATAAGTATTGAAATAACAGTATGCTCTTTTTTATATTAGTATGCTTTAAAAGTATAGAATTTAAAATTTTTAAAATAAATAAACCGGCTCGAAACCAGAAGCTGATTCTACCATTTTTTTTAGTGAGATAGTATGATGAAAAAAACAAACCTGATTGTTTGATAGACTTAGTTTAATTAAGTCATTTTTTATGTTTGTTATTCAAGACTTAAACTACTTTGGGATTTATCATGTATTCAAATTTATTATACATATAGTTATGATGTAGTTTTAGGTTTAGCTTTATCGGCGACAATATCTAACCTGATAAAAGAAGGAACTAGATAACGACTCGTATCATTGATGCACTTGGTAGGCAAGTTATATACCCAACCTTATCTTCTCTTATCCTTTTAAAAAAAGGATGAAAGTGTTATTACATTATATTTTTAGTTTATATAATTTAAAATAATTATATATAATTATCAGAACAACATTCTGTGCTATATATTGTAACATTTGAAGGAATTTAACACGAAACTTATCAGATTATATTGTGTAAGCGGATTGAATGATGTTAATCTTGAACATAATCACAACTTGAAAAATCTCATACATTCATAGTCTGAATCTCAAAAATGTCTTCACATTCACTCTTGCAATTTGTGTTTATGGAACTAGAGAACATGGTTCTCATAATGTCATGATCATACATCCATTAAGTATGTCTTTCTTGAAGGAGCTTATGAAACCATTATGTTGTTATAACATCTATTTTAAAACCATCACAGGAGCATCTCTAACAATAGTGGTTATAAAGTCGTTTCATGGGCTGGTCAGACCTGGGTGGATAGGGGTCAATAGCTTCCAACATATTTAAACTTTCTTAATAATAGAGCATAAACTTAACGAGCCTTTTATTTATATAATTTTAGTTTAGTTTAGAAAATATGATTAGAAAATTATTATTATTATATATAGAATTTTGAGAAATAAATAAATACTATGTATTATGTTATATATAAATATATATATAATTATAAATATATACAAAAATAATTATAAAATTATATAAATAAAATAATTTGATAATAAACAAACCGCGTTCAAACTTAAATAATTTTTCACGATCAAAGTTCGAACTTAAATAAATATTTAAAGCTTTAAACAAGTTCGAGCCGAGCTCAAACTTAAACGAACCAGAAATCGACTCAACTCGTTTTCACCTACTCAAAAGTAAAGGAACTCACACTCCATCGGTGGGAGGATTGGCTTCAAGATCAATTAGGATACGATGGATATCGTTGATGTGAATGAAGATGTGGGTTGAGACTTGAAAATGAGGGTTTAACGGGATCACCTTTTAATTATTCGAAAACCATTTATCCGGAGATCTTGGGTGGCATGATCAGAATATGAGATAAACATTACACATGCCGTAAACGCCAAAAATTGTTGCGTCTAGGTCTAGGTAGGAGTCAAACGAAATAAGGGTGAAAGGGATAGAAAAAGGTTCCATGCATGAATTGAACCAGTCCATGACATGACGAATGTTCCTGGTCAGGAAGCTTCTAATTGGATCCAAGGACCCGACCCGTTTCAACTTTCAACCAAAGTTAGGTACTTTACTTTTATCCGTTTATGGATAAGCTTACTTTTCTACTTCTATCTTCCATTCACCTGTACGTTACAACTCATTATTTCCTTACAATATTTACTATTTTCAAAACTATACTAATATTAATTAATATCCAAATCCAACGCTAGCTGTGCTGTGGCGACTTTCAAATTTCACCATCTACACGCTTTCTTCCTATCTGTTCATCACCCACCCCTCCCCTTATAAATACCTTATCCAGTTGCAACTTCATTGCAAACAACTCTCTTTAATTCTTCAACAAAACTTGCTCTATATATATTTATTTATATCCAAAGAAGAAGATGCCTGATTTATACTGTAATCCCAAGTTAGTTTCCTCAGCTGATAATATGCCCACCAGATCACCAAGGCCTTCGTCTTCAAACAAACTTACTGTTTCCGTTCCTCCACCGCCCGTTCGAGGTCTCGACTTATCACCGGCGTCCGATGCCGCTTGTGATGCATACGAGCATTACTTACGGCTACCAGAAATTAGGGAGATTTGGAACAAGGAGGAGTTTCCGGGGTGGAAAAACGAAGGTGTCCTGAAACCGGCTTTGCAAGCTTTAGAACTCACTTTCCGGTTTGTTTCCATCGTGTTATCTGATCCCAGACCCTACGCGAATCGCCGCGAGTGGACGCGAAGGCTGGAGTCGTTGACGACGAGTCAGATGGAGCTTATTTCTATTTTTTGCGAGGGGGACAGGGGTGCGGAGGCGCCGATTGTTACCGTCGGTGAGAGCGGGGGAGTTTTGCAGCGGGAGGGGAGCTCGGCGGAGGTGTGGAAGCTGAACGACGGGGAAGACGCGACGGTTTTAGTCAGTCAGATTAGCGAGGAAAGCCTGCTTCCTCGGCTTGCCACGTGGAAGAAATCGGAAGACGTAGCGCAGAAGATTCAGTTCTCCATCGAGTGCCAGATGATGCGATGTCCGTACACGTTAGGGTTAGGCGAGCCGAATCTGAGCGGCAAGCCGAGCCTCAACTACGACGCCGTTTGCAAGCCGTCGGAGCTTCATTCCCTGAGCAAATCGCCGCCGGATCAAGCGAAGGTCAACAACTACGAGAACCGATCACTTTTCACCACGCATCAGATCCTGGAATTGTGGATCTACGTCGCTCACCAGCTCCTGAAACGAATCGAATCGGAAATCGATTCGAACGATTTTCAAAACGCTTCAAGCGATTGCTACATTCTAGAACAGATCTGGAAGCTGTTAACGAAGATTGAAGATCTTCACCTGCTAATGGATCCGGACGATTTTCTCCGATTGAAAAACCAGCTCGAGATTAAAACCACATCAGAGACTGAATCGTTATGCTTCCGATCAAAATCTCTGATCGAGATCACAAAATTATCAAAAAATTTAAGGCATAAGGTACCGTATATTCTCGATGTGGAGGTCGATCCGATGGGCGGACCTGTAATTCAAGAGGCGGCGATAAAGCTCTACCGGAAAAAGCACAGCGCCGTGAAGATTCATCTGCTGCAAGGTTTACAGGCGGTGGAAGCGGCGGTGAAGAAGTTTTACTACTCGTATAAACAGCTTTTGGTGGTGGTGATGGGGAGCGTAGAGGCGAAAGGAAATCTGGCTTTTGTGACGGTGGATTCACGCGATTCGTTGGCTCAGATCTTCTTGGAGCCGACGTATTTTCCGAGCTTGGACGGAGCGAAGACGTTTCTGGGAGATTACTGGAGCCATGAAGGAAGGGGTAGGTAGACGGGTTGACTCAGTGGTGACACTTGTTCGTGTTTTACAGGCGGAATTAGGTTGACGTAATTAGATAATTTGAAAGCCAGAGTACCAGGCTTCGTTTTTTTTCATTTTTTTTAACAGAAATTCATGTATTCCACTCAAAATTAATATATATAATTTATTAAATCTATTTAGTCTTATATTATCGTTTACAAAACTATAATTTAGATTATATAACGGAGTATAAGTTATGCTATTTAGCCTGATAAGATAAACATATAAACTTATTACAGAATAAGAAGTTATATTTTATATGATCCTGTAAATTTGGAATTTACAATCTGTGTGTTGCTGCAAAGATAATACAGGTTGACAAAAATCAAGTCTCGATCGATAATTAAGAACACACAATGTTTACGGAAACTCCTTCAAAACCGTTTATTAGGAAAAGTATTTGTTTCAAGGAAAAACCCTAAACATGGTATCCTATTTATAGGCTAAACTTGACTTGATAAACAAGAGTCCTTATTAGTCTATAACTCCAATCCTAATAATTAGATAATTACTAAATATATCAACATGTATATCCAATAATCCTGACCCTAAACCGACTTGTTTACGGGCCACCCGACTCACCGACTTGTGGACTCGGGAATTAGATACTTCGGGCCAACAAAAAACAGTTGCATTACTATGATACAATGTAAAGAAAACGAAAATACAAAAAATTGTGTAACGATGTTAAAATTAGAAGCCAAACACTCAAAGTATTAAGCCTATTATCTAAAAGTTATGTTACATAATTATACCTAATACACTATAACTCATGTGTTAAATTCATTGGGTTTGGATTTAAAAACAAAAAAAAACTTAAACATAAGTAAAACAAAAATACAAACAGATTACGTAACAACAACGTGTAAATTATATAAATGACAAAAACGAAAAAAGAGAAAAAAAGGAATTCGCTGTTTTGACGTTTAAAAGAACCTTGTTTAATGGTCTTGTATAGAATCAGAACTAAAGAAAAGTAAAAAAGAATACGAAAAACTTGATGTATATCAGTATCCATACCACCTTCTTTACAAGACAAGAATTCAACGGTTGTAAGAGGCTTTACCCCAACTTTCTTCCTACATTAATTAGCTCTGGTGTGAAGAGAATGAAGATAGCCTACCACTTGGCTTGATCTTATCACCTTATTGTAGATAAGAAAGACAAAAACCCCAAGAAATTAAGATTGCAAAAACTCTTTCAACTAATTATGTTTTTGGCAAAATCATCAATTTGAAAATGAAGTCAAAAGAAGCAAACTAAAGACATAAAGAAAACAATTGGTGGTATGGGGGTGGATGGTACCCAAACCCACTTAACCACACAAGTCCCCAACAGATATCTCATGTCATACAATTGTCATTTTAGTTACAGTTGCAACAAACCCATCAAATTTAAAGCATATCCATGTAAAAGTAAACACAGGGAAACTGGAAACAGGAACTGTATTGATACAACAAACAGACTAAACGGTTCGTGTAAAGAGTAGTTAACGTGGTTTGTTGCTAAAAGTGTTACAGTGGGTTATTAATACAAGAGATAGGTAGCTAGTGGTAACTAAAAAACTAAGAAGTGTGGAGCTAAAAGAAGAAAAATGTGGAAGGTATGAAAAGCATTTCTCATAGTGAATCACCAGAACCAGGTTCCACGGCTATCAACGGCTTTCACATTGGTTGGAACCAATGGCATCCTGCCGAATTCAGATACAAACCTATTCACACACTCGGTCCTTTTGTTGCTATGACCTCCCAAACTGCTGATTCCTGTTGATCCAATCTCATATATCTTGCCTACGATTAGACACCAAACATGTAGTTAAGGATGGTAATGTATAACTTTAGACAAAAAGAATTGGCAAGCATAAGTGGCAAATTGGGTGGCTTATTTGAATTGGTGAAAATAGGTTCGGGTCAAAATGGGTATATCTTCTGTTTGGGTCAAAGCAGAT
Source organism: Deinandra increscens subsp. villosa (assembly GCA_039602395.1). Taxonomy (NCBI): domain Eukaryota; kingdom Viridiplantae; phylum Streptophyta; class Magnoliopsida; order Asterales; family Asteraceae; genus Deinandra; species Deinandra increscens. Next base: position 3,599,418 of record JBCNJP010000019.1, read on the forward strand.
CATGTCAGCATGACCCAGCACTCATTTGTGACCAAGAAGTTTTAGTTTTCAAAATTAAAGGGGATAATGTATGTGGAGGCCATCCAAGACCCAAGTATTCAACCTTTCATTAAGACCGCGAGTGTATTAGAACTATCCACGATTCAAGTATGTATCTTGTGGCATTCATATGAATTTCGACCAAAAACAAGTCAATAGAGGAATATTACTTTTAGTTTATTAAAAAATACAAAATCATCTTTGATATTACATGTTAAAATTGTTTGCTTTTCAAAAAACACAGGGACGTTTTCATAATTTGGCATGTTTTTGGTTGAAATTGGGTATTAAATGATACAAGATACATACATGGGTGGCCCATGTGATAGTTTTATTACATTGGTGGCTTTATCAAACAAAGTTGAATATTTGGTGACTTCCACATACATTATCTCTAAAATATTATAACGTGTTAAATGTTACAAAAAACTATAGTATTATGATACTGAACTCACTTTTCATGAAGCCATAAAAAAGGCGTATGCATCATGTTCTAAAAACTTTGAGTGACTTTTGACCCTTTTCCTTTTTCAGCAACTTTTTTAATAAATAAACGGGTTGAAACTGCCAGTTCTATTGACAAGGTATTCTTCAATAAAATTACCTTTTGCCCATATAGGAGGGGCATTTGTTGCATTAGCAACCATGAATGACATTGCAATATCCTCACAATTCCTGTTTACATTAAGTGAAACTTGTTGAAATCTTCAAAGATAACACAATTACTTCCTACCAGGCATGAATGGTGAAAGTAAAATAATGTTAAAAAGTACCTGTTCCTTTTTACATACTCCAAGAGGGACACCGGCATTTCGTTAGTGTACATACGCAGATACTTCATGTGAAAAAAAGATGCCTTAGAGAGTATCATACTGTATGTACCAGTCCACCATACAGGCCACCATCCACCATAAGTATAAGAAATTCCATTCTCTTTCTGCATTAACAATGAAAATTAACCATGTACATATAAACTAAGCCACGATAAATATTTCTAGCTTAAAGGCAACAAGATTCCATACAGAAAATCTTTTAACAAAGCACAATAACTAAAGTTTATAACAAAATAACAACACACGAAGTTATAAATGATTGATCAAAGACGTACCGATTGATTGATAAGATGTATTCGAGGTACAAAACCCACCATAGTATCTGGTGCACTTCGCCAAACACTGAAAGCAAATTCTACTGATGAACAAGGAAATATAATATCATCATCTATGGAAAAAACAGCATCTGTAATTGGCTTCTTGATTTCTTTAAATCTGTTGTTGAGACTATCTTCCTTGTTTATATCAAAAGTCAACTCAATAAATCGATCATTTTTAGCATTTGACTTTGCAACCTGATTCAGAAATTTCACAAGAGAATCCGAAGGCGGGTCAGGCTCACTCCATACTATGTGAATTGAGTCCAGTCCAGGACATGATGTGTAATGAGAAATGGACTGCTTGAGCAGATCATATCGTTTCCATGTATTTATTAACAAAGTATACCCTTTCCTGCAGAAATATTAAAGTTAAAATGAACATAAGCACAAGAAGCACGGAGTAGAATATTAAGTACACCGTGTATTAATAAAATGCTTAGAATAAAAGCTTTAGTACCATATCATGTACAGATTATGTTAAAATAGAACTGAATGACACTCTTTGTTGTATATATTTAAAGAGTAACATTTGATTGTGAAGGTGACTTTGCCAAAACAAGCCAGAAGTTACTAAACTGGATTAGTTTACCATATCAACGAGATAGAGCAAAAGAATTAATTGAAAGATGGCCAAATTTTGTCACTAAATTAAGGTTCTAATGTCATCTTCCAAAATGCATTCCCTTTATATGGTAACTACTATAAGCATATCTCATTTTGTTATTTCATCTAAAATTCCCATTAAAATTCATCTAGAAATCATTTTTTTAAACATGGAAGGGTGGAGTTCTATAAAACAAAACAGGCTATAAAGTTTCCTATAATAGATTGATATCAATCCATTCCTTCTTTAGCTTACTCTAAAAATCTAAAGTGGCACCAAGTAGATTCATAATCCCCCATTCCCAAACATGATTATCTATCTCACTGCAAAATAGTAAGACTCCAAATTGAACATGAGACCTAACATAGAGCAATTAATGAGCAGATCACAAGTTGATATTCAATTATTATTCAAACCACATACATTTTCACAGATTATTGTTCACTGGATGATTGTGATTGCAGATTTAGGTTTTTTTTTTCTCAGTTCAATTGTAAAGATCATATATGATCATATGTGATCGCCTTTCAATTGGTAGTGTTCAACTGTTGGCGAATCTCTCCTGTATCGTATATGTAACATTCAATGCAAATTGGTGTCGTATTATTGTATTAATGTGTTATTGAATACACAGAAACATTTTGCGAATGAAATAAGAAGCAAATTGATAAGGTAATTAATTAATTGACCGACCTCGAAGTTCGATCAAGAGGAGGGAGACTCTGTTTGCCACATCCCAAAAACGACGGCGTACGGCTCGCGAGCAAGGTCAAAGTGAAGATGAAGCAGCAAAACAGTAACAGCTTGATTTTGAGTGAGCCAGCGGCCGAGATCGCGGCTTGCCGGAACTTCTGAGCCGTCCGACGGCTCGTTAAGCTTGTCCTCGCCACCATTAGTTAATTGAGTACAAATCAACGAACTGATTCCCGATCGATCTGATCTCAGATCATTCACTTCCCTTCCGTACACCACCAGGCCGCATAAATTCTTCCGCCAACCTGCTCTCTCTCTCTCTCTCTAGATAGCCATGTCAATTTTCAAGTGCCTATATGTGTTAAACTGTTAATCGATCGGATGTTTGTTAATTACATCAATGGTGATGGAGGGCGGAGTAGGTGATGATTCCGTTGAAATAACGACGCCAGTGAAGAAGTTAACAGATCTTATTATGTGATGTTTGACGTGTACGGATTAGTCAAAGGTTGAGGGATCAGGATAATGAAAATAGTGGTAGAGTTTTAGGAGTTAACCGCTAGAGAGGTGAGAGTCCCTCTTTTAGTGTAATCTAGTTTGGTGAAGATTAGAAGTCGTTAATGAAACAGATGAATATAATCGATTATTATCATGTGGAGTTGGGGACCTCAAACGAGTATAATGATTTCGGTCATCTAAAATCATGGTTATTTGTTACTCGCACATTATTTTCTTTAGTACTAACCAAAAACGAATAAAATATAGATGCATACCACAAGTTTTCTAAAAGTCAAAATCGAGAAAAAAAGGGGACATAATGTTCAGCAACGTAGCACTCTTGGTATCCTCAAAACGTAAAGAAAATAGTCTAATATTATTATTTTTTGTATAAACTAGTTCTGGTTTCAAATCGTTTTTTAGCACCACTATCTCCAAGGCTCAAATGATTATCCATAAATGGTAACATAATGTTCATTTTTTTTTTTTTTTACTTTTGTAAATGAGGCATTTAAGAGCTTGGCAAAAGCTCTGTAATGATGTTGGGCCGAGCTCAAGGTTGACCATACCAACGTTCAACACCTTTTTAGTGGGCCCAATTACCTTTCAAGTCCCATTCCAATCCGTCCTTATCCATTTTCAGGTAATCCTTCCTCTAACTTATTGATAATCTTCTTAGCCATGTTTATGTTTGGCTACTATTTAAAAATTACTTAGTGACTTATTGTATTTTAAAAAGTTTTTTTTTTTTTTTTTAAATGATTCTCTATTGCTGATTACAATCAAAAGGTTACAACTCAGTCCGACATACGGGGCAAGCGGGCAACAAGCTGCGCCGCAAGCCCTTTTTGAATAGCAAAACTTAAGCGGATAAAAACAAGTTTCTTAGCTCTAGGAGTCACTATATGTCCATGCATAACCTTCTGGATCCGCCCGAGCGTGTCCGCAGCCTCTGACGCGAGGTGTCCGAACGTGTCAAAAGCAAAGGGGACAAACACATGTTGATTCTCGAGACATGCCTTCTCGTGCTTGTCCACCTTACCTGCAGCCGCCTTAGCAGCAGCCTGTCCCGCCGTGAAAACTCCAGAGCCAAAGCCCACAAGGGGAGAGACCCCAGTCAGATCGATGCACGCGTGCTTCCCCCTTGACCACCCAAACACCAGGATGTCCGCCGGTCTAAGGGTTGAACGCCCCTCTTTTGGGTCAGTTAAGAAGTTGACGGGGGCTTCCTTCTTGGCTGAAATCCCAGCCTTTCTGAAAATGTCAAATAGCACATCCCGGACCCAGTCATGACGATACTTGAACCCCGGAAGATCTTTACAGTGGACCGCGTGCTCCCCAAACGAGTCCAAACACGCCTTGCGGCAAACAGGGCACCTCTCGTCCACTGGAAAGAGAGGTATCATAAGCCGGTACTTGAGGATAGATCGGTATTCGACCGACGACATGCGCTGCCCCAGCCCGTCAATGGGGAGAGCATGGAGGAAATCTTGGGCATGTGGTTGACGAAGACAGCTCCATACCGCTTTTTGCCTGGCATTCATATTAAACCGGGTTTCCATATCCAACACGATTTTGCTGGAAAGGGCATTCGCCAAAACATGTTGGGGTTTTGGGGGGGCGGTGTCCTTATCAGAGAAACCGCTAAGATCAAAACCCGGTACGATGTCACGCAGGGCCGCCAGAGCGAAAGTATAATCCGAGTCCATGCCACAGACCCCCGCTCTCCCGCAAGATGTGGTCCTGCAGCCCCCAGGATTGGGCCCTGGACGCTACAAACGCATAAGACGAGGCCTCCATAGCCAAAGAAACCCCGAGTCCTCCGTGCCGTATAGGCAGGGAAGCGAGCCGCCACTGAAGGTCCCCAAAATAGGCCCCTCCACAGACCACAATGTTTTCAACTGTCTCGCGTAGGGTCTGATCAAAGCAGGAGGCCGCCCCATGCACGTGGGCGGGGGGACATGTCCGCAGGCCGAAAAGGAGTTTGGCAACTCCCATGCAAGAGCGAAGCATGAGGAGTTCGCATTGCGGGTCCCGAATCTTGGGAAGGAGGTGCATTAGAGCGGTAGCGTTAAAGGCCCGCTTAGACGCCAACCTCTCAATGAACCCACCATCCCTACTGACAGCCCCCCCCAAGGAGCTTTACCCCTAGGGCCGGCCTACTGATGCCCGAGGGGAAGAGGCCCGGCCGATTCTTTCTCCCATCGCAAGACGGCCAGAACAGCTCTGTCTTCTTGATATTGAGTTGCAAGCCCAGGGAGGGGCCGGTCTCCGAAATAATCTGCAAAGCTTTGGCCACTTCCTCGGAATCCCCAATGAGAGTGCCATCATCAAGGTACCACGCGTGGAGGAGGAGGCGACAATTTTCACGAATCTGGTGCGTAAGGGGGTGAAGAACAAGGGCAAACAGGAGAGGCCCCAAAGGGTCTCCCTGTTGCACCCCAGTAGTGGCCCAAATATGATCTCCCCCTAAGTATAGCCGCGCAGACTGACCGTAGAGAAAGTCGACCCATGGAGATAAAGACGGGCACCTTAATCGCACCTCCCGGAGTAAGGCCGATCTATCCACTACGTTAAACGCATTGGAGAAATCAACCGTAAGCATAGCCAGCGAGTTGTCATCATGTTTCCCCGCAACCAACCGGTTAACCGCATGCAGAATAGCCTCAGCTCCCCCAGGCACCCCAACCCCAAACTGAAAGTCCCCAAGATATTTAGCCATTTCCTTCCCGACTCCTTTCATAGCAATTTTAGAAACCAGCCGCCGCCAGATGGTGCCGACAGCGATGGGCCGGATCCCGTTATCAGGTTTTAGCAGAGGTGTGAGAGGGGCCGACGCCACAAACTCGGCCAGGCCGAGGGGGCACCTCCCCCCCAACCACAAATTGACTACCAAGGTAATAGCCCCGAGGAGGTCGTTAGCAACGGCAGACCCTTCCCCGCAGAGGCTGTCCAGAAGGTGCTGGGCCCGCAACCCGTCCCTCCCGCACGAAGTCCCCTTGGGAAACGATTTAATGCAAGCCAAAACAACTTCGGTGGTAGCCACAAGTGGGGGCTCGGTATGGGGCTCAGACGGCAAGGAGGGGGGTGGTAACACAGGATGCTTCTCCTCCAAAACCCGAGTGGTGGCAGGTCCAAAAGGCGCAACCCCAGATGAAGAGAGGACTTTAACGGCGGCAGTAAAGTGACCGTCCGCAATTTTCCGGATGCAGCGGTTTATGTTGGACCCCTCCGCAGCCGATTTGTCAAGAGCAGTATCAGGAGCCCCCCCTGGCCCGCAAACGGGGGTTTCAAGGATGTTATCAATCAGTTGGTCAATGCCCCCCTCTCCCCCCAAGTTAATAAGTTAAAAATAATATTTGATAGAATTAAAAATATTTTTCATTTTAGCTTTTTGTAAATGATTAAAAAACGGTTTTAAAAAGATGAAAAAATCTCACTTTTTTAAAGTGCTTTTGGTTTTCTCATTTCTTTATTCTTATTCTAAATAATATAAATAATTAAATTATAATTAGTACTTATTCAAGTTTTGAATTTGAATAGACTTCTTTTTCTTTATTGAACTTGTGTAATAGTCAATTTTTTTGAAACTTTTACTAGGTTATATAAGAATTAATTAAAGATGTGTATTTGATGTTGTACAAGATACTTGGTACGATAATCGCTTTCCGGAACCCTAGTTCATGGAACGGTTGTGAAATCGGAGCATGGTTATTATTTTATAATGTAAACGGGCTAGTTATCAACTGTGGTGGTATGATCAAAGGTCGTGGCGGTGCTTGGTGGACCAAATCTTCATCCGATGTACGTAAGAACATGAAAATTTAACATCATTTTCTTAGGACAAGGATTTATAATTCAACTAATTATCTATATATTTTGTAGATAAAAGAAGAATTCAAATGTGTCACTCCGCCAACGGTAAGAAACCTACTAATCATTCGAACATTATCAAGAAAACCACAAATATAGTATTAAAGTTGAGACGTGTATAGGCGTTACATTTTGAAAGTTGCAATGGGCTTCGACTTAGAAAACTTAGGCATCGGAATAACCCGAGGAACCATATAGGGCTTTCCTGATGCAGTAATTCAACTCTTTCATATTTAGACATAATCCCCTTGCCAATAGCCCAAATATTGATGGCATCTATATACCCCTCTTAACCCAAGTGCGAGTTCATCATTCAATCATTAGAACTGGTAAACTTCAATTATTTAGCGTTAAATGTATATATATAGGCTTTAACTTTTTACGATGACATTTTGTTCGTATAGGTCTAATTGTGTTCTTAAACATTAATTAATTAGGAGACGATTGTATAGCTCTAAGCAATAGATCCTCGCATATTAATATCACCAGCATATATTGTGGCCCGAGACATGGTATAAGGTAAAATCAATGTCATGTTACACGGAATGACATATATATTAATTAGTGGCCGCTCACTTATCGTAGTCTTTATTGTATTGTAGTATCGGAAGCTTAGGAATAATTGGCCAATACGATACGGTAGAAGGTATTAAAGTACGAAAATACAGGTTCTTCGGAACACAAAATGGAGCGCGAATCAAAACATGGCAGATAATTGTTTTGGTCAAAAATCAACAAAGTGATTTCGAATTCCAAACTTAGAATGTGAGGTAGTGTGCTTGTTAATATGCTCGAAATGTAAAGTTGAACACGAGGATGTAACGAGGGAAAATTCCAGGATTCTTTGAGTTGCCTCTAGGAATCCTAGCAAAAAAACATCGGGATCCGGCCTGAAGAGCTTGTTTCCTCACAATTTTGTTGAAACGAGATTGAAAATTACAAGAGTTTTGGAGGTTTGATCGATCGACGCTAAGTGTTACAATGATGGTGTGCTGTGAGAGCTAAAGTGTATCGGTGTTGTATGCTCCTAAGTCGATCGAATCCTCGATTATATAAGGATTACATGAATAACAAACTATCCGGGATTCCCGGGATCCTATCGTCCAACTAACTTGACTGTTAGAGCCTTCTCGTCCGCATGGTCCACGATCTCCTTTAGCTGGAGCTTGAATTTCAGAGGTAGTCGATGACTTCAACGGTACCTGGGTCAAATAAACACGTGGCAATTATAAGTGTTAGTCGAATAAAATAAATCAGGATACCTGGACGAGTGGGATTCCCAGACGGTATTGAACTATCCAAGCTTCCTGCAAGCATCCTGAAAATATACCCTCAACAATAATGATGAATCAGATATTGTTTGTTTTACATTAGGAAACCGATCGAATCGAATGATAGAACTAGCTTGTCATTTACGATGATCATGCAGGAAGGATCAGGACACACTAGAGATATCACATTCGAGAACATATTTCTTCACATTTTTAATAACCCTATTATGATCGATCAATATTACTATTGTGATAACAATAAGAGTAGTTGTCCTAAAAAGGTAATAAATTAATTCTTGTTTACTTAAATGATACTTGAAGAAATGAAATTGACACTGACACGTTTAATTCTCTGCAGTCAGTCGTGGGAGAAATAAGTGACATAAGTTATAAACTGTTCCTGGGAACATCATCGTCTCGGACTTCGATAAATTTTGATTGTAGTGAAAGCGTACCATGCTCGGGCATTTTAACGGATCAGATAAACATAACGTCCACTGTTGAATGAGAAAATACAAATGCGTATTGCAACAATGCTTTTGGGATAAGTTCTTTCACAACCCAACTGCATCTTGTTTATCGCACTAGCTGGCTAGATACTGATCGACAGACTACACACAATTGAATATGTGATTAGTAGCTAGCTAGGTTAATTTTATATTATCGTATGTTAAAAGGTATGTTTTGTTTGGCAACAAGTTGGTTTGATGTACGTAGTAGTATGTTTGCCAACTAAGTTCGTAATTAATTATGCGATAACAGGTTAACGTAAAACTTACTATTTAGTTCTTAAATAATTATAATTATCTGACAACTTAAACTATTTTAAAAAATATTCTTTATCGCTTTTAATTCTAACTAATCACTTTTTGTTATCACTTTCAAGTTACAAAATTATCGATAGAGTTATAAGCACGGGCAAAACTAATCTAGAGCCAGGTGAGCCCGTGTTACCCTTTAAAGTCGTACGTGAAATAAGAAATGTTTTGAATTTTAGAATTTTTATATACGTGTGTTACCCACTAAAAAATTATTAAATTATTACCTAACCTATATATTATTTAGAGTAAATTACGGATTTCGTCCCTGAGATTTGCATAAATTTCGGATTTCGTCCCTAAGTTTCATTTATTACGGAGTTCGTCCTCAAGTTTTGCAAAAACGTATCGGATTTCGTCCTTTTGACTAACTTCTGTTAAAATTTGCTGTTAAATGGATGTAAAAAGACCTTAATACCCTTTTGTGTAAAAACAAATAAAAAATTAAAATAAAAAACAAACTTAATTAAAAAAAAAAGAAAAAAAAAAGAAAGGTCATTTCGTCATGTCCTCCAACATGTCCATTTCCCCATTTCATCTTTTCCACCTTATACATCTCGATAATTCCGACCGCCACCAGCTTCATCTAATTACACCACCACGATAACGCCAATGGTTCGTTGATCGCCGGTTAACTTATCAGTTGTGCGACAGCGGCGACGACCTCCCCGTCCACCTCCCCTATGGAAACCTGGCAACCCAACCTCTGTGTCGTCGTTCTTCGGCAACCCCGCACCACCCGACGACCTGCAATCCCCTCCGGCGACCATCTCAAAATCCAACTCTTCGTGGAGAAATCGAGCAATTAACATGTTGTCGAAATCATTCTGTTTCAACAGTGGTTCTCCCCAATTGTCCAACAGGGTAAAACCGGAATCTAAGAGAAAAAAAGCTTTGCTCAATGGTGGTAGTGATGTGCTGGCCGGAGGTATCGCTTGGTGGTGATTGGTGGCCGAATGGTGGCGGCTTAGATTTGGCCGGAAATTGCGGGTTTGTGAACCTCGTCGCTGTCGGTGGTCGAAGGGGGTGGCCGGTGGTTGAAGCAGTCGCTGCCGACGAGTTCAATTGCTGCTGCCGGTGGTCGAATTGTCGCTGCCGGTGGTCGAAGGGGGTGTCGGATTTGCAGGGGGGTGGTGGTTACCGGATTTACAGGGGCTGGGGTGCCGGATAAGCATGGGGAGAGCTCGCGGGTTGATCGTCCACCATGCCCGTCGGTGGAGGCGGAGCTTCACGCCACCGTCGTTGGTTGCTGGATTTACAGGGGGCTGGGGGTGCCGAAGTTCCGTTGGTGTGTGCGTCTGTCGGTGGGGAAGAAGGGGGCGGGGTTGGTTGATTAGGTTTATTATTTTATCTTTAGTTTAGATATTTATATATATTAATTAAAGACAATGGTATAATTGTCTTTTTACATCCGTTTAACAGAAAATTTTAACAGAAGTTAGTCAAAAGGACGAAATCCGATACGTTTTTGCAAAACTTGAAGACGAAATCCGTAATAAATGAAACTTAGGGAAGAAATCCGAAATTTGTGCAAACCTCAGGGACGAAATCCGTAATTTACTCTATTATTTAAGACTAAAAGAATAATAAGTTCGAGGAAAATCATAGTCTATAAGCGTGGGCGGTATGGGGGGTTAAAAAAAATCGGCAAGTGGGTTTCGGCAAGTGGGGTTTTCGGCAAAGTGGATAACTGGTATACCATTGTTTTCGGTATGGGTGTTTTCGGCAAACTTGGAGATGTTATCGGCGAGTTTATGCCGATAGATACCGATTTTTTTTTTAAATGTAACCGTTGAACGGTCACATGACCGTTTCAACCCTTTTTTTTTCATACTCTTTCTCTATATATACACACAATTTTTATAAACACTCCTCACACTACCTCACTTTATCATTCCACTCTTTTATTCAACATGCCTCCAATCCTCCCTCCCAAGTTAATGACTTCGTCTAGTAGTTCTAGTGACTCGGACACGGAGGCGCTGATGTTTATGAAAACTTGTTACGAAGCCATAATTTTACAAGAAGAAGGGGATACGGCACGTTCGAAGAGAAGGAGAAGTATACGTCGAGATCGTGAGGCAGGGCATGAACGTTTGGTGGAACTCTATTTTGCCGATCATCCTCGTTTCAACGAAGGTATTTTTAAAGACCGTTTTCGAATGTCTAAAAGATTGTTTTTAAAAATTGTTAGCGACATTGAACAAAAATTTGAATGGTTTCAATTACGTCAAGACGCAAGGGGGAGGACAAGCTTCTCCCCTTTACAAAAGTGTACGGTAGCTATTCGCCAACTGGCGACCGGTAACGTATACGACGAGTACGATGAAACCTTTTCGATGTCGGAAAGAACAACGCGTGAATGTTTGATAAATTTTTGTGATGCTATGCTTGAGCTTTATAAAGATGAGTTTCTTCGTTCTCCTACCTCCCATGATATCGAGCGTTTATATGAGGCGCATGGGCAATATCTGTTGGATATATGGTGTCCTGACCCGACGAATTAACGAACCCGACCGATATTGACCCGTAAGAGTTACACCCGGGGCAATGGATAATAAACTAATTACTATTTTAATTAGTTAATTGAACTGATTGGCGGATAAATAAATATTGATTTATTTATTACGATGACATATTTAATCGGCTCGCGATTAAATGGATGGATGAGTTAAACTGTTAATGGGTTAACAGTCTAACCCATTGGTGGGCCATGGAGAATTCGCAGAAGACCATGGTGGGCCCATAGTCTGCGAATTTCTCCTATAGGGTGGGGAGGAGTAGAGAACAAGTCATAAGTTTTCGAAACCCTGATCTCCTCCTCCCATATCTCTCTCTCTGCGAAACAGACCAGAGAAGAAAAACCCCTAAGCCGTCGCCGCCCTTGATCTCCGGTGACACCACCACTGCAATTCCGATGGATCAACGATTCGCAAGCATCATCCAGCGACTCGATCAGGAAGCAGCCACCGCCCGAGCCGAGGCAGCGAGCCGAGCCGAAGCCGCAGCCGCCGCCGCAGCCGAAGCCGCAGCCGCCGCCGCAGCCAAGGCCGCAGCCGCCACCGCCGCCGCGTCCGCCGGCGCACCGCCGGTCGATCGCCGCCCGGTGGTTCTCGCGTTGCCGGCGCAACCGAGACCACCTCGTCCCGTACCGTCCTCGTGGCCCGCACCGCTTTATCCTCCGGTCACCGCCACCTCGTCGCCGCCGGTTTCCGGTGACGAGATAATCGTAGGATCGGTCCCCGTGGCGATCCCGTCGGAAAGGATTTTGTCGCCGCCACCGATGGTGAAGTTACCACCACCGCCGCCACTACCTCCGCCGCCTCCGATGACCGCCGGAGTTTCAGTCGCAGATCTGACCCGCCGATTCGAGTCAGAAGTTTCAGTTCACCCTAGCGCGAGTCCATTGAACTCGGGTGTCTCGAACGGTTGTTCGGAACCCGCTAAGGTATATCTAATTTATTAGATATTTAATTTATTAATGTATTTATTTATTTATTTAAATAAATATATTTTCTGTGTTTGTCGTGCCGGTGATTGATCCTGTTACAGTTGCGTCCGCGTTTTAATTCGTTTCCGCTGCTAAATTAATTTGGAATTAATTTTATTATCAAATCGGTTTTAATAAAATAAAAATCGGTAACCCGGATCCCACTGTAAAATCCAACAATATCATGGTCTTCCTGGCATGATCGGTAGCATCGATTGTACTCACTGGGAGTGGAGAACTGTCCACGGGAGTATCATGGGCAATATCATCGAGGTGATCACGCAAATCCAACGATCATTCTCGAGGCATTGGCATCACAGGACATGTGGTTTTGACATGCTTTCTTCGGTGTACCGGGTGCTAACAATGACATAAATGTTCTTAACCAATCACCATTGTTTGCGAACGAGTTACATAGTGTTGCTCCGAGATGTCCTTTTGTTGTGAACGGTCGACAATATAAACGTGGTTATTATCTGGTTGATGGCATCTACCCTACTTGGTCAGTCTTTTTGAAAGCCTTTCGTCATCCATACGAGATCAAAGAGAAGAAAATGAAGAAAATACAAGAGAGTGCAAGAAAAGACGTTGAAAGAGCGTTTCGCATGTTAAAATCAAAGTGGGCGATTACTAATCGCAAAGGGCGTCCGGTTTCTAAAGATCTAATGGAGAACATCATTTACACTTGCATGATATTTCAGAACATGATACTTAAAGACGAAGGCAGAGCAATATCACCGATACACATTCGTGATCCTCCAGTACAAGCGCATATCGACGAAACTGTGCTGTATGAGTTACGCGACGCTGAGACACATTTTAGGCTACGACAAGACATAACGGAGCACATCGAGCAAAACGTGGAGGCCGTATTAACTGAGCAAGAAATAAACCAACAGTTTCTAGCTTTGAAATAAAAATGTTGTCGTTTGTTTTAAGTAATATAATCGTAATGTTTTATTTAATAAATTGTTAAAGCAAAAAAAAAAAAAAAACATTCAATTTATCCTACCCAACTTATCCCACCCAACTTATCCCACCAATACCACTTCAAAAAACAAAAAAAACATATACTTTTTTCTCTCGTCTATGTCGGTATTCTATTGGTCCATCAAGTTATCCCATTTTACTCGTCTTAAAAAATTTATCCCCAACACCACACCGCCCACCTTAACGGTTTCGGGGTTTGGTTTGGATAAAAGATATAAACGAACTTGGGATTATCGTTTCCCAAAATCGATTCTAGGGTTTGATGCTAGGATTGACGGGGTTTTTGGTTCTTCGATGATTCTAGTTCAAGGGGTTTTGTATTTCTTGGATTTTTGTTTCGCAAAGGGGTTTGAAGTTTCTGGATTTCGACTTTGATCTTTGCGGCACTGTCACGGCGACGAAGGTTGGTTCCAGCGGTGGTGAAGGATTCCTGAGACGGTTACGTAGTCCGAAAACTGTTTGAGAGAGAAATCAGATGCTTTCCAGAGAGAATCACAGGTTGAATTCGATAATCATGTACTCGTGTGATAATATAGTTCTAGTTAGGTTTAATCTAAATAACATAACAAATGGATTTCAACTTAGGTTAAATCCTAATTGTGGTTTCTAACATAATTACTTTTACATCATCGTCTTCCGTTTTAGTCATCACATGTGACTCCTAGGTGCTAGTAATGGTGAACTTTTAGCATTCCTTAAAGCATATATATATACTAAATTGCATGTGTTAAATAGTTTGATTTACTTTTCTGTAAAGGTTTGTGGTATTACCATATCATTAGTAGATGCCTACAAATATCCTGTGGTGTTTTACTTGCTGACTTAAGGTGTTGTATTTATCAATTATTACTTACTAATGGTATTTACTTTTCTATGCCTCATAACGACAATCATAGTAATTTGTAAGTAAGCACCACTTTAATGACTTTCTGGAGTAACTTATTAAGCATGAATGTATATGTCTATGTACAATATATATGTACTTATGCATCTGTTGATTTGTTTTGTATATATGTAAATGTGTTTCAAATTTCATATATATATGATTATATATAAGTGTGTATACTATATGACAGGAGCACGTGTGCATGTGTGTGTTTTATATATGTGTATCTATATATATGAACATTTAGTGGTTCTTAAAAAAAATATTAAGCTTTGTTATGTATGTCATAAATGTTTAGATTTGCTTACGGCTGCCATTTCAACCCTAAGATATATTCATCACATCATGACAATCGTGGGGATGGGTCAAGAAGTGAAAGTAGGGAATCACCTAATTATGGAAGAGAGTACAGAGACTATGGGAATAAAAGAAGCAGATACGAAAATTCAAGGAGGACACCTGGTATGTTTAGAGTAAAATACTTTTAGTATCATTGATTACCATTCTTTTGTGAGAATAAACATAGCTCTGTGTTTTCAACTATATTACTGAATGTTTACTGTTCAACTATTATACTTAATGAGCATTTTTTAGGCTGTATTTGCTTATTGTAATAAATGAGCAAGGTGTGTTTGGGTATTGTAGGTAGATCTGATTGGGATGATGAAAGATGGGAATGGGAAGATACACCAAGACGTGATAGTCGTTCAAATAGTAGTAGACATTATCAACCTTCACCGTCACCAATGTTAGTTGGTGCTTCACCTGATGCACGATTAGTTTCTCCTTGGCTCGGGAGCAATACTCCTCAATCTGGTAAGTTCTCAAGATATTTTGGTTCTCGACCCCAGTTGTGTTTTTTTCCTTCTAAATTTGGCATAATTAGTTCAGGGTAGTAGTAGATTAAAATGGGTTTTGTTCAAAACATGTCTTTTTTTTTTTGGTATGAGTGGTCCCATGACCTTCTTTGTTTCAATATTTAAGTAAATAAATAAATAATTAGTGTGTAATATGTTTAGGGAAGTAAAATTATTCAATAGCAATATGATATGTTTTTAGTAAATTTATTTAGGATGTTTTAAGCATTGCAATATACTTGAAGCATTTTTTTACAAGCAAGGTCGAAATTGCACCTTCGCTTTCAACTTTTGGTTGCTTTTGCTGACTAATTTTGGAGTCCTTACAGGCCATGGGGCTTCTCCATGGGACAGTGTGGCCCCTTCACCAGTTTCAATCAGGGCCTCTGGATCACTTAGATCTTCAGCTTCAAGATATGGTGGAAGGTCTCAACCCCTTCCTGCACAAAGCTCACTACCCTACGAGGTTAAATTACGCTGCACCTCTTTCTTGTTTTCTGAATCACAATAAATTAAGCATCTGGCTTTTTGTCTTTTGTTTGACCTTTTCTATTGTTATGGTGTATACAGGATGAAGAATCGGAAAAGGAAAAATTTATTAATCCAGATATGAGTGAGAGTATGCGGCTAGAGATGGAATACAATTCTGATCGTGCTTGGTAAGTGTACATATGAAACTAAGATATATTAATAGCTTCTTGGAATGAAATTAGATGGTGATTATTTATTCATTATAGGTTTTTTAACATGTATTTAAAGGGAAAATGTTAACAAGCATATAAAATCTACCAAAATTTCTTTTTGGCTGTTCTTCTATTATCCGATACTCTATAGTTTCAAGGTTGCCACATTTACAGAGATCAACTCCAAGTATTTAAGAGATTGTTATTTTGGTCAAAGATGCTTAAAATCTTTGTACTTTTCAGCTTTTTACAAGTTTAATATTCCTAACTTATGTTCATATATTAAAATTGAATTATTAAAATTGAAGATTTATTAAATATGCGTATTTTTGTCTATTGCTTCACATGCTGTTTGAGTCGGATTTGCTGGTTTTTTCAAAAAAAGTAAACAGCAATTGCAAATTAAGTTGTTTTTCTTCTTCTAATTAAATGCAAATGCTCACTGCAGGCATTACTTTCAAAGATGGAGAAACTAAGCGGCTCTTACGTCGCTATTTCATGAATTTGAGGATTTACTTCAAAGTTACATAGTTTTATATTTCAGTGCTATTAATAATTGCAAATATTAATTACCTTATTTGTCCCTAAATAATCGCACAGCCTATGTGAGGTTCTGATTTCATCACAAAGATTGAATCATTTATTAGTTAATGCATTCTAAAGATATATATTTTATAGGCTTACTGCGTGGAGATTCAAATATTCGATTCCAGATTCTGTATCTTGTAACTTGATAAATCATTTCTTATGGTTCTGCTGTTCACACCATTTTCAGTGTTTTAACTATTAAACTGCTTGTTATCATAGGTATGACAGTGAAGAAGGAAACACTATGTTTGATGCTGCCAGCTCATCATTTTATCAAGGTGACGATGCTTCTGTGAAGAAGAAAGAAGCCGAGCTGGCAAAAAAGCTGGTATGTGTAATGCACTAATTTGTGCCACTTTTTGGGTATGTTTGGTTGGAATGGAGTGGATGTGCTAATGGAACGAGAGAAAGAATGGAATGTATCCACTGCATTCCATTATCATGTTCCCTTGACATCTGAATGAAAATCTCTCAGCCTATGGAATTTCAAATCATTAAAATAGAAGGGATCACATTTCCTGTGGGATGGTTTATCCCATTCCTATGTGTTTAACTTGTTTCTTCCATTCTATTCCTACTGCAGACCATTATGAGTTTGTGGAGGAATTTCATTCGGATCTTTTGGCCTAATTCAGTGCTTTATATATTGGATTATAGGTTCGAAGGGATGGAACCCAAATGACACTTGCCCAAAGCAAAAAGCTATCTCAGCTTACTGCTGATAATGCGCAATGGGAAGATAGACAACTTATAAGGTCTGGTGCTGTTAGAGGTACAGAAGTGCAAACAGAATTTGATGACGAGCAAGAACGCAGGGTTATTCTTCTTGTTCATGGTATGAATTCCTTACCTTCGTGCACAAATTTTGAAGGATTTGTGCTTACTTGATAGGTGTTTGGAATTGTTTATTTGTTTTTAATTGGCTCATCCGCTTGCCGCACTTTTAAAAGTAGATAAGCACTTTAAAGTGTTTGGAAAGGGTGAAATAATGCATTTTCAATATTTAGTTATGAGATTGCTTTATTTGAAAGTGATTATTCATGGTGGAAATAAAATTACATGCTTGCCTTATCCTCGTGACTAAAATAAGCCATTTTCAATCTACCGCTTCTTATAAGCATAAGCGTGAACTATATAGGTAAACAATCCCATACTCCGTTTTGGCCATATTGTTAAGTTGATGTAGCAGTAGCTGTGGATTTGGTAGGTTAGTGTATATATTTTTTTGAACGGTAGTAGGTTAGTGTATTGTCTCACTTTTTTTGCTATCTTGTTTTCCGACAATAATAAAAACACAAAGAGGACTAGGATAAGCGTTCTCCCTTATTATTTATTAATAGCAAGTTGAAATTAAGAAAACCTTAAATTTCAAAACTAATATAACTGGGGTTCCATTTAGGTGATAAAAAAAGGTGAGGCTAGGAACTTAAAAAGGGCTAGTCTAATATTGCTTGTCACACGCGGCATGTTACTTGCTGAGCAAGCAATAATGAGTTAAAGAGAAAATGCTAAAAAATAATATTAAAGAGATAATTCAAGTTCTTTTTTGTGAAGACCTCTATTTGTGGTCAATAGCACTACAATCTTAAGTTCATTTGAAAGGCCCTTGCTGATTTTTTTTCTCTTTTTAAAATCAAATCTGCCAACTCACTTGTGAAACTCTTTCTGTTTATTTCAGATACAAAACCTCCATTCTTGGATGGAAGAATTGTCTTCACTAAGCAAGCAGAACCCATAATGCCCTTAAAAGATCCAACATCAGATATGGCAATTATTTCAAGAAAAGGTTCAAATCTTGTTCGTGAAGTCCATGAAAAACAGAGTATGAATAAATCACGTCAACGATTTTGGGAACTTGCTGGTTCAAAACTCGGTGATATTCTTGGTGTTGAAAAGTCAGCAGAGCAGGTTAACTTTGGTCTTATATACTATGCTATTAATGCTTAATATATGTTTTATGAATGCGATAACCTATTTCATTATGACCATCCATATTTTCTAACTACTTTATAAGCCACCAAAGCATGTATCTGGTTCCGTTTATACAAATCTGCCCAGAGAACATTCTTATTTATTAAAATGAGCTTACTCTTTTTGTGAAGACAAAAATACCCTTGTTTTGACCATGCATTTTATGGGGTATATTTTCTTTTCAAAGTTTTTTCTGGGCATTTTCGTCATCATGCATGTTTTTGGTCAGATTGATATAATTGAAGCTGGATACGTAATTAAGTGGCGTATAAATTAGTTGGCTTCCACCTACATTGTATCTTGAAACAAATTTTTAGGTCACCCAAGTATCGTAAAATGACATGAACGAACCAGTTTTTCTACGTTGATATGTTCCATATATGCTTACTTTTTGATAGATTGCCAAGGGTGTCTTGTCTTTTCAGTTTTAAGGGTAATTTCGTCCTTAGACATATTGTTAGCCATATTTGTTATAACTATACATGCTTGAATGGCCTGTCAAGTAGCTTCATTGCTGAGTATGCCTTAATGAAAAAAAAAGTTAAAGATACACAGATGACCTCCATATACATTATCAGTTATATAATTATCAGTGTTTAATATTTTTCTTTTAACTACATTTTAGATTGATGCTGATACGGCTGTAGTTGGTGAGGATGGTGAAATTGATTTTAAGGAAGAAGTTGCTCAACATCTTAAAAAAGGTGAAGCAGTAAGTGATTTTGCGAAGTCAAAATCACTTGCACAACAACGACAGTATCTTCCAATATTTTCTGTCCGTGATGAGTTATTACAGGTATGGTTTTTATTCAGACATATTGTATACCATTCATCTAGTATTAATTCTCTTTCTGATGAAAAAGTATAAAAAAATTGTTACTGGGAAAACTGAAGTATTATGTTGTATTGATTGATGATCAAAACAAGTAAATATAAAGACATGGAAATAATTCTAGTTGTTATCTAACTCCTGTTCCATCTTAATCTATGAATATCTCAAACTATTAATGTCATTTAGACATGACATTAAAAGCAAAGTAGGGAACAAAACACTGATAAAATCTAATATTCTGACCAGTCTTTGGTTCAGGATATCGACAAACAGTCAGTGCTTGGTTCCGTCTGGTCAGGAATTGGTTCTTGACTGTTTACTTTATGGTACTCTGTATTTTTCGAACTTGAAATAACGTTTTTAAATCAATAAGGGTTGTCTGAGCGGTTTTGGCTTTTATTATTTTTTATTATTTTCCACTCTTAAGTACTTGTAGTCAACAAGAACGATTATATCGTTAACTTTGACCTGACCTTTTTATTTTTTTCTTATCTTTATAAAATAGGTCGTGAGAGAGAATCAGGTTGTGGTGGTTGTAGGTGAAACTGGTTCTGGAAAGACAACACAATTAACACAGGTAACTTCTCTTTTAGACTACAATTTGGTTTATTAATTCATGGGATAATGTATGAGGAGGGCACCAAACCATATGTTTTTTTTAATGAACCAACTATTAGAGCTACTTTATAGACCACCTAAATATTTATTTGGTTTTCTTTAATTCTTTATACAAAATCCAGAAAAATAACAGGTTGGTAGAGGAAAACTTTAGAAGCTCTACGAAAAAGGAACAAAATTGTCTATGGTTACTTTTCCTATTTTGCGAAGGAAGAAATAACTCAACTATCAAAAACTTGGGAGTTTCTTCATTCAACATGTTTTTGGTCAGATTTTTTCAGTTGTACCAAGAGCCTTGGCTCTGATACCATTTAAAACTAACTGGATTGAATTAATTGAATGAATTCACAAATGCAGTGGGACTCTCAATATGTAGGAAAGAAACCTTAAGACAGCCTATGGCCGCTCTTTGGGCTATATACTCATAAAACCTAAAAGATATGATATTAATAACTATATTTAACACTAACTAAATACATAGTTGGGTGTTCTAAAAGTATTTTGAGTAGTTGGGTGGTCTCCTTGTATATTATCCTAAATTTGTTAATACCATCTATGTTTCCCAAGGACAAAATGTGTAATTTATTCCTATAAATTACAGTGCGGGGCCCTTATCTTATGTTGATTTTATAATGTTTGCAATTTTAATTTGCAGTATTTGCATGAAGATGGATATACAAACAGTGGTATAATTGGTTGCACTCAACCAAGACGTGTGGCTGCAATGAGTGTTGCTAAAAGAGTCAGCGAAGAAATGGAAACTGAACTTGGAAATTTGGTTGGTTATGCTATTCGTTTTGAAGATGTGACTGGGCCCAAGACTGTTATAAAGGTAAGTTAATTTTAAATTAATCCTCCTAAATCTTCATTTTCTTTTTTTACATGCTAGGAACACAAATTATTATTTATTTTAACCGTAATAAGTTGTAAATAGAAAATTAAGTTGTAAATTATATTACTCATTTTATGTTTGTGTTCAAAAAAATTGTTTACTAGAATAAAAATTCAAAATTGGAGTTAGTTTGTACGTATTGAGAAAAAATGTAATTCTTTGCATATGTTCGTATTTTCTTTAATAATATAGAAAAATATATAATTTAGTAGGACTAGGAAGAGAGAATATATAAAATGAAAAATGTGAGAAGTGTTGAAAATGATATATTATGCAAAGGTTTTCCTAATAGAAATGGGTGTAGTTGAAAACTGGGTTGGGCAGTTGGTTGACAAATAGCAAAATCCTTCAAGTTTGTTACTCTTTTATTAGCAAGTATAGATCGATAGATTCATATGTTTATGTTCTTCCGTTTGCAGTACATGACTGATGGTGTGCTTCTGCGTGAGACATTGAAAGACGCGGATCTTGACAAATATCGGTAAGTATCATCGAATAGTGGACTTGATCATGTGTGCAGTATATAACTATTATTTAGTTTGATGACACTCTTCTAAATTTGCATGCAATATTGCAGTGTTGTTGTGATGGACGAAGCCCATGAGAGATCATTAAGCACTGATGTATTATTCGGGATCCTTAAAAAAGTGGTTGCTAGACGTCGAGACTTCAAGCTTATTGTTACTTCTGCCACCCTCAATGCACAGAAATTTTCCAACTTCTTTGGGAGGTAATTTTGATGCTTCTTACATTTCTACATTTAAAACAAACCTATTATGTGTAGTTGGGGCAAAATGATGCTGGCTAGTTTAGGTTGGGACTTTTTTTTTTACTTATAGTTATTATTTTTAAAAGCATTTGGTGACTTGGTGTCAAATACAGACGGGTCTTAGGAGTTCTAGTGATAATCTAATAACTTTAGGAGGTCTTATGCATTAAAAATTATTTTGGGTGGATTTTGACTTGTCTAGTCGTTTTGCCCCATCTTTTTTCAAGCTATCTGCTATAATGTTGCATGGGACCTACTGTTAAGATGGGAAAGATAAATCCTTATTGACCCATTCATAACACGTAAGTGAATGGGTCAAATTGGACACTTCTATATCATGTCAACAGGGGCGGATCTAGGAGAAAAAGTCAAGGGTAGCGTTAAAAAAAAAATTGTCGGGACTAACGGGGGTTCGGGGGCAGGGCCCCCCGAATTTTTTTTTAGGTAATTAACGGACTTCTGATCATATTTTCAAGGGGTTTTTGATCATATTTTTAGGTAAAAACCATAAAATTTCTTCCAGAGGTCGCGAAAATTTCGTTTCAGGGGTCGCGAATAACCGAAAACTTAAAAAAAAAAAAATTGCACGTCGGGGTAAAAGTTCAGGGGCAGCGGACGCTACCCCTGGGGCCTTCTTAGGTCCGCCCCTGCATGTCAATATGACTCGTTCAGTTTATGGTAATGAACTTACTGTTTAATTAATAATTAAATAATTTTTTACAGTGTCCCAATCTTCCACATTCCTGGAAGAACATTCCCAGTTCAAACTTTATACAGTAAAACACCTTGTGAAGATTATGTAGAAGCTGCTGTGAAACAAGCAATGACCATCCACATCACTAGCCCACCTGGTGACATACTAATATTCATGACTGGTCAAGACGAAATCGAAGCCACATGTTATGCCCTACAAGAACGTATGGAACAGTTCGTCTCAACCACAAGGGCAAAAGTGACCAACAACCTATTGATCCTCCCTATTTACTCCCAACTCCCAGCTGACTTGCAAGCCAAAATCTTCGAAAAACCCGAGGATGGGGCTCGCAAATGCATCGTGGCTACAAACATTGCAGAGACATCTTTAACCGTGGATGGAGTTTATTACGTTATTGACACTGGGTATGGTAAAATGAAGGTGTATAATCCCCGGATGGGTATGGATGCTCTCCAGGTGTTTCCGGTCAGCCGGGCTGCTGCTGACCAACGGGCCGGTCGTGCGGGCCGGACTGGTCCTGGGACATGCTACCGTTTGTATACAGAGACCGCTTACCAAAATGAATTGCTCCCGCAGCCAGTCCCTGAAATTCAAAGGACAAATCTTGGGAACGTTGTTCTGTTACTTAAATCACTTAAAGTCGACAACTTGCTGGATTTTGATTTCATGGACCCGCCGCCACAAGATAATATTCTAAACTCCATGTACCAGTTATGGGTTTTGGGTGCATTGAGTAACACAGGGAGTTTAACCGATCTCGGGTGGAAAATGGTGGAATTCCCACTGGATCCGGCATTAGCCAAAATGCTTTTAATGGGATCACAATTAGAATGCCTGAATGAAGTACTTACAATTGTCTCCATGCTTTCAGTCCCGTCTGTATTTTTTAGACCCAAAGACCGAGCAGAGGAGAGTGATGCTGCCAGAGAAAAATTCTTTGTGCCTGAATCCGATCATCTAACATTACTTAACGTATACCAGCAATGGAAGGCTAATCAATACCGCGGGGATTGGTGTAACGATCATTACCTACAAGTAAAAGGACTTAAAAAAGCCCGAGAAGTGAGATCACAGTTATTAGACATATTAAAGACCCTAAAAATTCCGCTTACCTCGTGCGGGCCAGATTGGGATATTGTAAGAAAAGCAATTTGTTCAGCCTATTTTCATAACGCTGCAAGACTAAAAGGGGTGGGAGAATATGTGAACTGTAGGAACGGAATGCCATGCCATTTGCACCCGAGCTCAGCTCTTTATGGGCTGGGGTACACACCTGATTATGTGGTGTACCATGAGCTTTTATTGACGACAAAAGAATACATGCAATGCGCCACTTCTGTTGAGCCACAGTGGTTAGCCGTGCTGGGGCCGATGTTCTTTTCGGTCAAGGATTCGGATACATCGATGTTGGAACACAAAAAGAAGCAAAAAGAAGAGAAGTCGGCTATGGAAGAAGAAATGGAGACTCTGAGGAAACAACAGGGGGAAGCCGAGATTAGAAATAAGGCGAAGGAGAGAGAGAAGATGAAAAAACAGAAGCAAACGGTATCCATGCCTGGACTGAAGCAAGGTTCATCCACATATTTGAGGCCTAAAAGACTAGGTTTGTGAAAATTTTGATTGTATATAAGAGAGATGTTGTAAGTTAATCACAAAATTACTTCACCATTTAACTTGTATGGCTTTACCATGTCATCAGGAATGTTTACATAATTTGTTTTAGCAGGTCAACAAGGTGCTAATATATATTTTTTGTTTCTTTTCTATATCAAAACATGCAAGTTGAAATAAATGATTAAAAGTATCGAGTTTTTAAAATTATAGATTTATAGGGGCTACCCGCTATAGTGACATGTAGAATAAATAATAAGAATTACTATGAATTGTTTTAAGGGGTATAACTCTCATAATTTTTTTAGGGGTAAAACACATAAATAAAAATAAAAATAAAAATCCTACATAATTTTTGAAAAATTCAAAATTCAAAATTTGTCCATTTCGTGTATGGGTTTAAAGACACTCCTGCACTAACATTGGGTAATAAAAATAAAAATCATACATAAAAATCGAAAAATTCAAAATTTGTCCACTTCGTAACACTGGGTCCTGAGTTTCAGATCTATTCCAACACCAATGTGGCAATGTATGTTGTATCAAAATGGAGTTATTTGACATCAAAATGGAGTTATTTAACGTAGTTATGCATCTCACATTCATATTAGGCTATTAGCCCATGTTATGATTTTGTTACAACAAGGCACTGATCTTGAAAATAATACTACAATGAAATATATCCTACACATAAATTATAAATTAATTTATGCATATTTCTACACATGTTGAATTCTCGTATACGGCCAAGATTTTTTTTTTATTTTGAAAAGAAATAGTGGAAATATATAATAATAAGGTGAAATACTCAAAGACACTAAAAGTGAGAGGTATTGGGTTTAAATCTCACTTGTGACAAAAATATAAATGGGGGTCCAGGTTGGGTCAAGAGGTTTTCTCACCAATTGTGAGTTTGCTCCTGATAGAGATTGGATATGATCAGGTGGGTGGGTAATGGCGTAATGCCCCGTCAGTGATCCAAATCTACCGTTAAAAAAAAAGTACCTAGATGGAAATTTCACACCTTATATCTAGGTGTTTTAATTGTGAAATTATGTACCTAAGGGTGGGGGGTATACTTTCGGCATCACCATGATTCTCGATAAACACTTAGGCATGCATACCGCGTGGTTCGGTGTTGCGGCATCGGCATGGAGGAGAAGAGTTTTCGGCATATCTTTGCCAAAGCTTGCCGAGAGGTTTGTGTGTTTGATGGTGGTCCCCACTTCACATTGCCTAAAACATCATTAGGCATGCATACCCACCAATCCACCATCAAAGCATCAATTCTACATATTTTTTCTCTCTCCTGTTGACACTATTTAATTGGTCAGATTTATAATTAAAAAACATGCCTTATGCATGCATAGCCCCATCCCTTTTAGAAATAGTTATTACAATACCCACTCTCAATCCGGTCACGAGTAGGATTGAATTTAAACTTTTGTATTCCCCCATCTATAAATTAATATTGCAAATCAAATGTTTATAAGAAAGATATAACAGGTGTGTGGCCAATATTTCGCCACCGAATAAACATTCTATTATTATGGGGAGGTTAGCCGACCAATGGCGACGTCTTTGTCAATATTTGCAACCTCATGCACTTCCATTATTAATTATGGACTGGACGGCGAGTCGGTGATAAAATACAAACATTTATCCTTCTATTTATACCATCACTCGATCACCACACTCACCACCAACACTACTTACTTTCCACCTTCGATCACAAACTAAATTATTCAATTTTTTTTTTTTGTAATAATGGAGGGAAAAGAAGAGGATGTGAACTTGGGAGCAAACAAGTTCCGGGAAAGACAACCACTCGGGACGGCGGCCCAGGTCCCCGGTAAGGACTACGAAGAACCACCGCCGGCTCCATTGTTTGAGGCGTCGGAGCTATCTTCGTGGTCCTTCTACCGAGCCGGGATCGCAGAGTTTGTCGCTACTTTCCTATTTCTATACGTATCGGTTTTGACGGTTATGGGAGTGGTTAAGTCGCCCACCAAATGCGGGACCGTTGGTATCCAAGGCATTGCATGGGCATTCGGCGGCATGATCTTCGCACTCGTCTATTGCACGGCTGGAATATCTGGTATATATTTCAGCACAAATAGCCATTTGAAAATACACTAAACGCTAGTTTGACTTTCTCAAACTTTTTAAGTTTTAAAAACTCAAATTGGAAGTAGTTAAACGGTTAATTTGTTTTGAATGACAAACAAATAATGTTTTTCTTCTTAGCGTTTCTCATTTTATATATTCCCTTTAGTTTCAAATAAAGCTTTTCACTGAAAATAGTATAGAACCTGATTGAGATTTGAGAGGGTGTTTGGGATTGTTTTTTATACTCAGAAATGGTTCTTGATTTATTCGTTTTTAAAATGTAGTTTTTTAAAAAATATATGGTTTAGCTTTTATAAAATGATAAAAATGGACTAGGTGAGTATAAGACTAAATGAGGGCATTATGGTAATTGTATCATAAAAAAGTCAAATAAAGTAGTTTTTTTGGTTTTTTAATAATTTCCAAAATGTTAAAATTAAAACCAATTTTACATTATCCAAACGCTCTTTTTAGGTTATTGTTTCTTTTAAAGCAAAATAAATCAATAAGTCATTTTTTAAATCAAACCCGAACACCTCTTAGATAATAAATTTGGTTAGATTACTAGGGGTAATTACTAATTACCAAGATGAATATAATTTCAGGTGGACATATCAATCCGGCGGTGACATTTGGGTTGTTTCTCGCGAGAAAGTTGTCGTTGACCAGAGCATTATACTACATGGTGATGCAGTGTCTTGGCGCCATCTGTGGCGCCGGGGTGGTGAGAGGGTTCGAAGGGGGTACCCAGTTCAAACTTAGCGGCGGTGGTGCCAACACCATCTCCCACGGTTACACAAAAGGCAGCGGCCTTGGCGCCGAAATCATGGGGACTTTTGTTCTTGTTTACACCGTTTTCTCCGCCACCGACGCCAAACGCAGCGCCCGTGACTCTCACGTCCCGGTAAGAAGAACACTTCATTTCCGTTATATAATCAGTTCATCATTAATCTTTAATTAGTATCAGATAATGAAAAATATGGTGTGGATTAATTTTCAGTTATTGGCGCCGTTGCCGATTGGGTTTGCGGTGTTTCTGGTGCACTTGGCCACTATTCCGATCACCGGAACTGGTATCAATCCGGCAAGAAGTTTGGGGGCTGCCATTATTTACAACAAGGACCACGCATGGAATGATCACGTAAGCATCCTAATTCCTACCTACTAATTAATTTAATTTAATATGAATTGTTTAGATAATTAATTAATATATAGTGACGGATTACTTACATTATTTAATTTGGTGATGTGAGCAGTGGGTGTACTGGGTCGGACCGTTCATTGGGGCCGCATTAGCTGCACTTTACCATGTAGTCGTCATCAGAGCCATCCCATTCAAAAACAAATGAAAAAGATGATCTTTTTATTTTGTTTGTAAAATGTTTGTATGTATAGCTACTTTTTGCTTCAGAATAATATAAGTCCCATACAAGTGTTTGTGGGCTTGTTTTGTATTGTTGGGCAACTTATTTTCTCCGCAATCAAAGTGGTGGTTACTTTTTGTGTTTTCCTGTAAGAACATGATCTCTGAAAGTATTAACTTTTAAGATAATTTTGATTCTTATTTTGTAAACCAATATAAGTAGTTAGAAATAAAGATGTAGTGATAGATAAAAGTGGTAAATGCAGGTAGTGATTGATAAGAGTAAAAAACGCTTATTTTTACAATAAGATAAATTTCTCTTGTTTTTTAAATATATGTTTTCTTTATCCAATAAAGAATTACCACATGGCAAAAAAAATTCAGTTTTTATAAATTTATGAGTTTGTATATGATCCTCCCTCTACAATCCTACGATGAAACTCTATGCTTTAGTAGATTAGTAGTCACTATGAAGGAAAATAAACATTAAACGAAGACGTCGATTATATATCTAAAAAAAGGTAATCACAAATTTTCTTTGAATTTTATATAACAAATTCATGTCTTCTTATTTTTAGAATTCAGCAAGTCAGTTATTTATAGAGGTGGGCAAGTGAACCGGTTTGAGAATCGAATCTGGTTTATAAACCAGAATCAAACAAGTTAGGGTGGACCCCGAACCACCAATTTCGCTACAGTTTGTGTTTGTGTTTGCAAAAACCCATTTGGAATTGAGTTATGTTGGAAACTCTTTTTGAAATTAATTTGTTAGGTTCGAGGTTTCAACCCAAATACATACATGTGTGTAACTAATTGTATAATTTATGATATGATATACCCTTGAATTCCCCCTTTAATTGTATGCAACGAAAGCCTAGAAGAACTGATAACAATCCTTAATCAAATACATTCAATTCAATTTTTAAAAAAGAATTTAATTTTAGCAATAAAAATAGTTTTCGAACCGGTTCAACCCAAACCGGTTTCAATCCGGTCCAACTCGATCGATTAGTATAGGTGTAGGGATTCGATGTTGCAAATCGGTTTATAACCCAAAGTTATTTTGGTCAACCCAGGTTTGACTGTGATTGATTAAACCAGTTTCGGTTCACAACATGAACCGGTTAAAAAAACCGATTTTTTACGCCTCTAGTTATTTACCACCGAACCGGTATTTAGTTTTTCTTGATTATGGGCCCAACCCCACCCCATTTAATCACAATCCAGCCATCCAGGGGGCAGGGACCCATCTGGTTTCGATCAATTTCCCCCCTAAACCCTAGCATCACGCGCGAATCTCCGTTTACCCTCCGGCACTTCGAATCTCCGGTTCTCCGATCAGTTAAGAATAGGAAATCCTATTGCAATGGCGTCGGTGGATCGAACGGTTTTGCAGTTCTTTCCATTATCAACTAGCTTATCAGCAAAAGTTCACCCTCTTGTTATCTTCAACATCTGCGATTGTTTTGTAAGACGACCGGATCAGGCTGAAAGAGTTATCGGAACGCTTCTCGGATCCGTTCTCCCCAACGGAACCGTAGATATTCGTATTCCGTTCCGCACAACGAATCATCTGACCAGGTTAGCCTTAAATTAACCTATAATGTAGATAATTAGTTAATAATGGTTGAATTTAATCTGACATCCTGTATAATGTTTGAAGGTTGCACTGGATATTGATTATCACAACAATATGTTGGCATCTCATCAGAAGGTGAACCCGAAAGAAGTTATTGTTGGATGGTAATTCCTCATCAAACCTGTTAAAATTTCATCTTAATGTTCTGTCAGTTTGCACACTTGTCATCTTTTGGTTGAATTCTGTTATTGGCATGAAACTTGCAAAATGATAATCTGCTGCTACTGAAAACTGAAACAATTAGTTGAAGTATTGACTTGTATAAATTAAAAGTAGGATTATTTATAAGCCATTCACATGTATGAAGCTTCATTCTACATTATGTTGCTGCTATTAAAGGCGGGAATCTAGCTTACATTAGAACGAATATTTGGGCTTAGATTCTTCTGTACATGGCTTTTTATGATGTCGTTAAGACGTTAAGTGTAGGTTTGACTTTGCTTTAATAGCAACACAGTGTATGATGGAGCTTCTTACAGGTCACTTACTTCAAAATGAGCATATATTTTAAGTCAAATTTACATAATAATGAACCATAGCAATCAAAGAGCCGCACTTACGATTAAGAGTTATCACTTAAGAAAGACAGTTTACCATAGAACCTGTCTTAGTTTTGTAAACAGAAACTGATACAGAGAGGCATAGGTGATGAAGAATTTCCGCACATCTATGCAAGTTAATATACCATCTATAACAGCGTAGGTAGAATGGGAGCGTAAGTTTCTTTAGCATTCTTATCTAAAATGTCACCAAACCTCCTTTTAACTTTCAGAACTCTTGTGTGGCATAAGCTTTTTTAACAAATGTAAGTGCTGGAACTGGAATATGATTTGACCTGTCAAATATGAATACATTTTTGTTTATTGAACTTGTGGACCATGGAACATTTCCAACAAATTGATAATACCATTTCAAATTGGCTTTAGGTTTTCAACTGGATTTGGTGTGACGGGTGGCAGTGCTTTAGAGAACTTGCAAACCCTGTTCATTTGACAGTTGACACTAGATTCACAAACGGTGAAGGTTCCATCAAAGCTTTTGTGTCTGTTAATTTATCTTTGGGTGATCAGCAACTCGCCGCTCAGTTTCAAGAAATACCTCTAGATCTGCGATTGGTTGAAGCTGAGCGAATTGGGTGTCCGTCTTTATCAATTATGACTCATACTTGATTTACTGAAATATGTTGGTTAAATTAAAATATGATATCTATGGTTATAGTTGACGTTTTGAAGTCCACAGCAGTTGACAAACTGCCAACTGATATGGAACTAAGGAAGGAATGGAAACCACAATGGAACGACTGCTAACACTAATAGATGACACCTACAAATATGTTGATGGTGTTGTGGTAAGATTGATTCCATACTAGTTATATCATTACAAATATTTCTTTCATTAATTTCAGTATAAAATATTCTTCTTCCAAGAAGGGCATGTTGCACCAGATAACAGCATTGGAAGATTTATTTCAGACACCGTATCCTTCATTCCAAAGATATCCCCATCAGCTTTCGATAAGCTTGTGAATGATAGTCTACAGGTAGAGGAAGCCCTTTTCGAACATTACACGTTTTCATTAGTATTATCTTTTGGTGTTGATGTCGTCCTTTTGTTTGTTATTATGTAGGACCAATTGCTGTTACTATACTTGTCAAGCATTACGAGGACACAACTCAGCTTAGCCGAGAAACTGAACACTGCTGCCCAGATCCTGTAAACCAAATTTATATTCTTTTATTTTTTGCCTGGTGATAAGCTAGGTTGATTTTGTTTTCTGCAGATTATTTTCGGCTGCAACTGATATCTATGGTCGCTACCAAATTGACACTCCGTTTCAACAAGTTGTCTACTCATGTCTGGTTTTGTCATAGAAACTCATTTAGCTATTTTCTTGGATGAGTTATACATGTATAGCAATTACATCAATCGCCAAAATAATGTGAATCTTTGATCTTCAGATTCTGTATCTAAGTTTAGCGTAGATATCCCACCTTTTATAGATAAACATTTCTTGCTGCATAGATATGTGACTGGTTGCGTATCCTATGATTTAGGCATACATATTTTCGAAGACTACCATATAGGGCTAACTCATGAAAATAACGTAAGATTATATGTTTCTTTCCCTAGTTGAATTTCTCTTAAAAATGAGTTTTAGTATTTTTATTAATTTAAAAAAAAAAAAATTTCTTCCTAATATTATAATAAACAACATAAAATACCGTTTTTTTATTTACAATAGTTCAAATACATTACATTGATATATATAAAAACATAAAGTAATATTATATATTATATTGATATATAACAATATAGAAACATGGATATATATACATACATATATACATTTTCTTATTAATAATAGTACAAATACATTACATTGGTATATAAATACATTAATAAAGACATAAAAACTTACAAACATAACCGGTTCTTGATGGATCTGATAGGAATTGTTTTTTGAAAAAAGGCCGAAACAGGTCTGGAGCTGCCGGTTTGAAGGGGTTAGGGTCGGGTCCACTATATATCTGTTAGGAATCGGTTCGGTTTCATATGGAACCGGTTCCGGTTCCAGGTTCAATTTGCATGGGTTGTGCCTATGGTAGTTGGTTGTCACAGTGGAACCCGTCACGTTTGGGCTGCCAGAAAATTATAAACGGGCCCAAATTCGATCCACCAGAATATAACAGAATGCTTAGAAAAGCCATGTTTTGGTCTAAACCACTCCAGTTTAAAATCAGTTTGGTTCGGTAGGTCAAATTCGATTTTTGATCGAACCGGTTTGGGTTAAAACCGGGTCTTGAAGGAGGCTCTAAATTCGGTTTAAACCTAGGTTTTGACCTGTTCGTTTCATCGTTTGAAACAGGTAATCACAGACCAAAAACGGTACTACCCGTTCCAAACCGAAAATTGCCAAGAGCAACTCAAAGACTCATGGTGACATGAAGATATTAACAACGAAAAAACCGTGAAAAGATAACCAGTTTGATTAAAACAGAAAAGAAGATATATATAAAAGAATTAAAAATTTGATGAAAATGGAGATGGAAATGGGGATTGATTCCGCATCGCATGGTGGTCGGGTTAGTGATTAAGAAAAGACGGAAATCAGGGCCGCCTCAATTTCACGCCTGCCTGTCTCTTACCATCGCTTTATTTTTTTTATCTCGATGTTCCCCATTTAATTTATTGATTCTAGCAACAAACTGGGACAACACGTTTTTATTTACTACTCCCTAACTTTAACTTTATACACAAACCAACCATGATACAATACCATTCCATGTGTTTTTTCTTTCAAATTCTTTATGTAACATGTAGCCCGGTGATAAGAGAGAGTCATTTTTTTTTGGTGGATATTAACGTTCAAATCTTAACAGTTGTGAAATTTATGAAATAATTAAAAAAAATGTTGTGAAAAAACCTTTTACAGATATATAAGATATGCATGCATACATCAGACCCATGTGGTTGGGTCGATAACCCCAACCAGTGGCGGATCCAGGAAATAATATCAGGGGTAGCGGGGACTAACGGGGGTTCGGGGGCAGCGCCCCCGAAAAAAAAATTTAGGTAGTTAACGGGCTTTTAATCATATTTTTAAGGGGCTTTTGATCATATTTTTAAGTAAAAGCCATAAAATTTCTTCCAGGGGTCGCGAAAAATTCGTTTCAGGGGTCGTGAAAAACCGAAAACCTATAAAAAAAAAAAATTACACGTCGGGGTAAAAGTTCAGGGGTAGCGGGCGCTACCCCTGGGACCTTAGTAGGTCCGCCCCTGACCCCAACCTTGTAGTTATTAAAGCGTTGCTTTCATTTTATAAACTTGGTGAAATAACTATGATGTTAACAACATTGAATTTATATACAATAATCTCACATTTTTATTAGTTACCGTTTATACTACTAGGATGAAAGGGGCACTCGTGGATCTGATTCTGACATGTGGGTTCGATATCTTAAGCCAGAACACCACGGCAATCTCATCACATTCTAATGAATGATTACTATGTCGAAAACCCAAAATAAAATGAAGAAAAGTTTTGAGACCAATCGAGTCGTCGAAGATAATATCATTTTAGTGTAGTGGAATCATGAAATACTCTTTAGACTTCGATACGATCTTGTGAAACGCATTGTGGCTTTACCAAACTTGAACATCCCAAATTAGGATGTCAAGTAGTTAAAGTTAATGCTTTATAGTTCTTTTTTTAAGTGTATTTTATTTTTAATTAATGAAAGTGTGTTATTATTTATTTTTATCCTATATAAAAATGTTTGGCTTAAGCTAGGAGTGTTGTCACCCTTTAAGGTTTTAAACGAGTTGAAAAAAGAAGAAGGTTAAATGATGTGGAACAATATGATTGGTTGATGGAGAAGATTCATGGGTTTCAAAATGATAGCGGTAAGCCTATTCCGGAAATAGCCATCGGAGACATTGCTTTATGCGGGTTTGGGACGACAAACGAATACAGGACGGAGGCATCGAATGGATCGGCTTTTCCGGATCTGGATCCTGAATTAATTTGGATGGAGTCCGATGATCGGAGGTTAAAGGACCTCATGCCAATCATGCACCATGCACTATATTCTCCATTATCTTCTTGTTAGTTTAGTTTTTTGGTTTTAGGCTATATGTAATGGGGCGTTATGGGGAAAAAAATTGAAATATGGCGCCCCATATAACGCCCCGCACCACCCCGCGGGGCGCCTCTTGATTCACTGGCATGAAGAATAAAGGTTAGAGCTTAGGACCTCTTAAGATAATAGATTCTATCCCGACTCTTAGAGGTTTCCCTATAGTGACCGATTCCTTCCTGAACTGATGAAATAAAAACAGTGTGTCTGATGTACGAGTTTCCTTTTAAAAACGTACCAGCCAATCGATTCATACCTTTAACAAATACAAACCTTCTAGTAAGCTTTTTAAGGGAAGGGGACAAAGACATAAGGGAACCGCAGCCAACTAAAGTTCCAAACGATATAGGACAAATTGAACTAATTAAAATATTACTAATTTTGTCTCTATTATTAAAGATAGCTATTAAAAATTAATCGTGTAATTATTAATTAGATCAAATGCCCAACATTTTGGGTTTTCAAAAAGGGAAAAAGAAAAAACCAATATCTTAGTATATCACTCTTCTAGTACCAAAATAATGTTTTAATGATAAAATATAACGCACAATGTTCTAAAAATAGTAACATTTTTGTATTTAAAGTGTCACTAAACAAAATTGTAGTTAAACTATGTATACTTAGTAAGTTTCCATTAAACCAATCTTGGGTAAAACAACAAAAAAACAAATCACTCCGATAGACAAAGGAGGTGGGCAACAAGCTGCACCGTCAAACCCTTTTAAATAGCAAAACTAAGACGCGTGAAAACAACATTCAAAGAACCGCGGGTCACAACTTTATCATGCATGACCCGTTGGACTATATTCAAAGTTTTAATGGTCTCAGGGGCGAGGAACTAAATGTGTCAAAAGCAAAAGGAACAAACACATGTTAATTTTCAAAACATGCTCTCTCGTGTTTGTTCACTTTCCCCGTAGCCGCTTTAGAAGCCTTCTGTCTCACCTTGAACTCACTAACACCCAAACCCACAAGGGGGAGACCACAGTTAGATCCAAGCATGCGTGCCCCCCCCCCCCCCCCCCATTCCATCCAAAGACCAAGATGTAAGCCGGTCTAAGAGTTGATCGCCCATCAGACGGGTCTGTCAGGAAGTTAACCGGAGCTTCCTTCTTAGCCGAGATCCCTGCGCACTTGAATATGTCGAAGAGGGCATCCCTAACCAAGACGTGACGATATTTAAAACCGGGGAGCTCTTTACAATGAACGACATGCTCCCCAAGCGAATCCTGGCACGCCTTGTGGCAAACATGGCATTTTTCATCCGCCGAGAAAATATGAATCATGAGGCGATATTTAAGGATAACACGGGATTCCACCGGTGACATGTGCTGGCCCAACCCATCGATGGGAATAGCCCGAAGAAAATCTTGGGCATGCGGCGCTCGTAGACACTCAAAAACGGCTTTCTGTCTCGCGGTCATGTCAAACTTTTTGGGCTTTAGTGGGGCGGTATCCTTGTTAGTGAAACTGCTGAACTCAAAGCTTGGAATAACATCCCGAAGACGATCTAACGCGCACTCATAATCAGAGTCCATGCCACACATCCCACTTTCACTCAAAATATGATCTTGAAGCACCCAAGATTGCGCCTTTGATGCCACAAAGGCATACGAGGAAGCCTCGGCCGCTGAATACACCCCGAGCCCCCCACATCTGATAGGCAACGAAGCAAGCCGCCACCGGATATCCCCAAAGAAGGAGCCCCCACAAACCACCATATTCTCAATTGTCGTGCGTAGTTCATTATCAAAAAAGGAGGCGGCCTCCATCATGTATAAAGGGGGACACGTCTTTAAACCAAAGAAGAGTTTGGTTATGCCCATATATGAGCGCAGCAGGAGAAGTTCACTCTGCGAGTCCCCCAGCTTGAGGAGGAGGCGGATCAGATCAACAGCGTTGGAAGCTCTTTTCGTAGTCCAACCTTTGATAAACTCAACATTTCTGCTAACAACCCTCCTAAGAGTTTCACCCCCAAGAGAGGTCTACCAATGGCCTCTGGGAAAAGCCCCGCACAGGACTTTTTACCTTCGCAAGAAGGCCAAAAGAGCTCAGTCTTTCTAATGTTGAGTTCAAGCCCAAGGAAGAACCCCTGTCCTTAATGATGTTCAGCGCTTTAGCAACCTCCTCGGAACCCTAATAACGGTCCCGTCATTGAGATACCAGGCATGAAGGAGAAGTTTGCAACTGTCTATGATCAGATGGACAAGGAGGTGCAAAACGAGCGCAAAAAGGAGGGGGCCCAGCGGATCACCTTGTTGAACACCCGTGGTGGACCAAATATGCTCATTCCCAAGATACAATATGGCAGGCGGCCCCTATAAGAATTCAACCAAAGACAAAATAGAAGGATACCTCAGTCTGACCTCGTGAATTCAACCCAACTACGTATATTAACAATAATTCGAGTATTGGTGCAAATCGGTTTGTTGTTAGAGTTTAGTTTTTGACAACAAATTATAAATAAAATCAAACCAATTTCAGTTTGAATCAAAAGTAAGGAACACTTGGTTTGGATTTATTTTCGGCATAAAAATCCGGCATTCAAGTACTTCTAAAATTTATTGAAATTAAAACACCCCGTTTGGAGATCTTCTTCCAGAGTGTTTAGCGTTGATTAACCATTGTACAACCTTTGGACAATTAAAA
This sequence comes from Deinandra increscens subsp. villosa, assembly GCA_039602395.1. NCBI lineage: Eukaryota > Viridiplantae > Streptophyta > Magnoliopsida > Asterales > Asteraceae > Deinandra > Deinandra increscens. The sequence continues at coordinate 3,635,666 of JBCNJP010000019.1, forward strand.
AACAACTTAATTACTAAAATTCATATCCTATAATTATCAATCAAATATTAATATTTTTTATATCAATTAATTATTCTCTCTAGAAATTTGTCTTGTATTTAAAAACATGCCTCTCTCAGATTTCATCATCTAGTTCCACATTCATCAAATTTGGAATTTCATCATATACTAATAATAATGTGCGTAACTTTGAATTTCTCTACAGTTGTTCAAGATGCCATAAGCACAAGAAATCTAGTACATAGAGATTGTGAAGTTGTAAATATTCGTCTCCTGCAAGATCACTTCCCTAATAATTCAATGTTTTGGTGATGAAGTGTCGAGAAGAAGGTTTCGAATGTGAAGAGAACTATTCCTATAAAATAGTTGGTGATATGAACAAAAACTTTGAATATTTCAAACATCTTGAGACGCTAAAAAAGTGCACTATTATATAATGAAATTTGGTACATGAATAGTGTACTTTTTGTTTCTTATAGTAAGTCCACGTGACTTTGGTGTTTTAACGCTTTAAACACTTAAACTTTTATGATTTGTTTTTTTTTCTTAACGAAATTGTAAACTTTTGGTTTTCATAGTTTAGTCACATATGTTTCATACTCTTACGTTTTATACCCTCAAACTTTTAAAGTTTTTTTTTTGTTTTTTGTTTTAAGCTTTGTTATCGTCTATTTTCGCCACAAACTTTTAACTTTTTTACTTTCGTTTTTAGCATACTTTTATAGTTTTATACTTTCACCACGAGACTTTTACACTTATATTTTTATAGTTTTATACTTGCAACACGAGACTTTTAGACATTTACGTTTTATACTCCTTAACTTTTTAACCCTCTAACTTTTAAAGTTTTTTTTTGTTTTAAGTTTTTTTTGTCTTCTACTTTCGCCACGAAACTTTAACTTTTCTACTTTCGCTTTTAGTATACTTCTATAGTTTTATACTTTCACCACGAGACTTTTAAACTTTTACGTTTATATCACTTAACTTTTTGACTTTCGTTAAGTATACAAATTTAACCCCACAGCAACGCGCGCGCGCGGGAGGGTGGGGGTGGGGGGGAACATCTCGTTAGCAATATGTTAACTAGGATACAGGAATGATCGAGAGCTTGAATATTTCCAGAAGAATTTCATATGATCAAAGTCTACGACACTTATGAAGGTATTATTCTGGATACACCTCATATGTGAGTAGTTTTGCTCATACTTCGTGTCATTAGTGATAAACGAAGCCCCCAGTGCATATCCTTCCACGATGTCGACAAACACCTGTGATTGATCTAAAACCAATATCATTGTTTGAACCAGCAACACCAAACAACGAATGCCAAATCCAACCATGTTATGATCAAAGGTTTCAATCATTAGTGTTTGGTATAGATGATCACCTCGTTTCTGCTGGCCCTGTCACGCAGTAAGACAACTTGACCCCCCCCCCCCCCCCCGGGGGCTATGTATAATTGATACTACCTAGCATCGTGGATAAATCATGGACATGTTCATGTGCCTCGTAAATTTGTAAAATATCACACGTCGGTCTCCTAATATATCGCTTTCATACAACTCTTTAATACCTTTACGGTAAAAAATTCTACAGCATACTAATGATAATAATAACAATAAATAATAAAAGATATTGATAAATAATAATAATAATAATAATAATAATAATAATAATAATAAACATTAATACTGTCATAGAAATGGAATAGAGTGCCCCACGATATCTTTCTTGTCATCTTTAGATATCCATCAAATGAATCACTAGAAGTGTCATACGCCAATTGATGAACTGCAGACATGCATTTTACCATTATGTAAATCCTAATTAACTCTTGCATCATATATTTGTTGAAAATATTAATATTTTTGCTCCAAATCCGTAGCTATTCGTAGAAACAGTATTAATTTCATACGAAGCCGAAGCTTAAACGTTTTGGCATTGTATGTTGATGCATGATCACCAAAGTAATCTTGAAGACGACGGGTGTTGGCTTCTTCAGGATCCCGCAAAACTTGGACTCGGTTTTTAAGCGGATTTGAACTTTCGGTGATGAATCACAAATTCTAATGTAGCTCTAACCGCACTAGCAAACATTTCTCTTGGTTTCGTGATCGCTTAAAGATGAAGATGAATTTTCATATTTTCCTGTAATTTATAGAGTAAACTGATAAAGAAATTTTTAGATTTTAGTCGGAGAGGAGTATGTATGTATTAGTTTAAATAAAGACTTTTTTCTATAACTCCTCAAAAAGTAGCACGTTAGGCCATTCGCAGTGATGTGAAACTTTAAAACTCAAAATCACGCCACGTAGGATGCTCCACATGCAGTGGTGTAAAAGTGAAAAATTGGTGTAGTGGGTAGTGGACTAGTGGTTATGTAAATATTAAGGTGAATGAGATCCTTTCCCTCCCCCCCCCCCCCCCCCTTCTCAGATCGCTGCGTGTTTTCTAGGCGTTTTTTTCAATAACGGTCTCATCATGCTCCACTACCAACGTCCTTAGGTAATATGAACACCCCCACCAGTTTATTTTCTTTCCATCATCACCACACTGGTTGAGGATCGAAAACACTCCCATCACGCATAGGGGACGGTTGTATGTTAATTACTCGTTTGATCACCACCAAAGCGGTGATGATCACGGGGCAATTAGGGGTGGTCTAAATTTCAAGAGTTTAGTTTGATGATATAATTGGGGTCCCAATAATATTACATATAATATTTAAGAAAATTGGCTGGTCTCAAGGACATGGTTGGGAATTGGAGTGAGCAAATTGACCCTTTCACTGCTTCCAACAATTACACTCCGACCACATAAGTTAAACAACTTAATATTTATTTTTACATTATTCATATACCATAGTTATATGCAATAGTAATTTAAGGTAATCAAATCTTAAGCTAGAAATATCACAAATATTCTTTGATGTAAGTTTTGGTGAATGTTGGTGGGGGCGTCTCTAGTTTTTCGCTAGTGACGTTTTTCTCGTTTTGATTGGAGTTGCCTTTGTTGTTCAAAAAAAAAAAAAAGAAATATCACAAATAAATATATATATATGTATACCTGTTATTTCGAATGCAAAATAGATTTATTTCACATGTGAAACTTTTGAAGAGAAAAAAGAAAAACGAAATATGAAAAAAAAGAAACTAATCACAACACTTAAATCAAAAGAACCAAGAGTGAAAAAAGTTAATAAAGTATCAAATAGATTTAAAGTTTGGAAAATTGGATTTTAATAATCCAAGTTATTACCAATTGGCCAATATTAATCCAAATTTCAAAATTGGCCTACATTAATCCCAATTACTAAGGTGTTGGATTTCATTGGACCCCGTTAATTTTTCCTTAACTCCGTTAGTTTTTGCTGACGTGGCACTGATTAATCACAACACTTAAATCAAAAGAACTAAGAGTGAAAAAAGCTAATAAAGTATCAAATAGATTTAAAGTTTTATCAAAAGTTTATTTTTATATTAAATAAAAGTTATTTTCAAAATTTAGTTGTTTGTTATTATATGCAACACCAATTCAAATATGCAACACCGACCCAAAAAAAAGTACATTACAAATTATTGAGTCTCATAGACACCATCTACTAATTACCACGTTACTTTGGTTTTCTAAATTTTAATTACTTGTCAAATAAATAAATTAGCTAAATTTGTTATCTATTTTAAAATGAATAGTTCCATATAACTTCAAAATTGTCAAAATGTAGTAAACGTACATCTTAAAAATAAACAATGTTGCAGTTAGCAAAAAGTTCGAAATTATCAATTATAATTTATATACGGACATTGATTCCCTTGTTGGCTTTTGTGTACATGCAATAATCTTAGGTTTTATTTTAGGACAATAATCTTAAGATTTTTTTTATATATATGAGAGTGGTTATTATAAGAAGTTTGGTTAGTATAGCTTAGTGGCACTAGTGTATAACTCTTTACTATAAGGTTTTGAGTTTAAGTGTAACTTGTAACAAAAGAATAAAAAATGGGGGATGAATGAGATATCGAGACTCAAAGTTGTGGTTGCACAGCTGTGAAAGCTGCGAAAATTAAGAAAAAGTCTAAGCATAGAAGTGAAACTCGTCCCACATTGGTTGAGGGATGAAACTTGAAGTGGTTAATAAGGTGGGAACTTTACAAAAGATTATTTTCTTTAGTAGGAGATACTATTGGACCCTTACTCGCACACGCGTGCGTGGCCTGGGCACTTTGATGGCGCACTTCGCACACTCACATCGCCGCCTTTTATTTATGGGTTCAACCAGACTGTGTTCCGGGTGAAGTTCGCCTTTTATTTATGAGCGTGTGAAGTGCGCCATCAGGCGAAAACTGAGTTCAACCGAAAAAACGGGTTCGAGCAGAACCTGTGAAGTTCAGCTGGAAGGTTAAACCAGAACATGTGTGGTTCAAGCGAAACCGGTTTAGACGAAAGGTTGAAGCGGAAGCCAGTTCAGCCGGAACCCGTGAGGTTCAACCGAAAACTAGTTCAGCTGGAAAAGTTGAACCATAAAACGAGTTCAAACGGATAAACGTCCTGAAATAGAAAATTTAAGTAAATTAAAACTGAATTCACATTAAAGACGTTTAATGTGAAATTTGACTACGCATTTAATTTCTAGGTGTTTCATAAGGCTCCTAACCGCTATAGATAAAGTCTAATGGGTTGAGACTCGTTACACAAAAATTCTTACAGAGATTCTTACTCTCTCAAATTCTCCCTCTTAAGAAATTCTTCAATCTTGATAGAAAATTCATTTTTGTCTTGTATCTATTTTTTCTCTTTGTAATTGTCATTCGATTATTTCCTTGCAAGTAATTTATTCATTTCTCGTATTCTAACATTCTAACAATATGATAGAATTTCGTTTATTTGTATTGTAATATTCATCTTCATTTCCTCTATCATGATAGATTATGAGTTGTTTTCTTTGTATTGTAATAAGATAGCTTATATATCTTTTGGTATAATTATACTAAATTAAAAATATTATTTTTATTTAAAATTAAACGAACTATTTTCTTACAAAGTTCCATTGGAATATTGGAATCAGAAGTATAGTGTTATTCACCTCAATTACAATCAAAACAACAATAACAAACCGAAACTTATATTTCAGTAGAAGATAATATTATATAATAGTGATTAATACAAATCAAAAATAAAAAAGCATGTGATGCTTGTCTGCTTGTTTCTTTTAACATATGTTTATTTGTACTAAAAAGTTTATTTAGAAGTAAAAGATCAAATAAAAATGGTTTTCCTTTTACTTTTTTATTTTTGGGGTTTCCATATTTGATGTGGTAAAAGTAAAATAATTACAAGCATGCTTATAATTATGTATTATACAAATGCAATCCCTTTTGCATTGAGCAAAAATAGACACATGAAGAAACAGTCCCACATCTCCTGCTGCACTGCGAAAGGGCTTCGAAGACCTGGGATTTGGTTACCGACTGGTGCAAGCGAATAATAGGTGGTAAAGATTCTGTTGAAGAGTTACTCTCTTGGGCAAGCACTTCAGGAAACTCAGAAAAGGAGAAGAACAGTCTCCAGGTAATAGCTACTGCTGGTCTATGGAACCTTTGGAAGGCGAGGAACAAAAAAGAATTCGAAGGTAGAAATGTTTTCCCAAGAACCATACTAGAAGAAATCAAATTAGACGCGTATATGTGGTTTAAATATAGAGCAAAGATGTCGGAACTAGTATGGGAAGACTTTTCCGGATATGGACTTTGTATGATGTAATTTGGTCTCTTTGATCTTTGTACTTTGCCTCAAGCTTCTCGCTTAGGCTTTTTAATAAAATGGTTGCTGTTCAAAAAAAAAAACTTGTTGAATTTTTTAAATAGTAATTTCCTTTTTAATTACTACAACTAAAAAGTAATGTCAACCAAAATATATGAATGGATAATACACATATATCTAATCATCATAATGTATCGTTTTGATTTAAAATTTTTCTAGTAGTATTATCGTCATAAATCTCTTAATCGTGGTTCGAAATAGTACGAAAATAATAAGTATACTTGATATAACCTTTTTGAAGATGGTCAAATATCTACAACTCTAGGATGTGTGCAAGACCTTCTTTTGATTTGAACTTTTCCCATTTTCGAAACTTGAAATGTGAAAAAAGACGAATCATAAGTTACAAACAATGTTTGGTCAAATGTGTATCTTTGTGTTTTATATTTCCTCAACAACCAATATACAAAGTGTTCTCCTTTGAAGTTCCCTAAAATAAAGCAACTCACTTTACCAAACAAAAGACAAATGCGATATGCCACCATAAAAGCCAATTTTAGTTTCTTTCTTCTTTGGCTTCATCAGCCCCTTTAATTAATTAATG